>CM035228.1:90271569-90899658 GCA_020226215.1 Sindora glabra
ATTAATAAGTGGTAGTCTGACGGACAAATTTAGTGGTAAAATAAAAATTTAGCGGACAAATTTTTCAAAAGCAGTGGTGTTTTAGTGATTAAAAAAATTAGACGATACGGTGAAGGTTTTGAAGTTTGAATCTTTTCATTGTTAATGTATTAAAACAAAAAAAATCAAGTTCCAGTTTCTTCCAATTATATCAAATATTTATCTTCTATCAAAATTAAATATATTTATTTTCATTGAAGTAGTTTCATTATTATAAAATGTATAAATATTAATTTTGTAATTTTAACATTATTTGTAATATTATTCTTATAATTAAAAAAATTATTTTTCTATATTTTTATACATAAACATTGCAAGACAATTAAATATAAAAAGAAGAAATATTTTTATTCTTCAAAATATGCACATAAAAATATAAAAAAATAATCTTAAAAAACAACATTTAAAAAAGGATTATGATTACAAATTTAAAATATTTACATATCTAACTAGGGAAATATTTCAGGAATAAATGTATATAGTTTTAAAAAATAAGAAGTAAAATTAAATCGACAATGTTACATGTCATGTAAGTGAAATTTAAAATTAAAATTTGAATAAAAACAAAAAATTATCAATTAAATACAAATTATTAAAATAAATTTATAACATTTAATCTAATAATTATAAATTATAATCAACGACAATTGGTTTAAGTGATAAGAGCTTAGTCCCTTTAAACAAGATTTTGAATTCGAATTTTGTAAATGGAATAAATTGTTGTTGGGAGAGTTTTACTCTCATATTGGGTTCTCTTGATTCGAATCCAGATTAGTCGGAGGTTCAATATAATCTACTGAATATCGAATGGTCCATACTAAAAAAAATATTAAAAATTTTATTTTAAATTTTATTTTTAATATATATTATTTTTTAAATTAAATCAGGAGCTCAGTGTAATTTGCCGTTAATGTTTTGAATTTTGAAACAAGCCAATCCTCCACCGGGCTTGTAATTAACTTTTTACTTTTGTTGGTAAAGTCTTTAAAAACTTAGAGACACAAGGGGAAAGAGAATGATTTTTTTCCTCAAATAAATCGGTAACTTTCTGGAGTTAAAAAGCAACCCGAGGAATCTCGAATATCGTAGTCCGCGTGCTCATTTAACAAACGCCGCTTTCCGCCTCCTAACCAATTACCTTATGCCACGTATCATCCGCATGCGATCCGCTGCTTTACGCCGTTCCTCTCTACTCTGCTCCCAAAAACCCTAAACCCTCCAAAACAAATTCTCGGTGAGACAGTGAATAGCGAGTCACTCTTACACCAACTTTAATTCAGCTGCGATTTGCTCCTTTCGGTTTCTTCGCGATGCAATTTCTTGTGGTTTTTCGTTTACGGCTGTGATTTCAACGGGTTTTAACATGATGACGAACTTGGCCTTTTTGCTCAGTTTTCTTCTGATGGGAGGGTTGATGCAGCATGCCACTTCGTATACTGCTTCCGGTCCTCACATTGCGGATGTTAACATTCTATTGCCACCCAAAATGACTTACCCTGTTGAGTACAGGCTTCAAGGAAGTGATGGTTGCTTCAAATGGTGTGCTTTTCTATTCACCCTTTTTTAAAGTTTTTTTTTTTTTGGGTATTTAACTTGAGAAATGCATTTCTAGTGGGTTTTGTAACTCATTTTTTGGGTTCAGACTTTGATCACACTTAAGAAATTTTTGGAAAAGAAACTAGGTTTTAATTAGAGCATTTAATGGAAGTGGAAAAGCTAAATGCCGGTTCTGATTATGCTGCAAGTAACACTTACATATTTTCTTTAAGAAAAATTAGTGCGAACATTTGTTGGTCATCAGAAATTTTAATAAGTCAAAACAGGAACTCCCATTATCGGACTTATATTCTTTATTTTTTATTTTTCCTTTTTTTTTGGGGGGGGGGATGTGGTGTGTTGCTTCTGAAAGCTGTGTCCATTTTGTGGTTGCATAATGCATACAGATAGATACAGCTGAAGAGAAACAGCATATTAATGTATTAAATATGCTTGTAATCTGACAATTGTGAAGTTTATCAATATTGTGAATTTTTTTTTTTTAATATCCGACTTTATAGGTCATGGGATCATCATGATATTCTATCTGTTTTAGCCGAGTATAATTCGACCAGTCAGTGTTCAACTAGTGCAAGGCTGCAATCAATTGCCCCTTATAGTGGTAGAAAGGAGACTGCTGTTTATGCTGAAGATGTGCATACAGGAGTTGTAATTCGCATCAAAGTCTTCATTGACAACATATCCAGAATCCAGATATTTCATAATTCTGTTAAGCTTGATCTAGATGGCCTTGCTACACTACGCATCCGAGCCTTTGATAGCGAAGGTCTTTCTTATTTTTTTACTGAATCTTTATGGCCTTGCCCACACTTACTCCTTTCTTTAATATATTATTTTGTTATTAAAAAAATAGAAGAATGTTATCAAATATATGCATATTTTGGGAGTGTTTTACCCTATCCATCTGAATTATGAAATTCCAATGTAATGACGTTGGAATAAGTGGGTGCAATGCTGTTGCTCTTCCTCCAAGCACACCTTTTTTTTTTTGGGGGGGGGGGGGGGGACAGGTTTCTATGATTTAAAGATACCATGCAGATTGTTTACTCACAAATATTCTTTTTTTGCTTTGCTTTTCATTAAAAAAAAATTTAATATTGTGCCTTTAGTAAATCAAATAGATGTTGTTACAAGATTAATATGAGAAGTGTATGGGATTATTTTGCTGTCTTTCGAGAAAAATTGTGCATAGATGTTCAACTGTTCAGCATTAATCTACTTTTGTTGGGAAACAGGTGGCCCTCTTATCTATTTCGGTATAGGATTCCCCCCCCCCCCCTTTTTCTGTGTCTATATGTTTGTACATATGTCTATATATATAGTTGTCTAGCCCCAACGAAAGGTTCAGGGCCTCAATAATTTCTTACCCTCTTCTCTCTCTTCTTTACCCCTTCATCTACTGATCTGAAGTTTATCAGTCTCTGGTATGTTTTCTACGCCAGCTGAACTTTTTCTACAATAATAGTTTTGTTCATATTTTGTAATTAGTTATATGCTGATTGGAAAATTTTATTTCCCTTGTCTACTGTACTGCAGAAAATATATTTTCTTCATTAGTTGGCTTACAGTTTATGTGGCAGCTTAAGCCAGAGGCTGATGCATTGCCTCATCACCTTGTTAATGTTCCTCTAAAGGATTCGCCCCTTAGTGATTGTGGAGGACTGTGTGGGGACTTAGATATACAAATAAAGCTAGAAGACAATGTGAGTCTGCTGTTAGTGGGATTGTTGCCTTAAGCCAATGTGCTCTATGCATATGACAAGATAACTAACCTTATCCTCTGAAATTATGATGCAGGGTGTATTTTCAGATTTATTTGTGGTAAAAGGGATTGAGGTTGGCCATGAGATTGTTTCTGCACATTTGCTGGAGCCCCAATCGAACACCTTGGCTGATAAGATTGCTCTAACTGTAGCAGAAGCTATGTCACTTGATCCACCCTCGCCAGTTCTTGTCCTTGTTGGTGCAGTCATTCCCTATACCCTCAAAGTCATCCATGGAAATATTCCTCAAGGTTTCCTTCTTTTCTTTATTTTCATTTTAAGTCTTGTCAATCCTTTAAAACCGAAAAGGGTTGTGTAAATCTACATGCTTGTTAATATGCTGTCAAACTAAAGAACCTGCCATTAGGACTGTGTGATGCAGTACCCCAGCATTTTTTTTTAATTAAAAAAAAAAAACTTTTTATCATGTCCTTATCATTGTTTTCCTTGGCATTTGTAGTGGTAACTTTACCTTCACCCCATCATTGGTGGTCCGTATCAAATGCTTCAGTTGCTCTGGTTGACTCCATGATGGGTTTGGCATATGCACAGAACTTGGGAATGACAGCTGTGATTGTTGAAGATACAAGGGTGGCTGGCCATGTGCAAGTGTCTTCATTGAATGTAGTCCTACCAGATTCTTTGTTCTTGTATATAACACTTTTATCTAGTTCTGGTGATCCTGTGGAAGGACTTAAATCCATTCCAACCATGGCCTGTTGGTATGTTGTTTCTGGCCATCAATATCTTATTGAGATGAAGGTCTATGCACACGATCCTGATGCACGAGAGATTTATATAACTGAGGTAGCTTGCACTATTTGCTTATCTTTAAAACACAAAGCCAAATCACATTCACATTCACTTGTAAACTTCTCTTCTTTGATTATCTTTTAGCTTTTCTCTTTCACAGATCCAGATTTTAAGGACAAGTTGTCGGTTGTCTCTATATTTGCATTTGTCCTTGTAATAAACCTGCGGAATTTTGAAGTCCAATGCTTAATCACTTTTCCTATTTATCTTCTTGGGCCTTCTCATCACTACAAGATGCTGCAATTTTCTAGAATTTATAACAAAAATAATCCATTCAATTCATGTACAATTTTCCTCTGTGTTGAATTTTTGTTTGTCCCGTTTAGAACAAGAGCAGATTTGTAACCTTGAAAGGGGTATTTCAACAAGCTGCTCTGATAGAAAGCTTTTATCAACTTATGATTATTATTCCTAAATCTTCTGCATTGAGATGATTATTACACATCTTTGCTTTGGTAGTCTAATTTTTTCTGTTTGATAATAATGTATGTCTTCTCACTTAGTGGGATAAGGCTTTGTTGTTGTTATTGATAATAATGTATGTCTTTCCTTATATCAATTGGTTATTTTTTCTTTTGACTGTTTCCCACTTAGAAGTTCTCTGTTGCATTGCAGAGTGATGAGGTTAAGGTTTATGATGACCATTCTGATCACTGGGAAACATTTTGGGTTGCAAGTGATATTGCTATCAAACATGGCTGGAAGAATTCTAAAATCCTGAAAGCATATTCACCAGGTCTGGGAAAATTAACAGCTTCCTTGAGCTATCCTGTTGGGGTTGATGATACAAAGAAGGTGATTACTATTTCTTCCAAGTTTTCTTGCAGAAGAGGAATTTTTTTTAATACCTTATTTCTCCTTTATTATTTCTCACAGAAGCCTATCTTGGTGGACTATTCCATTTTTATTTATGTGCAGTTAGAGGCAGCTTGTTTGTAGACTTGGCAATACTCAAATAATGATTTAGCTCCTGACTTGTTTAGTTGATCTTGTAGGTTATCAAGGCTGTGCAGGAAATTGTGGTTTGTGATGAAGTGAAGTTCAATTTGGCTAAGGAAAATGGTTTGATCCAAAGCATCCTGCTGCCGTGGACCCCTGGTGTTTATCAGGAGGTGGAGCTAGTTGCTACAGGAGGTTGGTTTCCTTACTGTCTGCTCAAAATCTGAAGCAACTAGTGTATGACTATCATCGTTATTGTATTTTGATTCCACTACATTGTATAGGTTGCGCAAAATTGGCAAGTGACTACAAATGGTTGTCTTTGGACACATCTATAGTATCTGTCTCGGCTTTTGGGGTTGTCCAGGCAAAAAAGCCTGGTAAAGCTATTATTAAAGTTCTATCCATGTATGATCCCCTGAATTTTGATGAGGTATATTATTAAGGTTGCTGTATTTGTTTACACAAAGTCTTTGTTAAGTGATATTATTCCTTCAGTGAGGATATGGCTGAAATTGCTTCTCATCCATTAATATGTTAGCATGATATTTTAACTCTAGAAAAAATTTATGTGATGAAATTTGATCAAATGTTGCTAAGAAGTTTTCTGCTATAGCATAGGAGTTAGATTCTGGGACGGCGGAAAAATAATGCTGTGAAATTTGATTTCCTGTTGACAATTTTAATGATAATTAATCAAATATCTGGTGATTCTTGTGAAAACTTAGGCCTTGACTCGGATCAACTTCCATTTTAGAGATGCTATTGACTAGTTGTGGTATCTGAACACACCAATGAGGTTTTTGCTGTTTGTGTCTTTTATCCATGCCTGGAACATTCATATGTTTCTTTGATGCGCTTTGAATATCCATATATCCATATATCTTAGACAAAGCTTAACTTTCCGTGTTAATATGTCTTGCAGGTGGTTGTTGAGGTTTCTGTCCCATCTTCTATGGTTATGCTTCGTAATCGTCCTGTAGAAACCGTTGTCAGATCACATCTTCGAGCTGCTGTTACAATGAAAGCATCAAATGGTGATGCAATCTTCTGTGATATTGCCAAGATTGATGTCCATTTTGCTTCTTGGCATTTTACTTATGTTGATTTTATCATTTGCAGGTGCCTAATTTCTATAGATGTGATGCCTTCAGTTCTTTGATAAAGTGGAAAGCTGGAAGTGATTCTTTTCTTATTGTCAATGCAACTCAAGAGTTGTCATACTTGGATACAGTGGAAAATACTCAGCTCCATGCATCAGCTGATGGCTCTCCTTGTTCATGGACATATATATATGCTTCAAGTCCTGGTCAAACTATGATACATGCCACACTCTCCAAAGAAAATTACAAGTTTGATCACCCATTTCAGGGACCTATTGTCTTGAAAGCATCTTTACGTGTTGCAGCATATCTACCACTTACTGTGTCTCAGGCCAGTGATGGAAGCCAATTTGGTGGTTACTCATTTGACTTGGCTCAGGAAGAAGCTCATAAACAAATGCCTAATCTAGAGAAATTATATCTTGTCCCTAGGACAAATTTAGATGTAGTACTTTCTGGTGGACCAGAACGGTGGGACAAAGGTGTTGACTTCATTGAAACTGTGGAAGTTCTAAATGAAGAGAAACCTCCAGTCGTTCATGTGCATTGGATATCTGGAAGCTACAGGGGTTTGTATAGAGTATCATGTCTAACACCAGGAAGTTTTGTAAGTTTTGGCATTCCTTTCTTGCTTGAAACTTTCCATGATTTTCTCAATAAGGTAGAAGTTGTATGATAACCTTTTCTGGTTTCCAATGATTCAGAAACTTCTTTTCAGACGTGGAAATTTGATTGGGGATGATCATCCTTTACCTTCAGTAGCTGAAGCTTGGCTGTCAGTTGCATGTAGTTTTCCTCACTCAATTGTACTTGTAGCTGATGAACCAGGTATAGGTTATTTTCCACAATCCAATTTGCTGTGGTTGACAAGAGGATTTTTATATTCTCCTGTCATCTGATTGGTGTGTGCTTTTCAGTGAATGAGCGTGATATCATAAAAGCAGCAATTCAAGCTGATCGCAGTGCTGGCCGCTTACGTGATTCTCCTGTTACCGTGGCAAATGGGCGCACTGTTCGGATATCTGCAGTTGGCATTGGTGACTCTGGCGAAGCTTTTGCAAATTCATCTTCTCTTGCTTTGAGGTGGGAACTTAGTAACTGTGAGGGACTAGCATACTGGGCTGATGCTTATGATATATTGAAGTCCAGTGGTTGGGAAAGATTCTTGGCCTTGCAAAATGAATCAGGATTGGTACTGAAAAATCTTTTTGATAATTTGATATGTTACTCTGCTATCTCCTGTTATAAATCTTAGCTGGTTGTTTACTATATTTCTATTTTTTAAAAAGATTTATGGGAAATAATTGATATTATTTGGTTAAACTTGGTGCAATATTGAGTTGAGTTGAATATATTATTGTCATGTTATTTGAAAGAGCCCTTGGATAAGAACTTTGAATTCTCATGAAGGTAAGCGATTTTGAGTTTGATAATTAATTTTGTGATAGGATGTTACTTTCTTAGCTAGTAGTTCAGTCACTAGAATATTCACTCAGAAGGAAATGTCTTGTTATTGATTTATAATTTCAGAATTGCACAATAATTTAAGAGTCTTGCTAATGTAATGATTATTAATTAATAGTTGTATAATAGAGTTAATTAACCTTTTCTTTTTGTAACAGAAGTTTCATTATTAGGAAGGGAGGGGTACTAAGCAAAAGAGGATAAGAGCTACTTTTTCACATGTGAAAGCTTAATTTTTGTATATGTGGAATGTTTATGTGAAAGTTCCTATTGTATTTACAAATATTATTGTGATGAAAGCCTTTTACACTGTTAGTCACTCAACCTAGCTCAGTAGAATATATTATTGAATTCTTCCTATTTTGTCTGTTTAACTATACTGAAAATAGAAGTTAATAATTTTTCATAAATGGAAAAGATTGAAATGCTGATATTTCATAACGAAGTGAATATTGGTCAATTATTTTGTGAAGTCATGCTGTTAGATATTAGTTGTATAAATTATCTAGTACTTTGAGATTTGAATAGCTTTCAACTATTGTAATCTACTGGTGGTCATGTAACACTTGCAGAAAGGAGATGAGGGTGTGTTTTGTAAGTTTCAGTTATTCCCTATAATGACGATGATGACATTTTGTTTTTTCTTGTTTTGATGTGTGGGTGCCTAAAGTGATGCTAAATGCTTTATGTGTCAGTGCATTGTTCGTGCTACTGTTGCTGGCTTTTATAACATTGACAGCCTGGGAGGTGGAGGCCATTTGCCTGAAGCAAAGTTTCTGACAGATGCAATTCGTTTACAGGTACTATATCTTGTATTTGTTCTTTTAATTTATGTCTGTTTTCATATTCAACATAAAAAATTAAAATTCAGACGTTTATGGTCACATTGTTGTATCTTCCCTCTGCACTTCTATCTTCAACATGTTTTTTGTTTGTGTCTTTATGATTTGTCATTTTTTTTTTTTTTGCCTTAAAAAGCTAAACATTATCCTTTGCAAAATTGCAGCTTGTTTCTACCCTAAGAGTCAATCCAGAGTTCAGCTTGCTATATTTCAATCCTAATGCAAAGGTAACATCTAAATCTGTATGTATTTAACATATTGCTTTGACCTGTTCTCCAATGGTTTGCGTTTTGTGGATGATTTGTTTAAGGCTTTCATGGTTTATTTTTGTCATTTTCCTGTTAAAGTGACTCACTGAACATCAGTCAGATTCTGAGTCCCCCCTTGTTTCTGTTTTAGAATAGATGAGAGAATTTTCAATTATTTAATGAGAAGATGGCAGTGTTTGATCAATATGTACTCACTGATTTTGCTTAAGTGGCTTACTTCCTGATATCATCTGATTGCTGCAAACTTTCTTGGACTGTGCTTTGCTTGGTATACGTGCATCATAAATTCATTTGAATTATTAAGAGAGTGTAATTTTTGAGGGTTTTGGCCTGCAGGCTTTGCACTTTGAAGGCTGATAAAGGAAAGCATGTGATTTAATATTTAGATGTGACTGGCTTAGCTATTGTTCGTGTTAGCTATAAATTACCAAATTAGTAGATGATCAAATTTACGCATGCATTTTGACACTTAGGAGCATTTTGACAATTGAGAAGAACTTGGGAAAATAATTGATCTTATCCCTTATGCTCCAATATCCAATAATTTACATGATTTTAGAGAATAGGCAAATTATAGTCATTTTCTTTGATGTTTAACTTAATTACCCTTACACTCCTACTTTTAAAATATACTCACCTTCCATATTTTTCTCGAGCAGAGGATATGAGTGTATGTTTAAAATAGAGGTTAAGGGAGGTTAGTGGGTATGGAAAATGAGCTTTGTTTATATTTCTAAAAATAAAATGGGTGTGAGCATAATTATGTTAAGCTACAAGGGAGGTGAGTGTAATTTGCCCAAAAGATAAAAAATTACACCTTGGTGCAGGCACAAAAGAGGACATTTAGTTCTACTTAAAATATAAATTGTTTACCATTTCTCAATTTATGTAAAGGAAATGATAGACATAGTTAGCTTTGCACCTTTTGGATAATTGTCTGAAGTTGAAATTACTGTTCCTTATAGTTTTACTTGATTTCTTATAGGGTCTTTATAGCTTTAAAGTTTTGAATTGGATCCTTAATCCTATTTCGTTCCTAGTTGGTTTCCTGCATCTTTCTTGTTAGATTTTGGTAGAGCAATATTAATAATTAGGTCTAGGTTATATTGCTGGCTTAAGTTATCTGATGGGTTTGCTTGTCTTGCATCCAATGTTAATGGTTTGAGTCTGTGTTTCTAACTAGCTTTATATTGTGAAAATAGAGAGAATACATAGAGGAAAAATATTTACTTGTATTAAACTAATCAGAACTACAACTATATATACAATTAGGAATGGGCTTGGGGCCGCCTATTCTATAATACCTAGGAAAACCTTGAGCTATGAATATTTACATTATTATCCAACACTCCCCCTCAGGTTGAAGCATCGAAATTATATGCCCTGAACTTGTTGCAAATGAACTCAATGTGAGGATCTTTAAGAGATTTAGTAAGAATATTAGCAAGTTGGTCATTTGAGCTGATATGGCTAGTGACAATGCAGTCAAATAACACATTCTCTTGAATGAAATGGCAACTAATTTCAATATGTTTGGTTTTCTCATGAAAAAACTGGATGAGATGGAATGTGGAGCACAACTTGATTATCACATAATAAGTCCGTTTGAGACACCTTTGTAAACTTCGGTTCTTGAATCAATTGTTTCATTTACATAAGCTCGCATATTGTCAGGGCCATAGCACGATACTGGGCTACAACACTTGACCTGATCACAATCTCCTACTTTTTACTCTTTCAGCATACAAGATTACCATTAATAAAGATATAATGTGTCTACCAGACGGTGAACATGCCTGGTCAATATTAGAATAACTGATCACCTGAGTGTGCCTCTTGTTCTCATATAATAATCCTTGACTAAGTGAACCCTTAATATACCTTAGAATTTGAGCAACTGCATCCCAATGGCTATTACGTGGAGATTGAAGGAGTTGGTTGATGACACTAACAGCACAAGAAATGTCTAGCTGAGTGATAATAAGATAACTTACCTTGCCAACCGATTTTCAGTATCTTCTAGGATCAGTTAGAGGCTGCTCCTATCCTGAAAGAAGTTTTGTATTAGGATTCATAGGAGAATCTACTGAGCAACAATCTAACATACTAGTTACCTCTAAGATGTCTAAGGCATATTTCCTCTAAAAAATGACAATACCAAACTTGGATTGTGCGAATTCAATGGCAAGGAAGTATTTCAAAAGTCCTAAACCTTTAGTTTGAAAATGATTAAATGGATGTGTCTTTAGCCAATTAATTCCATTTTGATCACCCCTAGTAATGATGATATCATCAACATAGAAGACTTGGTAAATGCACTGCCTTGAAGATGTCTATTTGTAGAAAACAGATTGATCAGATTTGCACTGAATCATGCCAAACTCTTGGGTTTCAAATCATATAATGAGTGATGAAGTTTGCAAACCATACCAGACTCACCCTGAGCAACAAAGCCAGATAGTTGCTCTATGTAGATTTCCTCTTGAAGTTCACCTTGAAGAAAGACATTCTTAGTGTCCAATTGATGCAACAGTCAACTGCGTATAAGTCATAGATAGGAACAAATGGATAGATGACATCTTGGCCATAGGAGAAAAGTTATTAGCCTAGTCCAATCCATAAACCTATGTGTACCTCTCGGCAACCAAATGAGCCTTAAGGTTGTCCATCAACTCCAACGTTAACAGTATAAATCCAGCAACAACCAACGAGATTTACCTAGAGGCAATAGAACCAAATCCCAAGTACCATTAGCATGCAAAGCAGTCATGTCATTAACCATAGCCTATCGCCATTTGGGATGCCAAAGTGCCTAACTCGTGGTTTTAGGAACAAATAGAGGATAATGATGAAAGAAAGGCATAATATGGTGAAGACAAATGATAGTAGTTGAGAAAGTTATAAATGAGATAAGGGTTGTGAGTGGAACGTGTACCTTTTTAAGGGCAATGGTAAACTAATCATGAGAAGATAGGCTCGAGGTGGGTGGAGATGTTGGAGCAAGAGGTGAGCTAATAGTGGTTTTTGGAATACCAAGAGTATTTGGAATAGTGTCTAGAACAATGGTAGGATCAATTGGAATTTATGGTAAAGGGTGTCTATGGTGTACCTGTGGAGGCATAGAAGATGAGGCAAATTTGGATACAACTGGTGCAAAAACTGGTGGATTTTAAGGCAGGGGTAACACTTAAGATATAGAGATATAGACGGACACTGGGAAGGTGCAGAGTAGAAGGGAGAAGATTCGAAGAATGTAGCATTAGTGGACAAATAATGTTGGTGAGTATTGAGAGAATAGCACTTGTAACCTTTTTGAGTGCAAGAATATCCAGGAAAGATGCACTTGATAGATTGAGTAGATGATATGTCCTGACTAGGAGTCATATTATAAACAAAACATGTGCAACCAAACATGAGGATAGAGATCATATAATGGCTGTTCTGGAAATAAAATCGAATGAGGAACTTTGTGTTGAAGAGTGGAAGAAGGCGTTTTGTTAATAAGATAACGAGCAATAATCACAGCCTTAGCCCAAAAATGAAAGGGAACATTATGATGTAAAAGAAGGGTGTGAGCAATTTTTATTCAATGTCTATTTTCACGTTCCCTTACTTGGTGGGATAAGGCGTTGTTGTTGTTGTTTATTTTCACATTCAGCAACCCCATTTTGCTGGGGAGTTAAAGCACAAGATGATTAATGTAAAATTCCTCGAGAAGACAAAAAATTATTAACAGGTGTAGAGAAATATTCAGGAGCATTGTCACTGCATAACACAGAAATTGATGTATTAAATTGGGTTTTTTAGCACAAAAAGATTCAAAAAAAGAAAATAACTCAGAATGACTTGTCATTAAATATAACTAAGTGCAATGTGAGTAATTATCAATAAATGTGACAAAGTACTGAAAGTCTAAAATAGACGAAAGGACTAGGACTCCAAATATCATAATGAACTAAAGCAAATAAGGACGCAGCTCAATTATTAACCCTTTTGGGGAACAAAGTTCAAGATTGTTTACCTAGTTGACAAGAGTTGCAAGGAAGAGATGACAGTGTAGAAATACCAAAGACCATCTTCTGGAATTTTGATAAGCTAGGATGGCCCAAATGGTTGTGAAGGAGAGCAAGAGACTCAACAATTGTGCAAGACACATGTAAGGCGAGAAGGTTGAGATGATAGAGACCCTCTTACTCACATCTTGCTCCAATCAACTGACACATGACTTGGTCCTGGATAAGAACAGCATCATTATTATAGCTGATAGAACAATTTAAATCACAGGTAAGTTTATGAACATATTTAATATTAAAAGCACAATGAGGAATATAAAGAAAAGAGTCCGAGGGCATAGAAGGTAGAGGTTTGGTGCGAACTATAGCTGTCGCAGCTGTTTTGGATCCATCAGCTAATGTTACAGAAGGTAAAGAGGTAGATGCTTGAAACTGAGAAAACAAAAGACAGTTACTAGACATATGGTCAGAGGTACTTGAATCAAGAATCCATGGTCCTAGAGAAGTAGACCAAGTAAGGCAAGCAATGGGATTACTAGTGCTGGCAATGGAAGCAACTGAGGAAGAGGACTGCTTTGATACTTGATATAATTATCATAGCCAACTCCGGTAAGTGTTACAGAGTGCAGCGAATGTCTATCAGATTGCTCAGACTAAGAATTATCAACATGATCAATTGCTGAAGGAGTAAGAGAATTCTTACCAGACATAGTGGGAGTAGAATTGCAAAACGAGGCTCAAAAGTGCAAGAACCTAGCTAGAAACGGGTAGAAACCGGTGGAAATCAGTGTAGAGCAGTTGGAAACAGCAGAAAACAGATTAGCAGAAACCAGCAGAAAACAACCCTTATGATGTGGCAGCACATTGTAAGGGAGTCCTGAGTCTGGTAGATTGGCATTGTCTGATCACAATGGTGCCAGTGGCATGCACTTTGCACAGCGGAGATGACAGATCAGAGCCAGAAATGTGCAGGAGGGTAGTGGGCTTTAGTGGCATGTGATGGTGTGTGGATGGCTAGAGCAGGTTGGTGCTCTGATGGTTGGCTGGTGAGAACTTGCTGAACACAATGGAATTGGTGGTGGGACAAACAGATGCCAGGAAGGGGTCAATGAAAGAAGACAGAAGCACCAGCACATGCAGAGTGATCAGAAATGGGTGGGTGGCTGGCGAGATGAATCCGAGCACCGTGATGGCAGTTGTGTGGTCGGAGGTTGGGAGGGAGGGCAATTGGAGATGGCAGCACTGCAGCGGTATTGACAGCAGCACAGAGACAGAGGTTGAATTTTTTTTTGGAAATTCTAGTGTTCCTGCAACCTAGCTCTTGATGCTATGTGAAAATAGAGGGAATATATGGAGGAAAAATATTTACTTGTATTAAACTAATCAGAACTATATATAACAGTAGGAATGGGCCCTGGGCCACCTATTCTAGAATACCTGAGAAAACCTAGGAGCAACAACTATGAATATTTACATTATTATCCACATATATAATTAGAGTGATCAACACATATGGACAATGATCAATTAACAATTTATAGAGACTCCCATGACCCATCCATGTCTCTTTAAACATGAAATAATTCCATAAAATATCCTAATGTGTTTAAGTTATTTTTCAGATAGAAATAGTATGCGAGCTCTATATCAATAATTGTTAAACCACACAGGAGTGGGATATGTTGATTACTTTGCTTTGGCTTAAAGCTTACGGATTTTCCAGGGGCATTAGTTTCATTGATTTGTAATGGGATTGGGAATCTGTTTCAGAAATTTGATTGGGTGGTTCTGTTAAATTTTTTCCCCCTTCACGTAACTTATAGTCTCTTAAGGTTGTCTCTTATTTTGAGGATTGCTCATCCACTCTTTTTCTTTCCCTTAGTAATATTTCTTTATCAAAAGAAATGTTAAGCCACATCAATAAATCATCCAATAAGAACAAAAAATAAGTAAATGTACTCAATTTCACTTCTAAACTCTAAGATCTGATTAGAAATTGAGTGAAATTATAAAGAGTAGCAAAGTAATTTAGCCTTGTTAGAATATGAATAGGTGGGACCTATAAATAAGTGGGGTAAGTTTTTTCCAAATTGGACAACGAGTGACAGTTTGTGAAATAATATATATATATATATACACACACACACACACACACATATATTTATCCTGAGTGTATCATATTTTTTATAGCCAAAAAAGTATTAGGAAGGCATGAAATAGTAACAGAACTAGGGTTTAAGTAACGTCCTTGGAAAACCCAATTACAAAAAAAATACCAGATATGGTAGAATAAAAAACTAGGGGGGAAAAGGGGAAAAAAAATCAAATTAACTTTAAGCTCATCAATTTCTCAGCATCTAACAAAGTAACCCTTTTAAATAAGCCAATCGCTTTATCCAACAGAGAAGCCAAATGCACCACCTTCTCCCATAAGAGAGGCAAAGCAGTGTATATTAACTGTTATGGGCCATCTTGCTTAGGCTTCCAACTGAGAGCCTCCAATTAGTTAGGGGTCGCACTCTGCTGCAGCTCCAAATGGGGTAAATTTTGGTTTAAGGTTCATTCTTGGCTTTACCCTGCAGTGTAGTGGCACTGTCTAAAATGCCTGTCAAAATAACTTTCCTTGTTCATCTTCGTGACACTAATATGTGATGCATGATGCTTTTTGTTCATGAACTTAAGCCTTAAACTCACCATAGTTATTAACTGTTTTTTTTTCCCCTCTACTTCATGCATCTGCTTCCAGGCAAATTTGACAATTACTGGTGGGAGCTGTTTCTTGGAAGCTGTTACAAATAATTCTCAAGTGGTAGAAGTCATCCAAGCCCCATCAGGATTACAATGCCTGCAACTGTTTCTGTCCCCAAAAGGGTTAGGGATAGCTAATCTGACTCTCTATGATGTTGGGCTAACTCCTACACTTACTGTATCTGCAATCGTAAGATGCCTTTTCCTATTAAGCTGAATTGCTTGCTATTGAAGGAAAATGAATGGTCTTGATTTCAAAATCTCATGAGTTTGCAATATAATTTCCCTTTTATATCACTTCTTGCTGTTCGTAATTTATCATTCCTGTTCGTTAGAATTATCCCCTCTTCTGAGAAACACTTATTTGTCCAGATTATGGGAGAAAGAGAAAAAGAATCTTGTAGAGAGCTATAGTGAAAACATTAAAAGGAGTTGTCTCATTTATTTCCATATGTTGTTTTGCCTTTCATATATATTTTATATTCTAGTCTAGACTTGGTATTTCTGTGACCTCTCTAATGTATTTGGGTACCAGCTTGGAGCGGCAATGACTGTAATTTTGAGCACAGAGCTGTTGTGGTGCTAGTGTAAGTAGTACTTTACTTCTAATGGGAGCAGTTGTCCCATGCTATTGGAGAGAGTTTTGTCCAACTTGGTTCTTGATCGTTACTTAGGGAATTTTATCTTCTTTCTTGCACCATATATTGGTTTATTCATTACAATTATCAAATCAATCGGTGATTGTTTTTACAAGAGCAAGTTTTAGTCAAGTGAGGAAAGATAAAGTACAAGAAAAGGGGATGTTGAGTTCAATGCACAGGTAGATTTCGAAGGCAATCAAATACCAGTAAAATGAATTTGAAAGTTGCATCCCTGAGGTTTCAGTATAAAGTAATGTGGTCTTGATGTGTGATTACAAGGTGGTGTTTTTGTCATATGGCATGCTTATTATGGTAGTGTACCTTAAATGTTACAGGTTCAAGTTGCTGATATAGAGTGGGTAAAGATTGTGTCAAGAGCAGAAATTAGCATCATGGTATGTCTTTCTAAAAAGGATTTCGTCCTCTTCTGGTCTAAACTGGCTTCATTGCATGCGATTTTGATCTTTCAGGAAGGCGATATACAAACTATTGACCTACTGGCTGGCACTGATGATAAAAGTAGTTTTCACACTTCTCAGGTTTGAATTGCTTTGCTAGATTAATTCCCTTAATTGCTTGCAAGTTTCCTGTCCTTAACATGCTTTGATCTGAAATTGTTGGACATAGATCTAATCTGTATATTGTCAATGGAGATTGTTTTCTTGTATATTTTTCTTGACTCTCTTTGTTTCAATAACTGTCTTGTAGTTGCACATGTAAAAGCTGTCATTTCCCTCCTATAAATAACTTATAGGATTTTATGATGCAGTTTGCGTACATGAACATTAGTGTGCATATTGAGGACCCCATAATTGAGCTGGTGGATGATGATAGCATCCCAAGTCTTGCTGGTGGATATGTAAATGCACCAAGTTTTAGAATCAAGGGGAGATATCTTGGAATCACCACCATTTATGTAAGTCCACTGCATACTATTTTCTTCAACACTGTTTCAGTCAAATTTCTTTGTAAAATTTCAGGAGCTCAAAAGCTAACTGATTGGGCATGGAAAATAGGTCAGTGCTATGCAGCATTCTGGATGTGAGATACGAAGTCAAGCTATTAAGGTAGAAGTTTATGCATCACCAAGAATCCATCCTGACGATATTTTTCTCCTACCTGGTGCATCATATGTGGTATGTTCTGAAACAGAGACACGAACTGTTGTTTTCAATCTACAAGTATGACTTGAGGATGTATGCATTCCTCATCGAAATATTCTTCTCCTTCATTTTGTTCTATTTTTGTGATTTTGTTTATTTATTTATTTGCATAGCTGACAATGAAAGGAGGCCCGACTCTTGGTGTACATGTCGATTATGAGATTAAGAATGATGACATTGCTAGTATTGATAGATACTCTGGACGGATCTTGGCAATTTCAACAGGGAACACTGTAAGATTTTGAAACCCTTCTTATGAACTTAGTTGCTTACCTATTTTTTATGGATCATTTGGCTATTCGTCTTTCACTAATCTCATACAATATGCTGTGGTTTGATGGAATCCAGTAGTGTATTTTCCCCTGGACGTGGGATTCATATGATTATTTGTCTTGTAGAATTATGTAAATAAAATTGGGGGTTATCTATCTATTGCTTATTAGACTAGGTATCAGAGTTTTATTTGTTATCTATGTCTTTTAGTACAAATATATGATCTCTGGCTGAGGTTTTTACTCAAACCATTGACCCATTCAAGTTGTCTAACCTAAGAAATCATCACCTTTTCAGACAATTCTTTGCAGAGTCTTTTTGAATGACAGTACTGTGATTGCTGAAGCACATAGCAGTCTACGGGTGGGAGTTCCATCTACTGTTACATTGCATGTGCAGAGCGAACAACTAGGAGTTGGTCTTGAGTTGCCAATATATCCATCATTTCCTGAGGTAATGATTAAATTGGTAAAGGAATATCTCCATTTATGTATTTCATACCTTAGTATTGATGACCTTCTTGGTCTTGTCAGGGAAATTTGTTTTCTTTCTATGAGCTGTGTGAAGATTACCGATGGAACATAGAAGATGAAAAGGTTTGATTTTCATTTGCATTACTATCTTACATGAACATGAGATTCTGTATCGATTGCTAATAATGCATTAATGAGACCCAGAGGAGTGTAGCCCAGTTATACGGTATATAGTTTATACAAAAGCAATATCCTCCTGGGAAATAAATACCAGGATGACCTGAAAGTACAACCAAATAACTCTGATTAAGACTAGAAGGAGAAAATGATAGGCACCAAAGAAGCCAACATCTAGAAAAACAGCTTAAATTCCTTCCAAGACTACTCTTGCCTTGTTATATGAGCTTTCCTCTCAACCAATAACACAGGCTGGAACCAATTGAGATTGTTGGGAATGAATGGCTTAAGAAAATCACCTTCGCTTTGGTTCTTTATATAGTAAAATTACAATCAATACATTTTAATGCTAACAAATAAAATCCCTAGAATTATGCCTAAATATTTGCTAATTTATTCTGATTACTAACTAATTACAGCAGAAACAAGTAATACAAATCAATCACATTTATTACTATTTAACATTCCCCCCTCAAGTTGGAGCATATATATCATATGCAACTAGCTTGTCATATATGTAGCTTATGCTTGGGTCTCGTGGGGGCTTTGTGAGCATATCGGTCAATTGGTCATTGGAGTTTACAAAAACTGTGATAATTTCCTTTGCAACAACTTTCTCTCCCATGAAATGGCAGTGAATTTCAATATGTTTGGTTCTTTCATGAAAGACAAGATTAGACACAGTATGCAATGCTGTCTAATTGTCACGTACAAGCTCCATAGGACCAAACGGATAAAGTTTTAACTCCTGTAACAATTGTTTTAATTATATGAGTTCACGAGTGGCTAATGCCATAGCTTGATACTTTGCTTTTGCACTTGATCTTACTACTACACTTTACTTCTTGCTTTTCCAAGAAATTAGATTTCCTCCAAAAAGAACACAATAGCTTGAAGTAGAGTGATGATTATTTGGAGAACTTGTCTAATCAGCATTTGAGTAATTAATAATTCGAGTGTGCCTTTATTCTCATACAACAAACCTTTGCCTAGATTTCTTTTTATGTAGTGAAGAATTCGAACAACTGCATTCTAATAAATATCACATGGTGAGTTGAGGAATTGACTAACCATACTCACTGCAAATGAGATTTTTGATCGAGTGATTATGAGTTAATTTAGTTTTCTAACAAGCCTACATTATCTTTCTGGATTTAAGAGCGGTTTACCTTGATTGGGTAATAGTTTAATATTTAGGTCTATAGGAGTATCTACAGGTTTAGAGTTCCTGTCTCATTTAAAACATCAAGAGCATATTTGGGTTCAGAGATAGAAATGCCATAACGAGATTGAGTCACTTCAATACTAGGAAAATATCGAAGTTTTCCTAAATCTTTTATTTGAAAATGATGGAAAATATGCTGTTTGAGTCGATCAATACCAACCTCATCACTTCTTATAATAACTATATCATCAATATAAACAATGAAATATATAGATTGAGAGGTAGATGAATGATGATAAAAGATAGAATGATCTGTTTCACTTTGACACATGTCAAAATCTTGAATAACTTTATTAAACCTTCCAAACCAAGCTCGAGGGGATTATTTAAGACCATATAGAGATTTCTTCCCGCGAAGGTTGCTTCATATAGACTTCTTCTTTAAGATCCTCATGTAAAAATGCATTTTTGATATCTAGTTGATGTAGAAACAAATGATTAATGGCTGCAACGGATAAAAACAAGTGAACTAATGCAATTTTGGCAACAGGAGAGAAAGTATCACCATAGCCAAGGCCAAAAATCCAAGTATATTCTTAGGCAACCAGCCTAGCTTTCAATTGGTCTATTTTTTCATCAGGGCCAACCTTGATAGTATAGACTTAGCGACATCCAATAGTAGATTTGTTAGGAGGTAAAGGAACCGGATCTCATGTGCCACTAGTTTTTAATGCTGCCATCTCATCAAGCATTGCTTGATGTCACTTTGAGTGAGAGAGAGCTTCTTGTATAGTTTTAGGAATAGAAAGCAAGGATAAGGTAGAAACAAAGGTAGAATGCAGGGCAGATAAATGATGATAACTCAATTGTAAATAAAATAAGGGTTATGAGTGGAATGAGTACCTTAACGAAGAGCAGTAGAAAGATTGTCAAATGGATTTGAGATAAGAGCTTCCATGGAACTAGATTGTGAGTCAACAGGTGGATTATCATCATCAGTTACTTAAGGTGCATTTGGATGAGGACGTCGTTAATAAGTGATAAAAGGTTGATCTTGTGGTGGATTTGAAGGAACTGAATCAAGGACTGGTAGTAATAAAACTTCAGATATGGAAATCGATTCTTTAGAAGAAGAAAAGAAATAAGAAGTATTAAAAAAGTTAACATCAGTAGATATGAAGTATATCTTTAAACTTGGAGAATAACACTGGTATTCTTTTTGTAGTCTTGGGTAACTCATAAAAATACATTTTATAGAACGAACTGATAATTTATCTTTTCCTAGAGTAAGATCATGAATAAAACAAGTAGACCTAAAAATATGAGGAAAAAGCTTATATAGATATTCATTTGGGTACACTAAAGAATAAGGAATTGTATTTTCTAAAACAAATGAAGGCATACAATTAATTAAATAACAAGTTGTTAAGATAGTATCACCCTAAAAATGAAACGGAACATTAGCATGTAATAATAGAATTTGTACAGTTTCGACTAAGTGACGATTTTTTCTTTTAATAACTCCATTTTGTTGTGGAGTGTGAGGACATGTTGATTGATGAATAATGCCTTGTGATGACATGAAAGAAACAAAAGGTGTAGAAAAATATTCACAAGGATTATCATTACGAAGTGTTCGTATAGGTATTCCAAATTGGGTACGAATCTCAAAAATAAAGGATTTAAAAATTGAAAATAATTCAGAATGATCCTTCATCAAATATGACCAATTACACCGAGAATAATCGTCAATAAAGGTTACAAAATATTGAAAACCTAAAATGGTACTAACATAACTAGGATCCCATACATTAGAATGAATTAAAGAAAATAAAGACTTAATTTGACTAGTAGCTTTATTGGAGAAAGAACTACGAACACATTTACTGAGTTGGCATGACTCAAAATCTAAGGACTTCAATTTTGAAAGACTTGGAACTATTTTTTGTAGTTTTGAAAAATTTGGATGACCCAAACGAAAGTGGATTAATACTGGATTGCAGCAACACAAATAATTGATGATGTTGGTTGAATGTAGTAGAGTCTTCTTGACTCACATCCGATATCAATCATCTTCCCTATACCCTGATCTTGAACCAGAAAAGAATGTTACAGAACAATTCAGAGTTTAGATAAGTTGATTGATAGAAATTAAATTGAAAGGAGAATTGGTCATGTAAAGAACATATTGTAAATTTAGTGAAGAAAGAGGTTTAGCTTGACCAATATCATGAGTGAGAGTTTTAGAACCATCAATTAATGTAATTGAAGGAAGGGATTTAGCAGTGCAATCAAGATGAGTAAAAAGAAATTGATTATCAGATATGTGATTAGAAGTTCCTGAGTTAAGAATCTAGCAATCATGAGATACGAAATGAGATAAGCAAGCAATAGAATTACCCATGTATGCAATGGATGCAGAATGTGTCTGTTCCTGTTTGGATGCCTTATATTGAAGAAATTGTTCTTTCAAGAATTCTTGATATTTTGGGTCATAAAAAATAGAAGACTGATTAGTTGATTCAGAACTAGATTGAACCACGTTGGTAGAACTAGATTGAACAACATTGGTAGATCGATGAGGTTGGCCATGTAGAGTAAAACATCTATTTCGGGTATGTCCTGACTTATGACAATAAATATATTGAGGTCGATTGTCTTGACTACCACCATTATGTCCTCGTCGATTGTTGTAATCACCACCTCATCCTTTTCCATGGTCACTAGCATGTGTTAACAAGGCAGAGTTTTCAATATTATTAGGAGTGGTCGAAGTGGATAATCGTAACTGATGGTTGATTAACACTTTTGTTGTAGGAACTTCTGCATTGTTCAATGTCTGTTGATGAAAGTGTTAAGGTCAGAATTTAAACCAACAAGACTGAAGACCATAAGGAACTTATCTTGTTTCTTCTGCTCTTTAATGTCAGCAGTGATAGGCAAAAGTTCCTTATATTAGGCTATTATTGTTTTAGTAATGCTAACATAAGAAAATAGATCTGATTCTTGTTTTAGATCCTTCAATCTAGCCATAATTTCATAAAATTGTTGAATATCATTGGAGTATAGATTCTTGGCTTCCTTCCAAAAGGTGTAGCAAGTGTCATAAGGTTGAAAAATAGGCAACAAACTTGGATCAATGGATTACCAGAGTATTGCACATAATTATGCATCAATCTTATTCCACTCACTCTGTTTATCAACAGGAACATTTTCAACTTTTGTAGTCAAGTATTCAAAATTACGTAGCCCTTTAAATCATAGTAAAATAGAAGCACTCCATGAGGAATAGTTGGAGCCATTCAATTTTGCAACAGTAATTGCGGGAGTACTAGAAATTGTAGAGGAAAAGATACTGCTAAAATTGTTGAATTTAAAAGTAGACAGGATGGAGGGTAAAAGAGAAAAGGAAACCACTGATTGAGAAAGGTGGGAAGGGAGGTGGAGAAAGGGCGTCTAGAAAGGGTGCTGTCTAGTTTAGTTCAGTTGTAATTTTTTTTTTTTAAAAGGCTGGTAATTGACAAAGAATGGAGAATGTGGTGATTGGACTGGCAAAGTAAGAACACAAATGGAATTAGGAAGAGGCCGCAATCAGCTTGTGGCGGCGCATGCAGCGCACATGTGTTTGGGATGGTGGTGCATGCGACCCACGTGGGTTGACTCTGGTGGTTTTTGAAAAATTGTAATGCTGTTCTGTGAATCAAGGCAATTAGATTGGGCATGGTTTGTGTTTGAATGTTCTGATAAGAAAATGTTTCTGTGAAGGGAAAAATGCACAATTTTGGAAGTCTGGTGGATGGGTCTGTGTTAAAAAGGAGGCGGTTTTAAATTCTGGAGGATGGGAATGTGTTTGTGATCAGTGGCTCAGTATAGAAGAAAAAGAAATCAGTGTGAAGCTCAGTATAGAAGAGGAAACAGAGTGCAGAAGCAGAGTCCCTCAATTTGAGGGCTCTGATACCAACTTGAGATTGTTGGGAATGAATGATTTGAGAAAATCATCTCAGCCTTGGTTCTTTATATAGTAAAATTACAATCAATACATTTTAATGCTAACAAATAAAATCCCTAGAATTGTCTAAACATTTGCTAATTTATTCTGATTACTAACTAATTACAGCAGAGATAGCTAATACAAATTAATCACATTTATTACTATTTAACAGAACCATTCTCCCATATACAAACTCCCACTCTAGCATTAGAATTCCATTTCCAACAATGCCAAATTTCCCTTACAGAAGAAGGCATCCTCTGAACTACATGGAAGATATGTCAAACTTCACGACAATTATACTGGTGGACAATGTAATGGAAAATAGTCTACCATTTCATATTGGCATTACATATAACACCAATTGACCACAATTGCATTATGCTTCCTAAAACTACTACTTTGAAGAAACTGCCCCTTTGTAAAGAGATACAAAATACAAAAGTTTAGAGAGAAGAAAGCCTGTAAGATAGATTTTAAGGAAAGTAAAATTCCCAGCATTTTGAAGTTTAAAATTAATATTTTCATGCTGAAATGAAAATTTTCTTGTTCAGCTTTTCTCCACCTGTGTACAAGTGTAAATTTCTTCATAGTGATGGGGAAGGGCACAT
Organism: Sindora glabra; assembly: GCA_020226215.1. Taxonomy (NCBI): domain Eukaryota; kingdom Viridiplantae; phylum Streptophyta; class Magnoliopsida; order Fabales; family Fabaceae; genus Sindora; species Sindora glabra. Next base: position 90,295,614 of record CM035228.1, read on the forward strand.
GCATTCTGAACACCATCATGCAGCTTCTGATAATAAAAGCTGAGAAAGGCATCAATAGACTCCACCTCTGAATGGAAATGCTATTCTCAACCTTATGGAAATCTGTTACGAGACCATGAATGCATCTGGAAACAACACCTTTTTAACTTAGAATCTTGGCACAAGACAGCATACGGAAAAGGAGACTCTAGATCTGCTCCTTACCTTGGTAATGAACTACAGAAATATTAAAAACTTACCGCATAAGACGGGTGACTTAAGAGAGCACAATATCTGTCCTTGCTCCTCACCATACAGATATTCAACTTAATCCATAGAATACCACATTCAGAGGTGTAAAGAATTTTGGTTTTGCTTTGCTTCTCTAGGTACTGAATTTCAAGGCTGCAATGAGCTTACGTGGTGAAAAATATGGGGCCCAGCTGGCGGCTTCAGAAGAAATTCAAGTTGCTGGTTATTTGGACAAGAGTGATCTTGGCTTCATTAATGTCTTGCATGGAAGGTAATTTTTAAATATCTGTATTAGTTATAATAACACCATCCTTAGTCCTTCTCCAATAAGCTTAATTTTTTGGGAATAGCTAGTGCTTGATAGGCCAGATGGTCAAGAGCTCAATTCCTGCTGCCTCAACTATTCAAATTAAAAATCAAATTTTAGCACAAGTGAGCCTAAGCTATTTCCATACATCACCATGTTGGGGCTTTACCTAACAATCTAAGCTTTTGGAACAACTAGAACTTACATAAACCAATCAACGGTATGTGATACTAACATTTACCAACCATCAGTTGACCTTAGTAACTGTGTATAATTGGCGAAGAGCGAGCCGCTTATTGGCCTTTATATTGGATTATAGAATTTTCAATTGTCTTAAAAGGAAGTTGGTTCAATGGTTTCTTGGAATTTACAATATGTGGTTAGTGTAAGAAACCAATCTTGAAATTATATTCAAGTTCTTTTAAACAGACTCCTTGGTGCAATCTAGGGACATAGGCACGTGTATGTTTTCTTGTTTATATTCCAATAGGTGGTGCCAACAAAACTGATGCTTTCCCCTAGTTTTCTCTTGTTTCAACTATTGCATTGGTAATCATTCTTTTAGAAACTACAATGACTGAGTCTTCCAGTTATCTTTCTTTTTTTTTTTTTTTTTTGGGGGGGGGGGTTCTTCTGCAAGTGAGGGGACCAGGGGGGTTGGGTCTGATGATCCTCCAGCGGCTAATGTCAGAATGAAGTAAGGAATTGGAAGGTTTAGGAAACTTGGATTCTTTATTTGTTTAGCAGAATATTGATGCTGTTTTTGAATTAATTTGATATTTTCAGCACCCATTGGTGCCTCTGGAGCTTTTCCCTTTTAATGGCATGGGTACAAACTTAAAATGTTGCTTATGTGTGTTAATTGGTGTGCCAATCATCCTGTCAAAAAATAAATAAAATAAAAAAGGGAAATTAATCTGAAGTTAGCAGAAGGCTTCTATTGCTATTGCCATGCGTATTTTGGAGATTAATTGGTTACCAGTTACTGCTATGTTCATGGGCAAACTTGTTGGCTGCACTTTGAATTATTATTGGCAGTCATTTGAAAATGACCAGAAGAGGAAAATATGTTAATAATCAATAACATCTCATGGTAAAAAAGTTTGCTTTGGATAGCTGTAAGATTTGCTGTCTTTTGGTGTATATGGTTGGAGAGGAATGCTAGAATTTTTTGAGCAGTTATATGAGCCAATGGTTGTGGTGTAGGATAGAGTTTTGTTTGTTACCTTGCTTTGACTTAAACTTCATGTTTTGCTTTGAGTAATAAGTTTGAGAGATTTTCCAAAGGAATTAAAGTTTATTTTACATCTTTGATAGGATGGTTTTCTTCCTTCCCTTTGAGGATTTTTTATCCTTTTTTTTTTTTGGGGGGGGAGGGTTATTTTTACCCTTCTTTTAATAATTTTTCTATTTCTATTTAAAAAAAAAGGTCAATAACATCTCTTTATTGCCTCTTACAAGGTCATGAGCTCCTTGTGTTTTTCACTTTTCAGATCTGCAGGCAGGACCAATGTTGCTGTGTCATTCTCATGCAAGCTTTTAACGACAGGGTCAAAGATACAGTCAAGGTTTTACAGTGCATCTTTATCAATAACCGTAGTACCTGATCTGCCTCTGGCGTTGGGTGTCCCTATAACCTGGATTCTTCCTCCCCATTATACAACCACGAGTGTCTTGCCTTTGTCATCAGAATCTCAAACACAATTTGATAGCCAGAGTGGAAAAAAAACTATCAACTACTCTTTATTGAGAAATTGGGAAAAAAGTGAAGCTTTGCAGAAAGATGCTATATTCATTGAGGGGGATAGGATAAAAACAACAGGAAGTAACAATCTTGATTGCATTTTGGCAAAAGATCGTGCCACAGGAAGAAGAGATATAGCTTCTTGTGTCAAAGTTGCTGAGGTGTGTTCTTATCTTTCTTAGACTGCTGATTTCAAGCCAGATTGAGGCAATCCAACATATGTTGCTGATATAAGCTTAAGTTCTATCTTAGTTTCCATCTCGAGGACTTGCTATTTGTTGAGAATGTAATTAGGGTTTAGATGAAGGAAAAAAGTAGAGAGACTAGAGAGAATTAGGGAGAGAACACCAATATAGTAGTTGAATGATAGCAGCTGAATCACATAGGACTTAACTCTAATGCTCTATTTATATAGAACTACTAGAAAGTGCATATACACAAGGATTATGCCTTTAAGCTTTGGGTGAACCACAAGCAAGCTCATAACATAACCTAAGCCCATAACATAATTACTAAATATTGTTTTCTAACACTCCTCCTCAAGCTAAAGCTTAAAGCTTAAGCTTGTTACATAAATTTGACTTCTCAAAATTAAAAACACTAAAAAACATGACTATAAAGAAAACTTGACAAAAAACTCTAGAAATGGACAGATATAAACTGAGAAAATAAGGAGAACGCATGGAGAAAAATACTTGTATTATTCTGATTAGGAATACAAGTTCGTATATATGTAGGAATGGGCCTTGGGCCAGCTATTCTAGAAAACCTAAGTATATTAATCTTTGTTTTTCACTGTTTTGAAGATTTCTTATCTTCTACAATTTATTCATATGTATTTTCAATAGTTAACTACCTACTCAAAATATTTTCTATTCAAAATTTAATAGAAAATTCAAATACGTTACATGTAACTTTTATTTTGTCATATTTTAATTCAATTTAGCTTACACTCAGAATCAAATTATTAAAAAATATTTAATTTTATTATTTATTTATTTTTTACAATTTAATTCATAGTTATTGAATAGAGAATATCAAGTGTGAATTAATTTTGAATACATCTGACTTAAAATTTGAGAAAATAAATATTATATGCGAAGTTTGTTTGTTTTAAGTTTACCATTCCACATGTCATATTTAACTGCTTTATCAGGAACAGTAAAACAATTCCCACCTTGTTTTCACCTTCTGTTATATGTAAAAGGTGAAACAGATAAAAACATGGGAATAAAGGAGACACATATCACATTAACATGCATCAATGTGAATAATATACTTTGGTTTCCATTTTATATACAATGTATTGATTTGTCTTTTTTTACATTATTTTGAATGGTCTAAGTAATGACATGCTGTGCATTTTGGTAGAGTAAATATCTTGTTTGCTTGAGATTGTCGATTGGGTTAGGATAACATTGTATTTTGACCTAATTGTATTAAATTGCAAGTTACCGTTATATTGGGGAAATATGGCTGGATTACCTTCTATGTATATGTTTGGTGTCTGCTCTGTCAAAATAAGAGCAGTTGTTCTATAAGCCATTGTTGGTGCATTGTAGACATGTTGTAGTTTTAAAATTCTAAGTGGATTTTTTGTGTGATGATCAGGTGGCTCAAGTAAGAATCACTAGTAAGGAGGTACCATTCCATGTGATTGACCTTGCTGTTGGCACGGAAATTGATCTTCCAATGAGCTATTATGATGCTCTCGGTAATAATGTCCCCTTGCTGATAAACCACATGTAGATCTTTCTTTTTCTTAGTGGGATCCTCAGTTTCCATTGTGTCATGTTGCATATGCGCAGGAAATCCCTTCTATGAAGCCTACAATGCTGTCCATTGTTATGCTGAAACTAATTATCCTGATGTTGTCAGCATAAACAAGACAAATGATGGAACAGGGAATGTTCATCTCAAGGTTTGTCACAGTTCTATTGCAAACCTCTTCATCTGTCTCTATTTCTTCAAAAAGGAGTTGCAGACGGACCTTCAGCGTGCGCATTCTTAAAGTTCTGATTGAAGATGATTTTGACTTTTTCTTCTTTTCAGTTCCTTTTTTTTATAAAAAAAAAGAAAAATGGAAATCTCTATCAAGATTAAGATTAATTTACCTCAAACTACCTTGGGATTCACTTTAAGTGAGCCTTTCTTTGATTGTATAAATTGGATCAACCTATCATTGTCAGTCAACATAATCCAATGCCTGAACAGACCAAATTTACTATTTTTTTTTTTTTTAATTTGTTTTCCTGAGCTAAGTGATTCAATGTAAATCTTATGTTGACGTATCTGATTGAAGGCAATACGGCGTGGTAAAGCTCTTGTGCGTCTATCAATCCGTGAAGCACCTCACAAATCGGACTATATGTTGGTAAGTATATGTATTCTGCCAAACTTTAAAATCCATAGGGCCTTAGTGATAAACATTCCGCAATACTGGGACTTATACTTGGCACATGCCATATGACTAAATGCAAATTAATTTACTTCTAACTACTGCCTGGAACTAAGTCTTACTCTTTGCCTTCGCTATTCTGTGATCCTTGTACCTTTTTTTTTGCCCCTCTCCTTCTCGTCTATAGCACTATCTGAATTGGTCATTTTTTTCAGATCAGAGTTGGTATCCATATACATCCTCAAAACCCAGTCCTTCACATTGGAAGTCCTCTTAACTTCAGCACAAAAGGTGGGACTATTTTAATTTGTTACTGGGTTAATTTTTTACACAAATTTTCTTGTGACAGTGTGAAATAATAGCTCAAAGGATTAATTTATTCTTCATTCAGTTAAGTTTTATATGACAATGAAGATATGAAAATATGAATATTTTGGCCTGCACAAACTCAAGTTTTGTAATTTGGCAATGCAAATTTGTTAAAGAAAAAGAGCTCATGGCTTCTGTGAGTATAAAATACATAGTTGCTAATATGCCTTCTGGCTATGTACTGGGGTTCAGTGTTGAAATATCATCTCTCAAACCTGGCAGACAGTTTTCCTTATCCGTCTAAATAGGGGTCCAGCTGCTGGAGATTATTGTTTTATTATTCTAACTTTCTTGGAAGGTTAATATCATTCCATCATGTTGTTGCAGGTTTGAATGATAAAGTTCCTGGCCAGTGGTTTACTACAAATAGAAGTGTAATATCAGTGGATGTATTATCTGGGGTGGCTGAAGCTGTTGGAGAAGGTTCAGCTGAAGGTGTCAGATAGCAATTTCATCATCTATGCTAAATTTGAGCACAGAAATTAAATTGGCTATAACTGTTTTTTGTCTTTATTTTATTTCATTCTTTTTCAGATGTGATTATATATTTTTTTCTCCGTTGGGATTGTTATTATGAACAGTGTCTTTCGAATGCCCAAGTTTGAAACTGCAAACAACAGTGACAGTGTTGAGAGGAGATATCATTTCTGTTGATGCTCCGAAGGAGATATTAACAAATGCTCCATACCCTTCAAAAGGATACAATTTCTCTGTGATGCTCAGGTTTTTAAATTCTTGATTAAGATTTGCTCCTGATTTAAATGACTCTATTTTCTAACAATTTTTATGTCTGGAAATTGTAATAGTAATACTTATGGTGAAAACTTTGGAGCATCTAGAGGAAGTAAGAGACTTTCCTTCGATTGTAGAGTGGATCCACCATTTGTGGGGTATCTCTATATCTTCATTCTTTTATTTTTTGTTCATCAAGTAATTGATTCTTATAAAATTATCTTCTGTATGCATTAACTGAAGGTATATGAAGCCATGGTTGGATTTGGACACTGGCAACTCATATTGCCTATTTTTCCCTTACTCACCGGAGCATCTGGTGCACTCAGTACCCAAGTTAGGAGGAGGCATGAGACCTGATGTATCTCTCTCTGTCAGTGCTTCTCTAAATGAAGCAAAACATATTTCAGGATCTGCATTGGCCCTTTTTATTGGTGGATTTTCTATAGTGGATATGACAAAGGTATAGATGTACTCAAAGGCAAAAGTGGATCCCTTTGATTCTTCTATTTCTTTTGCTATGACAGTCCAGTTCATATTTGGATATTTTTTAGGTGGATTCCTTCCTCTTAGATAGTGTAATCTCTTGCTGTATTGAGTAATTTGCACTGTGCAGTTCTTTGTGTTTTTTACTGTTGTAAATTCAGTAACCCTGAGATCGTGATTTTAAAACACAAGTCATAACTACTTTGTCAATTTTATTTTCATCTCAGGATTTAATGCAGTTGACTCTGACACCAGACTCGAACAAAACAAGTATAACCATTGTAGGAAATACTGGTAAGGACTAAAGATGACACTCTTGTGTTGTGCCCAGCTGTACCATGTCCTCTCTCATATGGTAAAGATGATTGTAAATTTTAGTGGGCTAAAATCCTTCGACTCTTCCCTTCCCTTATTTCAAGCTGAATTGGAAAAAAAAAAAAAGGAGAGAGAGAAAATAAAAATAAGAAGATAAAAGCGGTTGGTGACATCAATCAACCAATGAAGACTTCTATAGTTATTTGGCTATCATCATCCCTTAACCTTGAGCAGAAGTTCTACAATTTTGAATGCGAGACTGGGTAATGAATATTTTACCAAGGTTTTCTGTTACATGCAACATCATACTTATAGTCTGGCTTCTTATTGTAGATGTTGAAATTCACTGGCATTACCGAGATTTGATGATGATCAGTCCCATCCATAAAGAAGATGGTGGTGTTGGAGGGTCTGCTCGCTATGAGGTGTGTGATTTTTCCATGTTTCATCATTGATCAAATTATCAAACCTGAATTGTCTGTAGTCTGGCTGTGTTTCTGAGTTTCATGATGGGATGTTATTGGTATATTTGGAATTATCTCTCCCCTGAATATGACTATGCATTCTTGGAATAGATTTTTGATACCTTGAGTAAAACTCAAGATATGGATACCTATACTGACCTGCTAATAAGCTTTCGACAAATTGAAAGTTTTGGACACTTCAGTATGTCAATAAGCTGCTTAGTCTTGAGAAGTTATTGTTTTGATCTTTTTTTGGCCAGCATGTCTAAGAAGAATGGCATCTTGAGTTGCTTGACGTCAGTTGAATGGCATTGTCTATCTGTGCTGTGCTTTCTGCCTGCCACTCCTACCCGGAGCCTAGAGTTAGCTCATGAATTAGATAATCTGTAAGAAGGAAAAGAGACTAATATGATGGACGAGTGCTTTCTGATTACATGCCTCTCTTATCCCACCAAAAAACCCAGAAGTTATCAATATCATTCTGAAGCCATATTTTACAATGAGGCACATCTATTTATAATAGATGTATAAGAATAAGGTTATAATAGTACCAAGACTCATTTAGGCCCATAAGCTTATGACTTATGCTAATCACCTACTAACATTTCCCATTGAGTTGGAGTATAAATATCAAACATACCTAGTTTGTTACAAATATCATCAATTCGTTTTCCTGAGAGAGCTTTAATAAATAAATTAGCTAATTGTTGCCTAGTTTTAATATGTTTAAGACCAATAACCTTTTCTTGAAGTTTCTGCCTAAAAAATTGACAATTAATTTCTATATATTTTGTTCGTTTATGAAAAACTGGATTTATAGTGATATGAATAGTAACTTAATTATCATATTACAATTGCACAGTTCTAGAAGAATGAATTTCAAGTTGATGAAGAAGGTAGGTTATCCACGTAAGTTCAGATATAGCATGAGTCATATCTCTCGATACTTGGACTTTGCACTTGAATGAGACATCACCTTTTGTTCATTACTTTTCCAAGATACAAGATTGCTATCAGCAAACACACAACACCTAGGAGTTGCTCTTTTAATAATAGGACATTTTTCCTCCCAATTTGCTTTAGAGAAGCGTTCTATCCTGTAATGATCATGATTTTTATACAAAATTCCAAATCCAAGTGCCTTCTTGGGGTACTTTGTGCATGATTGCATCCCAATGAGAAGTTGTTGGAAAGTTCATAAATTAATTTACTACACTTACTTCAAAGGTAATATCAATTCTAGTTATAGTAAAGTAGTTCAGTTTACCCCTTAGCTATCCATAGTGCTTTGGATCTTTTAGTAACCTTGAATTTTCTAAGCTAAGTTTAACGTTCAAAACCATAGGAGTATCATAGAGTTTAGAGCCAAGCATCCTTGTTTCATTCAATCATTCAAGAGACTTAGAACATATTTCCCTTAAGATAAGATTTCCTTCCTTCCTCCAGCAACTTCAATTCCCAAGAAATACCAAAGGGCTCTTTGGTCTGAAACTTGGTTTGAAGAAAAACTTTCAACTTTGAAATGCCCAATTTATCACTTTTAGTGATCACAATGTCATAGACAGTCAGAAGAATACTATCAAAATTTAATTGTTTATAAAACATTGAATGGTCATGGTTTATTTTCTTCACTCTAAACTCTGCCACGACCTCACTAAGTCTCTCAAACAAAGTTTGAGGGGACTATTTTAGACCATACAAACATTGTTATCAACGTGAATCGTATCGCGAATCAATTGGTCAAAATTTTGAATCGTGAATTGAAGCAAATCGTAAATCGGTAAGATTCACAAAATAAAGGAGGGGGTGAGGTGATGGGGTCACGGTTGCTGAAGCTTGAAGGTGAAATGGAATTTTAAAAGGGGTTACAGCACTGTGTAAAGATGGGTTATGGCATCGTAAAGATGGGATAAATAAGGTTTTTTAAAGATGGGGAGGGTGAGGGATCGTCAGTTTATGGCCTTCATGTGATTCTAAAAAGGGTTTTTGACTTTTTTATAAAAAAATTAAAAAAAAAAATCAAACTGGGCTTACTTTTGACTTGGGTTGTGCAGAACACGGGTTGGGTTCTATTTGCGACCTGATTTTCTGGATTGCTCCAGCTTTTCTGCTTTGCATCAGCCATCCTTTGCCAGAAAACAGAGACGTGACCGATTCAGCAGTTCAATTCAATTCCCATATGCGATTCGTGCAGTTCATGCATGATTCATTATTGAATCACAGCGATTCATAAGCATTAGCGATTCATTTGAAGATTCACATCGTTTTCTTTTTGCATTGAATCGAATTGTGTGATTTGAATCGCAAATCGTACGATTCCAACTACACTACAAGGAAAGATTTTTTAAGTTGACAAATCTTTCCATAATCTCCCTGGGCAACAAATTCAGGAGGCTGTTTCATATAGACCATTTCAAGTAAATCACGCATGAAAGCATTTTTAACATCAAGCTAATAGAGAGGCCAGGTATGAGAGGCAGCAAGAGAGACAAACAGGCCAACAGAAATAATTTTTGCAATTAGAGAGTTTCTAACAGTAATTTTTTGCTCTAATACCATGCTAAGGGAGAGTGGTTTCTAAAGCCATACCCTACATTTGTTTATATTAGAACATGTACAATGTTGAGAGTCATGGCTAGGATTTAGAGGGAGAAAGAATAGAAAGTATGGGTTATGTTCTGTGCTTAGATAGATTCCTTAGGGTTATGTATCAACCATCTTATTTCATTCAGTTATATCATTTGTGTTCTCTTTTAATTCTCTGTAGCCTCTCACTTCTTCTCCTCTTAAACACTAATTGGTTTCTCAGCAAGGAATATTGTTTTTTCAAATAAAAATTGCAAATATTCTTTCTTTACTTTTTAATTGCTTTTGGTCCAACTGAGAAAACAAGCAAAGAACATATAAACTTCAAAATTTTAGTTTTAGATATATGTAGAACATGCATGAAGGATGTAGCTGATAAATCATTTTAATTTCTGCTAGTTCTTACAAAAAAAATGTCAAATGTGTAAAGTATGCATCTATTTGTGTGTAAGTTGGACCTCAGCCCAGGCCATGCGGGTTTGGGTTATCATTTTAATTCAAACAAACTACAGAAGTTGAAAAATTGTATATTCAAGTAAACCAGTGAAAAGGGTAGAAGCTCTTGCTTAGGAACTGTTGAGCGAGCAGGTTGCAATCTGTACATCGAGTCTAGTCATGGCTGTCTTCATTAGCCTTGTACTTGTGGAGCAGCCTTTCACTCGTTCAATGATGCTTTCTCTATTAACACTGTGGAACCAAATTATTAGTTCTATCAGTGCTCATTTTTTCTTTATTCCTTATTGTGCTACCAACTACTGACCAGTAGTCCAATTCCAGTACCAGCCAAACAAAAACAAGCAGAAAATTGTCATTTTCAGATTAGATGTCTCTGGCTCTATACTGACATGTAGTCATCATGTTTCCAGGTCAAACTGCTCAAAGCTGAGAGATTTAAAGACAAAATCGTAATCACATTACCAGCCAATGGTTAGAATATGAAGTTGAATCTTTATTTAACTTGATTGGCATCAGCAATTCAGCAAAAATTTTATTAAACAGGAAAGACCAAAGGTCGATGTTTTGTATTGTTACAGGTTTAATGATTTTATTTTTAGCAGGTCAGAGAGTAGAGATAGACGTTGACTATGAACCAGCTGGAAAAGAGCCAAACGGAACAGCCATAAATATGGCATCCTGGGCATTTATACTGGGGTGTCTTCTGCTGTTGATTTTCACTATTGCTATTTTCATATGGTTCTTGGAACATCCAAAGAGGGCTCAACAATCCAATGTTGCTACTACGTCAAGCACTGCAGCACCTGCAACTCCCGAACGAAGCAGCCCAGCCGTTATAAAAGAAATGTCTCCTCGGACACCTCAGCCCTTTGTTGACTACGTGAGGAGAACAATCGATGAAACTCCCTACTACAGGCGGGAGGGAAGGAGAAGGGTTAACCCACAAAATACTTTTTAGACTGTCTGGCCTTTAATGTTATATCGTGTGGTAGTCCCAGTAACACAATTTTGATGACAAGTAGTTTTGTAACTATCGTTTTGTTCTGCCGTCGTTTTGTGATGTAGTATTAATGTGCATCTTCAATGCTGCTAGGCTGAAGTTTCTGTGCAGTAATCATCTGTATTCATAGAGAGCCAGATTCTTAAGACGGCTTTGTTATTATCAGCCATCATCACGATGGACAAGATCAAGATAGCCTGTCATCTTGTTTCATTTAGCCATTTAGTTTCGCTTGTTCATTTGGAAAAAGAAAAACAATTGCACAATTTCGTCTTTAATTTTCATGATGGGAGGTAGTATTGGGTTTGACCCAAATTCTAATTGTTACAAGTTATTTTCATATTTAAGTTAGATTTTTATGTTAGATTAGTCTAATATTTTTCCCAGCATATAGTTTTCTTTGATTTTTGTGGGGACGTGAATATTAGGTTACACTTAATTTTGTATATTCATGGACATGAGAATAATCTACGAGGACATTTAGGATAAATAACAACGGTCGCGAAGTCACAATGTAAGTTGAAACATCATGATCTTGTAATTTCATGGATCTCAGGTAAGCTAGATGTTGCAATATATTGGTATCATAGTTTTAAAAGTTGAATTGGTTGGAACGGATGAATTTGTTTGTCAGTTTGTTTGATACGTGTGATTCAGAATATAGATTACTTGTCGTATATATAATTTATAATTTAAGGACAAAGTTAGTTCCATTAATTAATCAAAGGTTGAATTAGTAAACTAGTGTTATATCAAATTTAATGACCTATGATTTGTACATAGAATTTTCTAGAGTAATTGTTCCAGACAGTTGAAAGTTTGAATATATTTACCGAATGACCTGCGTTAATTCTCAATTAGAGTAGGAATATGATGAGGAAAGATATTTAGATTAACATTGAGTGCCATTTTAACATTAAAAGTATTAAAGTATTGTTAAAGAATTAACATGTGAATCTTTAAATTCTCTATTTAATATCTTTTCTCTTCTAAGGTTTTAAATTTCATGTACCGAAAATAGGAAATACTCTTCTCTCATTATAATTGCCATTGTCACTATTACTAAAATGAAAATCATAAACAATAATGTGAAGTCGAGTCCGTGCTGATGAATCAAACAATAAAAATATAATAACAAATTTCGATCTCTTAATGAGTCAAACAGTTTAAAAAATAACACTTTTCTTCCCTAAAGGGGAGGTTTTTCTTTTCCTAAATTTGAGAGTGCTTTACACAATCTTTTCAGGGCCATTGGGCCCAGTCTTTGTTTTGGGCTGGGTTAAGCAATCTGCAAGTGATAAGACTATGCTTCTTCCTGTCCTCATCATCCATACCTCCAGGTTCCAGCCACTCACGTAACCCAAAGGAAAAAAAAAAGAGAAAAGAAAAGCAATTGAAATACTTCCTCTTATTTTCTTATTTCTCCGTTGCAATTAATTAATTTCATATATATTAAAAAATAATGTTATTTATTTATTTTTAGTTAATTTTATAATATTATTTTTTATATATAAAATTTAATATAATTAAGAATAAAAAAATATGAAAGAATAAATGTAAGTTAAATAATCGTATAAAATAATAAATTATTTATTAATAAAAAATAATTTTAAAAAAATATTTAGTATTTCATTATAATTTTAAAGTGATTGATAAAAAGATAAAAAAATTTCTTCAAAATACAATAAATAAAAAATAAAGAATATGGAGAATATAAATGAATAAAACATAAAAATATAAATAATCAAATCAAATTATTACATTGTTACTAACGGTTGTTGGTTCAAATAATAAAAAGTTCGATATCTCTTAAGGAAGTTTTTGATTTGAGTCTTGTGGATGGAGCAAACAATATTGAAAAAGCTTGCCTTTACATTGGATCCAACTCGACTCAAATCTGGATTAATCAACGGCTCAATTAAACTTGTTGGATATCTTGCAAGAAGAAAAAAAAAAGAAAATTTCTTACATTCTTACTGTACACGTAAATATTTATCATGACCAAACAAAAACAAAGGGTTTTAGCAATACAAGAAAACTGCTTAAATAAATAGTCGTGAATTGTCTGTCATTCAAACAATAATATCCAGCTAGGGCTACGTTTTCCTTCCCTCCTTCCCTCCCTTCACAATTCGGAAGCTATGGATTCAACCGGCAACGATCCTGTTGTCGACGGCGAAACCAACGACGTTAGGTCCTTTTCCCACAGAGATGAAGACGATGACAAGTCCCAGTCTCTTACCGGCGATGGAGCCAGTCCCGGGTAACTTTTATCTAAATTCTTGCTCTCTTTGGCTTCCGATAGAAATTGAAATTGAACCTAGAGGCACTCAGTCATAAGGAAAATGCTCAACGATGCAGGAAAAATTTGATTTTTCTTTCAATTTTGAAGAACGCCTCATTTTCTTTTAACGTTTTCTCTATGTGTTTTGACATAGTATTGTGAAATTCTAGATTTGATGCTAATATTCCAATTACACTGAACCCATAATTGCAGAAAGATATTTATAGGTGGTTTAGCAAGAGAAACGACAATTGGTTAGTGCTTTGTTTCCTCTGCCATAGTGGATTTGGTGTGGTGTATAGCTAGTTTCTTACCTCTTTGATGTTTGGTGGTGCAGCACAATTTATCAAGCATTTTGGTACATATGGTGAGATTACGGATTCTGTAATAATGAAGGACCGGAAAACTGGCCAGCCTCGTGGGTTCGGTTTTATTACTTATGCAGATCCCTCTGTGGTTGACAAAGTTATTGAGGAGACTCATATTATCAACGGAAAACAAGTACGATGAATTTGACGTTTACTTCTAGCTAAGCAAGTGTGAAATGCAGTGTTTTTTTTTTTTTTTCTCAATACTAAATTGTGATTTTGGGATTATCTAGGTGGAAATTAAGCGGACTATACCAAGGGGAGCTGTTGGCTCTAAGGATTTCAGGACAAAGAAAATTTTTGTCGGTGGAATTCCCTCAACTGTGACTGAAGGTAGGTTGTCTCTGAACTTAGAGTTGGTTTGTCACTGATAGGAAACAGGGAAATTTGGTAACTAATTAAGTGATTTTAAACAACCAATAGAGGAAATCTTCTCTCTAATAATGATTCCACATTTCCAATTTGGTTACAATAAGCTTTTGCTACAGTTCTGAAAGCACTAAAAAGTGGTTTTGATTTTCAAATTTCAAAGTAACTTTCTAACCATAAAGTAGCCAACACAAATGGCTGTATGCTCTAATTGTCATGTCTTTGCATATAGAATTTATGCAATGAATGAAATGTGTACAGATGAGTTTAGAGACTTCTTTACTCGCTTTGGAGGTGTTAAAGATCACCAGATAATGCGTGACCATTCCACAAATCGTTCCCGTGGCTTTGGGTTTATCACCTTTGATTCGGAGGAAGCTGTTGAGGATCTCTTATCCAAGGGGAACAAGATTGATTTTGCTGGTTCTCAGGTAATGAATTTTGCTCCACAAGGATGTATTTTGTGCTGTACTGTTCTGTCTAGCAGACATATGTATCCTTCTAAAAGTTCTCGACTAGTATTTCATATTTCTAATTTTATTTTTTGAATTTCAACTGATTTTAAGGCAGTTTCTTTTGCATTATTAATCAGTTTCTTGAGTCAATGCACATTTTCTCCATACACTGTGTTGACATGTCAGGCGATTTTTAATTTTTCTTTTGCTTCTCAAAACTCAGTTTAGAAAAAAAAAAAAAAAGAGAGTCGAGGAGCTTAGAATTAGTTGACAACCTGAATTGCCTTTTTTGAGATTTCTCTCAATTTTGAAGACTATTGTTTATGATTGAATATTCTCTGATTTGTAGAATCTATTGTTTATGAATTGTAATTAGTAGTCAACTCTAGGAACTGCTTTGCTGTCAAGAATCTATGTGCCATGTTTTCTCATTTTCCTATTTGAACTTGGTGTATTGTTCTCTATCTATAAAATTAAAATATGTATGAAATGCAGGGCTATACTGTATCTTGGTATGCACTGCCTTGTTTTGAAGGAAAAGCACTGTTGCTTAAGTGACTTTTCCATGGATTTCAAGACTACTTCCACTTTTGTTTTGATAAGTACCCTAAAATTGCTTTAGAGATTAGGAGTGGGTGATGATTTTGAATTTTAATTTGCCTGACCTTATTTGCTTGAGCTGTTGACTAAATCAATCTTGTGGCTTGAACTTCTTGCATCCTCAATCTCTTATCTTCTATAATTGTTAGCTTTTGACCCTGCAGTAATGTATTTCAATCATGTGAAAATTTAAGAAAGTTAGTTATTGAATTGCGTTATTCATTTAGTTTATTAGCTGAATGGATTTGATCAGTTAAGGAGCATGCTTTACTGTTATTCGTTTTTTTTTTGTAGGTGGAAATAAAAAAGGCTGAGCCAAAGAAGCCAAACCCACCACCACCATCATCCAAGCGCTATAATGACTCAAGGTCTTCTTTCAGTGGTGGTGGATATGGAGATACTTATGATGGATTTGGTGGCAGCTATGGTGTTGGGGGTTATAGGTCAGGTGGTGTCTATGGTGGTAGAGGTGGTGCTTATGGTGGCTATGGAAGTGAATTTGGTGGGTATGGATATGCTGGTGCCATGGGACCCTATAGAGGTCCAGACCCTTCACTTGGATACTCAAGTCGGTATGGAGGAGGCTTTAACAGAGGTTATGATCTTGGCGGCTATGGTGGTCCTGGTGAAAATTACGGGGGATATGGTGGTGCTGGTGGTTCTTCTGGTGGTGCCTATGGAAGTGGCTATGATGGCGGCTTGGGTGGCGGATACGGAGGGGGCAGTGGAGGTTCCTTTTATGGAAGTAGAGGGGGCTATGGGGGAGCGGGGACAGGTCGTTATCATCCCTATGGAAGATAGAAGCTTTTGACTCAATATTCTATAGACTATAGTCTAGGACTAATATGTTAGCAGCAAATTAGGCCTGTATCTTGTGTTGTGTTTGATTCTTCAGTTTTTGTAGACTATATATTTTCTTTCTTCTCTTAAAAAGGATGGTCAAGGATATTGTCATCTTGTTAGCCCAACCTTTTTCTAGGCGTGCTTCGCTAAACTAAACCATTATTCTTTTTTTTTTTTTTCCCATTGTTCCCCGTTTCGAAGTCTGTTATTTGTAAGAGCTGCAAATTGTGCAGATGGTTGTAAAACTTGATCTTATTCATGGACATTTTGTTTCAACATCTCTAATTGTTGCCCCTCCTCCTTTGATAGATTGGACTACTGCTTTAGATCAGAAGTTTTTTCCTCCAAAGAAAGAGAAAGGAGGATTCTCTTAGCTTGGGCATACAGACATAGGGTAAAAAGTTAAAATTCAGTCTTAGTGCACTAACTGTTTTTGCACTTGATTGGAAATCAGACTAAAATTTTAATTTACTTGTTGATAATATTTCAATATCAATTCGGTCTTCCGTTTAATATACAAGTGTTTCAAAATTGTCCCTATGTTGATTGGTAAATCTAAATCGTTAACACAATACTGATGTGGTTAATTTGAAATTGATGTGGCCAAATTAGTACCAATATTGTTCTCTCTCTCTCTCTCTCTCTCTCTCTTTCTCAAGTTTTTAACTTGGTGGTGATGAAGATGCATCATTTTATGGTGTATCAATAACTTCAAATTATTAAATTTTATTTAGTTTGTGCAGTACTATACGAATTAATGAATTTAAATTGTTAAATTTAGTAGTACATTGTAAAAATAATATACAAAAATAAAAAATATATATATAAAAGTCTTTCCTTTTTAATATGATTGTAATTTGAAATTTCATCATATTGTATTGGCATAAAATTGAATATCTTGATAGTAGTATAGTAGTATGTGATGTTATATTGAGTTTTGTTTTTTGTCATATTTAATATTTTTTTTTGGTCTAACCACTTGGTATCCAGCAGTCTCCATTGGGCCGTTGACTAATTTAGATTCGATCCGGATTGAACCTAAAGTAGGATTAAGTTCTCGTAACCCCGTTTGTTGCATTCATAAGACTTGAATCCGAAACCTTACTGAAAAGATATCAAGTTCCGTGTCACTCAAATCAACGGTCGTTAGTTACAAAGGAAAGATATTTAAATTTATAATTTTATGTGTGTATGTTAAGTGAAATATTACTAAATCTTGAAAAATAATTTTAATCTGCAAAAAAAATTATTGGAGAGACAATAGTATATTGGCTGCATGAATGAATCTTACTATCAAATTTTATTTATAATATGCAGTATTTCACAAATAAATATAGTTTAATGATCTATATTATTGGTATTCTAATATAATTGATCCACCGTAGTTAACACCAAAAATTATAGACATTTTACGTTTTCCTCCTGGTTATGGTTTTCCTTGCGATGGTCCGGGACGAGGTGGTACGTGTGATATTTCGCCTTGGGACGCATTTTATTTGGCAGTTTTCTGGATGTAAAATACCATTGACCTCCAAGCTGTCTCACCACCATAAAAAAAATCTCGAGTTTTTCTGGCTTTGCGTTCGTTTCTGAACAAATTATAGCTGCACGGACACAGCAAAAAGGAAAGAGCCTGAGCCAGAGAATAGAATTCCGTAATTCCCCACGGAGCTACAGCTGGACGGTGGCAATGGCGTCGTGGAACATTGGTGTTGGCGCTTGCCAGAAGGTTCGACAATTTCAGCTCTCTGAATATTTTCATCGATGAATCTGGCTAAGATTTCTTTAAATAAATAAATAAATTTCGTCGTGGTCATCATCTTCTTGGAATTTTGCAGATGAGATCGCTTGAGATATCATGCAGGAAGAGAGATAGAGATAGAGACAAAGAAAGAGCTAACCACCACCCATACAAAGTTATTGAGATTAGCCCTCCTCCGAAAAGTCTCGGTGTTCGCTGCTTTCCTCCTGTAAGTGCCTAACACTTTTGATGGTGATGCCATTTGAAATTCGCACCATTTCCTTTTTGAATATTTCTGGAATTAATCAACCCCCTAGTTAATTCAAAAACTGTATTCTGCATTGTTTAACATTTTGAAAAGTTTATTATGATAATTTTTTTCTGGTAACATGCTGCGTAATTTCAATGTTTCTGAATTTTATGGTGGATGGAAAGTTAATGAGTTGCTTTTGGCTGGAGAAGGAATTTGCTGAGGAGAGAAAAAGTGATGACAGCATGTATTAACTTACAGTTGTCTATGTCTTCATTTAAGAAATAGGGACAACATCACATGCCCAGTGGTAGAAAAAATGTTAGATAAATTGAAGGCAGGGTTTTGAGAAGGGAATCATCCAAAGAGGAAATTCTGTAATTTCTATGTTCCATGAAATATGTTGAAGTTGACACATTGTGCGTTTGCAACAGCAGAAAATGAAATGTGAAATCCCTAATTGGTATGTGAAATCCCTAATTGGTATGAAGTACATATTTTTTTTTTTTTGGGGGGGGGGGCATGAATTCCCATTTATATTCTTAGACGGAAATTTTTTAAGCTTCTGAGCTTTTGGAGAAACAATCTTTAACACTAGGCGAGATCATGCTACTCCATTGACTGTTTAAAATTTTGGAATGGAGAGGCTGTAAAAAGCTCAGGAGTGTAAGAGACTATTTTCTTTTCTGGCTTTGGATTTTAAAGTTTGAGCACTATTATGATAAAGTTTGTAAGAGCTGGACAACATGCACAATCAAGACCCAAAGGGGATTTAGGCTCGCCAATTGTCACTACCTGGTGGAGGGAAAATTATAATTTCAGACTTCCACTGGGTGAGAAAACTGATTTCTTTGGGACCTTTCTGGGATTGTTATCTGTCAGCAGTGCCCATGGACGGGATGCAAGAATTAGATTGCCCTCTAGGGAACCAAAATTTACAACCAAATTTAGTAGAAATCATATGGTGAAGATTCTTATATCCCATACCTTCTAAGTTTGGAAAGGGTTACCTCTAGCAGGAATAAGACTATTGAAAAGGAATTGGCTGACAATTTTAAGGGCTAAGAATTGACACAGACCAACCAAGTGATGAGTCTGATGACCTAAGGCTAATGCCTTCTGCTAATAATCTAATGTGAGCTTGCATTGAACAATCAGAATAGCTTTGATTCAATAAACTTCAGTTAAGAACCTGTGGATGGATTAATATGCCAAAGACTTGTAGTTTGTTATAGGATGCTTGCCTTTGCACAAAGTGTCTTTTGTCCTCACAGGTTTTCGGCAAAGCAATATATGTTGTGTGTTGAACACTAGCACAAGAGTGAATCTCCATAAGTCCTCCCCATGGGAGATACTAGGAGTGGCTGTAAAGGAAATTAGAAGAGGATGAAAATGTCTAACAAATTATTATTTTGTTCTACATGAATATCTGTGTGTGCTGATAGGCTGACCTACGGTGCAGAATTAAGAATTTGCTTAGGATCTTCTATGTATAAGAGATAATTGGCATCGGTACAGAAGAGCAAGAAGGTATATTAGGGAGAAACCAGAAAAGGTCTTGGGAACAACAAAAATAAATGAGGTATATTTGGCAAGAATGAGTCCTGTTGCAAATTATCAAATTACTTTGTGAACTTGTATTTCTTAATACTGCTCAGTTGTCAGTGGAGAACTTATGTCCTGACTTGATCTCAATTATATGTTACTGAGGTATATGAACTGTTTAAAATTATCGTTGTTAAGATTTAGTGAACAAGATTCTTCTTATAAGCCCCTGTTTGACTGCTGGAATCACCTTTAGAGACTCCCATACTAAATTGTGAATGTTGAGATTTGGATATGATGTTATTGAAGCTCACATGGCAAATTAGACTCCTCTGCTCCCTGAAACGATTCGAACCGAAGTAAACACGGGTTTCTGCTCAAAGGATACGTTTCCCTGTGAAAGGATCTTTGAAAGGAAAATAGCAAACTATCAGTGTACTTTCCTAAATTATAGCTTGTTACCTTAGAAGAATAAAGCAGTAGATATCATGATCTATAAGAACCGATGTCAGGGTGGTGGAAGCACTCCTAAAAGGCAGATAGGAATGTGATTGGAAGACAATGCATATTTTGGAACCCAGAGTACATAAATGTTAAAAAGAGAACGAGAATATTTTTATTTAATTTAGGCTTAACAGCTTGAGCGATATGGCTGTGATTGTGAGATGGAGAATAGAAGCAGGTCCGTCTTTTGGTTTAATTGTTGTGGATATCAGTTGCCTCAATAGTTTAGAAATAAGAAAATTTGTTAAGATTCTTCAGTTGAACCTTCAATGATCTCTCATAATTGATCACCTAAAATGTTTCCCTCCAGCATAACTCTGTTGATTCAATTATGCAAAATACTATGAACCACGGATATGGTATGGGTATTAGATACGATATAATATAAATGCAGAAATATGGTAATTTTTTAAAACATTAGGATACGGATACATTCAGAATTCGTACAAAAAATATGATTTTCATATAGGAACACTAGTATTCAAGACCTGGAAATAGACATTTTGTCATTAAGGTTTTAAAAAAAAAAAAAGAAAAGCCAAATGTTCATTATGATATTTCAATTTTAGGAATAACAAAGGACTAGTCTGGTGATATATTATATACCTAACTGAATTTGAAGATTAAACAAGAGGATTTTATTTTTGTTTCTTTCTCACAAGACACGAGTCTAAAATAGAACCATTGGTTTGTAATAAAAGAATCGAATTTAAAAAAACCGGAGCCAAATCTTAGAAAATGGGAGGTGCGCTCAAATTAAAAAATCAAGAAAAATAAAAATCTAAGATTTCAATTCTTTTTTGATACTCATCCAAAAGTATCTGTCGAGTATCAGTATCGGATACTAGTATGATATAGGTAGTTCATCAAAATGGAAGTATCCATGCTTCATAGGCAAAATAATGTTCCATTATAATAGAATTGTGAGAATGTAAAACAGAAACATGCAACATTTGAGTTCTGAGCTTTACATGTATGCATATTGATTTCCTTTTCTCCAAAGCAGAATTTGCAGTGTGGGGAGAGTGTAACGATAGAAGGACAAGCTTACACCATATCAGCCGTAACACACCGGTACCAGCTTCGAAAGGGAAAATATGAACCGAGCGACAAGAGACTTGATGTTCTGTCCACAGGAAGATACATCTTAAATTTATATTTAGAAAATCTGTTAGAACAATCTTGATGAATAGAGTACAGCTTATCAAATATGATTTAAACATGTATTTTTGTTTTAAATTTTATTATGTCCTTTAAACTCCATCACAACCAAATGAAATTCTTACTGCAAATTTGCCAGGAGAGCCACTGGTTTCTCCGAGAGTCCGAGTGCTGCATTTGAAACCTTATGAGTAGCACCACAGTAGTATTTGTGTTGCTTTTGAGATATAAAATTTGACGTTAAGAAAAAATTGATATCAAGCATTTATTTTGCATGTTAATGCCAATTTTAAATATAAATGGAGAATTATAATGCGCAGTATGACTTAAATTCTTATATATAAACTCACAACTCATGTAGATATGATTTTACTTCCAGGAAATGATGGTGACATAATTTCGAAGATACTTAAAGCTTTTCTTCCTCACAACTGAGTCTGAATCTTAAAATTTGTATGTGGACCCACGTGTGGGGAGGAAGAAATTTCTAATATTACAATAGCATTTAGCACCGCAAATTCAGTATGCTGAAAATATTTCCGAGAGAGATGATGGTTCTGAAGGTATCTCCAGCACCACACCTCATATCCGTGGCCTTTAGATTGTGCACATGATCCCACGGGAAAAAAGGCGGGAAATGAGTCAATGCTTTTGGAAAGGAAGAAATTTTGATGCATTTGATCTATCATTAAATTTTATTTATTTTATATAATATTATGCAAATAAATAGAATGTAATAATTTAAATTGTTATAATTAACGTATCATAATCATCTAAGAAATAATCACTTTACACTGCTTTGCTTTTATGAATCATCGATAATATGCCATCATCATTGCCCACTCCTGAAAATGATTTTTATAATTAAAAAATTAAATTATATTAAATATTTACACATAAAAATTAAAAATTAAATATTAAATATTATTCAAATAAATAAGTTTTAGATGCTGTTTAAATCATTGAAAATAATTATTGATGCGTACTGTGGTGATTGGGGACGCCAAAATGGCCCCCCAAGTCTGAGGGCTCACTTACTTATTTCATGCGTTTTATAGGATAAAATTTAAGTACAATTTTTTTATTGTTTGTCATAAAATTTTTTAGTTAGAGGATATGTATTTATTATTTCATTAATTATTTATAATTTTAATTATATAGTTATAATAATTATGATATTATAATCATAATAAAATAATTAATGAATATAATATAATATAAATATAAATTTTCATGATTCTGTGCACCTAAGAAGCCACTCTAACACTGATTCAGATTGGGCATACTGATTGTTGAGGTCAAAAATGGGGTTTGGTGGGACCAACCGGTGACTGGTGAGGCCCCATTGTATGGGAAAGCATGCATGTGGTCACAATCATTGTGACTACCCAACTAACGCGTGCCCACCACCTGCCCTGCACAACCCCAAAGTGTCGGTGGTGGGACCCACTAATTTTGCGTCTTGGGGACCCACATGTTTTCAGCACCAGCAATATTCACAGCTCACACAAGATTTGCGCCAAATCTAACAGTCGAGACTGGACATTAATGTGATTCCAATGTTTAGATTAATGGAACATTGACAGTACCGCGGCATTATAATTATCACTTAAAATTTATTCTTGCTGTAAGACCACAATGGAATATTGGTTTTTTAAATCATAATTTAACAAAAAAGTTTTAAAAAATATAATTTTTATTCTTTAAAGTAATAATATGTTTACATATATATTTACAATTAATATTTTTAAATCCGCATTGATTAGTTGAACTATCTAATCATATATGTAATATATAATTTATTATATATAAAAATAATAAAATTTAACAATCAGTTCAATTATCTAATTTGATTAATTGAACTAATATGATTTTAACTCACTCACCTTAGATAAATGATTGAGCTGAGTTTTAAAATATTATTTATAATTATAATTTTTTTATTTTTAACATTTATTAGATTGAATTTGATATATTTATTTTATTATTTTATATTTAATAATAGTTCTTAATTTTTATTTAAATTTTAATTTTTAATATATGTGATATTATT
Organism: Sindora glabra; assembly: GCA_020226215.1. NCBI lineage: Eukaryota > Viridiplantae > Streptophyta > Magnoliopsida > Fabales > Fabaceae > Sindora > Sindora glabra. The sequence goes on from CM035228.1 coordinate 90,318,875, forward strand.
TTTTTATTTTTATGTAAAAAATATAAAATTTTCTCACGGATGTTACGAGAATACAGGTTGGTATGTGTTTTTGTGAGAGTTTGTATGTGTGTATATTAAATTGAAAAATCGACTTAGACTTACGATGAAATAATTATATTATAGAAATATAATTATAAAATATTAAAATAATAAAAAATAATTTAATTATTTAATATTAAATATAAAAAAATTATGAGAGATAATTTTTATTTTTAAAAAATATATTTTTTGCCATTATTATATTTTAAAGTATCATATTATTTAATTATAAAAATTTTGTAATTGTATATGAAAAATAAGATCTTCCACCGATATATTTTTTCGAAAGACAGAAGTAACCGTACGAGGTACAATTTATTGATGAGATGCATGGATAATTAATCAAAATTATCAATTTTTCTATTATTTGTGACCCAGATATTCATTGATAAGAAGTGGATAATTTTTTCCACCTCAGCTTTGAATTATTCAGGCCTTTTTCTTCTAAAGTGACGTTGTCTGCCACGTGAGAAAGGTGAATTCTAGGGATCAGATAGAGTGAATTCTGAGAGAAAATTAAGGATTTTTAGATATGTTTTTAAATTTTATTTTTAATTTTTTTAAATTCAAGAAAAATAATGAATTAATGATGTTCAGTAAAATAAATAATAAAAAAAATTATTTAATTATATAAATGTCATAAAAAAAATAATTTCAAAAAATATTTAAAATTTATTTTTATTTTTTATATTTTTAAAATAAAAAAATCAAAAATGATTTTTTAAAAATCAATTTTCAAAACAGTTTGTTAAACAGAACATTTTAATTTTAAAAATAAAAAATAAAAAAATATTTTTAAGAATAGTAAAAAATAGACTATAAATTTTTTAAAAAATGATTTTTATATAAACTTTTTGAAAATTATTTAAAGATATTTGATTGATACTCATAAAATAATCATTTTTAGAAAATTTTATACATTTTATTTAGTTCAACTTTAAACTTTCTAAAAAATATTAATAAAATAACTACCATATATTTAATATTAGTATAGTATAAATTAATGAATTTATTATCATTAATTAAATTTAATAAGAATATTTTATTTTTATATTTATAAATAATATAAGAAGTAAAATTTATTTAAAGGAGTTCAATAAATAATTTTGCATATTCTAGAACAAATAAATTTTTTTGGAAAATCCTATTTCCCTTAATTTATTAAATAATAGTTAATCAAATAATTTATCTTTTTTTATTTATTTAAAAATTAGGACTTCCCATACTATTGATGCAAATTAAATAACATCCTACTATTTCAAACATATATATTTTTATCAAAAGTAAGATAATGTAAAAAAATAAATTGGTGAGATATTTTAGAGAAATAATTTTTAAACCATAAATATAATATTTAAATTTTCATTTATAAAAACATAATCTTTTATTTTTATTGTAATTTTTTTTCATTTAAAATATTAAAATGAATAAAAATTATTAAAATAAATTGTTAAAATTCATCTTGACATGCCATAGACATATTATTTTTTTATTCTTTATTCTTTCTATTTATTTTAACATTATCAATGGAATAAATAATTATAATAAAATAAGAATAGGAGACTAATTTAATATTAGATATAAAGTTTGAAATAACACAATAATTTATAGTCATAGGGTCTAAATCTATTGAATTGAGCAAGACTTTGCATCAGACTTGCATAGTAAAAAATTGGCTTTACATGAACTATGAGCTTGCAATCGTATTTATTAAAAGTAAATTGGATATTAAATCAAGTAAAGGTTTGGTTCACCAAGCAACTAGTTCAATTGGTGTTATTAATTTAACCATTTATAGTATAAAAATATAAAAATAATAAAAAATACATATTCAATAAGTAAAATAATAATGATTTTACATTGTGATTATAATAGAAAGAAAATTATTTAGGTTACACAGAATTTTATAATCAAATAAATTAGATTTTTCTCTTAAATGATAACAATTTAATATAATCCAATGGTTTAACTAAGTTTACTAACAACTAACCAACTTAACTAACAATTAGTTGAACTAGTTTTGAATTAGCCCACTTACAAAATTAGTCTAATGATGTAACCTCAATTAAATCAACCACTTGTTCATCGAGTTAACAGTTAGATCAGTTCAATATAGTAACTATATCTGTAATATGCCTAAAAATAGGTTTAACCTAATTTATACATAAATTTTTAAGATTTGATCTAGTCTATTATCTTATATAAATTTATTAATAATTAATAAGTAGTAAATATTCTCAAAATATATTATCAGGAATTGAATTTAATTAAGTTAGAATTTGATATTGCCGAACAAAGCTTGATTAATTTAAAAAATTATTCAAAATCAATTAATGATAATATTTTAATTTGAAATCATCCCAACCAAATATTATAAAGTTCAAAATTTGGCTCAATTAAAATAAAATTTGAATTTGATTTGATTTAAAAATAAACATGGATATTATAATAATAATTATAAATTAATTTTTTAAATAATTATAATATAAGTTAAAAACCAAAAAGTAAAAATATCTTAATAAACTTTATATATTTTTTATAATATATATAAAATTTTCTTTTAAATATCATATACATGTGTATATATTTATAATATTATATACTGTAGTATATAAAATATAGTTTAATAGGATAATAAATTAAATTTTAAATAATATATTAACATATTTTGTAAAATAAATTAAAATTTTAATCTAAATGTATTCTATTTTACAAATCATTAAATCAAAAATAGATGAAACTATTAAGGATAGGCTTTACTTAATAATTGAGTTTATTTTTCTTCAAGGGTTTGTTCGGAAGAAATGAAAGAAAATAAGAGGGAATTTTTTTTTTACTTTTTCCCCTTTTTTAGGAAGAAAAAAATAAAAAAAATATAAGATTATAATTTTATTAAATTTTTAATTTTTTCTTTTTTATTTTTTCTCCTATTTAAATTCAATTTTTTCTCTCTCTCTCTTATTCTCTCTCTTACGAGACAAGGGATAAATATGCGTTTATGTGAAATTATGTATTATAAATGAAGAAATTGTTTGGTTTACTTCAATAATACAAAAAAAAATTATATCTTAAGAATTAGAAAGAAAATGAGTTGATTAATTGGCCAGTATCTTACATATATCTTACATATTGGAGCAACTTCACATAAAATAAAAAAAGTAATTTATCCATTTTCTCTTTAAATAAATTTTACTTTTGATATTATTTATAAATATGATAATAAAATTATTTTTATTAAATTTAATTAATAATAATTTATTAATTTATATTATAATAATATAAAATTATAGTAAATTTTTTACATAAAAATTATTTATTAAAAAATTTAATTTTTTGTATGAATTAAATGATTCTTAAGTCAAATAAGAGAGAGTTCTTAGCCTTTGTTTGGATGGGTGAGAAGTGGGAGGAAAAAGAAGTTATGAGAGAAAGAAGTTGGGGGAGAGAGAAGTGGGAGGAAAGAAGCATTTTTTTTTGTATTGTTTGAAAAGGAAGAAGTTAGGAGAGAAAGAAGTTGTATTTTTGTAAAATAACTTTTGTACCCTTCCATAATACATGAATTCAAGTGTATACTTTAAATTTTGTATTCTTAAAAAATGAAATTTTAATTATTAAATTAAATACCATATTAACAATAAATCTAATAATTAAATATTTTAATTTAATAGCTATAAATAAATGACAAATTAATAATAAGCTAAATTTTAATAAAATATCTTAATCTAATTATCAAAAATCAAATACAAATACATATTCAAGTAATTATATAAAAATTTGTATACTTATTTAAAAATTTATATAATTTTATAAAATAATCCTATTCTTTTAAAAAATTATATATTGAAAAAAAATTTAATGTTTAATAGAATAAGATAAACCCCTTTATGTGGGGTTCACGTAATTTCATCATTAATATCTATTATCTAACTATCAACTTGGTTCATAAGTTCTGCATGTTATACATAATAGCTTAATTGTATCTCATAAATGTCCAAATGATGATTCAAGACCGGAGGTTCACATACAAAATATAAACATCATAGGTTCACTTTAGTCGATTAATACAAGATTTATTACTATACAAAACAAATGATATCAAAACAACTTCTCCCTTCCAAATGGTTTGCCCGATCAACTTGACACTACATCACAGCCGTGGCAACAAGTATGTCTGTTCTCCTCATTACCTGTGCATCAATTCAAATAATTATTTAAAATCGCATTGCAACTTTACAATTATTTTACAGTATCGTTATATATGTGTAAAGATATAAACATAACAAGATACTCAGCACATACTGTCAGAACTTAGTTTTAATTAGACTTTCTGCTTATGCAAGGACAAAAAATATAGTAAGGTCAATGTCATTCTTTACATTAAGATACAATCTGATAACTTTAAAAAGATTAGTTGAAATAATGCATTAGTATGTACCTAAACTGATAGATCAACCAAGTCCTGGACTGGCGATAAGCTGATATAGCACCTGTAATTTTAAGTGGGGCGGTACCCCAAAAAACTGCTTCTTGACCCTCTCATTTTCACAAAGGAAGCTATAATATTTCAACTGATATTCTTCGGGTACTCCTATTTTCTCTAACTCTGTTCAAACTTCTGCTTCACTATAGTGGTAAGGTCTATTACTTTCCATGATGGAAAGTTGCCTTTCTGCATTCCATCAATGGCTCCTTTGCTGCTTCTTTAAGAGACGCTGGTAGCTGCTGCAAGCCAGATCCGACGTTGTCTTGAGGGGAGGCTGAAAGTCGATTATATGCTGGTAGTTGCTGCAAGTCGATTACACGCTGGTAGTTGCTGCAAGTCGATTACACGCTGGTAGCTGCGGTTGCTCGAAGGGGAGGCTGGAATCTGAAGAGAAGCAGGCGGCAATGATGGATTGCGACAGTGAAAATAATGAAAGAGACAAGAGGGGTAACTACTGGAATTTTTGTAGAACGGTCTGAACTTCTCTTCAATTCTCTCCACTTTGGAAGAGAACTTTGTACAGTGAAATTGGCAGGACCCATTGTCCTGTCTACAGCAGCATTTCTTTCTTTTCTCACTTTCCTTTCTCGTTCCAAGCGGGAGAAATTTCACGTTCAAACCCCAACTTCTTTCTTCCCACTTCTTTCGCCCATCGTTTCTTTGGTTCCAAACTGAAGCTTAGTTTCCAGCCCCCTCGAACTGCGTCCCGAAAACGAAGCCGAACAAAAAAGAAAGGTTGAGGTGAAGGTGACTGACGGCTTAGGATAGAGCGGTGCGCCGGTAATGACAGCCGTCCACGCGGTACAAGTCAGCTCCACGTGCGCCCAAGTGAGCCCTCTCCTTGTTTCTGCCAATGCATTTTGGCGCGTGTCTCCACGCCCATCAATTGCTCTCAATACAACCCATTTTATGGCTTCCACCATTTCGGGATTTTCTTTAATCAATGCAATAATTGAAAATTGAAAATTAAAAAAAAAGCAGAAAAATGATGATTCCAGACTCCAAGAAACAACGAGAAAATACAGGTTCATCTTCCTTTAAGTATAAGACATAGTCTAGAGATTAAAATAAAATATTATAATTTTTATATAAAAATTAAAAATTAAATAAATAATAATTAATTTAATTTTTAAAAATTATTTATAATTATTTTTTATGAAAATTTTAATATTTCATTTTAATATGTAACACAAACACACACACAACCTTCATATTTGACAGCTGACTTAGTGATCTAATGAAATTAACGTGTACTTTTTAGTATGATTGCAATTTTGAGAGTCTCGATATTATAATTTTTATACAATATTTTGATAATTAAAAAATTAAATTCCAATAATAATACTAATTTTTTTTATATTAAAATATCTCATTTGTTAAAAATAATAATATTACTCTTATGTTTTATTATCTTGGAGAAAAATAGATTTTTTTCTTAGCAGTAACAATATTACTTTTATGTCTTATTTTTACTTTTTTATTTACATTTTTATAAAAAAACAAATCAAATTAAATTCCATTCTAAATTCCATATTTTCTATTAGAAAATGTAAAAAAAAATCTAATTTAGATATTAGTTAAATATTTCTTGTCTGACAGATTTAAGAGTACTAGTGTGGTGCGGGGAAGGAAATGAGGTGATTGGGGCAGCCTAGAATTTGATGGATGAGGATGGGACAATGGACAACCAGAGCAATTATTTTACCTTTTTTTCATAGGTCGATAAAGCCTCGTTGCTTCCTTTTTCATTTCTTTTTCTTTTTCTCTCCAAAATATATGGAATTGCTTTTTATATTTACTATATTTAAAGAAATATTACAGAAGATCATTAATATAATAATACGTTGATATATTATAAAATTTTATTATATATTAAATTTATATTTTTAAATTAAATTTAATATATTATATAATAAATTAACAATTAAATTTAGTAATGTATTGATATATTATTATATTAATGATACACTATAAAAAAATTTCATGCAAATTTTGGATCAATTTATCTAAATTTGTTTAACATACAAATCAAATTTTAAACAATTTAATTTCATTTATACTTATAATTTATTTTGAAAATTTATAAACCTTAATTATAAATTCATGGATTTGTTGAAATTTCAATATGCACATACCAACTTGTATAAATATAAAATTAAAATAAAATAAAATTTAAATAATCTAAATTTACAGAATCGATTCAATTTATAAATTGTAATTTATTTGACAAGCTTCGGAAATTCCTCTATAAATAATCTTTTATGTTGCTGCTTATTATTTATTTTTTATTTGTAAAATTTCTAAAAACATGGAAGCAAGTAGATGTTAAAAAAAATTACTAGTGAGTGTCTTTTTTTTTTTTTATTTCTTGGTATGGTAAGTGATTTAATACGTACACATAATATTTCATATAATTTAAAATGTCGTAAGAGAAAAAATTTAAAGATAATATTAAGTGATATCGGACTCCTGCAGATGTCAACTGCTCCTAATAAACTTTCTCAAGTCTTGTGTTTCTTTAGAGATATTTAAAAAATTGAATATATATAACAGAAGTTCATCCAACAGGGAAAAAAAAGAATTTTATCATAAAATATCTTTTATAAAAATATAATCATAAATATTAAAATAGTAAAAAAATTATTTTTTTAATATTAAATATAAAGAATATAATAAAAACATTTTTCTATTTTAGATAAAATTATTTTCTTTCATTATTATGATACATAAAATTATATTTTTAAATTAAGGTATATATATCACTCTTTTATTTTACTAAATAGATAAAATTTTCAATAAAAAATATCTTTTAATAAAATAAATAAATCTTTGACATCTAATATTGTTATAAGACCTTTGTTCCCTTTTATCATAAGTTGAAACTCAGAATCTTATATGCATACATTAAAGTAGTTTGTTATCTATACCATTAAAAAAAATTATAGAGCATAATAATTTGTAAACAATAATTTTTTTTTTCAATTTTAAAACAAGCTTATGGCTCTAATATCTAGAGATTGCATATTGTACATTAACACCTTTCCTCATTTATCCAATACACAAGTTCTTGTGTGGGAAAATATTTTTAATTTTAGTGTATTAAATTTTTAATACTACTTTAATTTGTATTTTCAAAATTTAGATCTCTTGATATTATGATAGAGTAACGTTAAAATTGAAAAAATAATTTCTTTACTTGTGATAATATAAAATACAATAATATTAAGGTTTTTAATGTTATAATACCTTGTGGTAGAAGTAGAAAAATTTTCTTTATATGGCCAGATGAGTCAGTCATTAAAAAAACAAAAAGATAAAAAATGATAATATTTAGGGGTCATTTGGTTTGGGGGTTTCAGAAAAGGGAAAGGGAATTGCAGGGTTTCATTACCTTTATTTTTGTTTGATTGAGAAAAAACTTATTTCCTTTCCCCTTTTTCCCTTAATGGGATTATCCCATTTAAGAGAATGGTGATTCCCCCTCACTCATTGGGGAATCCCATTCCCTTTTCCTATTTTCTCTAATAATATTCTCAAATAATCATTATATATTAATAATATTATTAAATATTAAATATATAATAAATATTTTATTATTATTTAATTATATTAATAATATTATAGTATTTTAATACATGTTATTTTAAATATTATAATATATTTAATATTAATAATTATTAATAATAAAATAATAATAAATAAAAATAAATAATAATTATTTATTATTTATAATAATTATTACCATAAATAATAATAAATAATTATTATAATATTATTTAATTATGTTAATAATATTATAATATTTTTAAGTTATCAAAAATTAATAATATTAATAAATAATAATTATGATGAATAATAAAAATAAATAATAATTAATTTATATTAATAATATTATTAATATTTATTTAATAAATAAATAATTTTTATTAAATATTAAATAAATAATTATCATGATAATATTATCTAATTATATTAATAATATTATAATATTTTTAATTTATTAAAAATTAATATTATTTATTTTTTAAATAAATATTAATAATATTATTAATATATAATAATAATAATTACTTATTTAATTATTAAATAAATATTAATAATTTTATTAATATATAATAATTATTTATTTAATTATTATTTTAATAATATTAATTTTTAATAAATTAAAAATGTTATAATATTATTAAATACTAAATAAATAATAAATATTATAATATTGTTCAATTATATTAATAATTTTATAATATTTTTAATAATTATTTTTTTAATATTATAATATTTTTAAATTATTAATAATTAATAATATTAATAAAATTATAAATATTAAAAATAATAAATAAATAAACAATAATTATTAAAATTATTATAATAATATTAATTATTTTTAATATATTAATAATAGTTAAAATAGAGTATTAATAAAAATAATATTAATAAGATGTTAATAATTAATAATAAATAATTATAAAAATTATAATATTAGTAAATAAAATAAAAATAATAAGATAATAATTATAATAATTATTTTAAAAATAATTATAAATATATTATTTTTAATAATAATTATTAATAAATTAAATTAAAAATATTTGATTCCCTTTCTTATTTGAACTAAACAGATTGAATAATCTGAAACCATTTCTTTCCTCTCTTCCTATTTTCCTTTCCTGATCCATTCCCTTCCCAACCAAACGGCCTTACATTTCTCTAAAAGGAAATATATTTTGACCCATTTTTTTCCCCGAAAGAGATGTCTTCTATTGTGGGCCAAAGACTCAAAAAACATACATAAATATAATATTGCACACAAAAAGAAAAAAAAAATTGTCTCATACATCATCAGATCCAACCAACAGATCTATCTCAAAAGAAATATCCTACTCTATACAACAGATCCTTCGCAAAAGAAATATCCAACTCAATTTTCAAAGTTATGGAGATGCGTGAATATAAATTAAAAAAATTCCGTAATAATTTTGATAAATGGTGAATTTAGAAATTTTTGTTTGTAGGAATAGTACATATAAAAGTAAAATATTAAATTATTATAAAATATTAAATACTTAAATAAAAAATAATAATATTTTAATTTTTGATCTATTTATATATATTAATATGTGTAATAAGTTAAAATTTAAATATTTTTATTTTTGTTTAAAGTAAATTTTTTCTCTTTTAACTTATTTAAAAAAATTATGAAAACATTAATTACAATTATAATAAATATTGTGTATATATAATTTTATTTTTCTTTTTTTGGCGATCGTCGTCGTACGAACAAGGATAGGTTTGCGCCTATATTTTATGTTGCTCAAGAGGCGATACTCTTTCTTGTAGTTGCATTTGAGATTGGAATCTCCGAAATTAATCGGTGTGCAGTTGTGCACGTTGATCGTTACGTGAATTATTTATTGTTAAAAAAATTATACACAATACCTCATAGATAAATATTACACTAATTCACACAATAAAACGTATGAAATATAGTTGAAAAACTTTAATTTACAAAATTTTATATTTTTTGTTATACTTAAAGTTTAATTTATGATAATTATACAATAATAATTTAACTACACATACAATCAAGAGAAAAAAACCAGGAAATACACACCGTAATAATCAACTTAGACAGAAAACACGACGACCTTAAAATCTCCGAAATGAGTGGAAAATAGATAATTATTAAATTAAATTGGAGAGGAGTGGCCTATGAATGAAAAATGAGGCGCCCCATCTAAGAATCTTCCATTTTCTGTACTCAAAGCTCAACATGAACAAGAAGCAAGCGCCTTTGCTTGTGAAGTTGGCTTCGTTTTCTCAAAATTCCCACTTCACAAACGACGAGAACTAGGACGAAAAAATAAAATAAAAAATCCTTTTTCCGGGTTAGAAAAGTTTTTATTGTAATTTCAGTTACATTTCTGAGGCCTTCTTTTCTTCTTCGATCGGATCTGAGGCTCTTCCGAAGTTGCAGAAAGGGCCTTCAAAGTCTTTTCATTTTCTCTGAAGTAGTTTTCTCAGCTTGCCCACTTGTTCATTTCAGCCATTAATGGTTTCGCCTTGCTCTGCATTGCAGTTTCTCTTCTGTGACCAGGTTCCCCCCCCCCTCTTTTGTCAGTTATGTTTGTTTGCGTCTTTGAGAACAGTAGTACGATGAAAGGAAGTTGAAAACTTGTTTTAAAGAATGAAACTTCTAAGTTGGGATTATGCTTATATATAGAAGCTTTAATCTCTTGGGTTCTGTATACGAAGGCTTGTATGTAGTTTGTTCGTTCGTTCCTACTAATCTCTATTCATAGCGACTAGAAAACAAATTTGGTTCTTGAGAAACATGTAAATACTAAACTTGCCATGTCAAAGTCTTGTAATTTTCTTGAAGTCTAGTATGATTGTTAAGATAAATTGGCTTTAGCAAATTTTGAGATTGAAGTTTTCTTCCCCCCACCCTCCTGTTTCGGTCAGATTTTGACATTTATTTTCTTTTGGGGTCAGCCATTCGGATATGTTTTAGTGATGGTATCTGTAATGGGTCTCTTTCCAATTATGCCCCTTTCCTTTAGGACATGATAAGTTGTCAGTATTTTTTTTTTTTTTTGAAAACAAAAATAAAAAATTGCAAAGACATGTTAAGTGCAGGAGATTCAGTAATTCATAGATTTATCTCTGGTATTTTGAATTAGTACAAATGGATATTCATCATGCTTAGTTGGATTTTGCTGTGACAGTAGGTGTTCAGAGTTTCTGAATGGAATCATCTGTCAATGAAGTTGAGTCTTCATCAGATGTTCAGAATTCAGTTTCTGCAGTAGATCATGATCCTCCTTCAACATCTGGGATTCCCCTCCCGCCCCTAAGTGCATCTAGAAATCATGGGACTTCTTCCCCATCCTATTTAGCCGGGCATCATAACTATGACATGAAGACCATCTACCATCAGAACGGCTATGTACTTAATCAAAAGCATTCCTATCAGGAGGTCAACAACATGCAGCATGAAGATTTACAAAATATGGAAAAGCATCTTAACAATCTTACTGGAAAACCTGGCCATATTAACCTTGGCAGCAATGTTCCTAATGAAACAGGAGAAAATTGTTCAGGGAAAACTTTTTTGAAGATGGAAATGAAATCGAGCATCAAGCAATCTTCCGGTGATTCAAAGAATTATAATTCAAATTGCAAATCATTATCAGAAAATTCTGGCTTAGGCCCATCTAAAGGAGTTGATCATGCAAAGAGTACCAGTCACCCAGAGGTTACTTTTTGTTCAAGTCCTCATAATAGTTTCTATTCTGCCACTATATATTCAGAAGCCAAACAAAGTTTCACTAATACTGAAGTCAGTGAATGTGTTAGTGTTGATAAGTCAGTTGAAAGTGTTGAAGTTGCTAATAATTGTGATTTTAATGAAAGCCGGAAGACCAGTATTTGTAGAGGGAGTACCGGAAGTGATCTTAGTGATGAAAGCAGCTTTAGTAGTTTGAGCAGTGCTTTGTATAAACCCCATAAGGCAAATGATATACGTTGGGAAGCTATTCAAGCCATCCGAGCTCGTGATGGGGTGTTGGAAATGAGACATTTCAGGTTATTGAAGAAATTGGGATGTGGAGACATAGGAAGTGTTTATCTAGCAGAGTTGAGTGGCACAAGGACTTGTTTTGCCATGAAAGTTATGAATAAGACAGAGCTGGCAAGCCGGAAGAAACTTCTGAGGGCTCAGACAGAAAGAGAAATATTGCAGTCATTGGATCATCCATTTCTACCCACATTATATACACACTTTGAGACAGAGACATTTTCTTGCCTGGTTATGGAGTTCTGCCCTGGTGGAGACTTGCATGCACTGCGGCAAAGACAACATGGGAAGTATTTTTCAGAGCATGCTGCCAGGTTAGGCATTCTTTTCACTTTCAATTCTTTAGTTATATGCACATATCTCACATGGAGACATTCTCGTTCAGAAATCGGTGATTCTGAATTTTATATTAGATCGTTGTGCCATATTCCTTGAATTTGTGAACCTAAGTGTTCAGTGGCACCAGGGGTGGAACTAGAATTGATGTATTTAGTGGCTATCTGAGAGCTTTCAATTGTTTTTTGAGAAGCCTGAATTGAAACACAAGTCTAAAATGAGAGGAACCTAGTAATCTTTCTCTTTCTGACGGTTGCGTCAAATTTTATAATTTGCCATTGATTTGAATGGCAATTCTACCTTTCTATTTTATCGCAAGGAGCAGTTGAATTTTAGATTTTCGTACTTGCATGAATGGCAATTCCATTCTGATTTTGATATATCTCCCTTCATATTCCATGTCAATTGATTTTGATATCTGTTTTCATATTTTATTTGTATTTGGCAAAATTTGACGTCTAAATTTTAATTTACACGGTGCAACATTCGTCTTTCATTTCACTTCATCTCTGAAAATTCCTGTTGTGTTGGAACCACTGTTTAACTTGTCATTTCACTCTTTGGAACTTTTCTATACAGGTTTTATGTGGCAGAAGTTCTCCTTGCTTTGGAGTATTTGCACATGCTTGGGGTCATCTACAGAGACCTTAAACCTGAAAATGTGTTGGTTAGAGAAGATGGTCATATAATGCTGTCAGATTTTGATCTCTCTTTAAGGTGTGCCGTCAGTCCAACATTAGTAAAGTCCACAAACTCCAGCTTGGAACTAAAAAGCTCAGGTTACTGCATTCAGCCTACTTGCATCGAGCCAACATGTGTAATGCAGCCAGCTTGCATCCAACCCTCATGTTTTACGCCACGATTTCTATCTGGGAAATCCAAGAAAGAAAAAAAGGTTAAACCAAAGAGCGAAACACACCACCAGGTCACCCCTCTCCCTGAACTCGTTGCTGAGCCCACAAATGCCAGATCAATGTCATTTGTGGGTACACATGAGTACTTGGCACCAGAAATTATTAAAGGTGAAGGGCATGGCAGTGCTGTAGATTGGTGGACGTTTGGGATATTCTTGTATGAGCTTCTGTTTGGAAGAACACCATTCAAGGGTTCGGTGAATCGAGCAACTTTGTTTAATGTGGTTGGCCAGCCCTTAAGATTTCCAGAATCACCTGCAGTCAGCTTTGCTGCCAGGGACTTGATTAGGGGTCTCCTTGTAAAAGAGCCACAGAACCGCCTTGCCTATAGGCGTGGAGCTACAGAAATTAAACAGCATCCATTCTTCCAGAATGTTAATTGGGCACTGATCCGATGTGCAAGTCCTCCAGAGGTGCCTAGGCAATCCATGAAGACATTCAAAGCTGAAAGAGAGGCTGCTGTGAAGCCCACTGGTAACTATTTAGATATTGATTTCTTTTGATCTCAATCTCTTATTTTATTCTCACTTGAAAACATTTTCCATCCCCTCTTTTGTGTTCTTTGTCCATGGTTCTTTCCATTGCATATAAAGATGCAACTCTTTCAGCTACATTTGTTAGCACTTGTAATGGCCCCTTATATGTTGCTGTAAAAAACTTATATGAATTAAATTGAAGAACAAAGGTTCTGATATCTCTCTCTAACAACAATTTCTCTCCAAAAGCTCTATTTTGGAAAATACTTCCCTTCTACTTTACAAATGCACACTCCCCCATTCGTGTTTACATGTTAAATCAAATACTGGTTGCAACTTGGATAAGTTCAATTCAACTCCGATCCAAATAATGATTATGTCGTATTGAGTCAATTCATTTATTAAATGTGTTATGATAAGTTAATTCATCTAATCTATTTAGTAATTTAAATTAACAAAAATTATATTATAAATTCATTTATTAAATATGTTAGCATGATAATCCATTTACAACCTGATCTGACCTATTTATGGGTTTAGGTTGTAAACAGATCAACCCATTTACATTCTGTATAAACTCAACTTGAATTCACGGAAAGATTTTGTATTTGTATTAAGTTATCGTGTTATATTAAAAATTGTCACTTTTATCCCATATGCACATTTTTGTCATGGCTGCAACCAAAACTTGGGGCGAGTGATCTGTTTTGGATTATGAGTTTTTACACAAGACTAGCATTAAACTAATGTTCGTTTAAGGAAATTGAGTCGAATGAAAGGAAATGGAAAGTTGTCTTTTGACTTTCAGTTACTTCCATTCTTTCTTGTCCAAACATACAAGTAAACTAATAAATTTTTTGCTTGCGATTTAAGCATGTTATACCTGCCATTGAGATAGAAAGAAGCATATCATCTCACACCAATTAAATTTATATTGAATTGAAGCACCTCTTTGATTAATGGTAAAATCACTTCAGGCTCTGACTGTCCAAATGATATGTGGAGTGGTGTTGGTTCCACAACAGGCCACACCGTATATGGTTGTGAACCGATTATAGATCTGTTGGCTGTGCAATAATTTTTTTTCTGTAGAAATGCTCTTATTATTTTACATGAGCAAGCTCTGCAATGTTTGAATGGAAAAGAAGAGAAGAATTTGTCCAATCATCGTGCGAAGAACTGGGGAGATGTGGTTGGTTTGAAAATGGCTTGGGAGCGTTGGTGGCATTTGATTTGGGGAGCAATAGTTTTTTGGAATTGTGATCTTTGGAATTTAATTTTCAAGAATATAATATTATCAATATTTGATTCAACTAAAAATATTCTTAAAAATATTATAATATTATATTTTAATTAATTTATATATTTACAAAATATTATTATATTATTAAAAATATCATGATTAAAAATTGAGTGATTAATAATGATGAGTGATAGTAGAAGATCATTAATAGTGTTGGACGGTGACAATTATAGTTGCCAATGATGTGTAGTCATTAATGGTGACCATCGACAATAAATAATAGCGGTAATAGTCATTAATGGTAATTAACTGCAATAGAAGATAGTAAAATAAGATATTTATAATAGTAATAATGTTTTAATGAAAGAGAGGGTAAAATATTTGTTTTAATATTTCAAATTTTAAAAAAAATGGAAATATCAAAAATATTTTTAAAATTTTAACCAAACAAAGAAGTCTTACATTAATTTTTAAAACATTTTTTGGAATATAAGAAAATTTTCATGAATCAAATGTGACTTTAGGATTAGGTGATTCTTTCTTTTCTTCTTATTTGTGTGTGTGTGTGTGTAAAAGAAGAAATTCTCTAATTCTACCAATAGGACACTAATGATATGTTAGGGCTGTGAGCAAAAATTCACTTAGAGATAGTCTTCCTTGTATCAAGAACTCACATATTTTCTCATCCGAGGATTAAGAATTTACTGCTTGCTGATGGGTTTTCCTGGACTGGACCCTTTCTTTTTTGCCGTCGTAATTTTCTCATGCTCCGGGCATAGTCCCCGTTGATTAAAGAAAATTAACCTTCACGTTTACCCAATTTGTGTAATCATGTGAAGAGAGGTTGGGATTTGCAGGGGATCCATGCACGGTCCTGCAAATGTGTAAATGTGTTGAACCTAATCTGGGAGGATCCAGTTTTAGGAAGGCTATATGACATGCTCGTAAAATGGATTTTCATCCTTTTATTTCACTTCCCTTCTTTTTCTATTATTTTAAGCGAAATAAAAATATAATTTTTATTTTAGAACTCATCATTTTTTATTGAGATTGAACATTTCAATAAAAAAAATCTATATTTATTAAGAGCATTTAATTCAAATAATGTATAATGTTATTTAAAGATTTTACTTTTCTTCACATTTCAGGTTCAATTCCAAATTTTACATATATATATATATATATATATATATATTCAGTGATTGAATTTCACTCACAACTGATTCCTCAACCCTCTCCTCTCACAATATAAAAAAGAAACTTAGGGTTTATTTGTTTTCTATTTTTAAAAATAATTTTTTTATTTTTAAAAACAAAAGAACTTGTTTTACAAACTATTTTTAGAATCTATTTTTAAAAATTATTATTTAAATGTATAACTTAAAAACAAAAAAATAAAAATAATTTTTAGTTATTTTTTGAACTTATTTTCTTATTTTGAATGTTAGTTTTGTAATTAAATAAAATATTTTTTATTTATAATATTAATTATCCTTTAATTTTAATTTTTTTTTAATCTAAAAATAATTTTTAAGAATAATTTTTAAAAACATCAAAACAAAAACATATCCAAACTTACCTTAAGAAGGAGGACAAGAAATTATGGTTTAATTATACAATGTCTTTCCTTTCTCTTCTCTCCATTTTTTTTTTTTTTGGGGTTGTATTTACTTTCCCTTTCTTTCTAACTCACGAGCATACCTGAGTTAAAAGTATGTAATTAAAGGCATGTTGTATATTCAATTCTAATTGGCTACAAAATGACATCTAATTATCACGAAAAGTTAGATAAATTATTCAATTAAAGTGCATGGAAGTAACCGGAGCACGAAATATCAAGAGTAAAAGAATTATAGTTTGGAGAAATTAATTTTTTTTTTGTGATTTTATTAAAATCAGAGAAAATTGAGTTGAAGACCTGTCTTTGATGGTTGGCTAAAGTCTTGCCTTTATTTGAAAATGATCCTAACATATATTTATGTATTTCAACTGCTATTTTCCACCATTTGAATACAGAATTCCATTCTGATTGTGAATTTGAATTAAAATCATTTTTGGTCAATGGATGAAAGGCCAAAACATTGATCTCGTCAAGAGATGAATAAAGAATATATTTATACAGTTTGATCTTGAAAAAACAATAGAATTTAAGCCGTTGAGGCTACCGGGGAAGAATTTGAGCAGTCAGCCGCCAACAACTTTGTCAACATATCAGTACTTTAATTTAATGCATTATATTTACGTGGATTTGATTTCTTCGAGGCGAAATATGCATTTTAGATAATCGCGGGCATATTTAAAAATCACTAAATCAATTTTTGTTATTTAATAAATTTGAGCCTTAATTTTTTTTTTCAACAATCATCATGGAGATATTGTATATCTTTTAAAATGTATTTTATATTTTAAAGAAGATTCATATTTTTATATGAAATACACTCATATAGGAAAAAAAAATTATTACTTTTTTTGGTAAAAAAATTATTACTTAAGTCATATAAAATAAATTATAAATTGACACATAATTATATTTAAATAATAATTATTAATTTTTTTTAGAGATGGGAATGAGCTAAGCTGTTCTTGGCTCAGAATTAATCCACTTAAAATTTTTTTAGTTCAAGTTTAAATTTATATGCAGTCTAGTCCAATTTAACTCATTAATTGAAATCAATTATAATAATGAAATATTTTGTTAATAATTTAATAATTTGAAAAACTTAGGATAACAATCACAAAAAAAAACTTAGGAAAACAAATATATTTAGAAATTTAACGATATAGAATAAATAAAAAATAAAATAATTTTAAGTTTCATGGAGCAGTTTTAATTTTTTTTCAAATTTATTTCTTTTCTTTTAATTAATTGATTGTCTTTCTCTAATTGGCCTATACTCATTAGTTTAATTTGATATGAATAAAAATAAATATATAATATCATAAAATATAGTTAATTAAATTTTAGATATTTATAATTTTATTCTAAATATTTTATTTGCTTGAACATAATTTTCTTTCTAAATAAATATAAGATAATATATTTGTTTATCTCTTTTCTCGTTTATAAATTAATTTAATAACTAATTTTATTAAAAGTTTTTGAATACAATCAACTAATTTAACCGCCTTCCCTCCTGATTATCATCTAATTTATCCGCAATCTGCAGTAAGTGTTAAACACTTGCGCGGGACAGAGGTTCTATGGCTGAGGCAAGAAATGATTTCCAACAGTAAAATTTGAATTCTCTCCTAACGATATGGCACGTGTCATAAGTCATCACTGACCAGCGCGTACGCCTTCTTAAGCCCACTCCCGCGTCGCTAAAACTTCTTTACCGCCAAGCCATCCTCCTCCGTGCGCTCACTTCCAAAATCAATCTCTCTACCCTTCTTCTCCGTCCTCGATTCTCCATCCCGCCATGGCTTCGGAAGATCTCTCGCTTCCTTCCACCAACGAGAAGCACGGATTCAATCGGCCGGAGATGTACTCTGAGAATCTTGCAGGAACTGTCGACCCTTACGACCGTCACGTGTTCGTCTGCTACAAGAATCACGAGGCTTGGCCCCCGCGCGTGGAGGCTTCCGATTCGGATCCGCTACCGAAGCTTCTTGCGACGACTGTGAAAGGTCGTAAGAATGATATCACCATCAAGGTTAGTGTTTGTATTTCCTGTTAATTTGGTCTTTAGGTTGTATTTGAGCTCTCTTCAGCTGGTTAAAGTGGTTTACTTTTGATTTGATATTGGTAGACTAAGATTACCATTGTTGAGGCGCGTGAAAATAGTGGATTTTCGGACGGGGACGTGTTAATTTTCCCGGAAATGATCAAATACAGGTGAATTGGTTGAATTGGTTAATTTTTTGTTGTTATGGTATTTGTTGTTGACTTATCGTTGCGGCTTTTTTTTTTTTTTTTTATCGTAATATGTGATTAATCGGCCACCAAACAGGCCTGGGTTTTTTTCGTTGTTTAGCTTAAAATGGGAATTCCATATGTCAAGCATGAGTTAAAATTTTTCTGATCTGACTATCACTATTAGATTTCCTTTATGAGGAATGCATAAAGACCGTGCTGTTATGGCAGAGAATTGTAAAACTTAAATAAACCGGGTTTAAGCTGAACTTATGTCTGTCTGTTAAGTATTATGGGAATTCCATATGCTAAGCATGCGTTGAAATTTATCTAATCTAACTATCACTATCAGATTTTCATTTTGAAGAATGCATAGTGACCGTGGTGTTATGGCAGAGAACTGTAAATTTAAGTAAACTAGGTTTTAGTCGAACATATGTCTGTCTGTTAACTATTATGGGAATTCCATAAATTGAAGCTTTTTATTATTCTTCTTTTGATTAAAAGGGGCTTGGAGGAATCGAATGTTGCTAGCTTTGTTGAGGATGTTATGGTGAATGGTAAACCATGGACTGCTGGGGTTCAGGATGGGCTGACTGGTTCACATGTATTTGTATGTGCTCACGGGAGCCGTGATACGAGATGCGGTGTTTGTGGACCAGCTCTCATTGAGAAGCTTAATGAGGAAATTGAGATCCGTGGGCTGAAGGATCAGGTATCCGTCACAGCTTGTTCTCATATAGGTGGGCACAAATATGCTGGAAATTTAATCATATACAGCCCGGGATCAGATGGGAAAATTATGGGTCACTGGTATGCTCTTTTATGATTCGTTGGTATCCTTTAATCATGAATAAATTCAATATATCTGGTCTAATTGTTGCACTAAATAATTGTTTACAGGTATGGTTATGTTACTCCTGATGATGTGCCTGAATTGTTGGATCAGCATATTGCAAATGGAGTGGTCATACAACGACTTTGGAGGTTGGTTTCTTCTCGATTCTGTGTTTTTTAAATTTCAGTCTAGTCTCCGTTTAAAGTGTGTATTTGTTTGTCTTCTGGCTCTGAAATGCTCAAAAAAGTTAGTTGGTCCCTGGATCTATGAAAGGGATCGTCCACCTAAATCCTTCCCCCAAATGAGTTCATTAGCTCTACCATGCAACATGTATCAGACTAATATACAATATCAGATTAGATTCTGATTTTGTATTTGCTACTTTGATTTAGACTTAGTATATAACTGCAAATACAAATTTGCTTCTTTGTGCTTGAATTTGAAGCTTCTGAATTTCCTTAGGATACCATGAATAGATTTTCATTTTGTCTGCTGTGCTGAAGAGGAGTTTTTATAGATTTTGAGTAGCTCAACTTTAAGATTCTTTCATAAGGAATTTGTTTGAAGTAGGGAAGTCATACTGTTGACCAATGTAGCATGATAAGGCAGTTGATTGGTAACTTCAATTCAAGATTTCCTAAGGTATTAGTATTTTTATTTCTATTTAAAACAGGTGTGGATTCTTGTGGAATTTGGATTGATCGCGTCTAGCTCTATGATGGTTCTTCACTCTGGATGGATTGTTGAATTAAATATGAATCCACTTATTTTGTTGTTGCTTTTTTTCTTTTTTGTCATTACATTGCAAGGGGATTGGGAACCAGGGGAAGGGGGATGGAGGATTCGTACTCTGTCCTTCTGATATACCACACTTTAGACGGCTAAAGCTTTAGCCATTATAGAATAGACCTTTGGTGGTGAATCCACTTGTTCAAATGCCTAAATTTATTGAAGTAGGAATTTCTTTAGAGGCAAGATAGAGTAAATGGATTTCTACACAATAAAATTCTTAAGAGGAAAGATAGAGTTGAAATGAAAGGCTTATATTGCATCAACCATTGGTTCTTATAGAGAGATCTAGTAATGTTTATTAAAGATTTTTGTTCAAATTAGAGAATAAATTTGGTTTTGATTTGCATTTTTAGATTTATTTCAAATCACGGGATAGTTTGTCAACCTGATCCAAAATGGATGGAATTCTATCACTTAGTTATTTTTTGTTCTGATTTTTATCTCGGGAATTCTTATGCATCTTCCTTTCTGTTAACGCTAACTAAAATCAGTAATATTATTCATTTCAGAAAAGGTTATCCTCTCTCTGTAGAGTATCTTTGGAAATTATGGCTTTTGACATTGTCTGGCTCGATAATTATGTACTACATGCTGACATTGTCTATTTTTGCCACCTGTGTAGACAGACATGATCTTAGTTAAATGAGTATTCACATTGTGATACAGCCAGATTTCATTTGTAGACAGCAATTATTAACTAGTTTGTGAAACCTGATTATGATTTAACTCTGCTAATTATAAATACACCGTCAGTTAGGCAAAGGCATCAATGCAGTATTTGTGTTACCTGCCCAATCTCATGTTCATCTGCCCAAAAATGCTGGCCTGCAATTTGGTTTCTTTCTTATTCCACTGTTCTATTTAATGGACGGATATGTACTCATTATTTTAGCATACAAAATGAACAAAAATAACAAAAAAACTATTTGATTGTTGTATTGTATTATTTCAGGTACCATCTTTAGTTTGGTTTGCATATATATATATATATATCAATGGGTATATCATTTCTTACCGCTTTCCAAGTGTTGAGTGAATATTAAAATCATTTGCGACAATTGATGTAGGGGCCAAATGGGACCATCAGTAGAGAAAAGCAAGAAAACAGATGATCAGAAACATCTAGAAAGCAACAGCCTCAGGAACAACGAAAATGTTTCTGGTTGTTGCCAGGGTGTTAATGGCGTTTCATGTTGCAGAAATGCAAGTGTTGAGCAAAACAACGGGGTTAAAGAAAATGCTGAAACCCGCAAAGGGCAGGGATGCAAGAGTTGGTTTGAAAAACTGGATAACCGTGATGTTCTTACAGGTGTGGCTGTGGTCGGGGCTGTAGCAGCAGTTGCCGCGGCTTACAAATTTTACAGAAGGTCAGGCTGAAACATGCTCTAAACACTAGTTTTAGGTTGCTTGTGGGTTAATTGGCCTTGGTTGTTATTTATTTATTTTTTTTTTGGGGAGATGAATTGACATCATGAAATAATTTCGACAATCATTCTCGTAACTTCTGGGTGTAAGCTTCTATCTATTCGGAGGAAGGACTGTAAAAGTAGACGCTGCTATATCGAAGAAAACTTTACCTGTCTTCTTTCTTTACCACGACAATAATGGATTATACTGGTGAATGTATGATGGTGTTAAGGCTTCCAATACGCTAGGAAGTGCCAAGTTTTCAGCGAGATGATAAAACAGGGCTATTCATAAACTATTATCTGGATCATTTTACTGTAAACTGTCCGCTTCTTATTATCTTATTTATTTTATTTAGGCTGCACAAGCTGCTGTTTATGTGGGGAGAAATACTACTGTCACAATCAATCCCTCACAATTTTTTTCACATTTTACATGCATGCCATTACCTATTTTGGCTTGGCCAGTTCTGAGCTCGTTCAAGATGCATCGGTCATCAGGGGTCATTTGGTGAAGGTTATGCAATTAGTATTGCTGGTATTCTTCATTTATATGTCTGTTCAGACCATGACTGATCCTCGATGACGGGATTTATAATATCAAAAACAATGGGAGGAGCTCTCTTTATATCCTTATATCATGTTTATCTTTGCTTCAATACAATATTAGAAAAACTCTGCAATATCCTCCATTATATGTTGTCAAAGGTTCTTTCGGGTTCGTTTGTTTCGATGGAAGCATATTTTGTAAAAAAATATTATTTACATAAATGTATTGTATAGCTTATGATTTAAAATAAAAAATAATATATAGAATTATGATAATGGAGAAAAGTAATTTTTTTAAATAAAAGATAATTTTTTTAAAAAATTTATATTTAATATTAAATAAATAAAATATTTTCTTTCGTTTTAATATTTTATAAAAAAATATTTTTAACAAAATTTTTTTTCCTAATTTTGAGTCGCTCAATCTCAGGTCAAAGCCCAAGTGACGTAGAAAAGAAAACGATAACCATGAATAAACAACCAAGATGAATCCAGTTTCTGAGTTCGGCTAGCATTGAAAGGTGAGAAAGCGTGCTAGATCATCAAAAACAGAGGAAAACGAGCAATAAAGAGAGAAAGCTGGTTCATTGGCTTTTGGTTATTCGTTATTTATTGAGGATGTCAAATCTGAACTCCAAAGGTGCGAGGGATAGCAGAATGTACATCAACCTATCAGATTAAAGCTTCAGTTTGAATTCAGCATCAATGACTTGAGAGTTAAGCATAGCATGCAACTAATGTCACCAAAATCAAACATGAATCCTGCCAGCAGATTCCCTAATTAATCTTATGTACAAAAGGATATTATATTGTCAGTTCCAAACAAAGTAACCTAGGATGACACTAATCTTTTCTCTCAGTCCCAAACTGGGAGATATACTATTTTCCGACACTTACTCTGAAAGGACTGTGTTCCGCAATTTATGTGACCTACAAAATTGTAAGCCCCACTACATATCTCTTTCTATTTCTTGGTGGATTAAAACTTTACTTTGCTCTGGTGATAAGACAAATGACTGTTCTTGTCAAACACGTTGCTAACATAATATATATATATATATATATAGAGAGAGAGAGAGAGAGAGAGAGAGAGAGAGAGCTGAACGCCACCTGTCCTAAAGGTTAGAAAGATCATCGTGTATTGAGCTTTGCAATCATCTCCTCCACCAAGCTCAAAGTAGTCCCTGCTAATCTCTCTCCATCTGCATCAATTTTCTGCATAATCTGCTCTACAAGCTCATGATTCATCTGTCTATTTCTTGAACCATAATTCGAGCAATCCCTAAGAAGCAACAACAACTCTCTGGCCATGTTCTTCGCCCTTCTTGTCCCATCCACGCTCAATTCGAGCAGCCCGGGCATCACTCCCTCCCTTAATATCATTCCTCTGTACTTTTCTCTGCAGCTCTGGCATATCAGAAGCAGTATCCCCACTGCATGCTCTTTTCCAAGCAAAGAACCATCCTCGAGAGTCTCTACTAGTATCCGGATGGCCCCGACTATACTAGCAGCCTCACAGAGTGCATTCTCTGATGAAGATACAATATTCTCTAGCAACCCAATTGATTTCTCAACCAATTCAGACGATTTTACTGAGATGTGGATTATTCCAAGCAAAGAAAGCACAACACCAGAAGATGCAATCAGAGGAATGATGTCTTGGGAGGTTGAGAGGTTGTGGAGTGTGGCAATAGCATCAAGCTGAAACTGTGTGCTAATAGTACTGTTTTCATGATGGCCACTGAGAATTTCAACTAAGAGTTGGATAGCCCCAGATGCAGCAATTGTTACCTTATTGGCCTTGCAAGAAGAGAGAGTTAGCATGGCAGCTACTGTCAACTCTACAAGCGATTGGCTTTGACATTGAAGGAGACTCAGCAACACTGGCAAAGCTTCTGATTTGATGATCCTAATCTTGTTCCTGGAATATGGGTTGAAAAGTTTGTGTTAAGAATTTTACTCCCATTCATTATTATTCACTAATTTTACTCCCATTCATTATTATTCACTAAGTCTAACTCAACCAGACACACGTAATATGAAGTTCACAAGCCACAATTAATTTTGTGTCTTACGTTGAATATAATTGAATGAATGAAAATAAAGAGGATTCAAATCTGGATCGTTTCACTGCCACAAAAATTGTTATAAATGAATGAAAATGAGAAAAGCATTTTTCATTTGCTAATATGCCGAGAAAAGTAGCGAGGAAATTTCGTAGAATGGAAGAAATTAATATTCGAGAAATTCCCTCTCGTGTTTTGTACATTACTTTCTGGTAAAGGATCATGATGGTAGAATGTAGTAAATCTTCACCAACAAACGGCAGCCATTATTATCAAGAATATATTCCTTAGTCCCACTAATAAATAAAGATCATGGGGTTCTTAAAGTTTAACACTTTTCTAACAGTACTATACATTGCCTGCTTTATTTTAATTTCTTTCTAATCATTCTGGGTAGAAAATAAAAAATCTGTTAATCAAATTGCTCTATCCTAATTTAAACTAAAATAAAGGGCAGGACCAGTAGCAATGCATACTGACCCTTGCTGTTGCGGGCTGGATTCTACCGTTGTAAAAAATGCTATTAAAATATTGACAGTAAAACAAATTGCAATGAACCATGGACAAGTATAAGCCCTACTTTGCGCTAAAGAACTTCATATAAGATGAGTGGTAGAATGGAAATAGACCCAAGATAAGTCACTCAATTAAAATATTTCTGGAAAAATAAAAATGTGTAGGATGGTAGAATATATACGTGAAAAGTAAGGTTTTTGTTTTGATACAAAATGCATTTCCTCAGATATAGTTAAAAAAAAATTAAAATGAGAGAAAATATTTTATTTATTTAATAATATATATGAAAAATTCTAAGAAAATAATTTTCTCTATTTAAAAAAAAATTCTTCTAATTCTATGCTTCTAAATATCATTTCTTTAATCGATTGATATAAGTATCATATCATTATTTCAAATGACATTTTTTTCTATGAAAAATGCATTCCCACGAAGCGCCGAAGTCTTATAAAAAAGGATAGACAGATGAAAACGAGTAGTTTCCGGCAGCCGGAATGAACTAACCTTTCGCTGCCAATGGCAAGGCCAAGAAGAGCAGAAAGAGCAGCTTCAATGGTGTCGTAATCATCTGAATGGAGCATGGAAACCAGTGGTTTGATAACACCACTTTCTGCCAACTTGTGCCTCTGCTTACTGCTCAATCCACTGATCTCCATGGCTGCTTGAATCTGAGCTTCTCTGTCACCGTTTAACAGGTTTTGTATGAACTCTCTCTCCATTTTTGTTTTCTTCTTCTTTCTGTCTTACTTACTCTTCAAGGCCTCTAAGTTGCTTTGTTAGGCAGTGGTAATTGTAGCATTGGGATTGGTTGCTTCGGCAAGTAATGTTAAGCTTTTGTAGGTATCTGAATCCATTGTTTCAGCTTCAAGCAACTTCTTTTGCTCAGCTTTTTTAATTTTTGACTTTGGGGGATATTAGACTTTGGAAATAATAATAATATCCATTCCTAAGAATGAATCTTTAACTTTCCTTGCATAGAAGCAAACTTTATGGTTTGATTTATTTATTTATAGACTAAAATCCAAATTTATTTAATTTGATTCCCATTAAATTAATTTTATATTAATTTTTAACTTTTTTACACAGTAATTTGGTAACTTTATTTTATTTTTGTATTAAGATTGAATTTATATTAATTTAATTATAGTTTAATATGAAATTAGTCTTACATAAATTAAATTAATATAAATTTTTAATGAGTGATAAAATTAATACAAACAAAATTTACAGACCAAAATAAGATTTTGATCTTATTTATTTTTAAATCTAAAAACTCTCTATTCTTGATTGATTCTTCAACCGTCTTAATTTTAAATTTGGGGAGACACACCCATTATCACGGATGGCCTAAACGAAGGATGGGGGATGGTAGGGGAAATTCGAACCTTCCTCCTTTAAAGCTACCGATAGTTATTTCTGGATAATTCTTTCATGCTATTCTAATTTGAGATAACATACAAATATGTTTTTATAAATTTTATAAGATTTTCTCATAAAGCTTGTAATATTGTATATAAAATTTGTAATTTTTTGTTAAGGCATAAGTTATGAAATGTAATTTTTTAAATAAATCCTATAAATTTTTCATAAATTTTACAACATAAATGATGCTTGCAGCACAAGAATTTTAGAAGTCACATGAAAAAAATTATAAAATCTTGTAAAAAAACACAAAATTTTATGGAAAAAGTTGGATTGCCTTTATTTTATTTTCAAAGTAAATGAATTAAAATTAAAAATATAAATTTTAATATATTAAATATAATTTAACAATAAAAATACTCAATTTCTAAAAAAATTGAATTTCCTGAAATATTATTGTAGCGGAAAAATAACCCTTATTCATTCTATTTTTTCTTGAGAATTTTATGGGGTTAGTTTTGTCTCCCTGCTTAATGGTAGGTTTATTATTAAATATGGACTGTGTGAGATTTCCAATAGGTTTAATTATATGCTGTTTGTTGGTGTTTGGACCCTGAAAAGCATATGGCCATTAATCATTCTAATGAAGACATTAACAAAAATCATATTATACTTATCTTCAATTATGATGAAACCCTTTTTGACCCTTTTTCTTTTATTTGGGGCAGCAACACATGGATTGGAAAAGAATCAAGAGTTCCACTCTTGCAATATATTCAAATGAGGATATAGTTAGTAGGTGGTCACCTTTATATTTATCACTTTGATGGGAACCTCTAAGATGTTACAGCAAAGCCATGTTTAATAATTTATTGATTGATTTAATTATTAACTAATAACTAGTTGTATTAACTGATTTAATTAATAAATAATATTAGTTAATTGAATAAATTTGTTTGATAACTTTAATTGTTTATTGTTAATTATTTATGTATAAAATGATATATAAGAATATGATTTTATTTTATAATTTATTTAAATATATTTATATATGTATATATATTATCTATTTATATAAATTAATTTTATTTTTTTTTCTTTTAATGCAAAGAGAATTAAAATGCATTAAATAATTATATAACAATTTTTTAACATACTATAGTAATTATTTTGTTAAAATATTAATTTTATTATGTAAGTTTAATTAATGAAAATTTAAATAACTATTTGTTATTTATAAATAATTATTTAATTCTAATATATATTAAATTAGTACAAATAAAACCAAAGATATATAGTGAATAATTAATGATATATGTACTGAAAATGGGATATGAGATTGGATTCTAAATGTAAATAAAAAACTCTTAATTGAATATAAGATAGTGGGACAAGTTTATTAAAATTAGGAAAGTAAGTGTCTGTTTAAAACAAAAGAGGAGGGATGTGAGTGTATAAGAAAAAGGAGGTTATATTTCTAAAAATGGAAGTGATCGATGCAAGCATAATTACATAAAATTTTAGGTCAGGTAAGTGTAATTTATCCAAAATTATATTGATATATAAAATAATATTAAAAAAAGGTGCTTGATTTATTCATCAAAAGATAATTTTTTTAAATATTTGAATTTGTATAAAATAACAAACTATTCACATAACATTGAAAAAGGAGGTTATATTTCTAAAAATGGAAAGGATGTAGATGTAATTACATTATATATTAGGTGATGTGAGTATAATTTGCTCAAAATTATATTATTATATAAAATGAGATTAAAAAAAAATTTGATGCTTGACTTATTTGTAAAAAATAATGTCTTAAATACTTGAGTTTGTGTGAAATAATAAACTACTTGCCTAAGATTGCATAAATTTGTTTATGTTTATATCCAATACAAATTCCAGCTCAAATTCAAATATTTCAAATTCAAAGAAAAATTGAGTCAAATAATATACCACCTGTAAATTTATTTAGGCTTTTTGTAACAAACTTGAGATCAAATTTTTCAAGTTTAATGTTCAAATAAAGAGTTGGAAGTTGCTTATTTTTGTTAGGTTCAAATTTGGGCATTGTATTGGATTTGAAGGCTTGATGGGATTTATTTCCACTGCATTGTAAATGTGGAAAGTAAAATTTCGGATTTGGATTTTGTCTCGATGAGGCATAACACGTAGAAGAATCTGCCTTGCAAGACAAAGCATAAGGCAAATTTTTAAGTCAAAGTAGACTCCAGATATAGGATAATATTAGTATAATTTATCTTGTGGAATTTTATATCTTTAATATTGTAATTTTGCCGATATAATTAATACACACATACACACACGCACATATATATGCATTTATTTTATGTAGACTTTTTGATAATTTAATTATTTAAAATATTTTTTAATAATTTTATTTTAAATTTTTTATTATATTTTTCAAAATTAAAAAAATTAAATTATTGACCACATTATATATATTTTAGACCTATGTTATTAAAATATAATAAATATTATGTATTACTTATGCGTTAATTTTAAATATATGAATTTTATAATTTTTCTAATTTTTTATTTTTATTTTTTTAATTTTTCTGCAGGGCTTGTGAGAATGGTGCCCCAATCTACCCCTTAGTCGGGGCGAAACAAATAAATTTGATTTGCTCCGGCTTCGTTTCACTGTCATCCCAAATCGTAGAGCACAAGGCAATTGGAATGGCTAATGAGTGATATGTATTTGGTAGAGCAAAGCCCTTCTCCAAAACACAAGCAGCTCTCTGATAGCTTTTGCATTCATCAGATATGAACTGAAGTTATCTTCTTTTTTTTTTTATATAATAAGAGAATAATTCATTTAATGTACATTTAAGATTTTGAATTTAAAATTCAAATATATCAAAAAATAAAATATTAAAAATAATATTAAATACTACTATATGAATAAAATATCGGTAAATTGAAGTTATAACCACAAATATGGTGCTAGCGAGTTGAAGTCATCATTATGAATATGGTGCTGGCTAGTTGAGGTTGTCATATATATATATATATATATATATATATATATATATATAATTCTGTGGGAAATTGTCTTTTATATTTTATTTATCCGCAGATATAATTTCATTAGACTTACGCACAAGCAAACTCTTTATCCTTTTCCTTATTCCACCGATTATTTAATTATCATAAATAAAGACATTCTTTTCTTTTATTTCTTTCTTTACTGGATGCACAATTCCCGAAGCCATACAAACAACTATTGTTGATCAAGAAGCTAACTATGACTTTATAATTATTAATGTTGCATTCGCAAGTTGACTGCATGAATTGTTGAACTATTATAAGCAAGGCACGAATCATTTACCTTTTTTTTTTTAAATAAAAATCTACCTCATTTCTTAATTGGATTTTCAATCTTATATGGCGGGTGCAGATTAATTTCCAATTTTATTCTTAGAGTCTCTTCTAATACTAATGGCTACAAACAAATTCCAAACCTTGTTCTAGAAGCATCTTTGTTAAAATGAATCTCCCTCTAAAATTTTCTGAAGTTCTTGATTGACACTAGCTAATTTCAAACTTAACTTTACATCGAAGCAACCACTGTTCGTGGAATGTTTATACATGAAGTAAGGAAATAATAGACAGGGAATTTAAAGCCCCCATCAAGATTATCAGTTGGTAACCTGAAGAACATGACCATATTTTGTTGGCACAAGTTTTAAGAATATATAGACATTTATTTCGTGTGAATATTAAAAAAAAGGTATGTAGAATTATAAGTGCAAGTAATTGCAGCATTTTCCAGCTACAATTATATGTAGGTATGATATTCCTATCGGTTCTTTTTTTTTTTTTTCCCGCGGGTGTTACAAACTAATCATTGTGATTTGTCTTATAATTTTATGATTTGACCTTTTAAACTATTACAATTAAATAGGGGCACATGTGAATTATGAGGAATTGAATATAAATATACCAATGTACAATATACCATAATATTATATTAATTAGTTGGTTTTTTTTTTGTTCATAAATTAGTTGCTGGAATAAATTAAATATCATGTGTCACTAAAGTTGTGGTCTGATACTGATTTAGTGTGTGAATTTGCAAGGATCCTTTTATGGGCCAACCCCTAATTAATGGGTCATTGCAGCTGCCATTGTTGAATATTATTATTATTATTTTAAATGATGAGACGGAGCTAAAAACCCGACAGAAAAATAAAACAAAAGAAAATTTCTACAGAAATTAAACTGAGCTACCCAAGTCTCCAATATATCAGCTTGAACGAGCAATTGGAGATCCAAAGGAGGGAGCAGAATCTCTTTAAAACTTGGAAGCATGGTAAGACTGTAATTTCCAAGCCAATCTGTTTGAAAGTGTGAACTATCTTCAAAATTCAATCCATTCTGAATCATGTCCTTATACAATTGACCAAATGCAATCCACTGGTTGAAGGCTTCTTTTCTTCAAGAAGTAAAGAAACTAGAGACGAAGAATCACTTTCAATCATCACATTTTGAAAATTATTGTCCATCAGAACTCCCACAATTTCAGCAACAAAAGCATTATAGCTTCCCATATTGAAAGCAAAACCCTTGATCCATTGGCCATGTTCTCCTCTTATTGAAATCAAAACCAATTAGAAAGATTTCCAGACAAAATTTCTTGCTGCTTAGTTAGAATGGAAGGAAAAAAATAAGATGGGGGGGGGGGGGAGGGGAAAGGCTCTTCCTTTTTTCTTGTCCGAAAAGAATGGCTAAGTTAGCCTAGTTTATAATCATTACCTTTTATTAATTAAGGTGGGTGAAAGGAGGGTGCATGATTAGGTGAATATGAACTACTAATACTCTTGGTTTCTCATTACTCAAATTAACTTTTTTCCAATTCTTTTATTCAACAATAAATACCAAATTCAGGAACATAACCAGTACATGGTACATATTAGATAGAAATTGAGATTCGGAGGAAAACTAAGATAGATAAGATGATCCTTTATGAATTACTAACATTACAAATTATTATCTATCATATTTGGAAGATTTTTTTTTATTTATCATTTTGTAAGAAGTTTCACTTTTTAAAAGGATAAATATTTTCATTGTTGAATTACATTTAATATATTAAATTTTATATTTTTAATTCTAATTCATTTATTCTGATATTTCAAAAAAGGGAATTTAATAGTGAAATATTTAATTTCTTAGGAGGTAGAACTCTCCATAACATTGCCTTACAACATATTATTCATAAAAAAATTATTTGTTCCATAACCATTTCTATAAATTACTATATCAAATAATTTCTAAAACCATATGTTGTTCTCGTGATATATATAACACCCCCAATAGTATAGAAAATAAAGCAAGGAACTAAGGCACTAAAATTAGTAAAACGAAATTGAATGAGTAATTAGAATAATTGATGTATAGAGAAATTGGACCAGCACTCTAGCTAATGAACCAGTTCATTAGGAACCAGACGATCAGTCAGTTAGGAACATTCAACGAACCAGATGCAGGATAGATTTAATAGTAGTAAATTCTGGATTGTTAACAAAAGGCCTTTTACCGTCAGAGAGCTGTCTCAGGTGAGGAAAATAATAACAAAGGATAAACTTGGCCACTTTCAATCACAGGCTTGAGTTTTATTAAAAAGGTTTAAACTTCAAATTCAAATTTGATCCTTTTTTTTTTTTTTTTGGTTTTAATGCATTGGGAATCTCAACTCAGTCAATAATCTATTGACATATTATTGGAGGTTAAAGACGGAAACTTCTCTCAAATGAGTTTTATTCATACATAAAATTTGGATCGAATTCAGAACAAATTGTTTAAGATATTGAATTTAAGTCCTTTCTATTTGGACCAACTCATGTTAAGATAAAGATTTCAACTTCAAATCCAAATCCGTTCCTTATAGTCTTTAGGTTGTATATTTTTCTATATATAGTAACCTTCCAATGGTTGTGTTACTCAACTAGAAAGCAAATTACAGAATTGGATTCACCGAAGTGTTTGGGCTTTAGGAGAATATTCTTCTTCAAAGATGAGTTGAGATTTTTGCTTTTAACTCTTCCCTTTTTCTTATAATAAAAAAAATTATATAGCACTGTTTTTAAAATAGTTAAAAGGGTATTTCTGATTGCAAATGTTGATTAGCTATTAAGCCTTGTAATTTGAACAGAATGTGTATGTTGTCAGAGGCAACACTGAAACAAAATAATTGAGAGACTGAAATAGAATTTATTATAAATTTATATAAAAACCTTTTAAATTTTGGGGGATCAAACATGAATTTTTTAAAAATTTAAAAGAAATATAAGAGAAAATTTTTAAATTTCTCTAAATTTGAGGTGGCTAAAGCCACCCCAATGAAGGTAGCTTCACCCCTTTATGTTGTAACGCTTGGATACGCATGAGAAGATAGGCTGTAAGGAGCTTCTAAATGGATGTAGGAAACAATGCAGAATAGAACCTACGTATTAGACACAAGAGTTAGATTATATGAAATTTTGAACATATTATTATATATGACTTCTTTCAAGTGCTATGATATTTTATGTGGTGCAACCGCTTGTGATACAAGAGTTCGGAAATAGTTAACGTGTACTCGGCAAAGAAACTATAACTAAGATATAATTTTGAGCTACATATCAAATTATGTAAATATAGATTTTGTTTCGCGTAAGTAAACAAAAAGTTAATAGATAACTAACAAATTAGTTAATAATTAATTATAAAAGAAGTATTTTATAAAATTAATTATTAAATCAATTGAAATTATAAAATAACGTAAAAGAATATATTAATAACTATATATATAATTAAAATAATTTATATTTATTTAAAAATTAAATTATATTAATACAATTAAGAAGTTTAAAAAATATAATATTGAATATTTAATTAATGATATTTTATAAACTTATATATTTATTTACTTGTATAATTTTTACTTTATTATTATTTATAATAGAATTATAATTTTTAACATATAATTAATTATATTTTATAATATTATATAGTTATTTATATATATTTTTATATATTTATAGTTTAAAATTAAAATATAATTATATTTTTAAAAAATTATTAGGTTTATGTTATAAAGAATATAAGTTATAAATTAATAAAAAGAATAAGAATAAATTTATAAAAAATTAAAAAAAATAGTAATTTAACTTATAAACTACTAAAGATAAATTATTAAATTAAAATTTATTTTTTTAATAAATTAATACACAAAATACTTTTAAAAGTTAATTAATAACTTATTAATTAAATCAATAAATTATAAATTAATTTATTTATTACACAAAATAATGCCATAATATGGGTTATAAAATAATAATTATGGTATAATTTCGGTTACAGGATTGTTACGGGCCGTACACCCTCAGCATTCTCGCCTAAAGATATTTGCATGTTTAACTTGTAGGTGTAATATTATATGATAGCATGATAAATGTGATGATGGTTATGATTTTGACGATTTGAATTATGCTATGACTTTGAGTGACTTTGAATTCAAAACATGAAAAATATGATATTATGATATGCCTTGATTTTAAAGACATGTGCTTTATAAATAAATATATAAATATTTTCATACCTATTACATGTTAGTAAGAACATTTTATATAATACATGCATATGATAGTACATAAAATTTTAAGGTTAATGAGGCACATACCTATTCTAAAATAAAATATGGCTTTGTAACCATTTTTGGACAATTCTGATTCACTCCTACTAAATTATATAGTAAATAATACCACGTAATGAAAATGTTTAATGACACTTTTAATGTTTGGGCTTTCAAATTAATTTATAATTTTATTTAAATTTTTTTAAATTTGATCTAATTTTTGAATGGATGTTTATTAGTATGATTATATGTCATGGTCAAGAAAATTGTCATCTAAACTTTGCCACATCATTATATAAATTTTATTTGATCCATCAGAAAGTATTTTTTGAAAAATGCTATATGTATATATATATTGATGAAAGAATGATATGTCATTTGTATTTTAATTAAAAAATTTACTTTTTTTTAAATTCTTCATAATTAATAATACATAAATAAAATATTTTTTATTTTAATATTTTATAATCATATTTTATAAAAAATATTTTTTGTCGAAATAAATAGAGTGATGGATACTTTATCCTCTTTAAAATTAAGGATAATATATGGTCACAACCGTTTTTTATCATCATATTCCATCAAATTGGTTAATATTATCTTATTCTTAATAATTTGAACGAGAATCCTTTGCGAAATGATCAATGGATTTTGAAAAGAGATAAATAAAAAAAAATTATTTGAAAAAGGCAATGAGTCATAGCTTGAAAACTTAATCTTTATCTTATTGAATATAATAGAAAAATGATAGAAGGTAAAGGAAAGACCCGGATCTAATAATTATAATCCTCCTTGTTCATTGGCTTGGTAAAGACTACTTGGCGAACCCTTCCATACCCAAATGTTGATTAAGTTCCGTAAAAAAAAAAATTCATAAAAGTTAATATTTAATTGATTTAACTAGTGAATTCTTTTGTAAGGTTGCATTTGGCATGGCTCCATTTTGCATAATAAATAAATTAATTTATAATTTATTGATCTAATTAATAAGTTATAAACTAACATTTAAAGATACTTTTTGCATTAACATATAAGCTACCTACAGTAGTTTATAAGTTTTGATTTAATAAGTTACTAAAAATAACTTATAATTTATAACTTATAAGTTATTATTTTTTAAAAATTCTTTACAAATCTATCCTCATTCTTTTTATTAATTTACAATCCATACCTTTTGTAATATAAATTTAAATAATTTTTATAAAATATAATTAATTTAATTTTAATGTAATTATATCCTAATTTTAAATTATAAATATATAAAAATATATAAATAAATAATGTCATAAAATATAATTAATTATATTTTAAGTAATTATAATTTTATAATAAATAATAAAATATAAATAAATAAATATATAATTTTATAAAATATAATTAATTAAATATTAAATATTATACTTTTATTTTAAACTTTTTAATTACATTAATATAATTTAATTTTTAGATAAATATAAATTATTTTAATTATATATCTATTTATATTAATATATTCTTTTATATTTTTTTACAATTTTAGCTACTTTAATAGCTAATTTTGTAAAATACTATAATTAGTTTATCAATTATCAACTATCAGTTAGCTTATTAACTATTAAATAACTTATCAATTATCAATTAATTTATCCATTATTTGTACGAAATGGAGCCCATATAAGATTTGATTGTATAAGATAGACTATTATACGCCTACTTTTATATAAAACTATCATTCTTTAAGAGAAAGAATAAGGGTTAATAACATAAATGGCATTTGATTTGCGTAGTATTTTTTTTAACATTTTTTAGAATATTTTAAGGGAACATTACATTACCATGTTTAGTTTAAGATTTGAAAAAAAAAATATGCAAGTGTCACATTGTTGAAAATATTTTTGACTTAATTTTCTCTCAAAATATTCTTATTAGGAGATTTGGGAGAGGTGAAAATTCAATTTCCCATGAAATGAGAATACTGATACTAAAATAAAAAGATAAAATTACCCTCACGTTTAATTCTTTTTTATTTATCATTTTATTAAATAATTTTTAATTTAAATTAGGAAATAATTATTACTTTATCCTCAAAATATTTTTTATTATTAAGAAATATAATAATATTAATTTTTTAACTATAATTTATTTTCTATTATTGTTCCTAATGTTTGAAATATTATTTTAATATAATTACATATATATATATATATATATATATATATGAGTTTTTTCATTCAAAAAAAATACAACAGGCTTAGAATTTCTTTTAAAAAAGGGCATATTTATACATAAAATTATAATATAAAAATTAATATCAATAGGAAATATAATTATAAAAATCATTTAGCAGTGAAAAATTATAATTTTATAAAAAAAGAAATACCAAGTATATTTAATATTATGATAATAATTTAAATAAATTATACTCACTTCATTTTGAAAATTGATCTAATAATAATAATACTAATAATTATAATAATAAAGTATAAAATATTAAAATATAATAAAGTATAATGTATAAAAATAAAATAAATTAAACATTAAAATATAGTAAAGTGTAAAATATTTATATATATTTTTAATGAATTTTTAGATATTAAATATTAAAAATTAATTTATTAGGTGTTAAATTTTTTATTATTTGTGTAGTTTTAAATAAAAATATGATTTATTATATTATATTTTATAATAAAAAATTTGATAAGGATATTTTTGAAACAATCATTTAACCATGAAAATTTATAATTTTATAAAAAGAGAAATACTAAGTATATTTAATATTATGATAATGACTTAAATAAATTACACTCACTTCATTTTAAAAATTGATCTAATAATAATAATACTAATAATTATAATAATAAATTATAAAATATTAAAATATAATAAAGTATAACGTATAAAAATAAAATATTTTAAATATTAAAATATAATAAAGTGTAAAATATTTATATATATTTTTAATGAATTTTTAGATATTAAATATTGAAAATTAATTTATTAGGTGTTAAATTTTTTCATTATTTACATAGTTTTAAATAAAAATATAATTTATTATATTATATTTATAATAAAAAATTTGATAAGGATATTTTTGAAACAATCTCAAGATTCTCAAAAACATTAAATATGAATTAAATATAGTAATATAGCATATATAAGAATCTAGTAAAATATTTTTAAGAAAATTTATAATAAATAAAATATAGGAATATTACATTCTTATTAATTAAATTATCAAGAATGTATACTTTCCTGAAACTGTAAAATTCCACGAATCAAGCACCATTATAGTATTAAAATAAACACTAAATTATTAAAATAAAAAAATTCTTTTTATGTCCTTGTGTCTCTCATTTATCAAAAAAATTATTTCTCTCATTTAATTTTTTTTAATCTTTCACTCCTCTCTCTCTCTTATGTTCCTTATCTTACATTAAAACATTTTATTTCAAATTATATAAAGAAAAAAATCATTTACGCCATAACCAATAAAAACACCATTCCCCCACCCTCACACACACACACACACACACTATATATATATATATATATATATATATATATATATATATATATATATATATATATATATATATATATATATATGTGCACCACTCAATCAAGAATCATAGAGTGATTCTCTATTAGCACCTTTCTCACACCTTCCCCTTTATCTAAAAAATATATCTTCCATTCTTATTCTCTTCTGAACATGATGAAATCATCTTTTATTGGTTGTTTACCATAGCAAAATCCTTAACAATTGAATTTATTTTGGTATATAAAGAGGAGGACAACCTTTAATTTATGAAAATTTTGCTTGATGAAATTTTAGATTGAAATAGTTAAAGCTTATTATGTTAAGAATTATATTTTGATCTAATAATTTTTTTGAAAATTTTATTTGACAAAGTTAGATGATTAATTATGGATGGTACATTTTATCTTATAATACTTTTAAGATTTTAGACATAATTCTTGTTAAATTTTTATGCTTGAATTATTAATTTACTGTATATGTTCTTTAGATGTGTTACATATATACATATGTGGGTATCTATATATGTTATATGATGAAGCATATGTTACTATTTTTTCTTGTAATGCAAATTGCTTAATTTATATTATCTTATATTTTTAAGATATTAATTGTTTGAGGGTATTTGAGTCCAACTATGTATTCTAAATCATTAAGGATAATTTTATTAGTATTTTATGTATAAAGGTATTTTTAAAAAAAATTATTTATTTCTTAAAACTATAAATTCTTATAAAGCATCACAATAAATACAAGGTAAAATAGCTTAATACAAATTTTCATCTTATACTATTGTAAACCAAATATTATATAATATATTACCTTATCTTATATAATATTATACTATATTGTATAATATTTTTTATATTGTACTATATGGTGCATCAAATGAGTCCTAAGTAAATTTTACTTGATAGGAAATCAAATTTAAATTATTTTATACAATACTATACTATCTAATAATCTTTATATTATATGGTATGTTAAATGAGGCCTCAGTAAATTTTACCCAATAAGAAATCAAATTTAAATTATTTTATTATTTATATTTTAATTGTTTTATAATAATAGAAGTAATTAAATTGCTAAATATACATAATTGATGTCCAACTTAGAATATACAAAAACACAAATTCTTTAAACAATATTATATATCACTAAACATTTATATTTTAAGTTTAAATATCACTGTCAACGAACTCAATGACTTAACGAATCAATAAAAACTACTCTAAGCTCTCAAAAGGCCATGAGACGAAATAATTTATCCTGCTCTTAACTGTTTTTTATAAAAAAATCATAAAAATCGTAATGCCCTTAGAATCAAGATTTTAGCATCTGTTTGTTTTTTATTTTTAAAAATTATTTTTTAAATATATAACTTAAAAAATAGAGAAATAGAAATAATTTTTTGTTATTATTTAAATTTATTTTCTTATTTTATACATTATTTTGTAATTAAATAAAATATTTTCTTATTCACAACACCAACCACCCTCTATTCTTTGTTTTTCTTCCATTCAAAAATAAGTTTTGAAAATAAAAAATAATTTTGAAAAATAATTTTTAAAATATAAAAATAAAATATATCGGAATACATCTTTTATCTATTTAAGTTTCAATTCTTAAAGGATACACGCATTTGTTTGGGCCATTCTTGCAAATGTTATATTTCACTTCATGATTGGGTCTTTGTCAGCCCACTCCGGAGATATCAGAAAATGTCGGATCTCTGTGTGCATCTACATTTGCATGCACAACTCACGTACTATATAATAGTATTCTTAAACTTCAAAACTGTAATGGCTAATTCCTGGTCGCCATGTCCGACGCTGAAACTCCTCGCACACAGTTCTACCGACCTATACGAACTCGTCACCACCGCCACATCTCAAAACATGCACAACCTATTCCCGGCTATGAACCCTCATTGCAGCCCGAACCCGATCCTTATGTGCCTGAGCCTGGCGACCCTGAACCAGAACCACAGACCCCACGAAAACGACGCCGCCGCCGGAGACGATCGCCATTGCTGACCGACCCCTACATTCGCATCGCAATGTACGTGGCTACGGCTCATGCTGGTCTTGTTTTGTCCCTCGCTCTTCTCTACAGTTTGGCCAAGCTTTTGCAGAACTATTGGTGTCCAATTCAATGGGCGATTCTTTGTTCAATCCCTCTTCGCGAGATGCAGACTGTCGTCGTTTCGTTTTGGTCCCATTCCCTCAATTTGGGTCTCTTTGAAACCATTATAGCAATTCCCATTTCAGCTCTCAATGCCACCAATTCGTCCCTTATTGATTCTCACGCTGCTTTTCTTCACCTCCTCAATTACCGTTCTTCAGTTCGGAAAAGGAATATCGGGTTCTCTAAACTTTTCGAGTGGCTTATATCTTTTGGCTTATTCATTTTTCTTTATGAAAGGACGGGCATTTTTGCAATCCCCATTTTCGCTGTCCCTTGTTTCATTGGGTACGCAACTGGTTGGAGAAGGGCCACAGTGAAAAAGCTCTCTTCTATTTCATCCAGAAAGTTTTCGAGTAATAATAGTTCCCTTGGCTCGAAAATTAGCAGGTATTTAACTTCTGTAATGCTTAATTGGTTGAAAACTACGGCGGGAGTTGGATTGATTATGTTTATGCTTGCGGGTTCTGTTTGTGGGCTTGTTTTCTTTTCTTATAAGATTGCAATGGAGGGCAAAGAAGCTGTTGTTTCAGTGAAACTTCATATGGCTCAGAGTGATTATGCTGAGATAATTGGTGTCAAGAAATGGATGGAAGAGTATCATGTGCCGGAATTGATTGATTCTTATGCCTCAAAATTCTATGATACTATGTTGCAGAACATTGATTCATTGGCTGAGTATTATAATGTAACGGAGATTGTGGATGGAGTGAGGCAATATTTAGTTAGTCCTTCACAGGATTCGGTTGTTTCTAATGTGCCTGTGCAAGTCAGCGTCAGACCTCTGTCTGAGAGGCTTTATGATATTCAGTCACGAGTGAAAAATGGAGAGTGGATGGTGATCTACATGAATATTTCAGGGGTTTTCAGGGAATTTGGGTCTTTGATTTTTAGAGAGGATTTGTTATTGGAGAAGATCAAGTCATTTCTAATTCACAGTTTGGATATCTCCAAACGGTTGATAGCAAGTAGTAGTATCGTTCTGACTGGGGGTATCAATCTATTGTTTTTCATGGCTGTATCTATAATTTCAGGTGCCGCAGGGCTGGTAAATTTTATCTCTAAATTTGTGGTGTTTTTATGGCTTTTGTACTACCTAATTACTTCGGATTCTGGGGGTGTCATGGACCATGTTTTAGGCGTGGTGCCAATGTCAAAATCCACCCGGAATCGCTGTGCTCAAGTTCTTGATAATGCAGTTACTAGTGTATTGTTGGCTGCTGCGAAGGTTGCCTTCTTCCAAGGGTGTTTAACCTACCTTTTGTTTAGGTTCTACCGAATTCACTTCCTCTACATGTCTACTTTTCTTGCACTTATGAGTGCTATTCTGCCCATAACGCCTTCTTTGCTTTCATCAATACCGGCAGCTGCTCAACTAGCCATGGAAGCAAGGCATATTGAAGCTATTACATTGACAGGCATTCATCAGATACTACTGGAATATGGCACGCTTGCCATCCAAAATGAGATTCCAGGACAGAATGCTTACCTGACAGGGCTTAGCATACTTGGAGGAATGGCTCTATTCTCCTCTGCTTTGGAAGTAATACTTCTCTCTTTCATTGATGTAATTTTTGAGCTTGGTATTTCTTTCAAATTTTGGATCTTTGCATTCGTATCAGGCCAATATACCAGTCATATCACTCGATTGTGGTATCTCTTCAAAAACAATCCATACAGAATTATAATCCTGCAAATGTTTTGTGTTGTTTTCATTAAAAGGTTGAAAAAACTTCGGTTAAAAAAGTATTGTCCTTTTGCTTTTACATTGGATAGTATGGCAAAATCATATCTTAGTATATAACTAGCACTCTCTTTGTTTGAGGTCAGTTTTGGTTAAGAAGGTAAAAGTTATTGGAGATTTATGAATGCAAAAATGAGATTCAAATTTGAATTTTCAATATTTTATATCAATTAGTTTAAGTTTTATTAATTTAACTCACCATCCTCTATTTAATTATAATCCTTGATTTTTTAATAAAAATTTAATTTTAAATTTTATTTTAATGTATGTAGTATTTTTCTCATGAATAATCCTTCAAAGTTCTCTATCATCCTTCACTACTCACTCTTTTATGTTCCGAGTTGAGGATTGTGTTGGAAGAATTTTCAAACATCCAGACAATAAAAGAAAAGGAAGTTCTACCTCCTTCATCCTTCTTTTGCTTGCATTCCTCATTTTCTGGGTATCTTCGTCTCTTCTCTTCTAACTCTTGAACATTTTATAAGTACATTTTACATGCAAAAACCTCGTTTTCACATGCATGCTGGGTATTATTGAAAATTTGGTTTCCAGCTCTGAAAGTTTCAATAAGTACTTTTTATATGCAAAAACTTGGTTTTTCACATGCATGCTGGTTATTATTGATAATCTGGTCTTATGAGTTGCTGAACTATAGTTGTTTATGTGGTTGCGTTTATATCTTTCTGGAACAAAAATATTATATAAAAGTTTGAAATTCAATTTTAAATTTTTTATATATATTAAATTAAATTTTATAAATTTATTTTATTATTTTATATTTAATTAATAATTTTTTATTTATATTTAAATTTTATTTTCAATACATTTCACAGTACAATTTGGGAATCCAGTAGAATTAATATTTCTGCATATTAATTTATTAGAATTGAATGACATTTTACATGCAGGGAGCTATAATGGGACCTTTACTGATGACGGTGATGATTGCTTTGAAACACTTGTACGAGGAGTTTGTCCTTGGTAGCTCAGATGGAACTACTAATTGATATCAAGGATGGTTTAACATCTATTTTCTTCAATGTAACTTATATATATATATATATATATATATATATATATATATATATATATATATATATATATATGTACGTATGTATGTATTTATCGTTACATTTAAAAGATGACACATTATGAACACATCCTCCGCATGCATTTTTGAAGAATTCAGTGGGCGACTCTTGTACTAATATTAGAGTGTTGATATTGCAATATTATGTAAGCACCATTCCATGTATGAGGGCTTCTTGCCCTAATTGCCATTCGCAGGAGCAAAACTTGAACAAAGATTGGGGGTTCTTATTATATAACTCAGCTATAACACGCGTCTCTATCTTTAATTAATTAATAAAGAGAAGTCAATTATTAATTTCATAATATATATATATATATATTTAAAATCAGATTTTTTAATTTTTAATATATTAAAAATTATAATTAATTCCTCTTTATTGATTAAGAATAACTATACAGTATATATCTGGAGCATATATAAGATTTTTTCAAAATTTAATTACGATGGTGTATCATATAGTGTATTAAAAAAGAACGCATCATTAAATAGTAGTGATAATATATTAATATATAATTAAAAATAATATTTTTTTTGTATTGATTTAATACCAACAGATTAAGCATAATTAAACTAGGGTGTAAGTAGCACTATGCAAGTTGATAATGTTTGCACACATAAATTAATTTATCAATAATCAATAAAAAATCAAATCAAATCAATGTTTGTAAATCAATGTTTGTAAATTTTTTTTAGACAGAGTCATCTTTGGAAATTCATAAAAAAAATTTTACAAGTTTTTTCTTTTGACATTATTGAAAACCAAATTCTTTTGAATTTTCTCTTTAAGAAGAACTTTTTTTTTTGTATAAAACCTGTAAAAGATATTGAATGTTATCTGAGTTAAAGAATCTTTGCAAAATAATGGTTAAGTGAGGCAATCATTTTAGAAATTAGAGCGTTAATGAAAATTTTCCTTCCAACAAGGATTAAGAGTCTCTCCTGATCATTTAAACATCTATACATTACATTAAAAGGTAAACTCTGTCTGGAATTAACATACTTTTAGTTGAACCAACACCTTAATATTTATTTTAAGAATAGTTGACAAACAATTTTTGAAGCGAAAATTACGAAGATTCAATCATAAATTGAATGCAATATACATAAATGTTTATATAATTACTTACATATATAGATAAAGATGTACATTTAACATTATTAATAATAAATTGGTTGTACAGTAATTTTAAAACATACGTTTATATTAAAGAAAATTGTTGGATGTAAAATATTTTCTTAAAACTACAATCAAATCAAATGGAAGTAATTACGTGACACCTTATTATTATTAT
Organism: Sindora glabra; assembly: GCA_020226215.1. Taxonomy (NCBI): domain Eukaryota; kingdom Viridiplantae; phylum Streptophyta; class Magnoliopsida; order Fabales; family Fabaceae; genus Sindora; species Sindora glabra. Next base: position 90,362,817 of record CM035228.1, read on the forward strand.
TATTATTATTATTATTATTATTATTATTATTATTATTATTATTATTATAAAAAATATTTTTACTTCTCTTCGATTTTAATAGAATTACATAAATATTTCTTCTAGTTTCAGAATTTACCTAAATCTCCTTTAAAACATAAAATAATGAGTAATATATATACATTACTCTCCTTTAAAAGAAACCGAAATTACGCAGACCTCCCCAAATATTTAAAAACCTACACATTGTCCCATTTAATGAATTGCTGTTAAAAACATTCCTTTTTTATTCCATGATTCATTGGGTTTTCAATGTAAAAAGAAAGGCAAATTTGAAAGCCCTAAAATACCTTCCCTTCAATTGAAAAAGCCTAATGGGGTTACAAAGCCCTAAATTTAAAGCATCAAAGGAAAAAAAACTTAAAATAACACCAAATGCTGCCAATAAAAATATAAATTAAGCTAATAAATATTTGATATTTATACTTTGTGAACAAATGGTGTTTCTAACATGGGTGAACATAATTCTAATATTTGTATGGATGAATAATAACTTATAAAACTTAAGAAGTTAAGAGTGTGTTTGGTTAGATAGAATAGAATGAGAGGGAATGATAATAAAAAAAAAGAATGGTTTAAAAGTGTGTTTAATAGATATTATGGAATGGAAATTCTTATTTTCTATGCAATGATCATTCTATCAAATGATGGAATATATATTTCATAACAAAAATAATGGAATGATACATTTCCTTATTCTTCAGTTAGGCTTTTAACAGTATTGTCCTTATTAAATTTTTAAAGTTCCAAAATTATTTCTTTATACAATAATGTAGTTGAAACCTTGCATATTTTTCAATTTTTTTATTTTTATTATAAGTATGAAAATATTTCAAATAATAAGTATTTTATTATTCTATACTCTCAATCTCCTTACATTTATTCTATTATATTTTTCTCTATGTTTAAGTATCTTGAACTTTGTACATAAACAATAGTCTTAAAAAGTTCACTTAAAATAAATAAATTAAATTACTTTTTAATATGTATGAAATCAATTAATTATGACATATAATAAAAAATAGAGGGATTACTTTAATAAAGTTCATATGTGTCTATATATATAAATATTGTATTTTAAAAATTTATAATGATAAAATCAAAATAGATAACAAGTAAAGTAAGTGATAATTCTAATGCAATTATATTGTGTATATAATGTAAATAAATACATACAAATTTTAGTGGACATTATATATTTTTAAAAAAATTAGAGAAAATATAAGTCAAAAAATATTTTGTAAGTCATATAAATTTTTCATTTCAACTAATCATATACTTCTATAAAATGTTTTTAAGGTATAATATAATAAAAATATTCATATTTAGCAAAAAGAGAGAATTACACTTTGTATTTATATTTCTATAAAATTTATTATGATTGCATACATGCATAATTTTTTTATCATAATTATATGTGTTTTAAAATTTTAAGAGAGAATGTGTGTGTGTGTATATATATATAAAATAAAGTATTGAGTTTTGGGGAGGCAGGGCTACCCTTAATCCCTCCAAACTTTGTCATTGTTTGTTGCATTTCCAATTCTATCTCTCAAGTTGCTTCCTCTGCTCTGTGCTATTTCTAATTTTTTTATCTCAACTTTCAAATCTAATGATTTAAAATTTTAATTGATTGCTCTTTATATGATAATTTAGAGTCTAACTATGTCTCTAATTACACGAGATGCATCTGATGTGTACTTTGAAAGTATCAAAACATGGAATGTCAGATACATGACTTACAAGCCATCTGATAATTTCAACCGATCAATTACCATTCCGACACGCTTAGTTACTGATTTCTCTTTCTTTTTAAATTGCATTTCTTCCTGTATAGGTAAAACTTTAAGAAAGGTCATATCTCTCGGGCACACAGCCTCGAAGGTTTGAAAACCGTGCCATTTAAATAAAGAAAAGCATAGGGAGCATCTTAGGTAAGCACTGTACATCAAATATAGCATCAGGCACGGGAGTATGTCATTTTCAGGTTAGCTTGCAACATTATCTTTCGAAGACAAATGCAATTAACAGGAGCTGAATTGAAGTCTAACCCACAATTATGACTTTCAAAGATTATCTAGTATACTACCGATATATTAATGAATTAATATATAATTAGATTTAATTATTAATATATTATCATATAATATATAAAATTCAATTTTTAAAAAAAATATATTTAATGTATAGTTCGATTTAATAATATGTCAATATACCATTACATTAATAATATGCCAAAATCTCTCCTAACAACTTATATACAAATTTTCTCAATTGGCCTTTCAAAAATCCATACAATGCACCTCATAATTCAAGTGGCCTCGCATCTGATACCTCATGGTCTTAGCTTTACACGAAGATAAGAATATAAAAATTATATATAAGGAATGTTATCCTCTATTTTTTAATCTTAAAAAATTATATTATTAATTTAATAATAATAAAATAATATTTTTATTAAAAAATAACATTAAAATAATATAGAAGATTATAATCAACTCACGATCACTGTTAATTTTTTAATTTAATGAATTTATCTATTATAAAAATGAAAAAGAATATATAGGATTAATTTGAGTGTTTTAAATTAACATTTTTCTAATAATTAATTTTTTTAAAATATTTTTATTATTTTATTATCTTTGAATTAATTATATAATTTTTTATATAAATAAAAAATTAAAAATTGCTAACATAATGCAGAAGTTACCAACCTATATATATTGATGTTTAGTAGCACAGAAAATGAAAGAGACAAAAGAGAAATTTTTTAAATTTAAATGGAAGAGAATATAAGAAAGAAAAAATTTTAAAGTTTAAAAATTTCAGAAAATTATAATGTTAAGTAGAAAAAAAAACAAATAAATAGTACAATGATACTTTTTTTTTATTTTTTAACATGATTTTATCATCAACGTGTGTCAATATGGTGTCACAAAAAATAAGGACGACATCATGTAATTAATGATATATTTGAAAATTACCAAAATAAAGGAAAAGAAGATAATAAAAAATAAATAATTAAATCATAACTTTTGACAAAATTTCTTTTCTTTTTATTTGGATAATTAGAAAATCCCTAAAAGATCCATAAATTATGGAAGTACAAAAGTATTATATGAAAATATTATAAAATTTTAAATTGATTCTTTCCCCCTTTTTAGTGAAGATTTTCAAATAAAAAAAAAGGTTTTACAATAACTTTTTATTTCTTCTCATTCCCGTAAAAGACTTTGAAAATGAAAAAATATTGCAAGAGAGGATAATTATTATATTTATTCATGTGTAAATGTCAATTTGATATTCTTCTACTCTTATTCCACATTTTTATACTTTCCAAACTCCTAGTAATTGCTGTAAAAATCAATTACGTGCACTATGTCACAATTTACTATTGTGTTCAAATTCTCTAATGCCATACATAAACATCTTCTATTAAATAATACAAAATATACTCCCACAAAAGTGAATCCTTACTTACATTCACATCAAGGGAGAGATTACACAAAATAATATATTGATATATTATTAAATTTAATTATATAATTTTTTATTTTTTTAAGAATAAAATTTTACACATTATATAATGATATATTAATAATTAAATCCATCGGTGCACCAACAAACTTACGGATTTTTCCTTGCATTAATCTTGTCTCTTTGATATCTTAACTTTGAGACCATGCTTCATCAGTAGCACAATTGAGAGGCTGGGACAAATAGGATGGCCATCCACAACTTCTATGCAATAATTCCACAAAACAGCACTTGCAATCATCTTCATCTGAACAAAACTCATATCTTTACCCAGACAAGTCCTTGGTCCAGCATTGAAACTTATGAACTTGTAAGAAGGCACATGAACAATCCCTCCTCTCTCTGAAATCCATCTCTCTGGCTTGAACTCCAAGCAATCTTCTCCCCATATTTCATCAGATCTTCCCATTGCATACAGAGATAACAATATAGTGGTATTGGAGTCCACATGATGGCCGCTTGGAAGTACATCACTTCTCAATGGTTGCTTTCGTTCCAAGGGAATTGGAGGAAAAAGCCTTAAGGCTTCGCAGAGAGCACCATGAAGATAAACCAGCTGCTTCACCTCTTCTCCACCTAAAATCATGGTCCTTTTTTCCCCAAATCTTTGCTTGATTTCTTCAAGAATCTTGGATTCCACTGAAGGGTGTTTAGAAACAAGCCAGAAAAACCAACTAAGAGCTGAAGTTAAAGTATCTCTACCTGCAACAAAGAGACTAAAGGCAGTGTCTCTGAGAAACTTGCCATTTTCACAATGTCCCTTCTCCTTTTCTTCTTCCCTTATTAAGGCCGTTAACAAATCAACTTCTTTTTCCTCTTTAATTTCACTTTGACTCAGCTCTCTTCGCTTCGAAGCTATGCATTCGTTGAGGAAATGGTCGAAAACTTTACAAGCTTGCGTCATCTTCTTCTCTTGGCCGATTTGAAACCATTTTTGCAACTTCCAGAAGCTTCTCGGAACTACATGTCTGTAGAATATGCCTTCTTCGGCTTCGTTGAAAGCCTGCTCGCTTTCAATTTCTGGGAATTCAGCAGAGAGACAACTCGGGTCGGATCCTAATACCCCGGAGCATATATTGTCGAAGTTGAACCGATTAAAGACGTCCTGTAAATCTACCTCAATTCTTTGCTTCTCGAAATGATCGAGAAGAGGGATCAAGCACTTTCCGACCTTCTCCCGAAAAACTTTCTCAAGAAAATTCTCGAAGCTTCTGTTCCTGAACAGTTTATGAAGCAAGGTTCGGCTTCGTCTCCATAATCCTGAATCGACGGTGAAAATTCCGTCTCCAAAAGCTTGGAATATCTCTCGGAAAGCAGGGCCTTTCACGTAGTTGTCGAAATTCTTGCTCATCATGTGGTGGACGTTCATGGGGTCGGCAGTAACGAGATAGTTCATTTGGGTGAACCAGGGTCCTCTGAATTCGCCGGTACTTCCTGGGCGTTTGAGAGTAAGAGCGACGAAATCGTGAATATGATCCAAGTTGAGAAGGAGTTCTGGAAGCATTCCGAGGAGAGGAAAGCTTCTTCGTTTCCATTGGAGAAGGAAACAGAAGCAGACAATTGCCGCGATTACTTCTGCGCAGCCAACCATTTTCAATGTCAAAGTGCGAGGCCTTTCTCTGAGTCCATATCACGGATGCATATACGCTGAGATGTTGCATCAGCACGAAACTTTTTCTTTCTTTACATTTTATATTATATTAATGGAGGATTCCAGGGTATTAATTGCTTACGCTACTCCAAGATACTCGCAATTGAGATGTAATAAGAGGCTTACACGTGGATGAACATCTGGTTGCCTCCGGTAGCTCTGGCTTGTTGAATCCAACTCGAGGGCCATGCATTGACTTGAGCTGCAAGATGATGCACCAGACGATATTACGCATGTATTTTCTCTTTTCCTTTTTATAAGTGCTGTTTGAAATATATATATATATTAAAGAAGATAATAAATAATTTTAAAAATGAATTATAATTTATTAATATATTATTTATTAAAAATTAATTAATAAATAGAATTATTAAATATTTATTTAAATAATAAAAATAATATTTAAAAAATAATAAATACAATCTTAACTTATTGAAATGATAAATAAATAAAAAATAATTTTTTTTTTAGAATGATACTTAAAATGAAAACGAAGGAATGTCTGCGCTGAATTTCCTGTAGGAGGAGGGGAAAGGAGCTTAGCTCAAATTTGTCTTCACCAGCCCACCTCTTGTTGCTCAGTCATCAGCATTCCTAAGACTGGGGTAAACTCTCATTGGCTGGTTTTTGGGGAATGGGAGTCCATTTGATTCGATGCTCTTGAACACCCTGATTGGAGTGCCATCCACGAAAAAGCTGAAAATGAAGAAAATAGAGTTTTTTTTTTTTTTTTTCCTTTGACTTACGAAAATTTTCCTTGCTTTCCATCTTTTTCCTCTCCATCAACCTCAATTCTAAACGCCTTGCACTGTTTCGAAGAAAGCCCATCATACCTATGACTACCTCCTTCCGGTCTTAGATTCCTTGGCAAACTTGACCAGGAAAAATCTCGTCCGAAAGACGTCATTCTGTGCCTATGTTGGTGCTTAAAGCAAATGTGGTGGAAGCAGCTTTCTGGGCAAATGCGAAGCCTCGTCACTGTGGCCATGGTTGGGAGAGAATTGCAGAGACACAATTCATGGAAGATTGCAAAGTTTCCCAATAATTAGGAACTGTTCAATTTTCAGTTATTTAATGATGAATTTTGCAAAAATTTCAGTTGTGTTGTCTTCTGCTGGGAAAAAAAAAATCAGGAGGAGGCATGAAGAAAAACAGAGGTTAATTACACAATATGCTGCAGATTCCATAGAATGGAATAAGTGCGGAAATCAGCAGTTGGGTTGAACCAGAGATATAATTGATATCAGAGCATTCAATGAAGCAGAGATAGAATTGGAGTTTCCGGGATCAAGCTTGACATGCATATCAATTTTTCCAAGGAGGCATTCATTTTTGAACTGAGAGCCAGAGCAAGAGGCTTTGTTGAGAGAGTGAGAAGATCACCATTGTTGAGTATCTTGGCACGCCATCTCCCCATGTGATATCAAAATCATTGTAGAAGTTTCCGGCCCGGGCTTCCATGAAAATAACCAAAACCAAAGCACAGACAAGCATTATTCTTGAACAACTAGAAGAAACAGATGACGTAGCTAACATTGACAGAGAATTTTGTAACTGGTTAATTAGATAGCATTGAAGGGAAGATTATGTTGAAGAATTTGGAAGAGGTGGTGTGTGTGTGTGTGTACATATATGTATATGTATATATATGTGTGTGTGTGTGTGAATGCATATCAGAATGATGAAGGTGAAGAGGAAGGTGTAGATTTGTTTGGTTGCTCCGGAAGAGATGGAGAAGTCGTAAAACATCATCTATCAATCTACTTATCTATCTACCGATCGATCGATCGATCGATCGATCAATCTATCCATAATTTATAAAACCTTAAAATTGAACCTTTTGCTTTTTGAATATTTTGTTGACGCATGGCATTTTGTGAAAAAAAGATTTTTCCCTTTTTACCTTTCAACCAATGAGGCATTTTTTTATTTTTATTTATACGTAATAATAATAATTTATACTATATTTATATTATATATAATAATATAATAAAATAGATAATAATATTATTATATTTTATAATATATAATATATATTTTGAATACTATATTACACATCTTTTTTAAAAAATATAAAATGCCTCCTTTAATTTTGAGGTGGTTAGATTTGTTCTTATTAACTTTGAAAATTTGGAAATCATTTCCTTAAATTTATGAAATTTGAAAATAATACCTATCATTCATTGATTAATCTGTTGTATTAAATTATTTTGGTTTTTCATGAAGTTTTTAAATAAAAAATATAATATCATAAAATATTGGTTTATTTTATTATTTTTTTCATATATAATTTCATATTTTATTTAAAAATATTTAATTAAAATTCTTTATATATATTTTAATTTATATTTTTATTAATTATATAGCATAAAAATTATATATGAAAAAATGATAAAAAGATCCATTATACTATAATATTATAATTCTTTTTTAAAAATTTCATAAAAAAATAATTTGGTAAAAGTGATCAATCAAGTAAATGACGGATATTAATTTCAAATTTTATGAAGTTCAAAAAGGTAATTTTTAAGTTTTTAAAATTGAATAAAGCCAAATGCAATCACTCTAAAATTAAAAGGAGTAATTTACATTTTTCTTACTTTTTATTGTAAAAATATTTTAAATAATTTAAAATTTTAATTTAATTGTATTAATTAGTTCTATATTTTATTTTTAATTTTCATTATTTTACAACTCACTCATGCACTATCTCTTATTTCAAATTATTTGCTCTATTACATTTTTTCTCTTTATTCATTCTGTCCATAACACCTTCGCTTTCATCAATACCGGCAGCTACACAACTAGCCATGGAAGCAAGGCGTATCGATGCTATTATATTGACAGGCTTCATCACATACTATTGGAATATGGAACGCTTGCCATCCAAATGCTTATCATATTACTCAATTTGCATCTTTGCATTCGTATCAGACCAATATAGTTGTCATATTACTCAATTTTGGTATCTCTTGAAAAATAATCCATACAGAATTATAATCCTACAAAGTGTTTTGCGTTGTTTTCATTGGGTGAAATTAGGAACGAAAGAAATTTTAGAGTAAAAAATAAAGAGGAAAAAGCATTTTTTACCATTTGGAAGCAAAAAGGAAAAAAAAAGAAGAAAAAAATTAGAATGGAAAATGAATATGGGGCCCATAACATTTTTGTTCTCTTCACATGGTTAGAGAAATTAGAGGGAAAAATGCTATTATACACACAAAAAATGTGACCTTCTGTTTTTTGCCCCTTCTACCTTCTCCACGCTGCATTATTGCTTAAAAATGAGGGATTGTTTGTTTTTCAACAGCACACAAAAATCTTATTTGTGTATCTTTAATTCTTGTGTAGTACACTACATGATGATGTAATTTAATAAAAGAATCATCATATAATATAATATTATATGGAATAAAGTTATATATTATAGTACGGCTAACTTATTCATCTATAAGATGAATTTTTATATAAAATATTTTTATTTTTTTATTTTTAGTCATGTTGTATAAAAGTATGTAAGTTAAAAAAAAAGAATATTATTATAGAGTTGGCATTAAAGTTACAATAAAGATATTATTGTCATTTCTTTTCATTTATCTACTCAACCCAAAAAGAAAAAATAACATCTCCCTTATTTTCTTTCTTCTCAAATTTCATACCAACCAAAAGAAACAAAACATTTTCCTTTTTTTTTTTTCTTATTTCTTTCCCTCATAATTTCTTTCGCATCCAAATAAAGTCTAAAGGTTAAAAAACTTTGGTCAGAGAAGTATTGTCCTACTAGACTATAAGTGGCATTTTCTTTGTTTGAGATCAGCTTTGATTTAGAAGGTAAAGATATCAAGGAATTATGAATTATGAATAATTTTTTGAAGTCCCATCTCATCCTTCACCACTCACTCATTACTCTGTACCCCTTCAAATTAAAGATTTTGAAAGATTTTTTTACACATTCAAATCCTAGTAAAGGGAAAAGAAGACTACCCCTCTCGGTCCTCCTCCTTTTGCTTCTATTCCTTGTCTTCCTGGTCCTCTTGGCATCATCTTCTCTCTCTTTTTATCTATCAAACATAATATAAGTATGTTTTACATGTAAAAACTTGGCTTTCACATAAAGAGACGTTCTATTTCATTCTTGGAGCAAAAGAATTACTTACTGCAATAAAAAAGAGATAAATTAGTGAATATGCAGGAACTTCACATTTATGGTTTACTTATGTTTACTGTTAGATTGTGTCTATTTCTTCCCCTTGGAGTAAGAAAAAGCTCTTGATCCAGGAATAAAATAGAATTCCTCATCACGTGCATGCTGGTTATTTTTGATGCGTTATTGAATTAGAGTTATTTATGTGGTTGATGTTCTTTATTGCAATATTATGTTAGCACCATTCCATATATGCCTTGACTTCTTGCGAAGCCATTCGCACGAGCAAAACTTGGGACAGAAACATGGAGAAATGAATATATATTTCAATTATAATTCATGTTAATTTTGTGAAATTTATATATATTTAAATTATATATTTTTTAATTTTTAATACATTAAAAATTATAATTAAATTTTATATTATTACAGGAGTATACAAGAATTTCTTAGAGATTTGATTAGAATGGTGCAACATCTAGTGTATTTAAAAAAAAGAACGCATCATTAAATAGCAGTAATAAAAAATAATATATTCTTTGAAAGAAAATTAAGTCCTAAAGTAGGTCATATACTATACCCCCTTCTCTTTCTTATTGGATCAGCATAGATTCCTAGATAGGTTAATTCACCTCCATTTAAAAATGGAAAATGCTGGAAAAACTCTCTTGGTGGAAGAAAAAGAACCTTCGTGAAGTAAACAAAAACTAAACGATGAAGCAGTTGGATCAAGGAATCATGAAGCGAAGCGACCATCTAGCTGAAGCAAATATGTAAGAACAAAATTATAGCAAAGACATGGCTGAAAATGAAGTTGTGTTTAATATCCCTTAAGGTTTAAAAACTAAAATATATGAACCCTGGAATCTTACTTTAATCGAAAAAGTTTTTGGTAAAAAGGTTACTCTTCCTTAAAGTATCAAACAAGAATTACGTGGAAGCTTAAAGATAGAATGACCATCCTTGAGTAGTCTTTGATTTTTACAAGTTCCAATTTGAAAAATAATCTAATTATTTCAAAGTTTTAAGTGGTGGTCCATAATTTATTATGGTTCATTTCTTAGTTTTAACTGTTTTTCAATCCTTCTACTACCGGTCTTTTTCAATTACAATTCAAATTAAGTTACTAAAACTTCCTATTGAATTTTTACAACCCAAATGTATTGCCTTAATTAGTTAGTACTATTAGACCTGTGTTAAAGATAAATTCTTATACATTTTTAAGGAGTGAAGGGAAATTTGCTAGAGTTTGTGTCCAAATTTATTTGAATTATCCTTTAATTTGTACTATATATATTGGACAATTTAAATAACTAATGTGATATGAAGGTTTGAAACATGCAAAGAATTGACCACTAAAAATTTTTACATCTATTTGCTTCTAAAGTTATTTCTTAAAAGGGCAATAAGTAAACTAAAAAGAAAATAGTGATCAAGATAGGTTAGTGGCAGACAATATGATGATAGATAAAGTCATGGCTTGAAGTTTAGTAAAACCCTCCAAATCCTTATGTTCCTTGGATCTCAGTGGAAAGAAAAAGGTATAGGAATCTTTAATGGGGAGATAAAGTTGGACTTGAGCGGATTCATAAAAAAGTTGGCCGTAGAATATATAAGAAACTCATTTATAAGCTTCCTAGGAAAGGATATGATAAAATTGGGCCAATTACAAGTGAAGGCTCATGCGATCATCCCCAAAAGTTAGACTCAACACAAAGTAAATAAGATGGATGAGGGTCTTCTTTGAAGCTTTCTAATTAGCTGACCCCACTTGGATCGAGTCAAACTCAAGAAACAAAATAAAAAAAATAACTTGATCATTATCTAACCTTCTTCTAAACTAATAAAAGTAAATCTTAATATTTCACCATAATTTTTAATCATTTTTGCAAACGGTGACACAAAACAACCAATCAGATAATTCATCTTCCAAAGAGAAGGCAATGTAAGAGTTTGAAGTTAATTAGGCATATATAATCAATAATTAAATTCAAATTCTCAATGAAGAGCAAATGGAATGGTTATTAATCAAGGTTCTAGCAAAATTCAATTAGAGGCTAAAGGAAGCTTGGAGGAGTATGAAGCTGTACAAATGCCATTCAAATGAAGATTATCTTTGTCCCCTTGAAAATGAGTTAGCAAAAAAAAAGATTCCTCCAATTATAATGAATAGGGATGATAATTTGAGTCAAAGGTATCTATGAACAAATTTGAATCTATTGGAAAATAACAAAGAGCCCTTATGTCAGTATTTCTTGGATCTATTCCATTAAGTAGCAAGGAAATCATGCAAAACATTGATAATGGTTTAAAAAAAAATAATGGAAGTAGAGGAATGCTTGTTAACACTTTAAGAGGGAAACCAGTAATTCACTTGTTCAAATTGAAGTCACAAATCAAGCAACTCATACCAAGTCTCAAGAACATCATAACTTATGATTAGAAATTCTTTGGGAGAATAATAAAAAAGATAAAGTTGTCTAATGTTCTTCTACCTTATAAGTCACTTTAATTTTCTAATTCTCTATTAATTGCAACTATGGGTAATCATAATTTTAAAATTAGTGATTGGACATACATCAAGTACAACACTTGGATTTTAAATAATTGTTAAGGGAATTTATCGTAAAAAAACTTAGTTTTGACCAAAACGATACTTAATGGTGATAAGGCTATTGAAATAGCTAAGGGTTTACCTTTCATAAATGTTGAAATGACTTGTACAATGGGATTCACTAGGGAATTTGGCTATTGTGGAATCTTGATGAAGTCATTATGGATGTGATTAATCAAATAGAGTAGCAAATTCATACTATTGTCTAGGTTTCTTTATCTTCCCCTAACTAGTTACTAAGTTGTATATATGATAGTCCTAGGATATCTTATCAAAAAGTTTTTTGGAATAATTTAAAACTCATTTTTGGTTTGCATGAATTTCCTTAGTTAGCTTTAAAAGACTTTACTAAAGTGAGTTGTTAAGTTAAAAAATTTGGAAGTGCTCCAATCAATTTACATAAAGTCTATTTATTCATTAAGTGTCTTGATTTTTGCATTCTTTTAGATATGGGTTATACAAAACCTTCTTTCACCTAGATAAATTTTAAATTAGCTAATAACTATTTTTGAAAAGCTTGATAAGGCAGTCTATAATCCTAACTAGAGAATTTTGTTTCCTAAAGCACTATGTATTAGATTGGATCATTTGTCTATCTTGCTTTCTCTTTTTAATGCATTTAGGAAATCTGTTAATAAATCATTTCATTTGAAACATGATAGTTATCTCATCTTAATATTTATTACCTATAAATGAATCTTAGGCCTTTAATCTTTCTCTTAAACAAGCTATTGATATCTTTACTAAAAAGGTCTATTGGTTGAATTCTTATGATTTTGGAAATATTTTTCAAAATATAAAAAAAATATTATTATGTACAATTAATAGGGTTCAAGTTGCTTTATACCATTCTAAATTTGAGTTTTTAAGATGATTAAATAAATTTCTTTGACAAGAATATTTACTAGTTCTTAAACAATAGAAGGAATTGTGAGCTTTGAAGTATAGAATGCATTGGATTCAAGACAAAAACCATAATACTTGTACCTATTATCGTTCAACTATTGTTTAGAGAAAGAAAAATAGAATAGTGAAGTCGAGGAATACTATAAGAGAGTCGTTAGAAGATCAAAATTTTACTAAATAACATATTTTAATGGCCTTTTTTGAAAGGTGTTATTTTATTAAAACTATTATTCATGTGAATATGGTTAAACCTAGTTTTTGAAATACTAGTTTAGATGATGGTGCTAAATCTATTTTAGTTAAATATCCTAACACTTAAGAAATTTAGTGACTTTGAAGTCCTATAAGCTATAAAAAGCACCTATTCCTAATAAGCTTCATCCTGGCTTCTTCCAATGGAATGAAATTGGAAATTCTATTTATGCTTATGTCTATTAATTTTTTAATACAAGTAAAATCCTTAAATGGCTTAATAAAACCTCAATTTGTCTTATCCCTAAAAGAGCTATTCAGGAAATAATTAATGCCTATAGGCTATCAAACTTATGTAATAAGGTTCTTAAAGTAATTTTAAAGATTTTAACTTATAGATTAAAATATATTTTAGGTAATTTAGCATTTCCTTTTCAAGCTACTTTTGTGCAAAATAGGAAACAGCAAATAACATTATTATTCATAGAGAAATTATCCACACTATAGATAAATATAAAGCTAAAGTAAGTAACATGGTTGTTAAACTTGACCTTAAGAAAGCTTATAACTCTTTAGAGTGTGACTTTAACAAAAACTTCTTTTTTTTATTTTCCTCCTTTTTGTTTTTCCTTGATTATGAGTATTGTGTCTAAAGTGTCTTATCAAATAAAATCTTACCAAATTTTATTTGATAAGGAAACATTAGAGTCATTTAAGCCTTCTAAGGGCATTAAGCAAGGTGATCCTCTATCTTCATATCCATTTATTTTGTGTTTAGAATATTTATACATCATCATAAATGACCAATATGCTGGTCAAAATTAGGATCCCTATTAAATCAAGTAAATATGGTTTGAAATTCTTTTATCCTTTTTATACTAATAACGTAATTTTATTTGCTAAAGTTGATTTGAAAAATTGTTTGGCAATTAAGAACCTTTTAAGGGATTTTGTTGAAATATCAAGTTTAAAAGTAAACTTTGTTAAGTCAAGAATTTATTTTTTCAAAAATATTGATCCTTATCTTCGAGAATTAATTAGTAGTGAGTTAGGCATTTGTTATAATTCTTGTTTAGGTAAATATCTAGGGATAAACATTAAAGCAAATTATAGGTTAACAGATTTTTAATTTTCTAATGGATAGACTTAATGAGAGAATTTAAGGGTGGAACTCCAAACATTTGTCCTCTGTTAGACGAGTTATTCTTATTAAATCGATTCTCTCTTCACTTCCTTTGTATCATATGTTTTATAATAAAATTCCTAGAAGTATTAATTTTAAAATGGACCAAATTGTTTAAAATTTCTTAAGGGGAAGTTCTTTTGAAAATCAAAAAGTTTCTTTGGTTAGATAAGATGTTATCATTCTTCTAAAAAATTTAGGTGAGTTGGCTATCTAGGAATTTTCTACTATCAATATTGCTATGCTTAGAAAGTTATCTTAGGAGTTTATTCATGATAGCTAAGCTTTATGAGTTCAAATGTTGAGGAAAAAATATCTCTCTTTTGACTTGGATGGTACCATAAATGGAAATTTTGTTTGCTCTTAAAATTGGAAGACTTTAAAATGCATAAATGATGTTACCTCTATTGGTTTAAAATGGATAATAAGTAATGGTCATATAATTAAATTTTAGCATGATAATTGGACAAGGTTAAGACCATTGAGAAAATGTATTCAAGGCTATTTATGTTTTAAGAAAGTGATTTAACTATTAAAAGTGTCATCAATCAAGGATTATAGGATATTGATGAAATTTCTTTTATTTTACTTGAATATATTGTTACAGGTATTAATGGTACTCTTTTTAATCTTACTAGAAAAAAGGACAAATTATTTTAGGGAATGTCTAAATTTGGGCAATATACTATCAAAAGTATTTACAATTTTTCAAAAGTAGTAGATCCTCTTTTTCAAATATGTAATTTAAGTGGATTTGGAATGTTCTAACTTTACTTAAAATATAGTTTTTTATTTGCTTAATTATTTTGAATAAAAATCCAATAAAAGACCTTTTAATTAGTAAAGACATGAATGTTTCCTTATCTTGCGTGCCTTATGTGCGTGGTGGTAACTTTGTTGCACATATTCTATAAGAATGTCCTTTTACAATGGAATTTTAGGAAAGTTTTTGGATTCCAATTTTATGTATTACTTCTCTTCATTTTGACTTTGCTATATGGTAAAAACATAATCTATTTACTTTATAATGGTGTGTTAATCTTAAACTTTCTTGAACTATTATGTTCTCTTTTAGAGTTTGGAACTTATAGTTGTATAGAAATAAGAAAGTTTTTCAAGATAACTAAGGAAATTATGATTTATAGAATTCGCTTTATCAAAAGTAATGAAGTTTTAGGCCATTATGGCACTTAACAAAATACAATCTCAATAACTAATCAAGGAGATTGGATGGTATCCTCCTTTTATAGGTTTCTTTGAACTTAACACAAATACTACTCCAAAAAATAATCCAAGACTAGCAGCATGTTTACCAACTATTAGAGATAATGCAAGGCAATGGGTGGTTAGATGTAGTAAAAGTTTAGAAATGTGTTCGAATTATATGGTAGAGTTATGTGGTTTAAGATATAGGCTTTTTTTGGCATATAATAAGAGTTCACTTTTAATAACTATAAAGATGGATGCTTGATCCATTATTAATACTATCTTAAATAATAGGAACCTAGCTTTTGCTAATATTTATAGCTTGGTTGAAGACTATAAAGATCTTCTGCTTAAGTTGAGATCACCTAAAGTCACATATACGTATAAGGAGGCTAATTTTATGGCTAATTTTATAGCTAAAAATGCAATAAATAGTTGTAATGTGTTAAATGTTATGCTTTCCCCCTTTTAGGTGCTATGTTACATATTTTGGATAATGTTATTGGCAGAAGTCTCCCTAGAACTATGTATGTTTTTTAGTTTTCTATGAAATTCCAATTTTTACCCAAAAAAGATAATATATTCTTTTCTTATTAATTTAGTACCCACAATGCAACTTAAGTGTAATTAATCTAGAGTGTAAGTAGCACTATGCAAGTTAATAATGTCTACACTAATACCAATTAATTTGAATGATTATAATTCAATATCTTTTAAGTAAAATTTTGAATTTAAGTTTTGTGAATGAAAAAAATTAATGTTGAGAAAGCTTTCCCCCATATAGAATCTAACTCAACTTGACCTTAAATTAGTCATGGCCTAATATGATTGACAGATATGAAAATTCTTAGACAAAAGAATAAAAAAGTTAATAATGTTTACATTTATAAATTAATTTATCAATAATTAAATTAAATCAAATCAATATTTGTGAATTTTTTTAAAAAAATAATAAAGCAATGTTCATAAGTCATGTTTAGAAGTTCATAAAATTGTTTTACTAGTTTTTCCTTTAAACACTACTGAAAATCAAATTCTTTTGAATTATCTATTTTAATTAGAATAGTTGACAAAAAAATTTTGCAGAAAAAATTGTGAAGAATTAATCATAAATTGAATGCAATATACACAAATGATTATACAATTAATTACATTGATAATGATGTATATTTAATATTATTAATAATAAATTAATTTCACAATAATTTTAAAACATATGATTATATCAAAGAAAATTGTTGGAAGTAAAATATTTTTTAAAATTAAAATCAATGCAAATGGATTATTACAGAAGAATACACTAGCCTTTCGTAAATTTTAATGGAATTACATAAACCTTCCTTCTAATTTTAAAGCCTACTTAAAATAATGTTACACTTAAGTCCAAATTTGAACTTTTCATAAATAAAATAATAAGAAAAGATAATTATATATTTAGAGTAAATAATATATGATAATTTAAGTATTTTATCATTTGAGATGTTCTTTGATTAATATTAAATGGTTAAAAATCTATGATACTTATACTAAAATTTCATATTTTTATTAATTATATTTTAGTTATATAGACTTTGTCGATGTATATTTTTTATCATAAAATACTTACAATATTTCATATTAATAAATTTGAACTTTATAGTCATCTATTTACACTATTTCTTGATAAAAAAAAGTAAAATTTGAGTTTAAGTATAACCTTGTTTTGTATTTTAATGGAAGTTAAGTATATGTCACATTTTAATAATTCTTTACTTAAAATTGTACGATACATACTTATGACTCTTGGTCAACATATTAACTTTCCCAATCCTCTCAAGGCATATTTAGGATAGATACTAAGATATCAATGATTTGTCATCCATTGAATGAAATCCCATGTACAAAATATTCTTAAGCAACATTCAGATTTCTTTAAAACCTTGTATATACCAAGTCACAAGAACATTATACATAAATAGCTTTTAAGATATAATGGGCTGAAAAATGGATAATTTTGAATAAGTAGATGGACACATTTGGTCAATTGATTTATCCTTTGTTCCCAAGTTTTAGTTGTATAAAGATAACTATAAATGAATACACTTAAGCCACAAGCTTACGCTAGTTATCTATCAATCCTATCAATGTTATACCTTTAAAAGGTATTTTGAGTTAAATATGCCTTTTAAAAGGAGTAAACATCAAGAGTTAACATAAGGCCTTATCTCCCAACTTTGAATAAGATATTAATATCATCTTTTATCGAAACAAAGATAAAAATATGAGGATCATAACCATGAACTATTTGACTCCTACTAGATTCTTGAACAAAGTTGAAATTATCAAAATAATTCCAAACAAAAATAAAATTAAAAAAATAATACATAAGTTGAATTATTTCCAAATTTTAATCACAAAATTTCCTCGCCATACTTGATTTTTCACTAAATTTCATTCAAAACCTAATATATTTGCATGTGAAATTGGTTGTAACTACCAACATTTTGTCAAGATTTTAACCCAAATTCTATTTTCTTTATAAAATAGGATTATCTCCTCATTTACACTTTTTAATTCAAATTTAAGTTTTGGTAAAATCAGATTGTAATCAAATTAGACAAGAATCCTATTATTTAATGTTTTTATAAAACTATACTTTTTCTTTGTTAAAATTTTGGATTACAAACATTTATGTAATTTAAAACTTTATGGAAAGAAAGATAATAAAATTTGTATTTGCAACTCATATGCAATTAATCCCGATTTTACAATTAATTTTTACTTTTTTAATAAAATTATTTGTATTAATTGAAGAGTGTATATATTGTTCATAAAAAATATATTTCCAATTAGAAGAAGATCGCAAGATATTCTGAATATATTTAAAAAGTAAATTTAATAATACTTAAACACTTTTATTTTTTTTTAATTTTTTAAATAAATTCGCCTCCCACCCTTATCCGTAAAATAGTTAAATTAGAAGTTAGACCAAATATGACAACAGGTACGGGTGTCATTGATGCACTCTCAAGATGGGGGCAGCCTAGGAAACCTCCCTTAACTAAAGAAAGGAAGCATCTTAGCTAAGCACCAAACATGACAACAGGCATGCGTGTACGTCGTTGTCAGGATTGCTGGAAACAGAATCTTGCAAGGATATACGCAAGGTGCTTTGGTAGTTCTGAAACCCTTTTACGTGGTACAATATACTATGTTTGATTTTCATTGTCTTATCTTAGCCGTAGAATTAAAAAATAATTTAAGGTGATTGTGAAAAATTTTCAATGAAGGCATTAAATATGAAAAATTACAATTCGAACTCAAGAAGTGATATTGTGCTTTGCCATTGTTGCCAATAGGCTAATGATATAATGGATGCGTAGGATTCCATTTTAACACATTAAAAATATAAAATTTTAATCTAATATATATTACTCATATGCTTTAATATATTAAAATATTAAAAACATATATATATAAACTTTAGGATGATGTAACTTTATCACTAAAAAATTTTAGTAAAAAATTTATTTTTTACATGTATAATATTCAAAGGATATACAAAACAATTTTATTTAAAGTTGTACCTTTAATAATAATATATGAAAATTTTGAAATATTTTGAAAATACATAACAAAGCATTATCTTATACACCATCCTAAATAATTATTATTTTTAATTAACTTCATTAATTTAATTAATATTTTTGCAAGAATTAATAAGATTATAACAACTAAATGGCAAAATTAGCATTAAAAAAATAGAACTAATTTTTGTAAGTAGTGATGGGAAGTGAGTTAGGTTGAATTAAATTTTGCTTTAAATAGATCAGATTTATATAAAAATAAATGGCTTGACTTAATCTATAAACATGCACTTGAGTTAAAATTTTATTTAATTTGATTTATGCATAAATTTTTTAAAAATTGATTTAATCTATTCATTTATATAAATTTATTAATTATTAATAATTAATAAATATTATTCAAAAATACAATTGGTGTGATTACGTTGACGCATAATATTTCTATGAACGTAGGCGAAGCATTGTTTTATATAACTGCAGAAGATGACTCACAAAGACCAAAACTGGAAAAAAGTATTTTCGTACTTCTCTTCGCCATTTAAATGTGGGCCATATACGGATTTTGCCCCTAATTATTTCAAGTTTGCGGCAGTTACACGTGGGAAGCCATTAATTAATTTGCCATGTGACCTGATTCCGAAACCCCAAGAATCTCAAAGCCATCGTAGTCTTCACCTTTCCGTATTTCAAAGATTATCTACTAACTATTTTTCTTTTTTAATTTTTACACAATTTTTCTCATTTGATCTTTCAAAAATTCAAACATTCCACCACATTTTTCAAGTATTTTTCCTAGCCTAGCATCTGATACCCGCAGCAAAAGCTTCACACGAAGACAAGGATTATATAGAGTAAGAATATTATAGGAGATATACATTTGTATCAGATAATGTGGTTGTGACTATAGCACGTCCTGTTTGTTACTGCACTCATCATTGTTGTAATTCAAAAATAATTTTTTTTTCATAAATAGCCTTGACCCTCAAATATAATATATATATATATATATATATATATATATATATATATATATATTTGGCCTGGACCCTCGATATAATTTCAATGCTTCAGCCTTCAGTCACTCTAATTAGAGTTTCCCTTCTCCGTTCTTTTTGTAAAAATTTTGTTATAAGCTTTTTTTTAAATTTATATTACAAATATTATCAATGTTTTGTATATATTATTCATAATTTTATTATCTGCATTTGCATAAGTATACTAATAGACTATCCATGATCTTCATCTCATACATATAACCCAGTCTTAACTTCCAACTCCCACGAGGCTTCTTTTCTTTTGATGTATATACACATTATATTTTATAATGGTAAATAAAATTAAAATATACTTTAAAATTATATGATCATTTATTAAAAATTACATAACATTATTTGGTACAAGGTGTGTGTGTATATATATAACATGAGAAAGTGAAGGATAATTAATGCATGTTAGATACACTGGACACTTTCTCATCCACAAACTTAAACAAGTAAGGAATATAAATTGCATAAGATATTGTTTGACCGTTTCTAATGCCTTGTACAACTACAACTTCTACTTATATTGAACTCTACAATTACGGGTTATATGTAGGATTAAGCTGTATATTAATAATAAATTGTAAAACTCAAAGTAAAAAAAATTAATACTAAATTTTTGGTTTTAAGAGATTAATTATAACATGATATTTTAATTTTATGTTTCCCACTCTTAAAAAAGTTAAGAAGGGAAAAAAGGAAAAAACTAAATAGTACAATCATAATTTTCTTTATTTTTAACATGATTTTATCATAAGTGTGTTAATATGGTGTCACAAAAAATAAAGATGACACGACGTAATTAATGTTATATTTTAAAGTTGGGAATGAGAAAAGAAAAAAGAGAAGATATATAATTAAATCATGCCTTCCATCAAAATTTTTTTCTCTTTTTGTTGAGACAATTGAAAAATTCTTCAAAAATCTCTAAATTGAATGAGTATAATAAAAATATTAGTATTAGAAGATGTTAGAATTTTGGAAGATCAATTATAATGCTCTTATTCCCTTCCTCTTCTTTAGTAGAACTCTTAAATAAAAGGAAGGCTTTACAATAATCTTTATTTTTTTTTTCATTCCCTTCCATTTAAACATACCATCAAGGAAAAGAAGACTTCCAAAGCCATAGGACTTCAAGAAAGGATAATTAAATTGCATTGAAGGGTAAATGCATATTTGATATCCTTATACTTTTTGGGAGTGCGGTTGAAAGACATAATAATTTAGAATAGAATAGAATAGATAAATAATATATTATAAAATAATAAAAAGATATAATATAATACTATTAAGTATTTGATAAATAGTCATATAAATAATTTAATAATATAAATTTATATTATCATATATTTTTATAAGGTATATATAATATGATAATATTAAAAATTTTATTTAGATAAAATTAACCTTATTTTAAAATCATTTTCTATCACATTTATTTTGTAGTATTTGATAATTATAAAATTTTAATTTTCTATAATCATTTTAATTAATATAAATTGATATATTTATTTTATTTTACTTATTATATATGTAAGCAATAAATATTAATATTTTTTAAGACTAAAATAAGTTAAAACTAAATTAAGAATAATATATATGCTAAAGATAAATTATTAATATTTTTAAGCTTGAATTATTGATATATTTAGGACTAAATAATAGTTACTAATGAGGGTAAAGTTAAATTAGGAATGATATATTTTAGTTTGATTCGATCATGTTATAATGGATTTAGAAAAACACGATTAATATATTTTATGTTTATTATATTGTATTATAATATTTTGTATAATATTCGAACATTTGATAAATATGATAATATTTAGCTATATTATTATATACGTCTCATACAATATATCAAATTAACCCTTATTTGATATTTTTATACATCCCAAACTCCAAGTAATTGATATAAAAATTAATTACCTATACTATTTCACAATTTACTATTGTATTCGCATTCTCTCACGCTAAATATAGACATTCTTGATATATTAGAAAATAGAACACGTTCCTTCAGAAAAGTGAATCTTTGCTTCCATTCATATTAGACTTATTTCTTTGATAAAATATGATAATATTTTAGTTATGAGAAGCTCACAGTGAAAAAAGTAAAGACTTGATAAAATATGATAATATTTAGTTATATTATTATATATCTCTTATACACACATTAATCCTTAACTAATATTTGTATACATCTCAAACTCCCACACTAAACATAGACATTCTCGATATATACATATATTTTGCTATGATAGGCTTTCTCGATATATTAGATAATAGAGCACGTACCCTCAAAAAAGTGAATCCTTGCTTCCATTCATATTAAACTTGTCTCTTTGATACCTTAACTTTGAGACCATGCTTCATCAGAAGCACAATTGACAGGCTGGGAGAAACAGGATGGCCATCCACAACTTCTATGCAATAATTCCACAAAACAGCACTTGCAATCATTTTCATCTGAACAAAACTCATATCTTTACCCAGACAAGTCCTCGGTCCAGCATTGAAACTTATGAACTTGTAAGAAGGCACATGAACAATCCCCCCTCTCTCTGAAATCCACCTATCTGGCTTGAACTCCAAGCAATCTTCTCCCCATATTTCATCAGACCTTCCCATTGCATACAGAGATAGTAATATTGTGGTCTTGGAATCAACATGATGGCCGCTTGGAAGTACATCACTTCTCAATGGTTGCTTTCGTTCCCAAGGAATTGGAGGAAAAAGCCTTAAGGCTTCGCAGAGAGCACCATGAAGATAAACTAGCTGCTTCACCTCTTCCACACCTAAAATCATGGTCTTTTTTTCCCCAAATTTTTGCTTGATTTCTTCAAGAATCTTGGATTCCACTAAAGGGTGTTTAGAAACAAGCCAGAAAAACCAACTAAGAGCTGAAGTTAGAGTATCTCTACCTGCAACAAAGAGATTAAAAGCAGTGTCTCTGAGAAACTTGTCATTTTCACAGTGTCCGTTTTCCTTTTCTTCTTCCCTTATTAAGGCTGTTAGTAAATCAACTTGTTTTTCTTCTTTCATTTCACTTTGACTCAACTCTCTTCGCTTCGAAGCTATGGATTCGTTTAGGAAATGGTCGAAAACTTTACAAGCTTCCGTCATCTTCTTCTCTTCGCCGATTTGAATCCATTTTTGCAGCTTCCAGAAGCTTCTCGGAACTACATGTCTGTAGAATATGCCCTCTTCCGCTTCGTTGAAAGCCTTCTCGCTTTCAATTTCTGCAAATTCAGCAGAGAGACAATTCGGATCGGATCCTAATACCACGGAGCAAATATTGTCGAAGTTGAACCGATTAAAGACGTCCTGTAAATCCACCACAATTCTTTGCTTCTCGAAATGGTCGAGAAGAGGGATTAGGCAATTTCCGACCTTTTCCTGAATAACTTTCTCGAGAAAATTCTCGAAGCTTCTGTTCCTGAGCAGTCCATGAAGCAAAGTCCGGCTTCGTTTCCATAACTCTGAATCGACGGTGAAGATCCCATCTCCGAAAGCTTGGAAGATCTCTCGGAACGCAGGGCCTTTCACGTAGTTGTCGAAATTCTTGCTCATCATGTGATGGACGTTCATGGGGTCGGCGGTGAGGGGATAGTTCATTTGGGCGAACCAGGGTCCTCTGAATTTGCCGGTACTTCCTTGGCGTTTGAGAGTAAGAGTGACGAAATCGTGAATATGATCCAAGTTGAGAAGGAGTTCAGGAAGCATTCCGAGGAGTGGAAAATCCACCATGAGAGGTTTTTCGCTTCTCCGTCTCCATTGGAGAAGGAAACAGAAGCAGACAATTGCCACGATTATTTCTACAGACCCAACCATTTTCAACGTCAAAATGTGAGGCTTTTCTCGGTGTCCATAACATGGATGCATACATCACCTTAGGAAGTTGACACTTCGTCTTTTTGTTTATATTTTATTTTTTGTGGGGTACAACCCTGCCTAAGCTTCTAGGATTGATTGTGATTGCAGTTCACGGACCTGGATGGATAAAATTATTTAAAATTTAACTTATTTTAATTTGTTCAACAGCCTTCCTTATATAATCTGCTAAAATAAATTTTATTTTTTATCAAATAAAATTCATGATTTAGGATATTCGACATTTTTTAAACATCAAACTTTTAATTCATATTTTCAAATTTAATTTCTTTTAAAAATATAATATTTGAGCTTGATTCTACTTCAAATTTGATAAGAGATTTGGAAGAGTCCGGTAAAAATTTTGGAAGAATCTATCTCAAATGAAATAATCAATTTTTTTTGTCAAGGAATCCTTGCAATCTGAGCAAGAATCCAGAGTTAAAAAAGAAGAAAATCAAGTACAATATAATTTAATCTATTTTTTAAACAAGTTTATACGCACCCAGCCATGTATATTTTAACACCCTTAATCCTATCATCTCGTGAGCAAAACTAATTAAAATAACTAAAAATGTAAAATTGGATTCATAATATATAATGTATAAGTAACCTAATTCATGATATCTATACTATTGTGGATTCTATTTTGTTACTTTTGTTGCTTTCATATTTTGATTGATTGTGCTAAGTATGGAATGATAGGATTGTGTTCAATAATTTTTTTTAATAATTCCGATTTTTTTTTGTGTAAAAGTGGTCATTACGTTATCTTTGAAACTTATTTTAATAATTATTTTAATGTTTCTAGTTGTGATAAAATAATAGCTTATTAAATAAATTTAAGTCTAATATACTCTCTTCTGAAATTGATAAATGGAATTGTACCGACGGATTTGTGCTTTAGATCCAGTTTAAATTGAATACTTTACGATAAAAAAATATCTCTACTCTATTGCTAGTTGATCTCTCTCCTCTTTCTTTCTTTGTTGGTAAAAAAATATACATGAAAAATTTTAATAACTCTTTTACAATTTTTCTTTTTTTACAAAATACACACATGCACCCGCAAGTTAGCTTAAACAAGTAGACTAGTATTGCTAAATATCTTTCTCAATGGAAAAAATGCCCATGTTACATACGTCCTATAACTTATCATGTTCTCCTTTTAATTTACATCTTTTTACGGCGGGAGAGACTACGATGTATTAATAAATTTAAACATGTGAATTTATTTATTTGTGTAATACTGAATGAAATAAATAAAATTTAACAATTTAAATTATCAATGCACTATAAAATTAATGTGTCTTAGTCATTATTCTGTAGTTAATTAATATGATACTGACAGTAAAATAGATGATATTAAATATTACAGAGTAATTATAAATTTATTTTAAAATATGAAGTAAAACGTACGTAAGGCCTTTTTCTACGCCCATAACTAGTAAAATTTCATTTGCAACAATAGCTCAATATTATCTTGCAGTCACCTTATAACCACGTTACTTTGAGACAATTTGGGTATGATAGTGACATGGATTTAGAAGCTCAATCTAGTCTGCAAAATAAATCAATAATGGAAGGGGGGCTAACAAGAGAGAGGTCAGTAGGATGATTAGTGTTAAATGCAGTTAATAAAAGTTTTTTACTCGACCAAAGTTAACTGAATAGTGTAAAATTTCAATCATTCTTAATTGAATCCTAGCGGCCACCCAAACTTAACTAAAAGAATTGGTTTCGATCGGTTAAACATGGATATAATCGATTTAAAAATATTAAAAATTAAAAAAAAAATTGAACCTGACGTTAACAATGACACTAGGATTGTAACTTTTGCTACCTCCCCATAGAATCAGCGAGAAGGTGGTGAAAAGCAAAACAAAAGTCAGGACGAGGCAAAAGTAGAGCCTAATGTTTTGGTCGAAACCCTGAATGGAATTGTCTTCATCGTTGTCTTCGAACTCATGATGTTCGTGAAGCTTCCTCTAGGTGGAGAAATATCTGGGGTTTTTGAAAGAGGTAGAGAAGCGCGAGGTGGAGGATTCACGGGAATGATGAATTGGAGAGGTTTTTGCGAAGTAACTTAAGAATCATAATAAATATGATGGAGCAACTCTAGAAGATGAAGATGGTTTCTAATGAGGGTGACAGAACATTGGAGAAATTGCTGATGCTGGGCAAAGCGACCAGAATATTACATATATCTTCAGTTTTTCCTTTTTAGTTCCAAAACGACAATGTCTCGCTAAAGCATGTATGCTCACATTTCAGGTTGTTTCAATTTAATATGGTTAAGTATACAAAAATCATTACCGACTGAAACATTAAAATTTGCAAACAAATTCTTTCAAATTTGATTGAATTGATTATTTTATCCAACTTTAACCAACTAACCTCGAATTTAATCAGTCTGGTTAATGTTGAGTGGGCAATTTTTTATCATTCCTAGGCTATTTTTATTTTAGGGGATGGCTCAACTTGACATTGAAACATGAAGGCTGGCAGGATGTTAGCTTCACTTTATGAATCGAATAAAAAATTATATTATTAATTTAAAAATAATATCAAAATAATTATTTAAAAATAAATTTAAAATATATAAATTATTCTTATTCATTCTTCTCATATTTATAATAAATAAATTTATTATTTAAAATAGTTATTGAGGTTAATAAACTAATTTTAATATTTTTTTATTATTTTATTAATATTAAATTAGTGGTGTAATTTTTTTCCATTTAAAAAGTGGATATTACTGATTATACCCTTTATTCTATGTCCACTTTCTCCATACATGTCTACGAGATTCAGAGAGTCGCGCAAACGTATAAGGAGGATACGAGTTAAAAAAGAGTTCAAATAAGCATTTGTAAATTTAATCTTAAAATAAAAATTATAGTCAAATCATTTCTACACTAATCACGATTAAGGATGAATTCAGGAATTGAGAGCAAGACCAAAACTTACAATTTTATAAAAAGGATAAATTATTTATATTTCTCCTTAGGAAAAATATTTTCAATTCTATCATAGTAGTGAAATTTTAATATTATCTAAATTTATATTTTGATAAATAAAATATTTTAATATTATAATTGAGTGGCCACTAAAATTTAAAAAGTAATTATTCTACTTATCAAAATATAAATAGAATTAATATTTAAATTTTTAGTACTATGATAGTGAAAATATTTTCCTCCTAAGTATGGTTTAATTACATGCACTTCTCTCTACTTTTGAGAAAAATCACACACTTTTTCATATAAGAGATGGAAGTTGATGTCATCCAATAAAATTATAGTAAAGATTGTTATACCCATAATTAAAAATAATTCTCAAATGTCATTCATTTCTCTTTACTCAAAAGCATCCTTCACGCTATCCTTTTTCCCTCTCCAACTTTATCTTTGTTTTTCTCTAACCAAAACTTCATGGAGCTTTTTTCATTACCAAAATTCCATTCAACTTAACAATTATGCATCACTATTGCGGATTGCTGCAAAGGCACTGTGAGAGATCATCAAATTGGAGCTCATTGGAAAATCATTATTTCGTTATCGGTGAAATTTGATCCTCTTTCGAATCTCTACAGATCTCCATCATGCCGCTTAACTATCGTCGTTTGCTGTTATTTTACAACTACTTTATGTTGTCGCCACCATCGAATCGGATTTAAATATTTAAAGGAATTTAAATTCTTATCAAACCAAAGAAGAAGAAAATGGGTTCCACTAGAGGATAATGTTTTTATTTTGATTAAATAAAGAATTTAAATGAAGATTGTTGCTTTCCTTACAATCCTTGAAGAAGAAATTGAAGAAGAAAGAATGAGAAGTGGGGAAAGGAAGTGGGATTTTGGGGTAGATGGGAAAATGAAGGGAAAAGATAAGGATTAGGCTTAAAATGAGAAATAATGTCCTTAAGGGCATTTTTTTTAAAAAAATCATAATTTTTTTTTATACTCATATGCTTATTTATAATAATTTAAAACATTTTACTTTATAATTCTATTTAATTTTCCTCATCCAATTCTCATGTAATACATGTTCCTATATTTACTAAAATATCAAATTTTATTTTATTTTATTCCATAATTCATACACAAAATTTCCTATTTAATTGATCATACTAGTTATTTCTATTATTCATTTCATAGAATAAATTCTAAGTTTTTATATTATAAAGAACATGTCTTAGTTGGTGTCTTGGATCTATATATGCAAATATTATGTAAAAGAATTCTACACATTCATGAATAAAAGAAATTTCTTTTATGTTATTTTATTATTTTCATCTATTTCTTTGTCATTCAAATTTTATTTTTATAATACATAATTAGCATAAAACCCTTCTGATTTATTTTTTTTTTCTTTTTATCCTCTGAATTTATGTATCCCTTAGTTTCAACTTATTCTCAAATTTTATTTCAGAATTACGAAGTTCTAGAATTTAGGTTGAATATTATTTTATTTATTTATATGTTTGTTTGTTTGTTTTTGTTTATGATCTAACGGTGAAGTTTCTCGATTCTAGTGAATTTGGCTCTTAGATATTGATGACTTTCACATATTCTATTGTATGTTTTGAGTGTATTAAACTTTCATTCCATGAAGTTGATTTGCATTCATGAGTAGATGGCCCTCCCATATTCCCAAGCACCGTCTTTTGAGTAATTAGTTAGAAGTACAACTAAAGTTTCCCAATTCTCATAAGCATTCCAACAAAAGAGTCATTCCAACAATTCCTATTCATTTGGCAGAAGCTCCACTTTTGAAAATGTGATGTTTGTGCAAGCAATGATGTTATTGCAAGCAAAGTGTATAATAGGGGCTTGTATGTTGTACATGCCCCTTGTGTTCTCGCACGGTATAGTAAAAGCACCATTTTTCTAATTATTAAAAGAAAATAGTTTTGGGGCATTTGAAGGTAAATGTTTATATTGTTAATATTTCATGAGGTTTTGATTTATTGTTATGGAGTTAAAAAAAATAATATAAATATTTTTCAATCATTATAATTCTTGACTAATTGAAATTTGATTAATTTATTTCTTTATGTTTAAATATATTTACTAATAATTCAACATGCACACTACAACACTGTAGGCACATGAGTTCCTAATTTTCTTTAAAGTTCTAATCACAAATTAAGACTTAAATTTAAAAGAAGAAAATTTACATTGGGCTTTTCTATCTCTTATTTTTTATGTATTGAATATTCTTTACTTTTGATAATTCTCTAGTTTTTTTACTCCATTTTTTAACCCTTGTCAAAAAGAAAGTTATTGATTATTTATCTTAAAAATGTTCTTGAAGTAATTGATTTCATATCTTCTAGTGGTTAAATAAAATTTAGATTTTCTGATAAAAATATTAAAACTCATCTAACTAGCTCTATTGCATTCCTTAAAATGAATGCATTAATAAGTAAAGTTTAGATATGGATGAAGTCACTATCATAATCATAAATGTAGAAAAGGTCAAATGGATTACTGCACTCATTATAGTTATAAGAATTGTAAAATAACTACAAGATTATTTCTCACCACTAAAAGTAGAAGAACAATGTGAAGAAAAAGTCTTATATAACAAAAACCTAAAAGTTAGCCAATATAATAAGAACTCCGACAGTTTAGAAAGTATATATGACGATAATAAAGAGAATACTAATATGATTAAAATTAAAAAGTTTTGAAATGTATAAAAAAGCCATTGGTTATGTATCTATCATACATCTAAGTATTTAGTGAAACCTCATCAAGCCTCGTTAAGGGAAAGAGAAGAATGTTAAGGCAAATTTTATTTATGATAATGATGTGATCTTTATACTCTAATGCATTTAAATGCAATGGATTCCTTCGCATATTCTAAATATAGAATTGATCATTTATTATGCTAATATAATAGCTAATAGTAGAAAGTTGATTTAAGGCCCTAAAAGAATTATTGTTATTCCACTAAAGAGAATTTAAATAGTAATTAAAGATGCATTGTTGTCAAATAAATCTTAAAGAAATACACTAAGTTTTAGGAACATATGATGAAATAAATACTAAAATATTGAATTTCTTTGTATAGTGGTTATCTCAAGTAAGAAAAATATATTGAAAAAATTACTATCATTTTCATGTAATGTATTATATATACAAAGTTAATTGAAAGAAATATGAACAAGAAGTTCATTGACTAAATATTTTTACTATTTGATATGAAATAATACAAAAAATCATTAAAAATATACAAGGTTATTCTTTGAAAAACTAAAAAATTATTTCATCTAATAAATTTCACATGCTACTTGTTTAATATTACCCTTTAGAATTTCTCTTGGTTTTAATTACTTACTACAACTAATAGGTTCAACACCATTAAGAACTTCCACAAGCTCCCACAATTTATTAGCATACATAGGCTGGATTTCATCATTCATAGCATTTAACCAATTTTAAGACTAAGCACATAAAATAGCTTAATTATAGGATGTTAGATAAAATGATTGCGCAATGTCATAATTTACTACTCCTAAATATAAAACATAACCATTTAAGATGACATATCTTTTCATTCTCTCCAATTGGTGAATAAAAGGTAGATTAATATGTTGTATAACCTCATACAGTTCATTCATTAAAACATAATTACATTGCTCATTAGGTACATTTCCAACATGCTAATGTATAACTCTTTCTTACTTAACAAGAATCGAAATAACTAACAATCTTTCTTTTAAAATAATTTCATTGTTTTGAGAGCTCTCACAGTTTATGACAATATTCTCTAGAAACTTAATTGTTTATCCTTAACAATCTTTGTCCTATAAGCAGGATAATAAAATTTATAGCCTTTTGAGTTGCTAGGATATCTAATGAAAAAACTTGTAGTGCTTTTAGGATCTAATTTTGATGTCATAGAGTCATAAATTTTCATCTTAGTAGGGCAATCCATACTTAAAGATGGTTCAAACTAAGCTTCCAACAGTTAAAAAGTTCAAAAAATATTTTAGGAATTAATTTTGAAGATACTATGTTTAGGATATATATATGGTAGTTTTTAAAGCTTTTCCTCAAAGGGAATTAGGTAAACTAGTTTTGTTCATTATTGATTAAATCGTGTCCATTAGAGTGCAATTTTACCTTCTAGCCTCCTATTCTACTCTCAAGTCCTAAGCATGGAAAATTATGAAACAATATCATAATCTTGCATGTACTAGGTAAATGAACCTATGCACTAGCCTAATTCACCATGTTTGTCATAGTACTCATCATTATGGTCAGACCTCATAATCTTTATTTGCCTACCATATTGTTTTCCTACCTTGATTATGATTTTCACTAATAAAGCAAACAAAACCAAATTGAAAGAAGTCATCAATAAAGTAAATGAAATATTTATTTTCATATAATGTGTTTTTTAAAGATCAATAAATATTTGTATGAATAATTTCTAAAATTTCATTACTTCATATAGAACTTTTTTCAATAGCTTTGGTTAATTTTTCTTTAATGCAATCTACATGTTTTTCTAAATTAGATACATCCAAAGTAGGAAGAATGACATCTTTTATGAGTTTTTTAACTCTTTGTTTCACCTAAGTGTACATGCTAAGAAGTGTAAGAATTTTCTTTAATTAAGTTTCTACAGCAACACTCGTAGCATGTAGGGAATTAAATTGACTATAATTAAGATTGAATTTGCAAAGATTGTCTAATCTAAAGATGGTGCCAATATCAAGTTTTCACAAAGAAATTCAATTTCATCTCATAAATAGTACGTAAAGAATATTTTTCAAAAGCAACATAAATCCATATTCTAACTTTAATTCAATTATACCTCATTTGCTACTCATTTTCTATTTCTAACATAAAGATTGACTTCATTCTTATTTGGCTTTTAGCTTGCTCTTGAACCTTTGTGAAGAATCAGTCATATGGATAAATGCCCTTAAATCATCCATCAAGAATTAATAAGAATATCTATCAAACTAGATTTAAAGCAAACGAAAGCAAATAAAGCACCTACTTTGTTGTTTTTCACCCTTTACATTCATCTTTTCAAGATAAGTTTTGTGAGCAAAACATTTATCCCTTCTATAGTCTAATTTCTAGAAAAACCAACATTCAATTTTTGTAGAATTGGATTTAGGACTAAAAGTATTATCATTTTAACAAGAATTATCTTTAGAATTTTGCTTACTATGAGACTTAAAATCCTTTTTTGATAAAATTTATTTAGGCATCTCTAATTGACCAAATTTACATTCCTTACAATCTCATATTGCATTCTTTCCTCTCTTAAGCACAAATAGAAATTAAAGTGTTAGATTATAATTTTCTTTATAAGTATTGTAGGAGGTTTTCAAGGTATCAAATTTGGAAGACAAAGGATTAAAGATATGGTTAATTAGAAAGGTTTTAGCAATTGGGCAATTGAGTTCACTAAGCCTAATAAAAACGTTAACCATCCTTACAACATATTCCTTGACTTCACCAACCCCATCATATCTCATGTTGATGAATTTTTTCATTAACTATCTAGCTTTAACTTTAGTAAAAACTATGTAATTTTCCCAATAGATTCAAAGAATATTTTGGCATTGTCAAACATAGTAATGGAGCATACTAATGTCTCAACAATTGATCTCCCCATCACCATAAAAGCCAAATGGTTTGATCTTTCTTTTTCAAAATAGGCCTTTTACTCTACATTGCTTCAATTAGTGAAGGCAATAGTTTTTTAAACCCTCATATCCATTTCTACATCTATTATAGTAAGAACAAGTTCAACATTTTCCTTCCATCTTTTATAATTATTCCTAATTAAAGTTTCAATAGAGGAAGTTTGATTATTCAAAGGAATGGTGCATGGAGCTAAAAAAGTTTAAGGATAATAGAAAATGTTAGTAAATATAATGGGTCAAAATTTATAATCATAATTGCAATATTAAGAGCTTGGATGCAAAATTATAAATTCACTTGTCGTTGAAAAATATAATTTACACCAATGCAATCCCAAAATATTAAGCTAAATTAATTTACAAATTTAAAAATCAATACATATGGGCAAAAGGATTTTAAAAAGTATATTTGACAGAAGCCTTAAGTTATTTAGATTTAATTTACATAATAACTTCTATGGATAGGTAATTATATGATTTAAAATTAAATAATAAGAACATTGCTAATATTTTATTGAAAGAAATTTGAATTAATTTAGGAAATTTATCACGTGATGATAAACATTTGCCTCACTAATTAAAATTTCTAACAAAAGATTAAACAATTGCCCATAATTAATTACATCTCCATATACACTCTTCCTAAGATTTTATTATATATTACATATTATTATTATTATTTAACTTAGTCAAAAACGAAAAACAATTGGCATGATAGCAGTCCTTTTTCATCTCTATAAGCTTGCTTGACTGCCAGCAGCGTTATCTTAATGGGGCTACAATTTTTGTTATTATTATTGTTGTTATTATTTGTAATTAATTTTAAACTAACAATAAGAGTACAACGGGCCTTACATCCATTTCAATGATATAATACATTTTTTCTATTAAGAGATAGGCCCGCGACCCAACTTCCAAAAAATTGATGCATAGCACCTCTTCTCTCTCCAAGCTTCCGAGGGGCTATGAAGCTTCACGGTTGTGTTTGTCGGCAACTCCAGCAGTGCCGCCACTAGCGGACGGTGATACTCCGGCAGCTAATCATATTCTGGCAATAATTCGGGATAAAAAAATGCAGAAAAATAATGTCCACTAGGTATAGTTCAATGCATTCAAAACAAAAAATTAATTCCAAAATTTTACAAAATTGCATGCATTAGAATAGTAGAAACATCATCTATAATAACCCTCAACTGGTTTCGAAAAATATTCATCTCAATCTGCCCAGTTTCATGCATATAAATATAAAGCATATAATATATAAACGGAAGAAATTGAACTGACAGCAAGAAATTAGGAGTTTGCATGCATTCATAAAAATAGGGCCCTAATTCAATATAAATAATTTTTAAATCATATATTTAAATACATCAATAATCAATTATTCATTAATTTATTATTTTATTACTACAACAAATAAATCTTAAAAAAAAACAAATAAGCTTGCAAAGGTCCTTTCATATTAATTTTTGCCAACAAAGCCACTTTTATTGTCTTACAGAAATCAATTACGTATTTATTTATGTGAAAAATCATAAAAAAATATAATATTTATATTATTAAATTAATTTTATTTTATTTGAAGGCATAAATAAATAATAAAATTTTATTTAAATCTTAAGTTAGATTGATGTAATATTTTTAATTTTGAAATTGAAAAATATTAATTTTTAATTATTTTTATTTAAATAAAAAATAATTAATTTAATTTTTAATTAAAAAATTATTAATTTTTTAACCATTGTTTAAATAAAAAAAGTACAAACTAATTCATGTCATAATTGCGATGATTGAAACATTTAATTTATACTCCCTAGTATACCAAGAGTCCTATCCTTTTTTTCATTAAATTACTTTTGCGCAAGACTTCCATCCTCCAGTTAAAACTAGGATTAAAAAGCCTCGGATACGTGGCAGTCAGTTAACCACAAAAATTATGAAGGCTAGGAAGAAGACAAAATAGTACTGTCATATTAGGATACTGACAACCGCTTGATTATGTGAATCAATTGTTTAGTATTTGTACTTACACATTGGTGCAAAATAAGCTATTAATTAGAAGTTGGTCCTTCCCCTTGGCCAAAATCATGGCACGATTTGTTGAAATAAAATCCAAAGGATTATCATTGGGCCAATGGTGGGAAAAAATTTCTTAAATAATTTTTTTTCTTTGTTTCCGAAAAATCCAAAAAGGAAGAAAATTGGATAAAAATTAATTTAAAAAATATAAAATTAAATTGCAATAGGTGTAAATGAAATGTTTGTTGGACTATCTTGTACAAATAGCTAAGAAGCAAGTTAATATATGGTAAATTTAATTGTTAGGTACTAAATTAACTAATAATAGATAATTTATACCTAATAATTAATAAGTTAGATAATTATATTAGTAGTATTTCATAAAATTAATTGTTAAATTACTTGAAAATGTAAAGTAATATAAAAGAACTTGTTAATATAAATATATATACAAATTAAATTAATTCATATTGATTTTTAAGATCAAAATATTTAAAATAAAAATATAATTATTTAAAATTTAATTAATTATATTTTATTAATTATGTTTCATGAAAATATATATACTTATTCACTTATTTAATTTTTATTTATTTTAAAAATAAAATATAATTAATTAAAATATTATTAATTGTATTTAATAATATTATATACTTATTTACTTATTTTTATTTATTTATAGTTTAAAATAAGGAGATAATTACCTCAAATTGAAATAATTATATTAGGTTAACATAATTGAGAGCATGAGTTGTTGATTAAATTAAAAGTAGAATGATAAATTTGAAAAAAAAATGATAAGTTAAAAGTTATCAATTACAAGTTAATTTATAAAATATATTAAGATTAAATTCTATGTAAAAAATAAGTTAACTTTTATTTTAATGACATAAGTAATAAGTTATAAGTTAATCTTTTAAAATATTTTAGCACTAACTTATTAGAAAAGTAAATCCTAATTAATAAGCTTCATATGATAGAGCAACTTATAACTTAGTATTTTTCTCTAAATTTATTTATTTTTTAATTAATTGACAACTTATGCTAAATTTAACATAATTAATTCAATTTAAAGAAATTATATACTTATTTAAAACTATAAATAGTTAAAAATAAATTCATTAATATATATAATATCATAAAATATAATTAATTATATTGTAAATAATTATTATATTTTAAATAATAATAATTTATTTATAATTTAATATAAAATTTTAAATAAATAATGAATGATTTGTTACTCTTGAATATATAATTAATCCGAACCATCCATTAAGTTATTGTTGTAGTTATTTACCAACATTTTAAAATAAATTTATGTTATTATATTTTTTAAATTATATTTTTATGCTTCTTTTAAAATTTTAATTTTTGTTTGTCCAAAGTTGTATAAATAATCATTTTGTTAATATTGTATTTTTTAAAATTATTTTAATATCAAATACAATTGATTACATATTTTAATATGAGAATACATTAAATAAAACTCACTTAATTCAAAATATTATAATAATATAAAAATATTAAATTTTATGAATTATTAAGATCTCAATGTTTGACATTGCATGTCAAACTTTATTCTTTTAGTTTACTATGTTTAAACTTTAAAGAACCTGTTATACCCTCTTTAATTATTAATAAATTAAAAATTATTTTATGAGAAAGAATAGTTAAAGTAACCAATAGATTCAAATGGATTAGGGATATGTGAAATATGAGATGAAATTGAATTAATAAAAGTAAGAATGTGGAAATATGATTTAAGTAAAATTTTGATAAAAAAATTTATTGAAATTATAAAGTATAAAGTTATATACTAATATGAGTGAGTGTGTGAGTATAAAAAAGATTTAGGAGCACTTTTTCAAAAATGCTCCTAGAGCTTTTTTTTTATTTCAACCCTAAACCCTAACCCCTATCTCATTTCCTTATTTCTCAACTTCTCTTAACTCTCTCTACATAATCTTTACTTTACTCCTTCAATCAAGCAAGGAAAAACCTCCATTCTTCTTGATTTTTTCATCCCATTGAGGCAAGGATATTGCTTTCATCAAGAATCTTAGTTGATGAAAAGATTTGAGGTCATTTAGTTTTGCTGGGAATTACAAAACCTAACTCTTAAATCCATGGATTTTGATGTGGTTAGGGTTGAAAGATTTTCTAACTAGTCTTCTAGTATTCTCTTTCATATAAGGTGAGTGGATAATATAGTTAAATTTATAAATTTTGAGGTTTTATGATAATATTGATGAAATATGAGTTTTTATGTGATTTTGCTTGAATCTGGGTTATTTTGACGTGTTGAAGGAATAGATGAGGGAGAAAGGTCACATGAGATGTTAGATAAGTGTATTGATGATTATATTTAAGTTTGATATGCATTATATGTGATTATGAGGTGTTTTGGGTTAGTTGCACAGTAAAAATTTTGCAAAAAATTAAAATTTTCATATGTGAATCGATTTCAAGGGTCTAAAGGTGAAATTGAACTTCAAAACCAAATAACCAATTGATTCTGGGAGTCTAGGGATTGATGAATTGATTCCAAAGGTATAGAGGCGAAACTAAGCCTCAAAATCAAGTAATGAATTAATTCCAAGAGTCCATAGGCAAAAACTAGATTGATGAATTAATTCATTGATTCATCGACTATAAAATTTTTATTAATTTTAAAGAAACATAACTCATTCATCTTATGTTTATTTTAAATAAATTATCTATCATTTTAAAAATAATTAAGTTTAGTTTCAAATCAAAATATTATGCATATTATGAGATATCATCAAAATAGTGGACAAAGATAAAAAACCTAGGATTTCAAAAAATGAACTTTTTATGTTTATCTTCCAAAAGGCGTAACATCTTTAAATTTTAACCAATTCAAATGAGTAAGTAGTCTATGGAAAACTAATTGAATCTACTTTCACATGAAATAATTTTTACAAATAATCTATTCATAATTTTTAAATCATTTATAGAATATTATTCAAAGGTTATAATTATGGTGACCCTGTAGTTAACCATAATCTTCTTGTTTTGTGTTTTCATGATCCATAAAGGTCCAACATGGGGTGTTTGACTTCTAAATATCAAAGATAAGTAGTTTATGATATTTAAATGATATGTACATAATGGAATGATCATGAAATGAGTAATATTAATATTTGTAAATTATCTTTGTAAATTGTGAAGTAGGAGAGAGGAAAAAGAGATGAATACTTAGGGATCCTTGGAGAAAATAGACATCCTCAAATGAGTGTATATCTTTTTAGAAAGCTTTTTACTTAATTTTCCTATGCTTTATCCATTCTATATACTAGGATAATATGATGTAAGATCAAGGGACTATTTTGTGTGTAGATATATACCTCAATATAAATAAGTATGAAAAACTTATGATATTGGTTACTTCCTATTATGATAGAGGGTGTCGTGTGTAATGGTGCTTCCAAAGCACCATTTCATTCTTGTTAATTATTATTGCTTAATCTTTTATAAATGATGTAATGGCAGCATTGTATGAGTTATTCCTTGGTTAGGAAGAATTTATACTTTAATTGAGATTGTGGTTATGATTGTGCTTGGCTTATATGATATGTATATATATATATATATATATATAGTGCATGGTAATATGATTCAATTCATGTTGTTGGTATACAAATGGTATCAATGTGATCAAAATGGCTTGGAGCCAAATATAAGAATTATGACTAGGTGACTTTATTAAGTTATAAATAAAAATATTATGAATTGAATGTATAACTTCGTAAAATAATGTGAATAAATTATTTTATTAGCATAAAATTCTAATAATTTAATTATCTTATAATAAATTTAAAAAAAGAGAATACTATTTTATTATCATATTCTTTTACCCAATATAGAACTAATAAGACTGGAAATGGATGCTCTAAAATGATATACTAATATTTTTAGAGTAAATCGGTATCTTAAAAACTTAATATTTTCAATACTCAAGATTTGATTTAAACAAATACTTAAATTATGTTTTTGATTTCTTTAAAGTGGTGTTTAAATTATTTAGAACCAAGTGTCTAGTTTTATAATATAATATGATTTAGGCCTTCTTAGGTTATAAATCTTTAAAATTTTAATTATTTTACACTTGGTTCAAAAAGGCCTCATTTATGAAAATCTTTAATTTTTTTACAATAATTTCTTTAAAGATATAAGAGAGTAATATTACAATATAGTAGAGCAATATGGATAGAGTTTGATTGAAAGCCTCATATTTTAATATTTTATACATATAAACTCGATTCTAAATAAATTATTATATAAAGATAAAATTTAGTTTTAAAGTTAACATTGAAAAAATATAAGAAGTTGATAACCTAAAACATTTAGAGAAAAGGTAAGTAATACATTTACGTTTATGGTTTATCATTATAATGTGGTGAAAAAAAAAGAAAGGAGTGAAAATGATCATAGATGTCCTAGAACGTTTACAAGTAACTAGACATTATTAAGTGAGTATATATCTTACTCTAAGTTAATGTTTTAAATATTAAAGTCTTTAAATATTATAAATTATGATCTTTCTTGTGAATGATAAATACCAGTTATCTATTCATCAATGAATTCTAAATAAGGTAAAAAGGAATTATAAAATACATAATAAAATTGATCGTGTGGTGATGTATAAGAAATTCAAAAATAATGCTTATGACAAGTTAGTAATTATTTATTGTAAAGAATGACAGGCTTGTATGACATAGTGATAATGTTATTAACTACTAATTGATAGCAAATTTGAAATGTAATGACAAGTTAAATTCGTATTGTGACTAGCCTTATATGGTTACTTATTAATGCTTATCGGAATGGTAAATTATGAAAGTATATAATATTGATTGAATACAGATTGATTCTTGTGGCCATGCAAGAAAGCATGGTGGTGCTGATATATATTGTGTTATATATTTTGATTACCCCTTGATAACGAATAGTTAAATTGTATTAAAATTACATTGAAATTATAATTTATAGAGCTAAGCTTTATTGTGCATATTATGATATGAATTGTGCTAGGAATGGCATTTATAATGAAAAATATGATCGAAGTGATGATGTGAAAACTGAATAAAAAATTTCTGGTAAAAAAATGGGTAGAGTATAAGGTTAACTTCGAAGGGATAACAATGGAAACTCAAGTAAGGTATAAGACTGGATCAGGAGATAAAAGGTGGATGTATATATGTTGACCATGAATGATTATGAAATGTGATGTGGTATTGAAAATATTTTTATGATTGGATATCATAGCTTAAGATAAGTGTAAAAACTTAACCTGATTGTGATAATTCAATTATAATTATCCTTAATGACTATTTACAAATGTGATAACCACCCAACATGGGTGTGTATGATATGACAATGATACTATGTGCTAATGAATAGTTGAGATTATTGTAATTTGTAACATAAAAGATGAAATTTAAGTTGTGTATAGGTGAATACCTAACTCGAGGCTTGATTCCATATGTTTCAAAACTCAAGAAGTTTGGATTACAATTACTTCTTTAATCAAATATTTAATCAACATATAACCATTCAATATAATTGAATTTAGATTTAAAAGGGATAGATATATGCTCATTGAGTTCTCATAACTCATTCCATTTTATTTTCAACATTTTTAGGTTAAGATAAAAATGTTTAAGCTTGTTACATTCATGAAAAATAAAAGATGGCCTGGTTGAAGGATTCTAACAATTAGAATAGGATTGGGAATATGCATATAGGAATCAGGAGGATTCAACACTTGATGTATTGAATTGTTTATCTGTATATATATATTGAAGTTATGTAGTATTCTATATGTTGACTATACAGTCATATCCATAAAGAATATAAGTTTTGTGATTTAGAGTACATGACCTTCAGAAAGTATCTCAAAATAAAGGAAATCCTATATGTTTTTTCATAAAATTTTGAAACAGATATGAGTTATATAGAAATAAAAGAATTTCTGCTGAATAGAATTATGGTAAATAATGTTAAAATCAGTGAAAACTGGGCACTAGATCTAAGCCAGTCATGATCGAGTTTGGATCATGACAGAACCATTGTACTAAAACAATGGGTTACAAAAATAGGAGACACTTAATGCAAAAACTTTGCTTGAATATATTTGTAATTTGTAATTGTTAATATATTAATCCTTTATTAATAATTAGTTGCATTATTATGTCTGTTAAATTTATCTAGGCAATAACTTCAAGATTTTTTGTTAATATTAATTTATTTTTGTATTAACAAATGTTAATATTAGATTGATACTTTAATTACAAAAATATTAAAACAAGTTTAAATAATTTCATCCAATAGAGTTTCTTTTGAAAATTTATTATTATCTTTTGGTTTATTTTTAAGTTTAATTCTTATATAATATTAAAGTAAAATTTACAAGTAATGAGACTTTACTTTACATTTTAAATAGAGAATCAATACTTTCATATAAATAAAAAATATTATAATAACTTATTTAAGATAAATAATTTTAAAAATATTTAATTTCTATTAAATTATAGATATATTTTAATACAATATTTTTATTTTAAAATATTAATTCATGTGAGTTGCTTCCCTTGTTTGCTTTACCTTTCAAACAAAGTAAAATTTGTTCATGGAGCAAATTGCAATTTTAAAATCAGAGTGCAACCTTAACTGCCAGTTGGCAGTAAAATTCAAAAATATTGATCAGGGTTTATTAACCCCAAATCCTTTTTAGGGTATAGAAGCCCTTCCTTATTTAATTTCTATTAAATTATAGGGTATAAAAATATTTAATTCCTATTAAATTATAGATATATTTTAATACAATATTTTTATTTTAAAATATTAATTCATGTGAGTTGCTTGCCCTGTTTGCTTTGCCTTTCAAACAAAGTAAAATTTGTTCATGGAGTAAATTGCAGTTTTAAAACCAAAATGCAGCCTTAACTACTAGTTGGCAGTAAAATTAAAAAAATATTGACAAGGATTTATTAACACCAGATACTATTTAGGGTATAAAAGTCCTTCCCTATTTAATATTATGATAAAACTATACTTTTTCTTTGTTAAAATTTTGAATTATAAATATTTATGTAATTTAAGATTTGTTGGGAAGAAAGATAATAATGCTTGTATTTGCAACTCCTATGAAATTACTTCAAATTCTACTATTAACTTTTATTCTCTTTTAATTGTAATGTCCCGAATTTTCAATTCTATTATTTGAATCTTTAATTTCTGAGGCTGTAGAAACGAAGAGCATGATTGAATTAGCTTAGTGGGTGAATCTCAAGTTGAAATGAATTAAGTGTAAGGGTAAATGAAATTTTGAAGGAAAAGGATAGTAGGGAAAGAATTAATTTCCCTAAATAGTATGAATGATCAGAGGAGGTTGGGAAACCCTAAAAGGAGAGGTCGTCTAAGTCTGATAGTGTAAGGAATTTTAAATAGACAGAGACCTATGGACTAAATTGCAAAAGTGCAGAATCGGGTGTGGTTAAAGTGTAAATAATTA
Organism: Sindora glabra; assembly: GCA_020226215.1. Taxonomy (NCBI): domain Eukaryota; kingdom Viridiplantae; phylum Streptophyta; class Magnoliopsida; order Fabales; family Fabaceae; genus Sindora; species Sindora glabra. The sequence goes on from CM035228.1 coordinate 90,405,003, forward strand.
AGGATTTGAGATTTAATATGAATAACCAAGAGTTTGGGGTGCAATATGTGATTTTAATTAGTGTGACCAATGGATTTGTGACAAGTGTCATTGTTAGAAAAATTATGCCAAGAATAGCCTTATTTTTGGTGCAAAAGGACTAAATTACCCTTGAGAATTGTCAAAATGGCAAGAATGCCCCTAGAAGCTTCTTGAAAAGTCTTCTTTCTTCTCCATTTTTCCAAAAAAGCTGCAGCACCTCCATGAGAGCAAACTTGAGACGTGCAGGAGAGAGAGAGAAAGAGAGAGAAAGTTTCTTTTGAGTTTTTCACCCAAAAATAGTGAGTTTTAAGCTTAGTGGTAGAAGGGAAAGTTGCTCCTCTCATCAAGCTCTATCCATTGATGTGCCTAGAGTGAAGAAAAGCTTAAGTTTGGTTAAGTTTGGGGAGCTCCAAGTGAGGATTTTCAAGTTGTACCAAGAGGTAAAAATGTTCTTCTCCAAGAGCTCTTTAATGTACTCTTCTTAGTTTCTTGAGATTTTGATGATGGAGTGGTCAAAGGTAGTTGAACATGGAGTTTAAGAGGATTTGAACATATTTGATGATGTTTTGAATGTTGTAGTGTTGATTTATGGTTTTGGTTTGGTGTAAAAAACAACAAGAAATCATGGTTACACACCTGGGTTTTTAGGGTATAATGATGCATGTGTAGTATGGGCATGATGTGTTTAGAACTTGGCTAAGTTGGTGAAGTTAGAATAAGTTTTATGAATTATAAATCCTATGAAAGGTGAAATTTTGATTGTGGAAGTGTTTGTGTGCATTTTCCCTTTTTGAGAAGCCAAATCTATGGATGAGAAAAGAAGGGAGGAAGGAATTTTAGCTGTTTAGTGTGTTTTCGGAGGATCAGCAAGGTACACGGGGTAGAACACGGCCCGTGTTGTACCCCGTGTTCCTCGTCGAAGCTGATCAGTGTTCTACACGGGGTGCAACACTCCCCCGTATTTACCTCAGGACTGAAGGGCAGTGATGTACACGGGGTAGAACACGGCCAGTGTTCTCCCCCGTGTTCTTCTCTGATTAAGCCAGTGAAGCCTTGAAGCCATCCAGTGAGAAACACGGCCCTGAACACGGGGTATGGTACCCCCGTGTTCTTTGTTGAGTGATCTTTTTGGCTTTAATCCTTCATGTTTTGCATGGCTTTGCCCTTGGATCCTTTTCTAATGTTCTTATGTGTTAGTTCAAGGTTGGAAAGTAAAGTATAGAGCATCTAAGTATGCATTTAATTAGGTGGAGAAAGTAAAGAATACATGAGGATTAGGGAAAGTGATAATGTTCTAATATAAGCTATGATGTGTATTTGTATAGACTGAGGAGTGCCATCTTGCAAGGGCAAGAGAAAGGGTAAAGGAGTTTTTAGTGAGAGCAAAAAGGAACATCACATTGGAAGCTTGTGAAAGGTAGCTAGCTTTATCCTTAAGCTCTGTTTTCTATTTACATGATTTGCGATATACTTTGCCATTGTTATGGAATGGGTATGAGATTGTTATGGAATGTGTATGAGATTGTTATGGAATGTGTATGAGATTGTTATGAAATGAGTATGAATTGTTGTGCACGCATTCCGGGAAGACAGTGTGATACTGTGTGTGTTTGGCCTATGGCTCGGGTCCTCGGAATGTTAATGCAATTGTTGTGGCACAACCCGGGCAGACAGTAGAATACTGTGTTTGGCCTAAGGCTCGGGATCCCCGGGGATAATAGTGCATTTGTTGTGTGTGGTACCTATGGCTAGGGACCTCGGGAAGACAGTGTGATACTGTGTTAGGCCTTTGTGGCTCGGGACCCCGGGAAGACAGCGTGATGTTGTATATGAGGCCTGAGTACGATTGTTTGTGATGGTCATCTAGACATTGTGATAAATCCTTGAATGGGATTGATGATTGTTGTGAATTGCTGTGTGTGTGATGCGTGTTTCCTACAATAGTAAAATATTGAATATGTTGATGAATGATTATCGAATTTCGAAATGTATGTTTTAATTGCTTAAGGATCTGGAATGACTTGAAATATTTTTTATGGCAATAGCTAACTACTGGGAAACTTTGTTTCTCATGTCTTTCTGTATCGTGACTAACCGTTCCAGGTGATGCTTCCAAAGGCTCTCATGACAGAGGACAGTGATATTTTGAAGTTGTATATTAAAAATGTTTGTATAGTTGGTAATATTGTAAGTGATGGATGTAGATATATTGTAAAGTTGAACTTATGTATAATTATATTACGCTTGTTCATGTTGTATGAAATACAGCAAATTTGAGATTTTCCGTATTAGCTTGAGGTGAATGGCGAACGAGTATGTAGTGATCGTCTAGTAAATGAGGAATAAGGCGTTATTAAGTAAGGGAGTTACATTTTTAATAATATTATTTATATTGATTAAAGAGTTTATATATTATTCATAAAAAATATGCTGTTAATTAGAAAAATAGCTGTGGGATGATACATTTGAGAAATGAATTTAAGAATGACCAAATATTTTATTTTTTGTAATTTTTTAAATAAATTTCCCTCCCACCTCTATCCGTAAATAAGTTGTTAGACCACTTTAAATACTTGTGCCCGTGGATTAGCTAGGCTAAAAATCCCACCGCGTTAGACATCTATTTTTCCTTTTTTTTTTTTTGGGCGCTATAAAAATCTGTATTTTAATGTTTTACATTCTTTTTCAATCTCTAATCATGTTTGTGGCCTAGAATCTTCCCCAACACTTGCGAGGTATGAACAGCACCACAGTATAATTGCAATCTTGTCATTGATGCACTGTCAACATGGGGACAGCCTAGGAAACCTCTCTTAACTAAACAAAGGGAGCATCTTAGCTCAGTACCAAATGTCAAATATGATAACAGGTATAGGTGTATGTCATTATCAGGGTAGCTTGGAACAGTATCTTGCAAGGATATATGCAGTATACAAGTTTGTTATTGCTCTCATTATTGTTGTAATTCAATTTCTTTTTTTTAGTAAATGGCCTTGGCCCTCAAACATAATTTCACTCTAATTTGAGTTTCCCTCCTTCATTCTCTTTGTAAAAATTCTATTATAAGTTGTCTTTTAAATTTATATTGTAAATGTTATCAAAATTTTGTACATGCTATTCATAATTTTATTCTCTACAATTGCATGAGGATACTAATAGTCGGTCTATGATCTCATACAAATACCCTGTCTTAACTACAACTCCCACAAGGCTTCCTTTGATGTATATACACATTAAATTTTATATTAATGAATAAGATAAAAATATAATTTAAAGTTATGTGAGCATTTAAAAAATTATATAATTATTTATAGAAAATTACATAATTTTATTTGATATATGACACACATATATAGAGAGAGAGAGATAATTAGTGCATGTTTAGATACGTAGGATACTTTCTCGTCCACAAACTTAAACAAGCAAGATATAAATTGGATAAGATATTGTTTGACACTTTCTAATGCCTCGAACAACTACAACCACTACTAGTATTAAACTCTACAATTATTGGTCATATGGAGGATCCTTTTATGTATTAATAATAGATTGTAAAACTTAAAAGGTAAAAAAAAATTAATAGGCAAATTTTGGTTTTAAAAGATTAATTATAACATGATATTCTAATTTTATGTTTCCCACTCTTAATAAAGTTAAGGAAAAAAACAACTAAATAGTACAATCATAATTTTTTTAATTTTTAACATGATTTTATCATGTGTTAATATGGTGTCACAAAAAATAAAGATGATATGACGTAATTAATGGTATATTTTAAAATTAGGAGTGAGAAAACAAAGAAAATATATAATTAAATAATGCCTTCCATTAAAATTTTCTTCTTTTTTGTTCGAACGATTGAAATATTCTTCAAAAACCTATAAATTGAACTGAGTATGATAAAAATATTAGAAGATGTTAGAATTTTGGGAGATCAATTATGGTCCGCCGATCCCCTTCCTCTTCTTTAATAGTAACTCTAGAATAAAAAGAAGCTCTTACAATAACATCCAAAGGGTAATTAAATTGCATTGATGGGTAAATGCATATTTGATATTCTTGTACTTTTTGGGTGCGTTTGAAAGACATAATAGTTTAGGATAGAATAGAATAGTCAATATAATAGTATATTATAAAATAACTAAAAAATAAGATATAATATTATTAAATATTTGATAAATAATTGTATAAATAATGTAATAGTATAAATTTATATTATCATGCATTTTTATGAGATATGTGTATCATATGATAATATTAAAAATTTTATTTAGACAAAATTAACCTAATTTTAAAATCAATTTCTACCACACTTATTTTATAGTATTTGATAATTATAAAAATTTATTTTATTTTACCTATTACATATGTAAACAGTAAATATTAATATTTTTTAGGCTAAAATAAGTTAAAACTAAATTAAGATAATATACATGTTAAAGATAAATTATTAATATTTTTAAGTTTAATTATTGATATATTTAAGACTAAATAATAATTACTAATAGAGTAAAATAATATAAAAATAGGTTAGAGTTAAATTAAAAATGATATATTTTACTCTAATTCTATCATGTTATAATGGATTTAGAAAGACATGATCAATTTATCTTATGTTGATGATATTATATTATAATATTTTATATAAAATTTGAACATTTGATAAAATATGATAATATTTAGTTATATTATCATGTATCTCTCATATCATACACCAAATTAATCCTTTTCTGATATTTTTATACATCTCAAACTCCGAGTAACTGATATAAAAATTAATTACGTACACTATTTCACAATTTACTGTTGTATTGGCATTCTCTCACGCCAAGCATAACTCGATATATTAGAAAATAGAAAACTTACCTCAAATAAATGAATCCTTGCTTCCATTCATATTAAACTTGTCTCTTTGATACCTTAACTTTGAGACCATGCTTCATCAGAAGCACAATTGACAGGCTGGGAGAAACAGGATGGCCATCCACAACTTCTATGCAATAATTCCACAAAACAGCACTTGCAATCATTTTCATCTGAACAAAACTCATATCTTTACCCAGACAAGTCCTCGGTCCAGCATTGAAACTTATGAACTTGTAAGAAGGCACATGAACAATCCCCCCTCTCTCTGAAATCCACCTCTCTGGCTTGAACTCCAAGCAATCTTCTCCCCATATTTCATCAGATCTTCCCATTGCATACAGAGACAGTAATATTGTGGTATTGGAATCGACATGATGGCCGCTTGGCAGTACATCACTTCTCAATGGTTGCTTTCGTTCCCAAGGAATTGGAGGAAAAAGCCTTAAGGCCTCGCAGAGAGCACCATGAAGATAAACTAGCTGTTTCACCTCTTCCACACCTAAAATCATGGTCTTTTTTTCCCCAAATTTTTGCTTGATTTCCTCGAGAATCTTGGATTCCACTAAAGGGTGTTTAGAAACAAGCCAGAAAAACCAAGAAAGAGCCGAAGTTAAAGTATCTCTACCTGCAACAAAGAGATTAAAGGTAGTGTCTCTGAGAAACTTATCATTTTCACATTGACCTTCTTCCTTTTCTTCTTCCCTTATTAAGGCCGTTAACAAATCAACTTGTTTTTCCTCTTTAATTTCACTTTGGCTCAGCTCTCTTCGCTTCGAAGCTATGGATTCATTTAGGAAATGGTCGAAAACTTTACAAGCTTCCGTCAGCTTCTTCTCTTCCCCGATTTGAAGCCATTTTTGCAGCTTCCATAAGCTTCTCGGAACTACATGTCTGTAGAATATGCCCTCTTCGGCTTCGTTGAAAGCCTTCTCGCTTTCAATTTCTGGGAATTCAACACAGAGACAATTCGGGTCGGATCCTAATACCACGGAGCAAATATTGTCGAAGTTGAACCGATTAAAGACGTCCTGTAAATCTATGTCAACTCTTTGCTTCTCGAAATGGTCGAGAAAAGGGAATAGGCAATTTCCGACCTTTTCCTGAATAACTTTCTCGAAAAAATTCTCGAAGCTTCTGTTCCTGAGCAGTCCATGAAGCAAAGTCCGGCTTCGTTTCCATAACTCTGAATCGACAGTGAAGATCCCATCTCCGAAAGCTTGGAAGATCTCTCGAAAAGCAGGGCCTTTCACGTAGTTGTCGAAATTCTTGCTCATCATGTGGTGGACGTTCATGGTGTCGGCGGTGATGAGATAGTTCATTTGGGTGAACCAGGGTCCTCTGAATTCGCCGGTATTTCCTGGGCGTTTGAGAATGCGAGCGTGGAAATCGTAAATATGATTCAAGTTGAGAAGGAGTTCAGGAAGCATTCCGAGAATAGGAAAATCTACCATGAGAGGTATTTGGCTTCTTCTTCTCCATTGGAGAAGGAAACAGAAGCAGACAATTGCCACGATTATTTCTGCAGAGCCAACCATTTTCAACGTCAAAATGTGAGGCTTATCTCGGTGTTCATAACATGGATACATACACACCGAGTGCAAGCATTAGCATCCATCACCTTCGAAAGTTGACGCTTTGTCTTTTTTTATATTTTATATTTTATTTTTTGTCGGGTATAACCCTACTTAGGCTTCTAGCATTAAAGACAGTTCACGGATTTGAATGGATAAAATTATTTAAAATTTAACTTATTCTAATTATAAATTTATATAAATTAATTTATAAACTTATAATTAAAATTTGTAGTTTTATAAATTGAAGCACAAATATAAATTGAATCAAATTATATAAAATTTAATCTATTTTTTAAATAAGTTTATGCACGCTCAGTGTCACGGGCTGGCAACTTCACTTGTTAGACCGTGCGGCGCTTGCTATCAACAACCTGAAAACAAGCTAGCCAGAGATTAGACTCACGACACCCAAGTGGGCTAGCATATCGAGCGGCAACAAGATTAAAGGGCACAGCGAAAGATAAACAATCAAGGTAACCAAAACACGTATAAATAGGAGCAACAATAGCATAACACATAGCACAAAGCATATCAAAGGCAACTACGAAGCACTCAAGTGCAAAATATGCAATGCGGCCAAAACCGGCTAAAATTCGGGACATTGTAATTTAGAAGAGGGGCTACTTCTTTCATTCATATAATCCTCTATACAGTATTGGAAATGTGTAAGGGAGGTACAAGCCGCACATTCCATCCCCTAGATTAGTGCAAGATTCCCACCATGGTCACCTCACACTCCCCTCCTAAAGAGCATTATGAACAAAACCCAAAATTGCCTAAGATGACATACTTTTTTCGAGTTGTCATAAGGGTTTTTCGACTAGCTCCGGGTGGAAAAATGCTACCAAAATACACCGATAGAAAGCTAAAAATGCAAGGATCACAGCCAAGTACTTTCCTACTCGCACTGGACAAGTTACCTTGGTCAAAATTACATGTAAAGTGCAAATACATAGAAAAATAGCAAAAATAGTACATAAGTCGGAATGACCCCAAATTTGGAATACAAGGTCTCCATCATATGCTTGAATTATCTGCCAAGTTATAGCTTAAACGGAGCTTGTTTGCTTGGTGAACTGGTGTGCAAGGCCAACTTGTGACACCAGTCATACAGATTTTTACGCTCCTAATCCTACCATCTCATAAGCACAACTAATTAAAATAAAATAAAATATAAAATTGGATTCATAATATATAATGTATAAATAACCTAATTCATGAGATCTATAATATTGTGGTTTCTATTTTGTTACTATCATATTTTAATTGATTGTGCTAAGTATGAAATGATAAAGTTGGTCATTATTTTGAAACTTATTTTAATAATTACTTTAATGTTTCTAGTTGTGATAAAATAAAAACTTATTAAATAAATTTAAGTCTATTGTACTCTCTTCTGAAATTGATAAATGGAATTTTACTGACGAATTTGCGCTTTAGAGTTTAAATTGAATATTTTACGATAAAAAAAATATTTCTACTCTAATGCTAGTTGATCTCTCTCCTCTTTCTTTCTTTGTTGGTAATATATATATACGTGAAAATTTTTTATAACTCTTTTACAATTTATTCTTTTAACAAAATACACGCACGCCGTCGTGAGTTAGCTTAAACAATTAGACTAGTACGTTGCTAAATATCTTTCTTAATGTAATAAATGCCCATGTTACATACCTCCTATAACTTATAACTAATCATTTTCTCCTTTTAGTTTACATCTTGTTAGAGCGGGAGAGATTACTATGTATTAATAAATTTAAAGATTTGAATTTATTTATTTGTGTAATACTGTATAAAATGAATAAAATTTAATAATTTAAATTATTAATGTACTATAAAATTAATGTGTCTTAGTCATTATTTTGTAGTTAATTAATATGATATTGACAATAAAATAGATGATATCAAGTATTACAGAGTAATTATAAATTTATTTTAAAATATGAAGTGTAAGGTTTTTCTCTACCACCATAACTGACAAATTATCATTTGCAACAATAGCTCAATATTATTTTGAAGTCACCTTATAACCACATTATTTTGAGACAATTTGGGTATGATGGTGACATGGATTTAGAAGCTCAATTTGGTCCGCAAAATAAATCAATAATGGAAGGGGCGTAACAAGAAAGAGGTTAGGCTATTCTTATTTCAGGGGATAGCTCAACTTGACATTGAAACATGAAGGTTGGCCGGATGTTAGCTCCACTTTATGAATCGAATAAAAAAATTCTACGAGATTCAGAGAGTCCCGCAAATGTATGAGGAGGATGCGAGTAAAAAAGAAAAAAAAAGAGTTTAAATAAGCATTTGTAAATTTATTCTTAAAATAAAAATTATCGTGAAATTATTTCTACACTAATCATAATCAAGGATGTATTCAGAAAGTGAGAGCAGAGCCAAAACTTACAATTTTATAAAAAGGATAAATTATTCATACTTCTCCTTAGAAAAAAATATTTTCAGTTTTCCAATAGTAGTAAAATTTCAATATTATCTAAATTTATATTTTAATAAATAAAATATTTTAATACTATAATTGGGTGACTATTAAAATTTAAAGGGTAATCATCCTATTTATCAAAATATAAATGGAAGTAATACTGAAATTTTTAGTGCTATAATAGCAAAAATATTTTCCTCCTAAGTATGGTTTAACTACATGCACTTCTCTTTACTTTTAAGAAAAATCACACACTTTCCATATAAGAGATGGAAGTTGATGTCAAATTATAGTAAAGATTGTGTACTCGTAACTAAAAATAATTCTCAAATGTCATTCATTTCTTTTTACTCAAAAACATCCTCCACGCAACCCTTTTTCCCTTTCCAACTTCATCTTTGTTTTTCTCTGACCAAAACTTCATGGAGCTCTTTTCCTCACTAAAATTCCATTCAACTTAACAATCATGCATCACTACTGTGGATTGTTGCAAAGGCATTGTGAGAAATCATCAAATTGGAGCTCATTGGAAAATCATTATTTCTTTATCAATGAAATTTGACCCTCTTTAAAATCTCTACAGATCTCCATCATACCGCTTACTAATGTCGTTGCTGCTATTTTGCAACTATTTTATGTTGTCCCCACTATTAATTGCCATCAAATCAGGTTTAAAGGAATTTAAATCCTTACCAAACCAAAGAAGATGAAGATGAGTTCCAGTAAAGGATAATGTTCTTATACTGATTGAATGAAGAGTTTAAAGGAAGATCGGTGTTTTCCTTACAATCCTTGAAGAAGAAAAGAATAGAAGTGAGGAGAAGAAGTGGGATTTTGGGGTAGATGGGAAAATGAAGGGAAAAGATAAGGTTAGACTTAAAATGAGGAATAGTGTTCTCAAGTATATTTTGAAAAAAAATTTTTATAAATCTCTTCTATATTCACATAATCATTTATAATAACTTAAAATTTTATATTATATGTTTTTGTTTAATTTTTCTCACCTGGTTCTCGTGGAATTCATGTTCCTATATTTACTAAAATATTAAATTTTATTTTATTCTATAATTCATACATAATTTCTCATTTAATTGATCATACCAGTTATTTCCATTATTCATATCACAAAATAAATTCTAAATTTCTATATTATCATGATTGGTGCCTTGGATCTATATATACAAATATTATGTAAAGAATTCCACACATTCATGAGTAAAAGAGACTCCTCATATGTTATTTTATTCTCTTCATCTATTTATTTATCATTCATATTTTATTTTTATAACACATAATCAGCATGAAACTCTTCCAATTTAAAAATTTTTTGTTCTTCTTTTTATCCTCTAAATTTACGTATCCCTTACTTTTAATTTATTCTCAAATTTTATTTTAAAATTATAAAGTTCTAGAAATTAGATTGGATATTATTTTATTTATTTATTTGTTTGTCTGTTTGTTTTTGTTTATGACCTAACAGCGAAGTTTCTCAATTCTAGTGAATTTGGCTCTTAGACGTTGATGACTTTCATATATTTTATTGTATGTTTTGAGTGTATTAAACTCTCAATCCATGAAATTGATTTGCATTCATAAGTAGATGACTCTTCCACATTTCAAAGCAGCACCTTTTGAGCAATTAGTTAGAGGTACAACCAAAGTTTCCCAATTCTCATAAGCATTCCAACAAAAAGGTCATTCCAACAATTCCTCTTCATTTGATAGAAGCTTCACTTTTGAAAATGTGATGTTTGTGCAAGCAATGATTTTATTGCAAGCAAAGTGTATAATAGGGGATTATATGTTGTACATGCCCTTTGTGTTCTTGTACGGTATAGTAAAAGCACCATTTTTCTAATTATTAAAAGGAAATATTTTTGGGGCCTTTGATGGTAAATATTTATATTGTCAGTATCTCATACCGTTTTGATCTTTTGTTATGGAGTTAAAAAAATTAATATAAATATTTTTCAATCATTATAATTCTTGACTAATTAAAATTTGATTAGTTTATTTTTGTGTGTTCATATATTATTACTAATAATTCAACATCTACACTACAACATTGTAAACACATGAATTTTGTAATTTTCTTAAAAGTTCTAATCTTTTTAAAGTTCTAACCACAAATTAAGACTTAAATTTAAAAGAAGAAAATTGAAGTTGGGCTCTTCTATCTCTTATTTTTTATGTATTGAATATTCTTTGCTTTTGATAATTCTTTGGTTTATTTACTCAATTTTGTTAAACCTTGCCAAAAAGAAAGTTATTGATTATTTTATCTTAAAAATGCTCTTGAAGTGATTGATTTTATATCTTTTGCTGGTTAAATAAAATTTAAAGTTTTTGATAAAAATGTTGAAACTCATCCAACTAGCTTTGTTGCATTCCTTGAAATGAAAGCATTAACAATTAAAGTTTAGATATAGATAAAGTCGTGATTATAATAATAAATATAGAAAAGGTCAAATAAATTATTACACTCATTATAGTTATAAGAATTGTAAAATAACTATAATATTATTTCTTACCACTAGAAGTGGGAAAACAATCTGAAGAAAAAGTCTAATATAACAAAAACCTAAAAGTTAGCCAATATAATAAGAACCCAGAAAGTTTAGAAAGCATATATAAGGATAATAAAGATAATACTAATATGATCTAAATTAAAAAGTTTAGAAATATATGAAAGACCATTGGTTATGTATCTATCATACATATAAACATTTTGTGGAATTTTATCAGGCCTTATTAAAGGAAAGAGAAGAATGTTAAGGCAAATTTTGTTTATGATAATGATGTGATCTTTATACTCTAATGCATTTAAATGCAATGGATTCCTTTGAATATTCTAAATAAAGAATTGATCATTTATTATGCTAATATAATAGCTAATAGTAAAAGGTTGATTTAAAGTTCCAAAAGAACTATTATTTATTCTATTAAAGAGAATGCAAATAGTAATTAAAGATGCATTGTTGTCAAATAGGTCTTGCAGAAATACACTAAGTTTTAGAAACATGATAAAAAAATACTAAATTAAATAATAGAATATCAAATTTCTTTATATAGTGGTTATCTCAAGCAAGAAAAATATATTAAAAAATTAGTATAATTTTCTTTTAATGTATATATATATATATATATATATATATATATATACAAAGTTGATCAAAAGAAATATGAAGAAGAAGTTTATTGACTAAAATATTTTTACTCTTTGATAAGAAATAATATGAAAAATTATTAAAAATTTATAAGGTTATTCTTTGAAAAATTGGAAGATTGTTTAATCTAATAAATTTGTTTAATCTAATAAATTTCACATGTTACTTGTTCAATATTACCTTTAGAATTTTTCTTAGTTTTAATTACCTACCACATCTAATAGGTCTAACACCATTAAGAACTGCCACAAGCTCCCATACTTTATTAGCATACAGGGACTAGATTACATCATTTATAGCATCTAACAATTTTAAGACTGAACACAAAATAGATTAATTGTAGGAAGTTAGATCAATTGATTGTGCAATGTCATAATTTACTTCTCCTAGATATAAAATATAATTAGTTAAGATTACATATTTTTTCATTCTTTCAAATTAGTGAATAAAAGGTAGATTAATATGCTATATATAACATCATATGTTTCATTCATTAAAACATCATTATGTTGCTCATTAGGTACATTCCCAATAAGTTAATGTATAACTTTTTGTTTCTTAACAAGAATAAAAAAAATTAACAATCTTTGTTTTGAAACAATTTCATTATTTTGAAAGCTCCCACAGTTTATAACAATATTCTGTAGAAACTTAGTTGTTAGTCCTCAATAGTCTTTGTCCCACAAGTAAGATAATAGAATTTATAGCCTTTTGAGTTATTAGGGTATCCAATGGAATAACATATAGTGCTTTTAAGATCTAATTTTGATGTCGTGTAGTCATAAATTTTCACCTCAGTAAGGCAACCCACACTCAAAGATGGTTCAAACTAGGCTTCCAATTGTTATAAAGTTCAAAAGGTATTTTAGGAATTGACTCTGAAGATATTATGTTTAGGATATATATGGCAATTTTTAAGGCTCCTCCTCAAAGAGAGTCAGGTAAACTAGTTTTGTTCATCATTAATCTAATCGTGTCTATAAGAATGCAATTTTACCTTTTAGCCACCTTATTCTACTCTTGAGTTTCAAGCATAATAAATTGTGAAGCAATCCTAGAATCTTGCATATACTTAGCAAATGAACCTATACACTAGCCTAATGCACCATGTTTACCATAGTACTCACCACTATGGTTAGACCTTACAATATTTATTTGCCTACCATATTATTTTTCTACCTTAGTTATTAATAATGTGAATAAGATATTTATTTTTAAATAAAGTGTTTTTTAGAGATCTACAAATATTTATATGAATAGTTTCTAAAATTTCATTACTACATGTAGAACACTTTTTAGTAGCCTTGGTCAACTTTTGTTTAATGCAATATTTAGGTTTTTATAAATTAAAGACATCTAAAGTAGGAAGAATGATATCTTTTTTGAGTTTTTCAACAAATTGTTTCAAAATATGACCCAAGTGCGTATGCTAAGAAGTGTAAATTTTTTCTTTAATTAAGTTTCTACAGCATCACTCATAGCATGTAGGGAATTAAATTGACTACAATCAAGATTAAATTTGCAAAGATCACCTGATCTAAAGATAATGCCGATATTAATTTTGAGAAAAAATTTAATTTTCTCTCATAAACGGTACATAGAGAACATTTTTCAAAAGAAGCATAAATCTATATTCTAACTTTAGTTCAATTGTACCTCATTTGTTGCTCATTTTCTATTTCTAACATAAAAATTGACTTCATTCTTATTTGGCTTTTAGCCTACTCTTGAACCCCTATAAACAATTAGTCACATGGATAGATGTCCTGAAATCAATCCATCAAGAATTAATAAGAATATCTATCAAACTAGATTTAAAGCAAACAAAAGCAAAAAAAGTACTTACCTTGTTTTTGTTCACTCTTTGCATTCCTCTTTTCAAGATAAGCTTTGTGAGCAAAACATTTGTCCCTTTTATAGCCTATTTTCTAGCAAAACTAACATTTAACTTTTGTAAAATTGGATTTAAGACTAAAAATATCATGATTCTGACAAGAATTCTTTTTAGAATTTTCCTTACCTTGAGACTTGAAATTCTTTTTCTGATAAAATTTATTGAGGCATAGCTAATTGACCAAATTCACACTTCCTACAATCTCATATTGCATTCTTTCCTCTTCTTAAGCACAAATAGAAACTAAGGTGTTAAGATTATAATCTTCTTTTTAAGTATTATAGGAGGTTTTCAAGGCATCAAATTTGGAAGACCAAGGATTAAGGACATGGTTAATTAGAAAGGTTTCAGCAATTAGGCAATTGAGTTCATTAAGCCTAACAACAACATTAACCATCCTTACAACATATTCCTTAACTTCACCAATCACATCATATCTCATGTTGATGAATTTTTTCATTAACTATCCAACTTCAACTTTAATAGAGACTACATACTTGTCCTAATAGTGGCATTGTCAAAGGTAGTAACGAAGCACTCTAATGTCTCAACAATTGATCTCTTCATCACAATAAAAGCCAAATGGTTTGATCTTTTTCATTTTGCAAAATAGGCCTTCTACTCTACATTGCTTTAATTAGTGAAGGCAATAGTTTTTAAAAACTTCATATACATGTCCACATCTATCATAATGAGAACAAGTTTAACATCTTCCTTTCATCTCTAAAAGCTTCAGACGGGCTATGAAGCTTCACTGGGGTGTTTGTTGGCAACTCCAGCAATGCCGCCACTAGCGGACGGTGATACTCCGGCAGCTAATCATATTCCGGCAATAATTCGGGATGAAATAATGTCCAATCGGTATCGTTCAATGCATTCAAAACTAAAAATTAATTCCAAAATTCTACCAAAAATTAGAACTAAACTCATGTAAAATTACATGCATTACAATGGTAGAAACAGCATCTATAGTAACCCTCAACTGGTTTTGAAAAATAGTCACCTCAATCGGCTCAGTTTTATGCATATAAATATAAAGCATATGATATATAAACTGAAGAAATTGAACTCGCAGCAAGAAATTAAGAGTTTGCATTCATTCATAAAAATAGGGCCCTAATTCAATATAAATAATTTTGATACCAAATGTAAAAAATTTTAAAAATTAAATCATAAATTTATAAGATCAATTATAATGAATTAAGATCAAATTAAATTCATCAAAAAATTTAATGTACTTCTTTTGGTTATGGTGATTAATAATCGTACAAATCTATGAAAGCAGATTTTCTGCTACTTCTTTAAATGTAACCTCTCGTATTTACCCCAATGGGACAGTGCACATAATTTATCTTTAGAGTGTAGAAGGGATACTAAAGATATCTAACTCTTTGCCCATCAAAGAAGTTAGAATACAAGCTTACACTAGAAAAAAAATTATTCAATAACATTGGACTTAAGCCCCAAGAAATGCAACCTTCATTTAATTTTGATCACTTTAGAACTTATAATTTAAATTAGTTACATATCTAATATTTTTTATTAAAATAACAGAATTAATTTTTTTATTCTAAAATAAATATTAATAAAAAATTTTAAAATTATTATATTACTCTGAATAATTTAATTATTTGATATTTAAATGGAGAAGAGAATTTTTTTTTCTAACAACAAAAAGTTGTACTCCCTTTGACCATATCATCTCTTGTGCCTTTGTTAAATCGTTTCCAATATATCTGGATGAACGTGAGTGGAAGGAAATAATAAAAAAGAAAAGAAAGTTGTTGAATTTTTTTTTTATTTAGAAGTTTCAGTGAATTTTGGGGGGGGGGGGGGGAACCGAGAGATTATAATTATTTTTCCAACATCTTTCAACACCAACACTCTCTACTTTTTCAACTTGTGTGTTTTGGGAGGATTTTCTAAATGTTTAAACAAAAAAGAAAGAAAATCATCTTCAAATCATCTATTTTTTTTCCCTTCCGATTTTTCTTCGTTTCCTCTTGCTATCTTTCTTTCCTTTTCTTTTCTATCTCTTAAGTATAGTATTATTAATATTTAGTACAATAAATTATCCTAATACAACTCATAGTGCGTGGTATCCAAATACTAAAGCATTCTTCTATATAACTTCTCAATTATATACAACACACTCTCTTATGATAGCAACACAGTTCCAATTAGTAATGTTGCTGTCGTTTCCATTATTGATAAATCTGCATCGTCTTCTCCATTTCATAATTTCTCCTCAAATACTATTCCAACGAAAAGGAATTAGCATTTTTTTTTTATTGGTATGAATGTGTGCGTAAGGACTTCATTTTAGTTCGACATGTAAAGCTAAGATTTCTCAGTCCAATATATTCATGATTCGGCATAATGGAAGATTTTAATTTTAATTTTCTGAATTTGATGGAACAAAATTCAACTATTCAAAGGAAATTTTTTACTATTTTTTTTATGGTAGTAAAACAAAATTAATTAATTAAGCAACAATCACATTTTATCCATTTGTCTTTTTATCCTTTTCCACTTAAAACACACGGGATTTTAAGTGTTTCACTTTCAATCATTAATATTTTATCCATCTAAACTATTTTTCATCCAAGTTTATCTCTCTTAATTTTGACTCAATTTAATATCCATTTATAATTAATTTATTTTTAAAAAATATTATTTGACATTTTTCATTTAATAATTATGGTCTAAATTATGGAAAATAAATTTTTAATATAATTTGGGTTTCTTTAGGTAATTTAAATTCATATAAGTGTCTTAAATTTTGAGAAAATAAAAATCAAATGCAATGAATGTGAATTTTTTTATTAAATTATAAATAATAATTAAAATTATAAATAATAACTTATAATATTTAAAATTATAAATAAATTAAATAAAAAATAAAATTATATATGGCTAAAATTTAATTCTCTAACCGAGCACAAGTGGGCTAATAATTTGGATTACCCGTCTAATGGGGTTATTACACTCACATCCGGACCTAGGCCCGTCTTGTAACAAAGGGGTTGCATTTTGATGCTGGCAAATTTCCCTCTTTCCAAGAGCCGACCTTTCTCTCGTTCTTTGCTCTAACCGAGTCTCGGCTCCGAAGGAGCAAAGAGCAACAAGGATTTAGCAGTTAGCGGATATTAACAAAACAAAATCGTTCCAATGACGAAGAATGAGAATAGTAGAAAGCGAAAGAGACCCAGAAATCGTGGACCCAAGAAAAATGATCAACAAATTGATCAAAATGACCACGATGCTCAATCTTCTAAGAAGAGAAAATCGGAGGAACCTTCCAACCCCTCTGGCTTTCTAGACAAGGTCTGCCCGTTATTTCTTTTATTGAATTGTTCGCAGTTAACTTCACAAAATTGAAACTTCGGGGCTCCGTTTATGTTCTACGAAATTAATATGAATTAAGGTTAGTCTGACCACATGTTGTCGGACATGTAGATGCGAGCAAGGCTGTCTGGAGGGCATTTCAGGATGATAAACGAGAAGCTCTATACTTGCACGTACGTATTACATATTATCTTTTTTCTGCGTCAATTGTCAATTTTATTTTTATCTTTTAGGTGGTGCCGGCTGAGCTTGTAGTTGCATGTTCCATTTTAATTTTTATAGGGTAGATGTCTCTGAATTCAGACCCCAAAATTATACACACAGGAGATTCTCTTTAGTTTCCTTGATATAATTTTAGTAATAAACTGGACAAGATTATTCGTTGCTCACTCCTGTCTGATCACATCCAAATGGGATTGATGGCCTATTCTAATTGCAATTGAATTTGATGATTAGCATTATGAACTAGTGAACTGATATTTAAAGTTATTAAGTTTTTGTGATGATTTGTTATCTTGACTAGAGATTTTTGGGATACTTTTCAGCGGGAAAGAAGCACTAGATTATTTCCAAGAGGATCCGTCACTGTTTGACTTGGTAAGGATTCTTTCAGTGTCTAGGTTTTGTGTGAACTCCTAGCTCTTTCATTGTGCATTAAAATCAGAGTTGATGGCCCGGTTTCACCGGACTTACTCGTGTATGCACGACACATGCATATATATATATATATATATATGTGTGTGTGTGTGTGTGTGTGCGTGCGTGCGTGTGTGTTAACCTTCCCTTTATATAGACTATATCATACCTTAGTCTTGAATGTAAAGAACATCAGGTTAAAAGGTTCAGTTTCAGAGTTGGGGGCAAAAATGGCCTGCCTGTATTTAACTAAAGCAAATTTACAGTTCTCAGTGATTTTGTTAATATTTGAATTGACTAATCATTTTCTATCATGTCCATGTATTATAGTTGGAATTGGATAATAAGGGCTCCGGTAATGTAATGTATTCTGAGGTTGTGGCCATAACTAGTGTACTTTCAGCGCTTGAGATTTGTTAGGATGCAGATATGTACCTGTCTCAGTCTTTATGAAATTCAACATTTTTCTGGGTACCATTACACCTGTGAAGCTTAGCTTGCTTCACTTAATGTTCTGTGAAAATTAACACGCCTCTTAATCTATAGTACATTTAAATTATCAGTTGAAGATAATTAGTTGAAATTTATTGCTGAAATGACAAAAATAAATGTCAGTTACTCAAAAGTCAGCTAATTTTCAGAAAGCAAAATAGTGAGAGCTGTCCTATAATTCAGGTTTAAGTAACTGTTGTATATGTATATTCTACTGTATTTTGTTTGTTCCTGCATCTTCATTCAATTTCAAGCTTATTATTCTTCATTTGTGTTAGTTTAACAGACTTGGCAATAGGATTTGGTTATATTCACGCGGCTTATTTTTATCAGGTGTCTCAGTTTGTCATTCATTTATCTGGCTAGTATCATGCAGGATACAAAATGCAAATGTCGAATTGGCCTGAGCAGCCAGTTAATGTAATTATAAACTGGCTAAAAAACCAGAGCCCTTCTTTGGTTGTAGCTGATTTTGGCTGTGGTGAGAAACCATTAAGCTCTGACAATTTTCTGTATTTGAGTCTTGAAACTACTGTGATGTTCTTTAGTTAACATTTATATTTTCATCTCGTCATAATCCAGGGAATGCACTCATTGGAAAAAGTGTGAAGAATAAGGTCTACTCCTTGGATCTTGTCTCCAATGATCCTAAAGTAATTGCTTGTGACATGTCAAATGTATGTCCTTCTGTTTACAGGGGAAGCTACTTAAGAGATTACGTACTTGTATGGCATTATTCTGCAATCTTAATGCTGCCTTTCCTTTTGTACATCCAAATTAAGCAGAAACTAGACTACTTTTTTTTTCTTTTGGTGGCTTTGTTGAGTATTTATATTTTAAGGGCACCTGGTTTTCATGGGTTTGAAAAATAAACCATCTGCTCCAAATTCTGAGGACATAAAAATGGTGTCAAATGATAGTCTTAGCCTCAGACGGTTATGTGGGTGAGCTTTAGTTCACCGTTTAACCAAATCTTTGATCGGAATATTAGTTCCTTGTTATGCTGAAAGAGAAAGGAAAAAAGTGGTCCCTTCTTGTCCAATATGTGACAGTTGATATTCTCAAATCCTTTATTGAAATAGTAAAGCAGTGTCTTAAAAAAAAAAAAAATGGTGGCACTCGGACAGCTTTGCTTTAGAGGATTTTTTTTTTTGTTTTAATATTACAAGAGGCCCTGGCCTTCAATTAATTATCTCTGCATACTGGTGGACGACGCCCTTTAATTAATTATCTCTGCTCACTGGCAGACACCCCTTCTGTCCACCTCTGTTGACATTGCCGTCTTCTGCCTTTCATTGATGGGGACTAACTACGCAAATTATCTCAAAGAAGCAAACAGGGTGCTTAAGTCAAGGTTTGCATCTTCTATGGTAAAGGTTTTCAGATTTATGACTGCTTTTTCGGGCAGGACCTAACTTAGTATGGTTATGAACAGTGGCTGGCTTTTGATAGCAGAAGTGAAGAGCAGGTTTGATCCAAATACTGGAGGAGCGGACCCAGAAAATTTTTCAAAGGCTGTTTGTGAGCTAGGATTTCACTGCACAAAACAGGTATGGAATGTTCCATTTGATTACCTCGATCAACAATAGCCTTGGTCTGTGCTAACTAATATGTGTTGTGTGCAGGATTTTTCAAATAAAATGTTCATTTTGTTTTTCTTCAAGAAAAAGGTGAGCAGCTGCCACATTACAATAGCAATTGGATTCTTTTTTTGGGTAATGATAAAAATAGTTAAATTACTAAATGCACATATGCATGAACTAGAGACTGAACTTTAGATATAGGAAAAAATATAAGACCTTCAATGAATATCAAATGTTACTTGAACCAAAGACTTTCGACGATTCTTGTCAAATTTTGTTAACAGCATATTGTTATTATTATTATCATGACTAATCTAATTCACCCATCTCTCTTTAGGATAAGCAGAATGCTAAACAAAAGGAAATTGAGTGGCCTGCGCTGAAACCTTGCTTGTACAAGCGTCGCTGAGAAGTTTGTTCTCATGTTATCAAGACAATAGCGAATCATATATATCGAATTGGCATGGTTTCGAGATTATTTATGAAATTTTTGTATGTTTTTTATTTTCAGATGTTCCAAGGTGATTCCAACTCTCACTCATTTTTTTATTTCAAATGATATGAGCTCAGGAGTAGAGTAGTTAACTGTTATCTCCAGCCTTTGTAGTAGCTCAATCTATCAGCGGACGTTGTATTTTGCCAATTTTGGCTCCAACTTTGTTAGACTTTACGTGCATGTATCATGTACTGTTCTTTTCTAATTCAGATTTATTGATATTTCCTTCATTAACAAAGCATCGTTTTATTAAATTCATTAAGGTAAATTCTTGTTAGATAGGCTGACTGTTCTCTAGAACTTATGGAAGTATTGTCATTTGTGTATACTTTGTACCGAAGCGTCATTGACAAGAAATTCTTGGATATTTTGGAACACTTGTCTTTCGCATTATCCAATAAATGAAAATCTATTTGTTAACTTTATTATTTATTTATTAGTTTTATGGAATCCAAACATATAAATTTTAATTTTCAATTTATAAGACATCAGATTTTGGCAAAAATTGACAATTAACCTTTATTTGATTGGATTGGATGAAACAAAAGATCAGCATTATAATTGGAGACATTATTGTTGATAGAAACTAAGTAGATTTATCGTTTTTTCTATATTTCTAGTTTAAGCCATAATCTGCAATTCATTATCAAACTCAAAACAGGGTTTCCATGACACGAATGGGAAGGAAAATGCAACTCCGTACTGGCATTGAAGGATACTTTAGTGTTAATTTCTGTCCATTTGGGAGGAAACAGAGGCTCTCTCTGCTTTTCCTTAGTATAGAAAATGCTACATAGAAATTGTAAGATCTGAACAAAGCATCACAAGCAATAAATAAATAAATAAATAATATTTGCCATTGCTTTCTTCTTCCACTTCAATACATCAACACAACGAAAAAAAAAAAATGAGGTAAACTATCTTAACATCCCCGACATACATTTAGCACGGCCAAGGCAACAGTCCAATAGGTAATCATAATTTAAACTTCAATACAGGAATATGTTCTATTTCACTCTCCATGGATTGTTACTGTACAATTCAACATCAGAATCCAATTTGGCAAAATATGGTACATCATTCAGTGTCATCTTCATCTTCACCACCTTCGGCACCCCCGGCGTCATCTCCAATGCCTTCAAGTAGTAAGTCAACATCCTCCCCTAACTCCAACAATCTAGCACTAAGTCTTTCCACCCTGCTCTGTTCTTGCCCTAGGCATACAAGTAAATCATTCAGTTCACCCTCACTCTCCTTCTGCGCTTCCTCCCTGGCTTCAGCTTTTATTGCTTCTATATCTGGGAATGTCGAGGATCCTCCAGTCTTTAGAGTTTTCAGCTCCTTTTCCAGCTGGAAGTTAGATTGCTCAAGACTATTATAGGCATCGGACAGACTCCTTAAATCAGCTTCCATCTTTCCAGCTAAATTCCGATACATGGTTGCCTCAGATTCAATTTTGGCTTTTTCTGCCTTTAGCATCTCCAACCTTTGAGATGCTTCTTGGAGATCTCTACGGAGTGTCTCTGTCAAGAATCTATCTGAGGTCAAACTCCCTCTTTGCTCAGACACGGAATTACTACCCCCACCGGTTTTAGCCAGGTCCTCAGCCAAAGTAGCATTGCGAACAAGGAGGTCCTGAAGCAAGGAGAAATAAGATTCCTCAAATGAAACATGCAACAGACACAAGTACGCATTTGGTGACCATATAACAGCAATTCACATGCTCCTACTTCCTATGAGCACAATATATGCATCGGAAAAATGCTACTGAGCACCATTAGAAAGGCAATTGAGAGCAGTTCATCCTAGCAAATGCTTAAAAAATGATAGTATAGCTTGACACCTCCTCTAAGGCCATTTGTATACCATTTGAAACAAACCAGAATCTCCCTAAAGCAGATAATAAAGCTGGTAATAGCATACTACTAAATACTTACAGTTCATCTATTTACCAAAAAATGCTTTCTTTACATCTCAATTTGTGACATCCTAATTATACATATTAAGGAAGCATTCTCAACAAAAACAAGTTGTGACTTATTCCTTAACGATCAAGAGAATATTTCATGAGGAACTGAAGGTACAATTACAAATAATACCTGGATCTCAGAGCACTGCTTCTCAACAAAAGATTTCAGCCGCTTTATATAGTCACTATCACTTTCACCACTCTTCTGCTCCAATTCTGCTGGCACCACTTCCACCTTAACTTTTGGGTTACTGTAAACCTCCACAATCTGTTCTCTAATATCACCCTCCAATTTTTTGACAAGTTTCACGAAATAAGAGTCCGGGATTGAGGAGAGAATTGGATGATCCAGATTTTGCTGTTCAGAAGGGTTCTCATCAGATTCTTCAATATCTGCCATGCTGGCTGCTGATGACCTAGTGAATGATTTGCCGGTCTCAGCTGACTCAGCACTGCTGAAAAAGGAAGTCTTATACATCTCGTCAAACTTTAAAAAGTAGGAACTAAGTCCAATTTTCTGGCTTATTAAATCAACAATGCCAGATGCATCTTTTCCACTATCAGTGGACTTATTGTATATTACACATTCCCCCAATATAACGGCAGCCAAACCCCTTATGGAGGCTGTTGTAGATGAATTTGACACCAGTTCAAGAAGATGAGTAGGATGAAAACGAGCATCTAGGAAGCAGCTTACTGCACTAGGGCAATCTGCTAGCCAGGTAACCAGTAACTTCAAGATAATATGTTGAACATACAAATTTTCCGATGCACTAGACTTTCCATCTTTCCCTTCAATGGAAGAAGCAAGGGCCAAGTATTTCACTATACGATGCATTAGGGGCTCAGGAGCTCCAAGAGAGGGCATGGGTGCCTCAATTTCGATCTGTAATACCTGCAAGTTTGACATGAGATTCTTAAGACCAAAGTACAAAACCAAACAGGCATTCTTTTTCTTCCTTTTGTCCCCCCCCCCTTTCTTTATGAATGGGAATTTGGTTGCAGTTTCACTATCAATACCATCTTTTTGGTCATAATTATGTATGAAGAGTCTATATAACATCATGCAAAAAAGATTCCTTAAATAATACTAAAGAAACGGGTATAACTGATAGCTTAAAGAGAAAACAAGTGTAATTTTGCAAATGCAGGTAATGTTACAAAATTATAAATATCACATCTTACATGCATAAAGTTCATTTGCAGATGTAAACCAATGAACAATATAATTCATCAAAAAATATCATATCAGCGCAGAATAAATATTAAAGGAAAATTCAGAAGAAAAAGGAAAGCAAACTAAATGTCACTAGAAATATCCATAAATAAGATACGCATATTGTCAAGTTCAAACTGGTAACAGCAAAGCCACATTATCAAGTTCAGGCAATCCACACACTAATAAAATACTTCTTACAGAAAATGGCTTTTATTTTCTATATACAAACTTATTTTAAACCAATTTACAACAATAACTAACTAAAGCCTTTAGGATTCGATGATTAAAATTTGCAGAAATCAAATAATTAGTGACTAGTTCCTTCTGACCCAGTTTTTTAACACCCATGCCTTTAAAGGAGAGAGGACCCCTACACCCCTTCCTTACTCAATGATCTTCTAA
The DNA here is from genome assembly GCA_020226215.1 of Sindora glabra. Classification (NCBI taxonomy): domain Eukaryota; kingdom Viridiplantae; phylum Streptophyta; class Magnoliopsida; order Fabales; family Fabaceae; genus Sindora; species Sindora glabra. The sequence continues at coordinate 90,429,113 of CM035228.1, forward strand.
GTAACAAAACAAAGTAATAGTTACAGCAACAAGAGGAAAAGAAGTGCAATTGGTAGCCAAATAAAACCACATGAGATAAAGCATAAGGCAAAAGACTGACAACCCAAACAAGAAAAGGCCAAGCTCCATATTATGCCCAAAAAGGAAAATTGCTAAAAGAACTGAAGAAATATTAGTTATAAAAAATAGCTTGTGAAAGATTGATCCAGCCTTAGGGAAATTGGACACACACACACCCTGGCTGGTAATGAAAGGTAGAATGGAATGAGAAGGGCAATATTTGCATACCCTTTCCTTGCAATGGAGATTGTCTTTCAATACATGAGAAAGAACACTAGCTGCTCTGCAACAAGTCTGCATTTAATAGAAGTTAGCCATGAAATTCTCTCACGCCATATGTGACAAAGATTGGAAATATGGGTACAGGTACAAAGATCACAACAAATGATGGAAATAAAGAATTCAGGATACAGGTACAAAGATCACAAGTCCATTGTTTATTAGCAACACCACCTAACAATGTAACAATACAAATTATCGAATGAAAAATCACATACCTCAAGATCACCATCACTTTCACTCAAGGCAAGACCATGTAGTAGCATGCTGCAAGAAAAGCAGTTTGCAACTGTTTAACTGATCAAAGATATCATTTCAACAAAAGATATGGCAATAAAAGTAGTGGATTTTTTGAAAAGGGGGAGGGGGAAGAATATATTCATTCCATCATTAGCATCAGCAATGTATTAGTAAGTAGTGGAGACTAAAACATCCAGAAAGAAACAAACCTTCCAAAAGACATATTGATGTCTTCCTCAGGAAGAGCACGATTTGTTGGATATGGCTGTGGTATTAGTGTAGATGCCAGCATTGCTTGGCCATCAGTGTTTCTCTGATTAAAATAAGATAGATTAAAAAATACAGAACAAACAGAAGATTTGGAAATGAAACATACACAGTCAAAAATAAAAAGAAAAAGAAAGTGCACAAATCAAAGTTTCTTGTAAATTACAAATTATTTATATATAAAGGGACGTTTTAAAAAACAAGAGCAACAAAGTGAAATTAGCAACCTCACAAAAGCATTTGAAAACATAATCAGCTGCAACAAACTCTTGAAGGCTAGAAGTCCGCAGAATGATTCGCAGTATTGAATTGAGAGCAGGTTCTACTTGTGGCTCCTCTCCAAGAAACTTGCTGGCAAGAGCATCAACATTCTTTGAATCTCCAACAATCAGATCACCAATACATCTTAGTGCCTGACCCAAAAAAAAAAAAAGGAGTAAATACCTACACACACCTTATACTTCATAATGAAAATGGCCTCAGAGAAATTGCATTTTAAAACAAATTAAACTAAATCAGTGTTATAGAACAGTATAAAGGGAATAGTACTTAGTAAATAAAAATAGTTTTAGGGGACAATACCGGCAAGCTCCTGAATTGCCTAGCATCAGTTTTTTTTTTTTCTTTTACATATTAAAATCATCACGCACTCATATTGTACATGCATACAATAAGAGGAAACAGAACCGAAACTATCATACCGCACAACGAACAGCAACTGGTGCCCACTGGCTCTCAATGCCTAACATTAACAAATGGTCCAATATCTTTTTCTACAACCAAATACACAAAAAGAAGCATTCTGAGATCTTAAAAGTTAAGAGATTTTATACATTCACCATGAGAAACTGAGTTTGCGACAAACCTGAACCAGGGTTGTCCTATTTGTCTGTTTATTCGTATCTTTGCCAGGATCAGCCTCAGAACCCCCAGTCATCAACAATTTAATGGTTTCTAAAGCACAGAGTAGATTGATTGTCTACTGGCATTATGTTTGTATAAGGACAAAAGAGTCACCTATAAGGACACAGTAATGCTAAAACCATAGAATAGAGTCATATTAATACAACCATCTAACCTTTTGTTGTGAAAAAGTGTAAGTACTTCCCCGCAGCTTCAAAATTGATATCAATATATCAAATCCTATAGTCTCTCTTAGTAGTATCTGAGCCAGACATTGTAGAAATCAGTATCCACAACAAGAACTTGCCAAAACACAATGGGGTCAACAAACCTGATTGGATGAATTGCTACGAAGTAGATTGTTTAACAATTCAAGGCAGTCCTGTGTAGGAACTTAAAACATTAGTCTTTAGTCAAAAAGATTTGTAAAGTTAGAGAAAGATCAAGATCAGAGTTCAGATAGACTTTTGAGCTATAAAAGAATAGGTCAACAATTAAAATGCAATTTTCAACTGCTAATACAAATACAAATATGCCACAGATGATACAAATTTTCATAAATGAAGGCAAAGGAAACATATTCACTAACATGCTCACCTACTGCATGTATTTTCAATCCTCAAACCAAAGGAGTTGATGGAAAAGCTCACAAACAACAGGCAAGAACAACAATTAAACTATCTGAAAGTTTTACTAACTAGCTAGGGAAACATATTCACTCACATGCATGCTTGCTTTTATGTTCGAACTTCAAACCAAAAGAGTCAATTAAAAATCTCATAAACAACAGGCAAGAAGAACAATTAAGCTGTCTAAAAGATTTACTAATAAAGCTGTCAAAGCAATCCATAACACAGATACCCTTAAATTTGCATAATTCAGGTAGACTCTTAATCAACAAATAACCACTCACAACATGGAGTTGCTCAAGAGCATACTGACTCAACCAAGTTGAATAACTACAACAGAGCAACTCACCTGTACAACAACACCGCCATCTGAACCTCCCTCTTCTTTTATGATACTGAAAATCTTCTCAAATGCACCTTCAAAGACGACAATCTTTTGAATCTCCTATAATTATGAAATTTCATTGAGGACGTAACATTATAGCACTCGATATAAACCAAATAGAAAACAAAGCAGTGGAAAAACATACAACAATGAAAGCCAAAAGGTTACCTCAGCTTCACGGGTCAGATGAGTAAGAAGCAGTAAGGCCTCATTCCGTATCACCTGTAAGGTAGCCATTGATCATTCTATAGGTATCAATACCGACAGATAAAAATGCACTTCCTAGCATGCTTCAGGCTTCCTCTCAAAAAGAAAAAAAAAAGGAACGAAAAGGAAAATTCTCAAAACTTTTAATGTAAAGCCTTCAAGTATCCAGAGAAGCAAAAGATTACTAAATATTAGTCTACCAAAAAAATTAAAAAAGAAGGGGTCAAAAGCTTATTACTTCTATTTGTGACAACATCAATGTGCTTATTTGGAAAGATTACTAAAAGGAGAAATTGAATTTTAATTCCTGTACCTCACGATCCATTAGCATATCCATTAGCCGGGTTATGCCACGAGGAATGGTCAGTATAGCCTCCTGTAACCTGAAGTGAAACTCAGCAACAGTGCCTTCCAAACTAGAAAATAACAGTTCCATATCCATGCATTAAGCAGAGATAGCATCTATAAAACTAAATACCTTTGTGGAGAATTGGTGAGCAGAGCAGTCAAAAGTTGCAGTGTATAATATCGTACATAGAAATCATCCTCTGCCTGTCAAAGTACACCAAAGGAGAAACAACTAAGAAAAATATCATCATCATATGCATGGGCATAAGATCAAAGAAACCCCAAACTTGTTTCATATTTTCCATAGAAATTCATACCAGCAAACTTAGAAGAAGTGAGATGCTTTCTGCTTCTCTGGAAAGCAAATCAGTGTTCATCAATGCTGGCTGAACTTCTTTATTAGGCCCTTTTGCATGATTAATAGGAGTTATTGCGCTTACAAGAGTTTCTAGGGCACCACGAACCTGCATGGGTATATGTCGTTTAACTCTCAGTTGAAACTTAATAGTTAATACTGAAAGAAAAAGATGAATACTTAGCAGAAGAAATCCTCTGAAACCACACAAGTGGGGTCAAATGCACACACAAGGAAATGCAACAAGAATGGCAACAGTGTACTGTTTCAATCAGTAATCATATTTACAATCTGACCGAACACATGTCCAATTGTATATATAATTAAAACAGCCAACATTTTAATAATCTAACACAATGAGACAAAATCTAAAATTTCTTCAAATTTATAACATCCTACTAAAGAAAAACAAGTGTGGTACTGAAGACAATATCTAAAAACCCATGGTTAACAAAATAACTATCATTATATATATATATATATATATATATATATATATATATATATATATATAGATATATATATATATATATATATATATATAAAAAGAGAATATTCTTATCAAGAGGAAAAGGAATACATAACACTATCATATCAATTGGACAAAAACAGGCAATCAAATGGAAAGAAAAGTTCTCAAGCCAAATTCAAACAAATCATACCCAAATGTGCAAAAAAATTTGTATTTTACATGAGAGACAGATGTAAACATCAACTTAGTAAAACTTTGGAACATGAAACAAATAGCATTATAAAAAGACTGTATTTGATTCTATATTTAGCATGGAAAATTGAGTTGTTATTGTTGATAATCAGTTTTATCAATCCAATTTCAATTTTTTTCTTCACTTATTCATCTCTTGTTAAATACTTTAAATAATTAGAGAATGGGGATTCTTCAATAATGCAAACAAGACAGGCAACTCAATCAGAAAATAATAGGAAGAAGGTTGTCACCATTTCCACATCATCACGTTCTTCCTTTAAGACACCTAGCACCACAGGAAAGCCTGCAACCATGTATAAAACACATTACATACACAGCCCTAGATTAGCAAAAGTTCGTTTAGAAGTTGGGATATACCCATTGCCCCAAATGCTAGCTGGGCACCATGACTCTCTGATACAACAGCCTGAAGCTCAATAATAGCATTTCTCCTGTCCTCTGCCAGTTTGCCATTGCTAATTCGGTCGAGTAAGCGTTCAACATAGCTAATGGGATAAGCCAAATTAGTAGGGATGCAACATAATTAGAAGGTACCCAAAATCTTTGGGCAGCACACCAAAAATGGAAGTATGAACTATGATGGTTCAACAAATAAAATTCAATGATGAATAATGAAATAAAATCCAGGAAGGTTCAAATTTATTGGAATATATAAATACTCTGAAACTACCTTTAAAGTCAAAAATATTCTTTGGACTATATATTGGACACAAGATTGATTAACATTACAGAAAACAATATACAAGCAAGGAAAAAAAAATATGATCATTAGGCAGCATGTAGCAAGGTGCAAGAGAAATTATTGACTTGACTCATAAGTTCAATAAAATGTATACAAATCCACTTACATGGCTAAATTCAAAATGCATTTGGAAGGGGGGGGGGGGGGGAAGGAGACATCTCCAGGAAAACACTTTTCTAGACCCTTTACTCAAGAAAATTTCCAATTACAGAAAGAAGCAAGGAATGCGCAGAAGATAATACTTTGGAAATTTTCTACTATAGTCATTCTAGTTCAAAAATGATTCTCTCAAAGAATCAGGAAGAAACTTATACATAGATCTTGAATGATTATTGAATTTAACAAACATATCCGATCATCTCACCTATCGTCATTTGATGAAGAGTTCTCATTGCCAAAAACAAGCCCGACAACCCCCTGCACCAGAATTGATAGGTTACTTTACACACGAATTTCTAATTGAAGTTGCGGCATCACAAGTTGGTAACTATTAAATGAAAGCATTTTAACATCTTCAGCTTGCAATTTACAAATCAAATTTCATTGAATACAAAGTTGACAGGGGACACACAATCAATTATGAGCCAAACTCATCGCTAGTTTTTATTTCCCATAGACTCAGGATCATAATTTCTGAAAAACTAATTCTTACACTGAATCATCATACACATTAATTTTAAGCAAACAAGTGCGCATACTGATCATTCCGCACTAATTCAAGTTAAATGTCAGCCCCCACACACAGTAAAGCAACGATTAAGTGTGAGAGAAGTACGAAATTACCTTGTAGCCAGACACCAAATCCATTTGCCCAGATCAAAGAGCAGCCTAAAATCCAGGAAAAAGAAAAACCAAGAAAATCCCTGAGAAGATAAATAATTTTAAAAAAAAAAAATCAGTCTAATTCAACTCAAAAGCATATCACAACTATTACGAAACTCATACTTAGAACCCTAGGAGTCAGATTTTTGTTGCAATGTAGGAAATCTAATGCTTAGCGTAAATTTTTCGATGAAAATGCTATTAGAAGGAAACATACCAATCGTAGCTAGGATGAAGGTGATGGATTTTCGCGGGTGCTGAGACTCCCCCTCGCTTTTGAATGCTTACAGTCCCAGTTTGCTTGTGCTTTGCGGTGCTCAGAGTTTTGACCGAAATAAAACCAAATGCATTTTAAGTTATAACAACACGTGTTCGTCTTGCGTTGCATAATTGCAGTCACACTGTTTTTTTCTTTATTTAAATCACATTTTGCCCATCCGTCATTTCATCCTTTTTTCATTTAATTTTTATGTAATTTCAATCATAAATATTTTATTTATTTAAATTATTTTTATCCAAAATTTAACATAAATAATAATATTATTTACATCAAAAATAAAATCTAAAATAGATTTTGAATAAAAATAAAAAAATTAAATATAGAATAACAAAACTAGAACTCAATGAATATAAAAAATTTAAAATATAATTTTAAATCTCATTTTTAATATATATAATATTTTTATAATGGAAAACTCACATGCATTATTGCTTTATTTATTTTATTAGAAAGTATTTTCTTATGAAAATATTATTTATATATATTAATAAAGGAGTGATATGTTAATTATACTAATGATTAAAAAAAGATAGTTAAAGAAATAGATTAAAGGAAATTAATTTTTTTTTAAAAAAGAGGAAGTTATTTTTCTTGAATTTTTATATTTAATATTAAATAAATAAAATATTTTTTATTTTTTTAATATTTTATAATTATATTTTATAAAAAAAATTATCAAAACAAACAAAATTCACATATAATATTTATTTTCTTAAATTTTAACTCAATTTGTTATGCATTCAAGATTAATTCACACTTGATACTCTCTATTCAATAACTATGAATTAAATTATAAAAAATAAAATTAAATATTCTTTAATAATTTGATTCTAATATAAGTTAAATTGAGTTGAAATATAACAAAGTAAAGGTCACATATAACGTATTTGAATTTTTCATTAAATTTTGAATAGAAAATATTTTGAGTAGGTAGTTAACTATTGAAAATATATATGAATAAATTGTAATAATTAAAATTATAAATAAATTAAGTAAAAAAGGATGAAATTAAATATGAGTAAATTACAAATTCCACCATCTTTTTTTTGTTTTTGTGTGTGGTTGTCGGAAACCTGAAAAAACACATATTTGCATCGTATGGGCCTCTATGCGTATCTTTCAGAATAGATTTATGGGGGCTCTTGCCACATATTATTCGTTAATCCGATTTTTTATGAAACCCACTCATGTTGGGCCTAGAGTCACACACCCAACAAATAAGGACTTAACCCTATACATTAAAAAAAAAAAAAGGTTATAATGCTCACACGTCTCTTAAGTTTACGTAACTAATACAAACCTCGTTTGTTTTTTTTTTTCTAATGATAGAAGTAGTTAGATTATTAAATGTACACATATAAAGTTTTGGCATGAAATTCAAGATGTAGAGAAAGACAAAATTTTCAAGCAACTAGAGCTATTGAACGAATCCATCCAATCTATCCATGAATTAATCTGCACGAATCAATCATAATTAGATAGGACCTATGTCTGGTCTATGAGAAATTGAAACTTCTTAAACAAGAGTCTAAATCCTAATATTTGTAAACTAAGAACTTATGGATTAGGTTTATGGACTTTTTCTTTTAAAAAAATAATTTTAAGATTTTAAAAATATTTTTTAGTTTAAAAAGTAATTATAAATTTAAATATCACACATTTAATGTATTCTTAATTTATACCAACAATTCAAGATCAAATAAATCATAATATTTTTTTAATTTAAAAATTATTAATTTAAAAATAAAATCATTAACATAAAAATAATTTATTTAAGTTAAGTCGAATTAAAAGATAAAGAATTAAATTTAAGATTGAATATTAGATTGGTTGAGTAAAAATTTATATAATTTATTAGTTTATTTTAAAAATAAAAATATAAAAAAATTAAAAAAGGTGAACCCATTTATAAATCGTTCCATTATGTCTAAGTAAACTATAGAGTTATTAAAACGAACAGCTTTAAGTTTGTATTTAGATAAACTTGTATTTTACTAATTCTAGTCTATATTTTTCTCATGGACTCATAAGCTTCAGTCAATTTCAACAACTCTACAGGCAACATTATTTGCTACTTTAACTAAATATCATTGGTAACCTCCCTTCTAATTTTAAATATGTACAAATCTATCATTATTACTAATGCTTCTCTTACATCTAAATTTAAAATTTTAAATTAGTAAAATAGTAATGAGGGAAATAAGATATGTAATAAATGATGGTATTGGTGGTTGCTATGTTTTACTCTAATAAAGTTAGTGGTGATAACAATCGCCAAAAATAATGGTAGTAAAACACATATTTACATCACATAACATTATACGAAACTTCAAATATAAAGAAATGGTTTTGTTAATCATGGCCCTAAATGCCATCATTTATTGCTATATCTAACTTCCAAAGGAATTTTATGGAGTAACACTAATTTAAAAGTTGACATTTAATATTTTTAATAAGTTTTGTTTTAAATGAGTTTTCTATCATATTTTTCTATTTTTTATCCTTTTCTTGGATGCAAAGAAAAAAGAAAGAAAAGAAAATGAGAGAAAAGAAAGAAAGAAAAGAAAATGAGAGAAAAGAAAATAATATGAAAAGAATTTTCTCTTTTCTTACATGAAAGTTTAGAAAACAAAAAAAAAATATTTTTTTGCTTGTTTAAATAGAAAAAAGTAAAAAAATTAAATTAAGTTAAATGATAATTCTACCTTTTGAATTAATATATTTATCTAAAAATTTATTTATGACCAATAATAATTACTATTATAATTCACCATATTTATGCAATTTTTTTGTAAATATATATTTAATACATAAAATATGAAAATGTTATTAATTAAGTATTCATAATAAATATTAATAGTAAAATTTAACTTATGTAAGCATTTTATTAAGAAAAGAATTTCTCTTTATTTGCTTTTGCTTTCACAACACCTTGATCCTACAAATTTTCACTAGTAATATTTTTTTCATTTTTTTCTACTTTTAATATAAGTAAATTCTTTTTTTATCTAACATTTTGAAATTAGCACAAGGTTGATAATTTATTTTATGATAAAATAAATTAGAATTTATTTTAAAATTAGTCTATTTTATATAAATTACAATGGTCTCAATTATGATAGTTGATAAATTGTTAAACCTTAATTAGTACTGCACTTTTTCTCTCAATGGTAAAAAATAAGTGTTTCTAAGGCAAATCAAGGACAAAATCATAATAAATGAGTTTTTCACTCATTTTTCTCCTATATATGTTAAGAAAATTTTTTTATGGGCCTTACCTTTTGTTTTCTACTCCTTTTTTCTTCAATCCATTTTCTACCATACAACTAAGTAAAGGAAAATATTTTTTTTCTTTCATTGAGTTTTCTTTTTACCCATTTTCTTTTCTTGAGTTTTTTTTTTCACCCATTTTCTATAAAAACAAGCAAGGGATTAAGGGTTTTGTGACATCACCCCTAAAATTTTAGAATTTCATATTATGAAGAGGAATAATTAATAAATTATTAACAAGGAAATTTTGAAATAGAAATTTTAAGTGAAATGAATAAATTTTAATAAAGAAAGTGTGAATAAGATATTAAAGAAAATAGAATTAATTAATTAACTAATTAATTAAATGAATCTCGACTAAAAAATTTTAGGTAAATAAAAATAAATTATTTGAATAAGATTGAAATAAAGAATTTAAAAGATTTAGTAGAGAAAAAGAATATTAAACAAAAAGAATTAAATGTTATAAATAATTAGATGTAAGTATGTGAGTATAGAGGATATTCAAGATGAAATAATGAAAATGCCTCCTTCAACCCAATCTTTCTTTATTTCTCTCAATCCTCAAACTCTAATTCCCCATCAACTCATTTTTTCACCCCCTTCTCTCCTCCACAAATCTTCTTCAATTAAGCAGTTTGGAAGCAAATCTTCATCAAATCCTTTATATAAACAAAGTGTGACCTTCATAACAACTAAATTCCTCGTTGTTCTCTTTAAATATGAGGAGACTTAAGTGTTTAACCTAACTTGGAATCCTTAGGGTTTTGGCTTATTAGCACTAGGAAACAATAAATTTAATCTTTTAAATTCTCTTCCATACTAAGCAAGTGAGCATACTAAACCTAGTTCAAATATTTAAATTGTTTTGCTTAGTTTGAGCTTAAACTTTAGGGTTTTTATGATTTTTTTTAAGATTATGTTAATTTATGATTATAAATTGATGTGTGATGATATGAATGGTGCCTATAGGATGTGATACATATGTATATATAATCTGGTTGAGCTATATCGTGTAATAAATGAGATATATGGGTATTAATGACAAAATAAATAATATTTTAAGTTAAAAATTTGTAGAAATTTTTAGAGTAATTAATTATATAATATATTATGGCCATGAAATTATTTTCTAGAGAGTCATAATTGACTAGCTAAGTGTAAATTTGGTCTCAAATGGCCTATAGTTAACTATGGTTAGAAGACTTGCTTTTTGGATAACCATATTTGACTACATGACTGGAACTCACTTTTTAGAGGTTTATAGTTGAATACATAGTAAATTATAACATATGTGGTAAAGATTTATAGTTAACTACCTAATGCCTAGATTCTAGCCAAAGTCTTTTATAGTCTACTAACTTAACTTTTTATAGTTCACTATGCTCTTTCTTCTAAGTTGCATAGTCAACTCCCCCCTAGGAAATGCAAGTGTTGTTGTATTTACTATTTATGTGATGAATGATGATGAAAATAAAATGTGTGACTATACAAAGAGGCATGAAATGATTGTATATTGAAATATGAGATCTTAATGAGAAAAAACATGTTGAATCATAAGAAATGCGATAGGGGAAATAAAATATTGAAAGTCAAATTTGATAATTATTTATGAAGAGATAAGATAGATCTTGAAGGTATAAGGAGAGCCTTGTGAGAGATAATGTTAATCGAGAGTCACAAGGAGATTTATTTGCTTTTCTTTATCTTGTTGCTATATGTATGGTATGAATAATTGTGTATATATAAATGATGACTCTAATGAATGTAGATGGTATTTAATGAAGTGTTATTACTAATGAAAAATTATGTTATGAAATGTGTGGTTAAGTGTTTAAAATTACATGAAGGCATATTCATTAGTAAGTTTTGATCATTTCATATATTTGATTGTGCTAGAGTGTTTATTAACTAAGTTTCAAACTTACCTTTTTGTGTGTTTATCTTTATAGATTCTTAAATTGAGGTATCTTCATCATCTCCATAAAGTTGAGCTCATGGGAGTTTATTTGGTATCATTTGGGCAACATTGGGTATTTTGTTATAAATATTTTTGAGTCTTTTTCTACATTGGATAAAGGGTAGAAAGATAGCAACTTGTAACTTTTGAAGTCAATTAGGCCAACTCATTTTCAAGCTTGATGTATTGTAAGCAAATCTAACTATTTTTTAAATTGAAATATATTTTACTAAATGAAATCATCATCTTTTCCTACTAATGCATGAAAACTTCTCCAAATTTTCTTTGTATGTCTTATTATGTTAAAAAAAATGAGAAAGTGGATTTCACAATAGTTATGATTAGGATTGGAATGTGACAGATTTGCTAATTAGTTACTTTTTTTTCACTTTATATATAGCAATAATTTTTATTAATCATAAATAATGGTAAATAAGATCCCTTCTTTTATATATAAGGTGAAATATGAATTCTTGTGTTATAGTGAATGAGAAATATGTCTCACTTTATAAAAAATAAAATAAGTGCGACTATCCATCAAAATTTCTAGTAGAAGCAGGTAAAAGATCAAATTGGATTGAAACAAAACAAGGCTGTCAGTGGAGCTGTTCTTTATGTATAAAGTGTCAAAAAGACAATTGGATTGAATGAGCAAATACATTTGTTTGGCGAATTCTAAAATGTCTTGGTGTTTTAAAATTTATAGTGATATAACGATTTTAAAAGTTATTAAATTAAAATTGTTTAATTATATTTATTAAAAATAAATAATTATAGTTAAATAATTTTAAAATCAATCACATTATCTCAAATTTTGAAAATCTAACAGGACCGTGGCTACCGCCATATGTTTTAGAAAGATGATCAAAGCCAATTGCTGCATACGCAGAAGCAAGCAATCAGCTCTCGATAAGTCGTGATCGTCTGTTTCAATGCTTTCGAATTCTTTGCAACGTTGTAATATTTTAGGAAGTTACCTCTTTGTCTGCACTTTCTGGTTGTTGTTTTCCTAAGGCTTTGTTTGTGTCCACTTTTTTGGTTTCTTTCTCTGCTGAATAAAAATAATAATAAAAAAAATCATCAAATGGCGTGAATTACTTCTATATTAATAAAAATATAAAGAGAACCATTTTTCAGTTCTAACAGAATGGAGTCCAGATTATGAGATCATTTGATCAGCGGAAAATTATATGAAAAGTAGAAGATAAACTAGTTATTTGGTTGATTACTCATTAACAAAATAAAAGGAGTTAGATTTTTTTGTAAAGTTCTAATTTTTATAAAGTAAAAGAAGTTATTTATTTATTATTTTTTAGATCTATAGTCCTGTAAGTATTGAAAATGAAATTCAAAATTGAGTTTCAAATGTAAATTAAAAGTTATGGTTAAATATGAATTAATAGAATAAATTTATATAATTAAATTTAATAGATATAAAAGATTTAAAATTTAATTTAAATTTCATTTTTAGTATATATGATATTTTTACTTCTACATAAGACACTAGTCAAGAACTTGTCATGGAAATTAACTTTTTATTATTAATCAACTAATTTTTTGACAAAAAGTTCATTAAAAATGTTGCTTTTTAGAAAGTTTAATTGTTCATAGTTTTTTTTTTTTGGAATCAAACAGTACCTCATATGTGTTTATTGTTTGAAGTATCGGAAAACACCTTTAATTAAAGTTTATAATTGATATTCAAGTGCAATTAATTAATATTATTAAAAGCATTTTTTTGGCTTCCTTTTATTCAAACTATGATTACATAAACAAAGCATGCATCACATACAAATCATGTCATTTAAATAGGGATCCATTTGATAAGTTAACGTTCTTTTCAAATGGAAATTAAATAGAAGGACTTCATTATTATTTTGAAAAAAATATGGAGGGTAAAGTTGTTCAAATTAAAAGCAGAAGAATAGAATCGTAACTTTCAATAAAATTAAATAATTAAAAATATATTGAGTAATATATGTAAAAAGAAAACTTAATCATTGCATGTCATGTTCCTTAGACTGTATACATAAACTATGCTTCACAGATGATTGATATTAAAATTTTCTAGATTTCATTTTATTCATTAATAAATTTTATTATTTAAAAATTTTATTAAAAATAATTATTTCAATTTATTTATAAATAATTTTTTATTTGAAATATATTAAAAAATATATAAAATTTAATTAAAAAATAAATTTTAATGGTATCATAATAAATACAATATTAGAAAGAGGGTAAAATTTTTATATAATATATATTTTAGGATAAATAAAATAAATTTTAATGAAATTCTTGTTAAATTTTATTGATTTCATAATAGTACAAATGCAATTAAAATAAAAAATATAAATAAAATAAAATTCCTTTTTACTTAAAATCAATCATTGTCTAAAAAATACTTATATAAAAATAAAATAATTTTTATTTTTTGAATAAATAATATAAATAATTAAGTTACTAAATGTATACTGAATTGGACCTTAAATATAAAACCTTTAAAGGATTTCAACAATGGATTTGTGATTTTTCGATCAACTTTGGTATCCCCGTGCCAATAAATGTGTTATAGCATGTGATTTTAACATTTTGAAATGAAAAAATGGAAGCATACAGGTGCAAACATCTGCTGCCATAGACTTGTTTAACTTTTTTTGCTAATAATTGGTTGTAATCTATTCTCATGAATTGAAAATAGTATTTCATCTTCCTCTAATGCTCAAGAAAAATGTTTAATTAATTTATGTAATATATTTGTCATTTTAGAAAATAACAATTATATCTTACCTACAATTTTTTTAATGATAGAAATAGTAATATAATTAATTTATGCCATAGATTTTGTCAATTTTAATCTGTATGTGTAAATTTTTGAATTTAAATTTCAAATATGATGATATTAACAAATGTTACTACATCATTAAAATATTTGCAGTTACAATTTCTTATAGACAAGTGAGTGTCATTTATCTCTTTCAATATCTTGAAATGATTTTTAAATTTAAAAATATTTTATGTAAATAATTAGAGAGACATAAATTCCAAAAATACAGGGTGACTCCACATTTATAAAATCGGCGCATTTTCTACTTCTGAATATATATTTTTCTTTCAAATGGAGTAAAAAAAAGCACTATAAAATTAGTTAGAAATTATTAGATTGACAAGACAAAATTACATACAATATTAATATTATATAATTATATATAATATTTTTGAAAAATTATTTTACGTAAGTCATTCTCTTCAATTTATTTTGTTCTTTAACCCTCAAAATTTTAAGTTAAAATATGGTATTATTCTAATATATGGGTTCATCCCATGGCAAATGCCATGCATCTTCTAAGTTGTTCTTAAAGGGAAATACAATGCTAGCTTGATGAACAATAACAAACCATTCACTTGGTCGATACTTGACTGCCATCCCTATGCTTATCTACAACAAGAATATGTATTACCTTCGGTTAGGAAAATAATATAGGAATCGATAATTAAATTTAAAATTAAGTTTTAAATGTTTTTATATTTATTATATTGAATTTTATAAATTTATTTTATAATTTTGTATTTAATGATAAAATCTGAAATTTTTTTACATTTATTATATTGAATTTTATAAATTTATTTTCTAATTTTGTATTTAATGATAAAATCTGAATTTTATTTAAAATTTAATTTTAAATTTAATTTTTAATATATATAGCATTACTATTTTAATCTAGACAGATCAATTTGTTGGTTATTAAAAGTAATCTTTCTAAAATACAAGTAAATAGCTTTTTCTTCTTTTTCCTTGTCATTGAGTGGCAGAAATTATAACGAATAAGCTGAGTAAAATATTTGTTTATTTGACTTTGAGTATGACAATAATAAAAAAGTCTGAGTTTGAACTCGTCAAACTTAAAAAGTAAATGCATATATATATATATATATATATATATATATATATATATATATATATATATATATATATATATATATAATTTTGTAATCAAAATATTGAGGAAGGTAAATTTTTTAAGTAATATTATATATCATCCAATCTGGTATAAATTTAAATGAGTAATTTGTTATATATAATATAAAGTTTTTACATTATATTGTTTATATTATTGGACTTATGAATCGTTTGAGTTTGAATATTATGAAATTCAAGTCCGATTTGTTGAAAATTAAATTTTAATCAAATTTTTTATAATTCAATTTCAAAAGACTCACAAAAAATTTAATTAGTTTGCACTCCTGCCATGTTAAGATAGTTTGATATTTTTTTTTTTTTTTGGAAAAAGGATGGGATAACCCCAGAACTACAATGAAATATCAACTGCCTATATATCAGCAGCTACTAAGTCCTTACATCAGTCCGAAGCTTTCAAAATCTAACAGCTGCCAATCCCCTTTCAAAGTGCTTTCATTGCTAGTAAAACAGCAACCTTATATTTCTCTCTCTATATACGAGAGAATTTAACTTCTCGAACTTCTGCTAAAACATCAGACGGTTTGATAATTTGATTATTAAAACAAATCGATCACTTTATATATTATAAGCTTCAAGTTGTGCTGCATAAACAATTAATATGTACTTTTCAAAAACTAATTAACGTTATTGGCAGAATCATGGGACTTAATGGGATGGGAAATGAACCTATGTGCGTCGTATTATTCAAAGGCCCACAAAGCATACCTTCTTTTAATGATGTTTAGTGAGACATGATAGTTTGCCCGACTAACTTATTTTTATTAGTAGGAACTATATTTCACAATTTTCATCTTTTAATATTTCAGCAAAACTGAATGATATATTTTATTTTATTATAATTATACTAATTACATAGTTTTTTAATAATAATAGGAGTTATTAAACCACTAAATATATATACATATAAAAATTAGGAACTGAACCTTAAATGCGACAAAAGATACAAAACTTTCAAAGGATATCAAATGTCACTTGAGTCAAAGATTTTCAACTAATTAAATATTCTATTATACAAATGTGAATGGACAATTATTTTGGGAATTGAAACATTAAATATTCTATTATATTATACACACAAAAATTAAGAATTGAATTTTGAATGTAATAGAAGATACAAAATTTTCAAAAGATATCAAATGCTACCTAAGTAAAAAATTCTCAACTAATTAAATATTCTATTATACAAATGTGAATTGACAATTTTTTTGGCAATTGAAACATTAAATATTCTATTCATTATACATGCACAAAATTAGGAATTGAACCTTAAATGCAATGAAAGACATAAAAACTTTCAAAGAGTATCATATGTTACTTAAGATAAATGCTCTCAGTTACTTAAGTTAAATACTCTCAATTAATTAAATATTCTATTATACAAATGTGAATGGATAATTATTTTAGGGATTGAAATATTAAGGTGTTATTTAGTTCATGAAATCATTCTTACATTCATGGTAATGTTATAAAGGAATGTTATATTCTTATACCTAGTTCAAAATTTAGAAAAATATTATTGAGAATGCTTTAATTCAACACTCCTCTAAATTATTCTTATAAGAGAGGAAGTATCATATTAGATATTCACATAATATAAGAATGTTTTAGTGATATAAATAAATTATTTTGCCCATTCTTTTTATTAAAATCTTATCACTATCAAGTATTAACACTTCATTTTATTATCACTTACATCATTGATCACCATTGGCTACCAGCTAATATTATTAATCATTACTTATCATCATCTACTGGTAATAACCACCATTGAACATGATTTATTGTAATGATTACCATTAGCTATCATTTATTATTAATAATTATTGTTAGTCATCATCAATCATTGGTAATTAGCCATTAATCATTGTTAATTATGATTTATCATCAGTAACCATCATCCATTGCAACTCATTGTTAGTCATCATCCATCATTATAGGCTAACATCAAATACCAGCTACCACCAATTACTATCATCCATCATTAGTAACAACTATCCAATACCACTTATCGTTGGCCATCATTTTTTTTATAACAATCCTTAGCTGCAATTTATTATTAGTAATTATTATTGACTACCACACATCATTATTAACTATTATTAACCACCACACATCTCTAATCACTAGCGACGACCATTGACTACCTCCATTGTTATATATTATTAGTGAGTACTATCAATTGTTACCTACCATCATTTATTACTTAATTTTTAATTAAAATATTTTTAATAATTTAATAATATTTTTAAAATATATAAAATAATTAAAACATAATATTATAATATCCCTTAAAATATTTTTTAATCAAATATGGTAAAGTTACATTTTCACTAACTAAATTATTGAAAATAATATTTTAAAAAATTAAATTATTGGGAATAACATTTCTTGTGAATATTAAGATTTTGATAAATGTTTGATTTTGCAAATGAAATACCATTTAACAAATTTCCCTCTTTTTAGTTAGAGTATGCATATCCCAATAAACAAATTAAATGTTTTATTTTTTATTTTTAATAATATAATAAATAATAATACATCTAATAATAGAACAATATTTAATATTTTGTTTCTATTTTAATAAATCATTTAATGTATTATTATTTATTACATTACTAAAAATAAAAAATAAAGTATTTAATATAGTTAATTAAATATATAAATATATAATATTTAATAATAATTCCTATTGTTAGCATTTTCCTAATTTAAAATTAATATACTTTTTATTGAATCCTATTTCCATGAATGAAAATAATTTGTTATGAGAAAAAGTATTCCTACTTTAGGAAAATGGGGGAGTGGGATGGAGATAGAGAGGGGACCACGAGTTAAAAAATGATGGGGATCCATACTTTGCAGTGTTATAAAGAATATGCTTTGTGAAATTTCGATATATTAATATATTAGTATATTATTAAACTTAATCATATATTAAATTTAATTTTTTATAAAATTAAATTTCATGCACTGTATTATAATATATTAACAATAAAATTTAACACTTCACCAGTAGAATTTTCCTTTCGCCTTATTTCTCAATCAAAACTTGGCATTGTTCAATTGAACCTTCTAGGAAGTTACGCACAATCCCCACTTAATTTCCTGCCTTTGGTTTTCTGTGGACTGACTTGTCGCATGCCTGCACTCTCTCGTGTCCTGTTTGGGGGTATCAAAGAGATTCTACTGTATATAATTATATAAGGAGGGAAACTTTTTTTATTTTAAGTCACACACTTCGAAGTTTGATGTATATTTGTATTTTTTATTTTAAAAAAAATATATAGATCTTTTATTTCTTATCTATGGTTATTTTATTTTAAATAAACGCACATATTTTTATTTAAAATATTAAAAATGAATTTTTTAAAAATAAAAATATATAAATATAATTAGATTAAATTTTTAAAAAGTAAGTATTATTTATCTTATATGATTGTTGTTTAACTTACCCTCTAAAATATGTTTGGAATTTGTACCATTTAAGTTTTCTTCAATGATAGCAAACCTGCTCTCATTCCTCTAGATTAAGGACCAACAATCTGGTAATGAATAAGCTTTTTAAAGCAAACAGTCTAATACATTTTTTTTTTATTGAATGATTGGATTATGTAACAATATATTATTTAGTTATTAATATCTTATCTTAAAATTGTTTATCTAACTAATTATTAATTTCTCCAAAGAAGCATTGTTTCTGTGGAAAGCAATGATTTTTAGGGATCATTAAACATTATGTTAAAGTAGCTTATTCATCGCAGTATAAATAAAAATAATATTAAAAATTTAATATTATTGTAAATTTGAAACTATCTTCGATTGCATGGAAAGCAATGACGTTTGGGACAAAAATACCCTCCAGCACTCGACAACTAAGGCACGAAAATTGCACAGACAATTTTGACAACTTAGATACGCCTCTCCTCACTTGGGCTCTGTTCTAGGTCAACCATTTCGGAATAGATCTCCTCAACTTTTTCTTTTTCTTTTTTTAATAATTCTTAAAGTGATTAAATTATTATATATATCCATATTATTTTTAATTTTTTTTACATTTTAATTTTCAATTTTTAATTTTACATATTTATATATTAAATGAATTATCATTCATATAATTATTAGAAAAAAAATTGAGATAGAAGAGGGATAAAATATTTAAATATCATTATGTTCACTCGAATAAAAATCTCTCTACTTTCAATTATTTTATTATCTTGGAAAGTTGGATTTCTTTTTGAATATTTACAAACACATTTATATGATTTCCTAATTCAAAGACAAATTCAGAGTGACAACGAGGTGCAAAAATTCGACTTTTATTAAATACTTTCGTAATTCATTTTAATTTTAATAATGATGATATTATAGATATGGATAATTATCATGAAAAGTCATGTAAGGCATAAAATTCAATTCAACATTATGAGACTCCAATGTATATATTTTTCTTCCTTCAACAGCTGTCCAGAGGGAGTTATAAATTAGTAGCAAATTAGAACATGACCAACGAAGTCACGTTGTATTGATATATTTATTAATTACTAAATCGAGAATTAAAATTTAAATTCCTTTTTAATAGTTTATTAAACATTTCAATTTTAAAATTTGAATTGATCCAACCAATTCAATTGGGGGGATCGGTACTCAGATACGAAAACGAATTGAATATACTTATAAATTTTGGACTATGCAAGAATTTGGATCGAACCATTTAAATTTCACAAAAAATTAATTGAGTTGGAATTTGGTTCAATCCGTTAGACCATTTTACTTTTACTTTTCCATTTTTATTAGTTTTTGGACTTGAATTAAGTCCGGTCCAAAATCCAAGTTATAAAATAAATTAAGATATAAGTACTAAAAAAATCAAGTATGATTATAATTGGAATTAAAATTTTTATTATTAATCTTTTATTTTATCTAAAATTATATTGAGTTATTTATTATGTTTTAAAAATAAATTTGTGTTAATTAAATAGACTAAATTTTCGTTATATTTTTTATATGCATATACGTACTGTATAATTTATATATATTAGTCGGTTTGATTATTGAATTTAATTTTGATCTAATTATTTTATTAAATCAATGATTGAACTAAATTTTAAAATATTATTTTTAATATGTTGAATTTTAAATATTAATCTGTAGCTAATTTATTAATCATCCATTTGTTTGTCGGCTATGTACCGAGTAAAAAAAAAACAAATTCAGAACTCATGTCTCGAAGAATCACGTGATGCCAAAATTGTATTGAGCAAGTCGATAATGGGTTTTTTGTTTTCTGGTTTTAAAAATAATTTTTTTATTTTTAAAAATAGAACAACCTGGTAATCTGGTTTTAAAATTTATTTTTTAAATACATATTTTAAAAATATGAAAATAGAAACAATTTTTAATTTTTTTAATTTATTTTTTATTTTAAATATTAATTTTATAATTAAATAAAATATTTTTTATTTAGAATATTAATAATTTTTTAATTTTTAAAAATATAAAAATAAAAATATATTCAAACACACTCAATACCTATCTTTGTAGAATTCAATTCAATATTATTGAGTAAGTCGATAATACCTAAAAAATATAGGAAAGAACTGGGTCTTTTTACGGATTTTCATCCTAACTTTTTTTATTCATATTTTAATATTTTCTCCACTAATTCAAAGCCCGAGAGAGCACGTAAATGTTTGTGTTATTTTTCTTAGCATTTATGGAATACTACTTATTGGTAAATTCTATGTTAAATTTATTAATCAATTTTGTATAATGGATTGAAATTTTTTTATGATATTATATATTTTTATAATAAAAGTAATTAAATTACTAAATATATATATAATATAACAAGATTAAATTCAAAATGTGAAAAAAAACTATCAAATAATATCAGATACCAAATCAATAACTCACATCTCATCAAATTTTTTTTAATATTCAAAGATGTTAAATTTTGTATAACCCATTGAAAAATAATAATATAAAAAAACTTGGAATAGCATGAGATCAAATCATATATAATCTATTTTCTTCAGTAATCTCAAGTATATAAAAATAAAATAATTTATAAATATTATTATAAATTTTTGAAGAAGATAATGATATAATGCTGATCTTTCAAGTCACGTAAACTGTTTATTCTTACTTATTGTTTTTTCATAGAAAAGATCAAATCATACGTCGACGACTGCATCTGAACAGCATGCCTGCTTTTATCTAAGAACAGGAATCCGAGACAAGTGTTATTCTTTTTCTGGGTCTTAGATTCCCAATTTTATCTTGTATTTCTCAATTATCCTATTTTCCCCCTTAAAATACAATTTTATATACGTTTCCCTGGTCTGTGTGTACTTAAATCCCATCCCTTCCATTTTTTGGAGGAGAGAGATTTCGGGTGAGAGAGCCAAAAAACCAACCAAACGGCTATAATTGACGTTACGAGGTTCGAGGAATTCCCTGGGATAGAAACAAACACATACACCTGTCTTCCATAAAAATCGTTACATTTTTTCGTGTTTATTCCGTTTTATCCAAAGATTTTCATTGCAAAATCTGGGATTTTGGTTGGTTTCATGCTCTTTATCTGCTTTTGATGTTCTGGGTTATCTGGGCTTGTTTCCGGGAGCAGAAAATTGAGAAGAGATTGAAGGAACGCAATTGGACGATTATTGTGCTCTCATAAACAAATTCTGGGTTTTGGTTCCAGCAACCTTAACCATGCCAGAGGGGTACTATAATTCAAAGAAAACTGATGACATCTGCGGGAAAGTTTGTGGCCAGGTGCGATTTTTCTCAAACCGATTGTCTCTCTGATTTATCTCTTTCACCCACATGAAATTTTGGGTATGTTTTGGTCTTTTGGTTGATGGGTGTTTTTGCTTTGAGTTAGGCTATCAATGTAAAGCTGGGTCCCAAATTTTCATTTTCGATGTTTAGGAAGTTTTAACCTTTTTCTTATCCAATTTTTTATCGTGTTATTTATGTTTTCCTGTGTTGTGTAACGGGATATCTAATTCGATTGTAGAAGGGGAAAAAAATGATCTCTTTAAGTCATATGTGTCTTCACAATGGAACCATAAATTGCATGTGTATTGCTTTTCTGCGTTTTTGAACGTATTTTTGATGTGTTTATCATATCACTTCGAGGCTGTTGTTTGTTAAGTGGTTTCGAGAGTTTTTGAATCTGAGGTTTGAAAGATGGTATTCTATTTGGCATTGGAATCATTGTCATATTTGTTTTATATTTGCATGTATTTTATGGAATTATGGGGGTTGTAAACTTGTTTTTGTTCTTTGTATATGACTAAGTAGATTCTCAGATTTCCCTCAAAATTGTATTCATTAGAAGGCCGTGAAACATTGATGCTTACGCTGTGGCTTTTGAACTATTGCCGTTAAATTTGTGTCTCATGATCTTTAGTCCTGAAGCTGGACCACTACTGTTTTGTGACTTTATATGCAGGAAGAATTACTATCCGTTGGGAACCTATCGTTACATGTATTCAAGTATATGAGTTTTTTCCCTTTTATTTATGAAGTTATCCATTTAGCTTAGAATGCTTTTGTTTACTACGCCACAGGGTTCGCGCCCAGCATTGGCCTTGTCCAGACTCCGATGTATTCTACGAGGGTTTGACATGAAGGCCTTACTTTTTTTATTGGTGGTTGTCCCAGTAGGCATCTTTGGTCTCTATTTGCATGGGCAGAAAATTACTTACTTCCTGAGGCCACTCTGGGAATCTCCTCCAAAGCCTTTCCATCAAATCCCTCACTACTATCATGAAAATGTGCCGATGGAGACCCTTTGCAGACTTCATGGGTGGGGAATTCGTGATTCACCAAGACGAGTTTTTGATGCTGTTTTGTTTAGTAATGAAATTGACATGCTTACTATTCGTTGGAGAGAATTGTATCCCTATGTGTCACAGTTTGTACTCCTTGAGTCAAACTCAACATTTACAGCGTTGGCCAAACCATTGCTTTTTGCAAGCAACAGGGACAAATTCAAGTTTATTGAGCCCCGGTTGACATATGGGATGATTGGAGGCAGATTCAAAAGCGGAGAAAACCCTTTTGTTGAAGAGGCATATCAAAGGGTCGCGCTGGACCAGCTTCTCAGGCTAGCAGGCATACAAGATGATGATCTCTTGATAATGTCTGATGTTGATGAGATTCCTAGTGCCCATACGATTAATCTATTGAGGTGGTGTAATGAAATCCCCAAAGCTCTTCATCTTCAATTGAGGAACTACTTATACTCTTTTGAGTTCTTTTTAGACAACAAAAGTTGGAGAGCATCTGTCCATAGATATCAGAGTGGCCAGACAAGGTATGCACACTATAGACATTCTGATGTCATGTTGTCAGATGCTGGTTGGCATTGTAGCTTCTGTTTCCGTTATATCAGTGAATTCATATTCAAGATGAAAGCTTACAGCCACAGTGATCGGGTGAAGTGTCAGCATTACCTGAACCCTAACAGGATACAGGATGTGATATGCAAAGGGGCTGACCTATTTGATATGCTTCCTGAGGAGTATACATTTAAGGATATTATTGGCAAGATGGGACCTATTCCTCATTCTTATTCAGCAGTACATCTTCCGGCATATCTGTTGGATAATGCAGATGAATATAAGTTCTTGTTGCCTGGTAACTGCAGAAGAGAAAGTGGCTGAGTTCAAAACTTGAGTTGTTTTTTTAGGTTGGATAATTGATGATAGTGCATAACACCAAAAGGAGCTCTACCTATTGATTTATGGCCGCAGCGTGGTGATGGTATTAGAAAACCTTCATTATACCTAGTAAATACTCTGGATGGCCATTAAGAAGAGCCGATGGTATATCAGCAATTGGCAGGAATATCTGTATATTCAATTTCAAGAACAGGGTTTTCAACCATCATGGAGGCAATGAGTTTTTGAGTGAGAAGCTCTTTGTGAGAGGCATAGGCTTATGGCTTTGTCAAACCTTTGTACCTTATCTTTGGGTTTGCACAAGCCCTAACTTGCTTAGTAGTAGTTTGACAATTCCCTAACGTTTCTTGCGGGAATATGAATTTCTTGGCCTAAGTTATACATAGCCAGTAGGTTTGTTTACTGACTTATTTGTAGATCTAATTTCACTTGAAGTTCACACTGATCATAGGGTTGGATTTTGCTGTTGGTTCCTTCCCTATATTGCAGTTTGCAGATGACCAAGTTTACGTGGTCTTGTATATGCTTTTATCTTTCCATCTTATAATTTTGTCTTGCAATGAACTTGTGGTCCAGGTGGATTTAGTTGTTTCTTATTTTTTCTTCCTTTGATGGAATTCTGGTGCCTAATTTTCAAGGCTCAAAGTGATAAAAGCAGATAAGAAGCTTTTAAAGGATGAAGCTTTTTTTATTTTTCACTCAAATTTTGAAGTTATCATTCAACTTTTGTTTTCCTGTCAACTTTGGAATAATTCATTTGTGGCTTCAGAGAGAACAGAATCCAATCAGCCTACTTTGCTGTCTGTTTGGAAGAGGAAAATGCATGTTATCCCCAAAAATAAGCTAAAAATAGAAGCATATTTCTTTATTTTTCTTGTTGAATAGCGAACAACACTAATTCTTTTAATCTTATATGGCATTGTTGACAAATTTTGATTTATATTGATCCAAATTATTTAGATTTTTTCAAACGGCATTGAATAAGACACAGAAAATGAAAATTAGTGCGAGAAACATTATTGTCTTGTAATCAAATCATCAGTGTCGGAGAAAATTTCTTTTGAATAGTGTTTTAGAAAATTCTAAACTTATCTTCTGCACACATTCAATTCACTTTCATAATACGTAAAATTTATAACAAAAATGATAACAAAAAAAAAATTGAAATTGGGTTTTGAATTTTTATATTTATTAGATTAAATTTAATAAATTTATTTCACCATTTTATATTTATCAACAATCTTATTTTATATTTGAAATTTAATTTTAAATCTTATTTTTATTGCATTACTACATTTATATTGCCTGATCCACTCCTACTCATAATATAAATGGGATCCAATTTTAAATCATTGAATTAGACATTAACGAAAGCGTTTAGATTTGATAAAACTGATGATGTTTTGCCTCTTAAAAGCATTTTGTGGTTGTGGTAGATTCTTTGTTGACTTGGGAGAATTTTTGGCCTCTCATTTGATGTATTTTCCATGGGAATTGACGTGTCATTTTCCAAGACTTAGAGAAATCAAAGAAGAGCATGACTTTCTGCACTCACTATTTGTTGATGTCCCCACCACCCAGCTGTGAAGATGGAAGCAAATTTGAAGAAAATCATATTCCCACTTAGGGCCTTATTCTTCCCCACTTCAATTCATTATATGCTTGACTCAATTTTTTTTTTGTTGTGCTTGTTATTGCTGAACCAGCCATTTCTTATCCCATGATGTTCATTATTTTCAAATGCTTTTCACATTTCTGTTTTTCTGGTCTCCACATAATGTCTATATAAAAAAAAAATGCAGCTTTCATATTCTATTGTGCAAATCTTTTCCCAATAATCAAATTAGTATTGCTTGTTTTAAATTGAGTTTGCTTCGAGTTGTGCCACGTATCACAATTATAAGATTATTGATGATTGAGATAATACAAGCAATTGAGTTTGCTTCAAGTTGTGCCACGTATCACAATTATAAAATTATTGATGATTGGGATAATACAAGTAATGCCGTCTTAAGAAAATTATATATTATTTCACACGTAGTTTTACGGATTCTCCTTAACTCACATTTATTTTCAAACATCAAAATTTGTTCATGCTTTCTAATATCAATACTCAGTTTATTTAAACTTTTTTCAATCTAACTTTTAACGGAATATTCCTCATTGAGTAAGACAGATAAAATCACAAAGAAGTAAAGAATAATTTAATCACGTAGATAATTTTTGATATTAATAAATATAAATATAGAAAAATTACACTTTAATTACATGTATTTTACCTAATTCACTTGTTATGAAAATTTTCATTGAAAATTGGACAAAAAAATTATGTGCACAAGCAAGAATTATAATATTAATATATATTAGTTTATCATGTTATTTTTTTAAATATAATTTCACAAATCATTTTTAAAAGGTTGAAAGGATAATAAGCAGATCATCTTAAAGTTGAAGTGAATATTTTAGCTTTATTTTACTTAAGTAATTGATAAGTTAACTTTAATTAATAAATTAGCTGAGAGTTGATTATATAACAAAAATTTTATAAAATTAACTATTAAATTAATTAAAAATAAAAAAATAACAAAAAGGAGATATTAATACAAATAGATATATGTTAAATTAATTTATATTTATTTAAAAATTATATTATATTAATGCAATCAAAATATTCAACAAAAGATATAATTAACTAAAGTTTAATTAATTATATTTTACCACCTTATATAGCTTTTATTTAATTATTATTTATAATAGAAATATAATTATTTAAAATATAATTAATTATATTTTATGAAATCATATATTTATTTATTTACTTACTTATTTTTATTTAATTATTTATACTATTTTTATATTAGATATCTATTAATTTAATTATTTAATTAATTTTTATTTTTTATTATTTAAATCAAAAGCATAATTATTTATTAAACGCATAGGTTATAAATTGATAAAAAAGATAAATTTGAAATTTTTTGAAAAGTTACTATTTTTTATAAGTCAATATATGAAATACCTTTAGATGTTATAAATTGATTTATTTTTTTGTGCAAAATAGAGGTTTTATAATTCTCCTTAAAGGGTATTTGATTTGTAAAATATTTTTAATGTTCCTAAAAATATTACTTAAAAATTTTATATTTTCATATTTAGTCCAAATTTTTAAAAAATCTATTGAGAAATGTAATATTTACAAGAATGTTTTTAATTCAACTCCCCCTCAAAATATTCATATAAGGAGAGATAGATATTTCAAATTCATATGAGATGAAAATATTGATATTAAAATAAAAAATAATTTTATACCTATTTTTTATGCTCTAATTTATTCTAATTTTTTTTAGTTTTCATTTTTCACTTTTCACTTATACTTCTCATTTTCAATTTTTTCATGATAACAAGCATAATTACACTAAATAAGTTAAAAAAAGTAATTTCTAAATTTTAATCCTATTAATTTATATGAAATCTCATAAAAAATAAAAAAGGGTTTACAAGGTAACTTTAATCTTCTAAATTTCAACTTGTATAATTACATTAATTAATATTACATATACATGTGTAATATATATTTTTAAAATTTTCTCATTTACATAAAAATTATAATTAAAATTTATAATTATTTTTATAAATTTTTATGCCTTAAAAAGTGAAAAAAATATGAAATTTTAAATGTTTAAGTTATGCAAAACTAATATCCTTATATCAAGGATGACTTTTAATTTGCTTATATATTAATTATATAAATTTTTTTAATATTTTATATATTAAATCACTTATTATGTTTTAATTGGATAGAGTTAAAATTATTAATCTTCAAAAGTTTTTATTCACATATTTCCAATTAAATCTATAATTTATTAAATTTATAAAAAAATTAATAAGGGTAATTTTTTGAAAAAAATAATGAGATCCTCATAAATATAAAATATGAATCAAATATAGAAATATAATATATCTGTAAATCTAAAATTTTTTTTAGCAATATATATATTAAACTAAATATAAAAATGTTACATTTTAAAGAATAACATACCCAAAGATTATATTTTTGGGAATATATACTTTTCAGTGAATGGAAGATTTCACCAACCAAACACCCTTAAAATCTAATTAACTTTGTATGGTAAACCCAAAAAGAGAGATTTTCAGTGAATGGAATATATACTTTTCAGTGAATGGAAGATTTCACCAACCAAACACCCTTAAAATCTAATTAACTTTGTATGGTAAACCCAAAAAGAAAAAAAAATTATTATGGGAAAGAGAGATAAGCCTCTCTCCCTTTATTATAAAATGTATCCCCTCCCTCGTGCATGTAGAATGGTCATAACTAATAATTTTCTTTGACAAAAAATATCCTTTATAAAAATAGTTATAGATAAAAAATGATCTATATTTTTTATGTAAAATAGGAGTAATTTGATGAAAGATAATTTTTTTAAAAGAAAATTATTTTTCTTGATTATCATAATTTTAGATATTATTTTTTTATCACAAAAAATATAAAATATTCCTTCACTTATATATAAGAAAATAAAATTTTTCTATAAAATATATCTTCTGAAAAAATAAACATAGCCTTTGTTTATGTAATTAATATCATTTCTTGCTTAATTTAGAATAGCATGTGTGGCTTTTACCATGAAACTGATTTTCTTGACCGGTAAGAGACCTTACACTTTTAAGTAGACCCTTTTTTGAGCCATTTTTGTATATTTGTAGGAGGTTTCTGCAACGAGAAGAAAGTATTTCCTATAGAAAGGATAGCAAAAACAGAAAATTAAGGAAAGAGAAAAAAATTTTCTTTAATGTTGGATACTCAGTTTAGGGGCCTTTTGAAAGATTTTCAAGCATTTTAAAGTAGATAAACTTGGAAAGGTATTTTCATTTTTAAAAAAAAAATGGTTCCGGCCTTCGTTTTGAGGTATCAGCCAAGAAAGTTAAAACAAAATATTCCTCGTCATTATGACTGAAATTTTCCTTAAATGAATAGTCTCAATAAATACAATATTTTATTTTTTACACTGCAGCTTGCAGGAGAGCTACTTATGGCGTATTCTAATATATATAAATTAGAATAAATTAGATTTTGAATTGATAAGTGCTATCAAATTGGAAGTAGAGAATTCTAATTGATACACAAAAGTTTGATTTTTAGCAAATGCTGAAAAAGAAAATTAGTAAAATTTATTTTCTAAAATTTAAAAATGTAAATTATGTGATTCACTCAGAGCTAAAAGCATTCACGGTTTGGCCAGTAGCATTATATAACTCGTTAATTCCCTTTATAATTATTCTCAATATGGAATTATGTTGAAATTGAATTAAAATTTTCAATCCTTAATTTGATCGAAGTTATTAACGTGAATTTAATTTGTTTGAATTTACATATCAAAATGACCAAAATTAAATTTTAAAATTAAGCGAGATCAAATGCAAATATTATATATTACAGAACTAAAATTATAATTAAGTCAAGAAAAACTTAGTGCAGTAACTCTTAAAAATTGTCATCCAAGGGACAATGTACAATACATGTCTCTCATTTGCAAATATAAAGAAATAGAACTCAATTAATTTGTAATTGAATTTATGAATTAATTAAGACATGATTTTAATTTGAATTAAATTTAAATATTTATTTTTTTGTGATTATAAATGTGGAAAAAAAACTGATTAAAGATAGTCATGAATTGTGGTGTAAAGCCCATTTCTTTATTTAGATGTGAACTAATAATGCTTAAAAGGTTGACTTTAACATGGGTTTGAAAATAATTGTATATAACCTTTTATAAAAGGGAAATTATTATATATGATTAAAAAAGTATAAAAAATTGGCAGATAAAGACGAGAGCGCACAGAACGAGCACCACTAAAAGATATAATCAATTAAGTTGTACGTTTGAATTTTATAAATTATAAATTAATTTTCAAGACATTTTTAGTATAAATTTAATTGTTTCTCAAAATATGATGTAATTATATTTGGAATATCTATTTTAAATATTATATGTTAACCTTCCCTAAAAATATCATGCGAAAACAATGTTAACCTTTTTTGTTTTTAAATTTATTGTTTTAGGTTACAGTCTTTGATACATTTTAATTTTTAAAGTACATTTTACACTTTAAAGGAATCAAATCTCCATATATATATATATATATATATATATATATACTAGATAAATTACTCTTTTTATTATTGCTTAAAAATGAAAGAGTTTATCTGAATAAAAAAAGAGACAAGAACGAAATGGAGAGAGAATACCTACGTTTTCCAAAATATGCTACTTCCCTGCCTTACTCATGCTCCTCCCTTAATGCCCGACTCCTGATTTTTTAAACTAGAATATCCTAATTTTATTTTTGTTCTTACTCTTAAAACAAAGGTTTCATTTTTAAATAAATTTTGAAAATAGATCCTCGAAAAGGGTATTAAATTTTAGAGAAAGAGATACAATTTTTTTTATTGAAAGGTGTAAGTTTCAATAAAAATAATAAGGGATTCTAAAATAAAAATTACATCTTTATTTCTCTAAAAATAATAAAAAAATGTAAAAAAAGAGGATCTAGATCTATAAATTTGTAGGGTTATTGCCTTTTAATTAAGTGATATGATATCCACACACTTAAACTCTTAATTTCATACTTGTTATTTTTGGCCGAGGTTAGCATATAATATCACAAAAATAAGAGGTATTGAATATAATTAAGTTAAAATTAAGGGAAGTTCTATATAATTTGCTCTTTTTTTTAATAAAAATTTTCGGGATTAATGGGATTCTAATATTATTATAATGCTAAAATTTCAATATTATGTAGTGTCCATTGTATTTTGACAAATTAAATTTCATCTTTCAAACGATAAAAGGAGTTATAAGTCTCTTAACAGAGATATGATACAATGTCTTAAGTTTAAACTAGGACAATAAAGAAATAAAGTTTGAAAGATAATATGGGATACCATTTCATTACTAAAAATATTAATAATAAATTAGATATTTTAAAATTATGATAGAGACAATAATAAAATTAAAATGCTAACTTTCTAAGTTATTAAAATATAATAAACAGTATTATTACAATTTTAGTATTTTGATAGTATTAAAAATTTAATCATGGGGTGACGCCAGTCATGCATTTGACTTGGTATATTTTGCACCGTCCAAAATAAAAGTTGACCCCCATAAATTAAATACAAAGCAAACTTGGCTTAGTGATTGTGCAAAGTCATTAAAAAAATTTTCAATGAGTTGAGCCAATGATGTATGACTTGACTTTTAGACATCAATTAATAACACTAAGAACACGTAACTTAATAGTATAGTAATAATTAAATTTTTGAATATTTTTTCTTGAATTTTATAACTTCCAAATGCTCAAATTCAATGACTTTATTAAGTCCAGCCCCACCTTTCCGTCGTCCTCTCCTTTGTTAGAAAGGACACTACAAACGAAAAGTATTCCCCATGTGAAATTTTTATATATTCTAATTATATCATATTATCATACTCAATAATGAAGAATAGTTATCAATTTTTAAAATTTTCAATATCTTGTAAAATAAAAAATTAAAATTTTAATATACATAAATTTCACAAAATCAACAAATTGATTATAAAATTAATAATTATTTTTTATTTATTGAATATGACAACACATGATGGAATATAAAACAAATTCTCTTCCCCCTTGCGTTAGAGAAAACACAATTAGGCAAAGACAAGGCCAATAAACTAACTCGGCATACATTCAAAGTCATTAATTTAAGCCACTAAGAGTGCAGGGTAAACTAAAACTAAGAGATTAAGATTGTTTGATTTAATAGTATGAGAAATTATATTTTTTGAAAAATAGAAAAAAGATAGATTATTCAATTGATTATTATTTAATAAATTAAAAAAATTTTTTTTTTAAGAAGTCTTACTTTTCAAAAAATATGAAAAAGTTACTTATTCACTTTTCTTTATTATATTCAACTTTTTATATTATTTATGAAGACAATAATAAAATTATTATTATTAAATTTAATTTATTAAATTTAATCAATAATAATTAAAATTTATTAATTTTTATTATAATTATATTAATAATATAATAATTATTTTAGTAACATTTCATAAAAAATTTAAAGTTAAATTAAATAAAATATAAAAATTATCTCTTATAAAATGTCATTTCTAAAGTGTTAAAAAAACAATTTTAAATATTTTTCAAAAAATTCATATAGAAAATTATTTTTTGAAAAATTTAATTTTTTGTAAAAAATTATCTCTCATACGAATTAATCGATTGGTAAATTATGTATGTTGATCGTCTAAGACTCATTAAAGGAAAAAAATGGTCCAACCACTTTGTCTCAAAGCAAGTATATTTTAGACGAGGAAGACAAAAAATTACCGAGTATGTCCTTGCAGAATTTGAACCACGATAAATTGGGACCAGTTCGTTTTTAGCTCAAAGTCACCCTGTCAAATATATAAATCTACAATGAATGATTATCTTCTATTAACTGGGCTTAGTCACGGTCCCAAGACTCATCTTTCTCTTTTGCTGTTTTCTTGTGAATATTATTATTTTTGTCAACAATGGTTCTACCACTACTTGGGAGAGAGTGCGCTTCATCGTCATTGCCCCTCCCGCTGTGTCCATCAGCTCTTGCTACTCTCGTGTCTTCTTCATCATCTGAATGCCACATCCTGTTTCCCGAACCACTAAATGTATCGTCGGATTCAGAACTGTTTCTCTCGAAGCCTTCAATAAAATCAGCTCCACCAATCCTATCTTGTTTCCTACTTGCCCTTTTTGGTATATCAAAACCACAGTCAGTATCATCAGCATTACCATAATGGTACCTTGTACTATTTCTGTTGTCTCCCTTAATCTTACATGCATATTCATTGTCACTGTTGCTCCTGTAGTTCTCACCATACTGTCTTGATGGCCTACAGTCATTTTCTTCCCCATCAGACTCCCACATTGCATTTTCAAGATCATCAAACATACCTTCTGATTCAGAATCTTCAATGGCCATATTCCTCCTAATTTTAGCTTCGGCACGTCTCCTTGATCTTTGATTAACTTGGGCCCTTCCAATATTGATCCCCTTCTCTCTGTCCACCCTACTTTCCTTGAACCTGCTGTGAGACTCATCAGGATCATCAGAATTCCCGTCAAGATCACTAGCACCACCTGAATGCTGCTCCTCATCACCATCATCTTCTTCATCATCACTATCACCAGCCCTACGGATAGCATGTTTAGTATGTAAAATCCTTGAGCCTCCGTCCTCACCATCATAATTATCATTTCTATAAATACCAGATCTTTGGAATCTTCCGTCAAATTCTCTGTTCAAATACCGAATTCTGCCAAACTCTTCCTTGTCTTTCGCCTCTTCTGCTTCAAATTCTTTATCTGCTGCATCCTCTATTTCAGCAATAAATCGATCTAACTCTTCCTGGTCACTGTCAGCAGAAGGTTCTGACTGCTCCAAATCATCAGTGGGTTCTGTTACTGACCGTTTGCCATCATGGAACACATAAGGGGTTCCTTCTTTCTTGTCAATGGCATTGAAGAAAGTGGAAGCAACTCTCTGGATGCTGGCCATGGCAGCTGGATCCTCAGGATTTACACCCATCCGCCGGAGTTGCTGTTCTATTTTCTTTATGTTTAACTTCTGAGATTCGAGAGCTTGCTCAAATCTGGCTTTGAACAAAGCCTGCATACAACAACAAAAGGAACAAACATAATACCTATTTAATACTCATAACCAGAAACATATAATAGATGGATGTGGCGAAGTGGTAGAGTTGCAAAAGGAATACAGCACTAGTAACGTACCTTTCTCTTTGTGAGGGTGTTAATAGGTATCAAATTTTTGGGTTGGCGATAGTTTCTGCCACGGAACATAATAATTGTTTTCACATTATGAATGTTTACTACAATACCACCACTCAATCTTGCAAGCATTGTGGCCATTTCTTTGATTTTTTCCTTGGGGAAATTGTCACAACAAACTTGCACGGTCTCATGAAATTTCCAATGCAGATGCATATTTTGCACAACTCCTCCAAAGACCCCCCGTACACCAACTGGAACATAATTCTTATTCCTGAATCCAATTTTTTTGTATGCCTGGAGCTGTTCAGGTGTAAAGAGCTCAGGATCATGCCGAGGGGGAGGCAATTCTGGTAGCTCATATTTCTTGAGCTTCTGTAGCAGTAATGCCACTTTCTTCTTGGCCTGCAACATTAGCACAGGAGGCAAATATTATCTAAGCAAATGGCAATACAAATAACTCAGAAATATGATCCAAAGTCCATAAATTTGCATCTGCTACCATTACAAGGAATTCTCCATTCGTTGATGATTATACTAGTTAATCACTATATGACCAAAGGCAATGACATAAATGAAAGGGTAGACTTGCAATTATGACCTAGAATTTAAGAGGGCATATTCAAATCTGTTTGATGGAGACACCAGAAAAATCTCCAACACAGCACACACATAGAGAAAGCTATTATCTAGTTTATCCATAAAAGGAACAACATATCAAGTACCTGAACTCTACCTGAGGTCCTCTTTGTCTATAACCCCCAAACAATCAGTAAATTAAAAAAAAAAAAAAATCAAACAAATATATCATATGCGGAGATCATAGAGACAATAGAGTTTGCTCTACTTTGCACAATAATCCATGCTCTAATGAATTTAACCTCTTTAATTATTTATCACTCTATTCAGCACATTAAACCACCCAATTTACATTTTAATATAAAATTTATATTTTCATAGATGAGAGACGTAAATTCAAGTACATGCATTCAATACACTTGGGCTTTCCAATTGACAAGGAGTCTTGTCCATAGCACATGTGAAATCAGTATCAATTCTTGGCTCATAGAACTAAATATTTTTCCCTTGACAAGGCACCTCATATCAGGCAGTAAGACTCCTTATAAACCTCGAGAGCTCTCTTGATTTTACTCCATCTGTACTTAAGGACAGAAACAATGGAATTCCTTTAAGAGCCTGTTCCTCAGCTCACGTAAGCTATTTTTGTCTAGCCAAGTTAATGGAGAAAAAAAAAAATAATTAATAGTTTTTATGCAACACAATTGGACCTCAGGTTTGTCCTTTCAAACCAGTTCCTCCTGGAAAGAAGGTCTAATCATCCTAATTTTAAAATTTCCCCAACGGGCCCAACCAGTGGCATCTTCCATACAGAATTATGCAGCCAAAAATTTCCACAACTATATGGCGCCCAGGGTGGTAACAACATAAGAATCAATTACTTAAATGAGAAATCATATCAGAAAACTGATTTTGGAGACATGTTCAAAATGCTATTTCTTCCTAT
The DNA here is from genome assembly GCA_020226215.1 of Sindora glabra. Classification (NCBI taxonomy): domain Eukaryota; kingdom Viridiplantae; phylum Streptophyta; class Magnoliopsida; order Fabales; family Fabaceae; genus Sindora; species Sindora glabra. The sequence goes on from CM035228.1 coordinate 90,464,636, forward strand.
TAACTGAAAGGGATAGACAAATTACTCTTTTCAGATTGTAAATGAGCCTCTCCTCCTCAGTCATGAGTTTCTTCTTCAATTTTTTAGCTCTTCGAATCTCTCTTAATGTTTTACCGGATTCTTTCTGCATTCGCCTCTCCACCTTGCTCCGCATACTCCTTCCTTTTGATGTTGACATTTTCCGTGATGATCCATTGAACGGATTCATTTGCTGCAGATAAGAGTATGATGTAACTTGGTTGTATGGTTGAGTCACGTTGCTTATGTGCCCAGATGAACATCCTACAGATACAACATTCCTAAGGATAAAACAAAAAGTCAAAGCCAAATTTATACTACATAGGATTTCCTAAAAACAATGAATGAATGAAGCTATCGTTTACTGTTTTTGCTCAGAAATCATACTACTACAGAAGAGTGAAAATCTTACTAAAAACAATAAATTTGCAGTGGTTGCTGATGGAATTGCATCAAATATTCAAATAAAAGAAACTGAATTTCATTTCTTTGCTTAAATGAAAATAATAAATAGAAGTCATTCAATTATAAAGACACTGCTCATACCCATCAGATAAAAAATCTGGAACGCCTGATAAATGAAAAGGAAGAAATAAGTCTTGTATCTATAAAAATAAAAAAAAAAGAATTAAAAAAGAAGAAGAAGAACCCCAAACTTCAAAGATCAGAGTGACAAATAGATAACCCAATACTCAAATGTAAATCGAAGAAATAATCCCCTGCGGTGTAAGAGGACGAACAGAAAAGTTGAGCTCAACAAACAAAACAAGAAACATTGTTCCGCATTATCAAAAGCTTTTATTCAGCTTCTTAGCTCCAGAAAAATAAAAGTAGATAGAGTAAACACATACATAGAGAGATTGGATTGAAGGAGAGCGGAGATGGACTTCAAGCAATGCCTCTGAAAATTCCTTGCGATAAACATTGCTGATTTTGTTCAATCAAAAGTTTAGAGCTTCGGTATTTGTCAAAATCAGCAATGCTTTTGAGTTCATGCTTCTCCTCCCCCGGGCATCAATTTAGTTCGTTTCTCCCTTTGGCCTTTCCAGGGTTTTAGTGTTTGGTTTTGAGGGAAGTAAGCCCCTATATTTTCCTCCCCGCAACAGCGTTTTTATGTAGCGAAGTTCTGCTTGCTTTTGTTACTGCGGTGTAATGCCAATTTTACTAATTTAACATAAAATAATGATATTTAAAAGTTTGTCCCACAGTTTAAAATTTTACAATTAGCTATTAGTAGCTAGAAGATTATGCAGTTCAGTGAAATTTGTATATTTATGATTTTTTTTAAAAAAGCTAAAATTTCTCATAATAAAATTAGTTGCAACATTTAATTCCTATGTATATATGTATATATTTCTGCTTCACTTTTATTAATTTAAGAAAGAGATAAAAATAAAAAATTGAGTAAACCGTTCCTCAAATATATAGGTTATATCAAATCTTTTCTGAATGTTTGTTTTATATCATATAAATGTAAAAATATTTAATTTTTTTTATCAAATTCGTTCCTAAAATATAAATATTACATCATGTTTTTCTAAAAATTATAATTAATCAATGTAAAACAAAGTTTTCAAAAGAAAATCTGAATCCTTTGAGGAAAAATCTAAATCATTTGAAGCAATCTTAAATTTTTAAGGATCAATTTGATATTTTATTCTTTTCAATGTAGTGGATCCATAATTATATGTAGAGATCCAAAATTTAATTTGGATAAAAATTACAAATATCATATAAATAAGTTCTTAAAATACATAAGTTACATCAGATTTTCCCTTTTTTCCCCCCAAATGTTTACTTTATAACATATAAATGCATAAACATTTAATTTTTAAAATCAAATTCACTCCTAAAATATGTAAGTTACATCAATTTTTCAGAAACTATAGTTAGCTGATGTAAAACAAGCTTTTGTGAGGAAAAATCTGATTCATTTGATGTAATCTCAATCTTTTAGATTATCAATTCAGTGCTTTACTCTTTTCAATTTAGTGGATCGCTAATTATGTACAGGGACCAAAAATTTAATTTGGATCTATATCTCTCCTAAAGAGACGGAGAAATATTTCCAGATATTCAATATACAAAATTAATTGATTTTCCAGACCTTCCAACAATGTCTTCAATGAGATTTTCCCTTTTGAACTTGCCCATCTGGAAGATCCTCAGGTTCTTGACTTTCACAACAACAATGGGACCGACAACCTTCCTGCCGTTGAGACCCAGATGTCGAATTTGTGACATCTGTATCTAAGTTTTTCGATGGCTAGATCATGCTTGGATGGGTTTAGGGATGACAACGGGCTGGATTAGGATTGAACTGAACCCGACCCAACCCATCCAAAGATCTGAAAGTGAAGACCCAATGCAGAATCAGATCCACGAGGACTCAACATGCTTGGACCCGATCGGAAATGGACCCTTTTTTTCTATTTTATTTATATATATATATTTTTTTAAGAATTGTCCATTATAAGGCTCGCTGAATAAAAGACTCCATTGCATTACAAAATGTTAATGAAATTGACAAACAATTCATGATTTAATATCAAACAGAATCCACTGCTCACAGGCCATATCTAAATGGAATTGTCTTTAGTGTCAAGCTTTGAATATCAACAGCAAAATCGTAAGACCTTCCTGTTTATATAGCCATTGTAAAAGCCCATTTGATAATTGGATAAAGCTTAAGAAACTGAAATGATGAAATATTGATTCAGAACCAGCAGGAGAGCTCAATAGTATCTTGGTGACAAAAGTAACCTCTAAAAGACAATAAGAGAGAAAAAGGCAAATGCATAATTCTCCATTGCACTACCTCGAACTACTAATTTTCTGTTAAAAGAGAGGTTATATGTCATTAGAGCAGGACTTAATGTTCAACACTAAGATTAAAGAAATGAGACTGCAGAATGTAAAAGTTGCCACTATATCTATCATACATTATTACACTGAAATAATCATTCTCACACACGTTATACGAATACAATGTTGGCCCTCTTGGACGAAAAATGCCTCAAACAGCTAGACTTCACTATTAAAGTACAAGACCCTACAGATAAGTTACCGCAGCTGTTAAATTTCCCAGTATATCAATCTCTGACTCACTGTTGCGTCATGTTTACCTCTTACCATATATAACCAGTGCCTTTTACGCAAACAGGTATTAAAACAATCCAAGAAAATCAAGTCATCAAAAGCTTGGTGCATAACTTCTCCCTATAAGGCCGCATTGTTCGCATTGTTTAGTCTCATTTAAAACAAGCAGGTAGTATATTATTGAGGTTGTCTTAAAGCAGTGTGAAGAATTTAAAATAACCAGAAGTAAATAAGCAAAACCCCCATTTTTTTTTGGGAAAGCCACAGGATACACATATAAACAATGAAGTGGAAAGTAAAGTGTTGATAACTAAAGAAAGTTGGATGAGTAAACTATTAGAGAGAAGAATTTGAACACTAGACAGGATTAAGAGACAAAGATTCTTAGTATTTCAGTAAACTGGTTCTTAGATATGTACCAATGTTTTTTTGCCTTGTTCAGGCCAAATATACCTGTATTATGTTTAATAATCTTTTTAACACAGGTTGAGTTACCTGAATTGAATTGGATTTTAACAATTATACCAATATTATGGATAGTACTTTCCTTTCCTTCCAGAATCCCATAATTTATATACTGATTCTAATCCTGTATGTAACTACAGCTCAGCTAAGATCAGTTCCTCACTTGCTAAGCTGCAAAGAGAAACTGTTGGTGAAGTGTGGAGTCACATACCAAAGTTCAGGGTTGAATGCCATGATGCTACAAAAAGAAGCGGATGGGTTAGGTCCTCTCGAATACTTCTGTGTCTAAGAGTTTATGTCATTACTATTCTGGCTTTATGAAGGTGGATAATTATGTGAAAAGCATATTTATTTCACTATGTGAAGTGCTCATGCTTGTACCATTGACATAGGTTAAACAGAAAACACAAATAAAACAAAAGGTTGATTGAAGATGATTATTATTGAAAAGGCTTAGCCTACTTAAACTCAGAAATTTCTATCCCTAACATGCCAAACCAGTCCATACACCTATACTAATACGTCATGTTGTAAGAAGAATGAGGGTCCGGCAGTAAATACCTCTTGTTTTGCCATTCGCAATAATTTTCAACATCATGAGCTTCCTCTTCGTGTAGTTGAAGCAAGCTTGCTCCAACCTTTTTGTATTATATATAAACAGTATTATATATAAACAATACTGTCCAAGAATGACATATATATAAACAAATCATATTATATTTAGTTGAGAGCCTTTGGCTCAAGTGGCATCAAATGTACCTTGAGGATTTTGCTCTTTTTGCTGCATTCAGGGTTTGACCCTTAAATTTTGTATATGAATGTCTAGTGATTTAATTACTGTTACGATCATTAAAAAAAAAAAATCATATGATGCTCAGCCTATTGTACATACCTCAAAATGAGTTAAGCTTGAATTTCCATTAGTCCGTTTTACACCTTGATTTTGCATCTGAATATTAAAAGAGATCAGGACTAATTTATTACTATTTTGCCTTCAACTTTATATGCAACTGAGGTTTCTACGGATTACCCATTTGCAATGATGGCAGAGTGGATGTGGTCGCTAGTTAGCACTCCCTCAGAGACATCACAAACAAACAAATATTCCCAACAATAGCAGTGCCAGATGAAAAAACAACAATGTACTTCCCCACATAGAGCACATAGAGAGAGAGAGAGAGAGAGAGAGAGAGAGAGGTGATAATAATTTAAAATGAAAAAATTAAAATTAAAAAAAAATGGATGTTACCTTTTTATTCATAGTTTATAATTTGTATGTCAAAAAATAACTCTTCATTCTTTTTAATTTTCCTTTACTGCGTTTTTTAGCTGAATAGACCATTATTCTCCCATGAGCAAGATATGAATATGTGAACTAGGCCGGAGTAAAAGTTTCCAGAAAATGGGTCTTCATGGTTATACACCAATTGCCAAGTTAAAGATTAAAAACATAGAAAATGTGAACACGCAGAGATTCCAGAAACAAACACTTACGAGGTAGTTGTACAAAAGAATATATGTAGTATATATACATAGAGGAGAGGAAGTTGAACATGTGTTAAGGAAGCTGAGGTTTCATGGCTATGAAGGTTGAATTGAAGTTCAGATCATAACAGAATCTCTGTACCTGAGAACTGATTAATGAACAGGAGAAACCGTGAAGATGCAACTAAAAATTCGACGAAAAGGAACCGATCTCGATGAAGCTAAGCTAAGCTCCACCAATAGAAAATCAGCCTGAGACTTCAGCAGCAACCAAGCCAATGGTAAGTGATTCTCAAAACGTGAACATTTGGCAGAAACTGATAGGTTAAAAAAAAATGGTAATTTCAAGTCAAAAATGTCAATGCCCTCTGACAAAAAAGGGAATTTGATTCTTACCACCTGCATTTATTATAATTGACCTGAAGTGCTTTTCCACATCAGATGCATTTATTTTAATTATAATTGAAAATATAGCAGATGAACATTCGAAGTGTTTTCCTTGCAGCTACTTAGCTATACATTTTATTTTCCTACCCTAGGAAAGACTAGACTAACAAATTTCTTTGTCCCAATTCATCTACAGTTTCAAAAGGATTAGTGCAGTAGTAGTCATGGGGCACAGCCTGCCTAGAAGGAAAATCCACAACGGCTTACTAAGCTTATAAGCAACTAAACAAAAAAGAGACTATACTATTGCAAGTAAATCAAGCAAATAAGAGATAATTATCATTACACTAAGAACTCTTCCAATATCATAATTGCAGACCTGCCAGTAACCTTATATAAATATTTTATTAAGTAAAATTTTATAACCCTTATAAAAAGTAATATTTAAATTAATAAAATTAATTTAAAATAATAATTCATTTAAGGATTTGTAAGATAATACTTTGACATTTATTTTAAAAATATGTTACATTTACTTAAATGATTAATTGAATAAAATTTTGTAACTCTTTATATATTTTACATGCTGCATTTGCCAAAAAAGATTGTATTGATAAAAATTACGTAAGATAAATTTTTATTTTTTTAAATGACAAAGTTACTTATTATCTTATAATAAAGAATATAGGAATATTTCATACATTTTATGTTTACATCTTCAATATTTTAAATTATTCTATTAGAGTAACCATAATAATTAATATCTTATTTATAAAAATAATAATTATTATATACCTTAAATTTTGTAATTAGTATTATTAATTCTTTATTTTTATTTTTGTTATAATTATTTATCCTTTACTTCACTTATAATGTTAAAATAAATAAAAAATATTGAAATAAATTATTAAATCTGACCTTAATATTGTAAAATACATGTTTACTTTGTAGTTATATTCTTTTTTTTAACCATTTATTTTAGTGTTATAAGTCAAAATTTTGATAAACATTTATAACAAAAATAAAAATAATTAAAATGCTAGTTGTGCTAATTATGAAATTTGAGTAATAATCACGATTTTTATAAATAAGAGACTAAATTTCATGTTTATTCTATTAAATTATGTGATTAATGTAGACAAGATCAAAATTTATATTTTCAAGTTGTTACCTAAGCAACATAGTAGCACTCGATGTTGTTAATTTCCGTTATATTTAAGTTTTGAACCTATAATTTTGTGTGTGTGCGTTAAATAGATTAGCATTCTTATAATTACAAAAAATATATATTTTTAATATTTTAACTCATTTAATAAATACAATCATAAACATTAACAAATACCTAAAGTTTTAATGATATTTAATAGTATATAAATTTAGTTATAAAATAGACTAAATAGTTAACTAATAGTAAAAATAATCAATGCATCAAATTATTCAAAAACAATAGCGAGTAATTCATGTATTGTTACTAAAATATTTTAATGGATTCGCATTTAAAAGAATAAATTTTGATGTAATCTACGTTAGTCACATAATTTGATAATTTAAAATATTGAAAACATAAACTTAAATTTTATAAAAATACTCGTATTTTCTTAAGTATTTGATAAATTTTTAACTAAAAAATAAAATATTTTAAAATACAGTTTTTTCAATAAAGATTTTTTTATAATGTGCAAAATATATAAAAAGTTACAAAATCATATCTAATAAATACTTGAACAAATTTAAAATATTCTCAAAATACATGTTAAAATATCATTTACAAATCATTCTTAAATTATTATCATTTTAAGTAACTTTATTAATCTAGATAAAAATTTTATAAATATTGTAAGTATAATAATATATAGGGTAAAATACGTTATTTTCCCCTGTATTTTATGAAAATTACGTAGACCTTTTTTCTAATTTTTAAATCTACACATTAGTCTGATTTAAGAATTTTTGTTAAGAATATTCTTTAAGATTCTAATATTCTTTTAATATTAAAATATTATAACCAATTTATGTATAATGACCTTACTACCCCTTTCTTCAAACTTATAGCACATCCTTTCCATGCCACACACATTGTTTCTTCATCTTTTTCTCTCTTTAAGCTATTCTTTTCTATCTTCTTCCTCCTCAATCTTAACCTCTCATTTCGTTACCCATCAAATTTTAGCTTCAAATGGGGTTTCTTAAGTATTTATGAAACAAAAGTTAAAAAATTAAAGAAAAGAATGTCGTTATAAAAGGGATCTGATTTATAATTTATCCTTGAAAATTACAAGTATGAAAATTTCTTTTACATCATTCTTCATTTGGACTCTAATCATATAGGCAAATCAATGACATGCAACTGTCTAACAACTAAATGCAATACTAATCACCTACAACTGAGCTCTGTTCGATGAATGACGTAGAGTTGTTGCTAACCTTGGACATACAAAGTAGAATAACAATGGAAGAGTATTTGTTGTTTGCAAGAGAGAAAGATCGAGAGATAATGGGTTTACGGGCAAAAGTAAAACAAAGGACAAGACCAAATAGTAGTGTGTCTGGAAAGATTGAAAAAAAAATGTATCTTTGAAAAATCCTAACTCATCATTTTCCTTAAATTTACATTATTTCTAAAAATTACTAGCAAACAAAGTGTATACTTATTTTAATTAAAATTAAGGTTAAAAAATATACATTTAGTTTACATAAATTAAGTACAACAACTAAGTATTAATTTCAAATTATAAGTCATTAACATTGGCATATATTTAGTATATATTTAATATTTAATGTAATAATAATAAGGTAATAATTTTGTGTTATAAAATTTAAAATCCCATTATACAAAATTCTAATAAAACAAAATATATGAAGCAAAATATATTAAATAAAATGAAAATTATATCCCTTCAGAAAATTAGAACATCATTTTTTTATCCAATTACATGAAAACTTGAGTTCTTCAAATTTGGAAAAAACATGAATCGGAAAAGAAAGTTAATCAATTAAAAAAATGCCAAAACAAAACAAAAAGGAAAAAAAATGAAAAGACAAGGAATGAGGAAGAAAAAAGGCACCAAATTACTCTAACACACTTTGGTAAATAGAGACAACAACTTACGAGATGTTTTGAAATTTTATATCTAAAATGATAAGGGGTATCGTTGAAATTATATAGTCAAAATTTGAGTGTTTCAGTTGACTTAGCAAAGGTTTTCCCCATAAGTTTAAATTGGGATTATATATAAAGCATTTATGATTTCAGTGTAAAGTTTTAATTAAGAGGGGAAGTCTTTGTAATTTTTGTTAACGTAAGGGGAGGACATAGCAATTCATCCTAATACATGAAAGACAAAATTCCTATAACAAACAAAGAAGTCAAGACGGGCAGTTTTTAAGAGAGGCAAGTGAATTTTCTTTTTTATTATAAATAAAGAGGAGACTGGTGAATTATAATCAAGAAAGGTTAATGAAATTTATACTAACTAGCTATTTCAATTTTTTTATATAGTCAATCATTTATTAATTTGGCTATTCGATTTACATTTATAAATTCATTTTACTTAATTTAACTTTATATATTAATAACAAATTATATTTTACTTTGAATTTTTTTTGTGTATTTGGTTGTTCAATATTTTAGTTGTGTACAATGTATTTATGAAAATTTATATTTTATTTAATTTGGCTGTAATTTTATGAATTAATAAAAATTCATAATTAGTTTCAGCTGCATTATGTATATATTGATAAGAATTAAATGATTATATTTGTTTTACTTAATTTAATTTTTAATATTGATAAAAAAATTATATATATTACTAAATCTTTGATATTGATTATATTATTCATGATTATTCAAGATGTTGTGGATTTTCCTTTTTTTTCTGTGTGTTAATATTAAGACTTAACACGGAAATTAATTTTATTTTATCTTAATTGTTATAATTTTAGAAGTATTTTATTCATATTTAATATTTTATAAACTATTATGTATATATAAATTTATAAACTTTTATATCATAAATAAGATGCTATCATCCTATTTATAATTTTACGAATTACGACCTTAAACTCCTCCCTTGATCTAAGGTAGGACAGCATCGAAGACTTTGACTTAAAATTTTCTATTTATTCCTTGTTTTTGGACTCATTGAAATCTGACTCTTGATGGATTAATACGCAGTCTATTCTATTTTGGAATCGTAATTTGAGTGATGTTAGATTACTATTTCAGTTCCAATTTCTTAGTAAACGGTGTGAGTTTTAATTTTACTTATAAATTATAAATGAATAGAAATGTGATTTGCTAATTAAGAAAATGTTGGAGTTCGTGTAAAAACTGCCTAAATCAATATTTGTATGATTGACATTCGAGTGTGTTGATTTTAGCATCAAATGTACTATTTAGAACAATATTTATAGGGTCATTATCGCCTCTGCATATTTTCCTTAAAATTTATAATTTTTTTCATAAAATTTTATAATTTTTTATAAAATTTCTAAAATTTTCATGCTGCAACTATCATTATTTATGTTGTTAGATTTATGAAAAGGCTATAAAATTTTATTAAAAAATTATAAATTTTATACAAATAATTACACTCTATAACTTATATTATTATAAAAAAAATTCCAAAATTTAAGTAAAAAAATATGAATGTTATAAAAAACGAAAATCTCATCAAAGTAGGTCTCGAAGTAAAATCGTAATCTATAATTTCCTTGATTTTGTTGACAAGAAGACTACGGTTAAGAGAAAAGAAAAGGAAAAAAAAAGGGTTACCCATTCCTTATCGGATACGGCAGGAAATTTCATGTATATTTAGGCTCCGTTTGTTTTTTCAGAAAATATTTTTTGAAGGAAAATATCATTTATATATAAATTAATAAAAGAATGATATACCATTTATATTGATGACTTAAAAAAATAATACCTAAAAACTTAGAAATAGAAAAAAGCAAGTTCCTTTTTAAAATTGGAGAAATTACTTTTTTCAAACTTTTTACATTTAATATTAAATAAGTAAAATATTTTTCTTCATATTATTATTTTTATAACTATATGTTACAAAAAGTGTTTTCTGATGAAACAAATGGAGCCTTAGAAAGACATTTATTTGACATCAAAAGTTAAATTGGATTTTTTTCCTGTATGACCGGCATTTTTTCATTTTTGAAATGCCATGTTTCCACAATATATAAATGATAGGAGTGTTTAATAAGCCTCTGAGCTGTGGATTTGATGAATTAGTCTATGAGCTCTTTGCGGATCAAATTTGTCAAAAATGAACCCACTAAAAAATAAACTTAAATAGGCTCAACTTCTAAAAAACAAACTTAAATAGACTCAACATGTGCGGATCGAATTTGCACAAGTCATAAGTTGATTTGTGGGTTAAACTCATTTATAAAGTAAAGTTTAAGAATTGTATAAGTATTTATATGACCGAGTAAAATATAAATCTTAGTAGACTGAACCTTAATGAGTTTAGTCCACATGATCCTCAGCCTGATCCGTTAGGCTCATTCCATTAAATACCTCTAATAAATGATACATGTTATATTATTGGGGTTATAAATTAGTCATTTATGAGAAATTTAGCATTTATTAAGCTCAAATTTAAATTTTTAAGATTTGATGAGTTCAAGTTTGAGCTAAAGGTTCAATTTATTTATTATTGTTAAGCTTAAGAAAAAATGTATTTTGATAATCATAATACTAGATATATTGCTATTAAAAATTAGATTCCACTTTTCTATATTTGTACTTAAAAGAATGTAATGACTGCATTTAGAATTAGAATAAATAAATAATGTAAAACAAGTTGCTTAAACTAACAAGTAAAAATAATTAGGATTTTTTTTAATGTATATTCTAATAACTTCCCTTTGATTGCAACTCCATTATTCTAACTTCTTGTGGAGTTTGGGGGATTAATTCCCATTGCCTGAAAGTATGCTCTCTCTGCATTGGCCATTCTGTCTTGAAACATTGTCCACTCTTTGTTACACCTCTCCCTCACCTGATACGAGAGACATTGTCATATCTCATAGTAATATGCATACAAGGAAAATAGATGCTATTCTTTTCTTTAAGAAGAGGATGGTGGAATTTTGTAGAGATATAGATATAAATTTCCTTTTTCAAAATTATGGATTTCAATAAAAAATGTGATGAATTCCAAAATAAAAGTTATATTTTTACTTTTTTGAAAATTATTAAAAAGATAAAAAAAAAGAGAATTCAAATTTATGTATAAAGCTAGAATTGTTGAAAAAAAATGATTTATAGAGAAAAAGAAAAGCAAATGAAATAATGATTAAATACTTGAGAGGATAAAATTTGGTACATACCCCTTCCCATGGTGCTCTCCCACTCTCTGCCTGCCCCTGTTGACAGAAGAAAGTCAATTTAAGATTACTATATAGTCCATGTAATAGGCAATTCCATATTATAACATGGATTTCAACCATCCTCTAGTAACTTTGTTAAGCTAGCTCAATTTGGAAAGAGAAAAATATAGAATTCTTTTTAGCAATCCAGATTTAGCTATTTTAAAATATATATTTTTGAGAATAAAAAAGATATCAAAATTTTTTATTAAAGAGTCAAAGGTTTAGAATTAAATAAATAATAACCGAGTAAAAATAATTTTTAAATTTGTAATTATTCGCTCCATTAATTTTCTTATAAAAAATTGTTTTATCTTACTTTACTTTCTAAAATACATTTTACACTTTAAGAAATTTGATTTTTTGAACTCATGAAATAGGGTCCATTTTTTTTTGAAAAATAATTTCCATAAGAAAATCTTATTTCTTTATATAGAAATAAAGTATTACTTTATATTTTCATACCTTATGATTAAATTCTAAAAATATAGTAGAGGAGGAAAATAACTTCTTTTTAAAAGAAGAATTAATCTTCTAGTAAATTTATTATATTTAATATTAAATATATTAATTATTTTTTACTATTTTAATAATTTATAATTATATTTCTATCAAAAATATTTTTCATTAAGACAAATAGATATATAATTCTATGTCCTATTGCACATTAAAATCTTGAGTATATTTATCTTAATTTAAAGCCAATTCTACCATGGAAAGCTAAATGGAGATGATTCAAATTCATATAAAACAGATCAAAACTTCATTTACCTGATTTCCCAACGAAGGTACACTTTGGTGGATAATCCACTGAGCATCCACAACTCCTATTTTCTCATAGGATGGCTATTTCCAAGCAAAACAACAAGAAGCTTAAAAAAGATCCAATTATAGCAATAAAACAACTAGTTATTTATCGATGAAAAGCGAACTACACTAACCTCTATGCACTTTCTGAGAGCAAAATCAAGACCCCATCCATGAATAAGGTCATTCTACAATTTAGCCAATCAAAGCTAGTGAGTAATGAACTGATTATGGATTAAGAAAAACTAATAAAACACATTGATATAGATATTTTGAATGAATCCTCAATAATTAATTAGATATTGTGGCTGCTTGGAAATAGCCTTAGCCCCTTTATTGTACAGACATAAGAACTTACATTTACATAAATATTTAACACATATTCACATTCCCTTAACACTATATCTAATAAGGGCCCTTTCATAATTACAATTCATCTAATACTCTTTTACTCCTAATTTTTTTACTCTCCTCTTTGTCTTGCAAGTATTCTAGCTAATATCTTTGATCATCAGAAATCTATGACATATCAAGAGAACAAATACCTGTATCATATACCAAACACAACGCCAAGCTTCTCTAGAAAATACTGGTGCCATGATCTCGACAAACCTGAGCATTTCAAAGATCATCCGCAAGAAAGTCCTTTTAGTCCCACCATAGTAATGAAAATCAGTACTACTTTTTGCATCTTGACATGCCTCTCAATTTTTGACATCCAAATCAACCATCAAGAGATTATGTATACTTACGAGGCACAAGGTGGCAAATGAGGATCAGGGCACCATCCATTTTGCTCCTCTGCTTCCCTATAGGATGTTGACAATATGAAAGTATTACTAATATTTAAAGAAAGACAATTAAAAAGTTATCAAAAGTCTTCCTTTAATTTACTACTTGTGAACTTCAGTGTCATCCCTTCTCCTTGTCATTTGCCATGTATAATCTCTTTCTGGATCTAGACCAGGCTGTGAGATTTCCAAGCCATATTTCTTTACCAGTTCCAAGTATCTATAGCATAAAGAAATCAAAATTAGAAAAAAAAATAATTGTCAACATTTTTATATTCAGCTTATTTTTCAAAAGATATTTTTCATAACAAAATCTCATATACTTTTATATAAATAAGAAGTGATATATTGCTTCTATAATTTATTATTAAAAAAATAATATTTAGAATCATGATAATGAAGGAAAATAACATTTCCTTTTAAAAAAAATGAAATTATTTTTCATTAAACTCGTTATATTTATCAATGAACATATGAAACATTTTTTTTATTTTAATAAGTTATAACTATGTTCTTGCAAAATATATTTTTCGACCAAAATAAACAAAACCTTATTTGCGATTCAACTAAGATTGTTTTGATACTTACTTCTCTGCATCAAAATGGTCCAAACCTAGGTCCTCATCCCAAATGAAAATGTAGTCATAGGACGCCACAATGTTGGGATGCAGAAAACGTTTAGCAAACCACCTTGAACAAAATTTTAGGTTGCTTATGTTAATTAACAAGGTGAAAATCAGCCTTGAAAAAGAAACTTGTTACGAGAAAATGATTGGATGCTTGCTTTGTACCTTAGGACTTCTACAATTTCAAAATTCAAAATGTATGGCAAGTTCAAAAAATTATTAAATTAAGACAACTCAATCATAAGTATTTATTTATTTTAAACGAATATGATCAAGTAAAATTAAATAATTTCTAAAACTATTTTATCATTTTAAATTTTAAAATTCTAAGAGTACAGTAGAATTTAACGATTGATGAAGGTAAAGAAAATCCATAGAAACCATTTTCAACCATTTAGTTTGCTTGTGAGCACTAATATGGATTGCTTTCTTCGACCAATCGAACTCGTCCCACTCACTGGTTCGACCATCATAGTGAAATAAGACAATGGTGAAGTTCTCATTTAGCTGCAATTAACATCTTGCATCAGTAAAAAGCTGCAATCATTTGGGGATATATATGAAAATATGAATACTAATCATCGAAGTTCACGCATGATTTGACAATCAATCACTAACAAATTTACTCTCTCAATGGGATAGGAATAAGAGATCCTCACTTCCTATGACTAATTCAATAATAGTCTGCCATGATACACCAAAGATGCATATAAATAATTTCAAAGTTCAAAGAGATCAGATAGATATGCATAAATACAAATGTAAAGATGTAGAAAAGTAGAGAAGAAACTGAAATAAACCCTTTTCACTGCAGCATCAATATTATCTTTTTGATCATAACCAACAGTAAAAGCCATAAGATATTTTGGTTTGATGGTTAGGTCCTGCAGAATCCACATCCATCAACATAAGAGGCAGATTAGTTAAAAAAAAAAAAGAATTATAACTTGTGATTAGAGGTAAAAGCTAAGTCTTGTGCTTTACACATTTATTTATAGAAAAAAGTTAAAGAGATGCTGGGTATAGTTATATATGCTCACATACGTTCAATAGTAACTTTTTCTAAATTCAAATAATAATTTTTCCTAATGAGAAGAAACATTTTGAAATTCTTAATATAAAATTATTATTTGAGTATGCGAAAGTTACTGCTAAGTTTATAAAAATCACTATTAAACATATGTGGCGTGACTCATGACTCTCCTTCTGTTGTGTTTTTAACAGAATTGTTATTTATAATAGTTAATAATCTTTTACTATCTTTCAGTAAAATTGATATATTGAAGACTCTTTCAATAATAATAGCTTTTTCTATAATTGGAGCAATATATGGTACCTTGGTATTTGAACGATAACTATAGTGTCCAACTAGTAAGAGACCAAATTTTAAAAGCGAATGCATTTTTTGAATTTAAGTTCAAGGAGGATGCATACCTCCTGAGGCATGCCCCATAATCTACGAAGGTAGAAATCTGACTCGGACACAACAATACCCGGAGGCAAGCTCTCAGCACCTCGAGGATTTGTAGGAACCCAAATCTGCATTAAAATCAAGTATATATATCTAGTCAGCCCAACATTGTTAGATGACAAAGGGTGCCCATTGATAAATTTACTAGTTACGAACGAAGATTGTAATATTACATACAGTATATACATCTCGTGATTCAAAATTTAAAGTTAACCTCATGTAAGTGTTGACTAAGGTTTTATTTATTTTGTTAGAAGGTATATTCTATTGAAAAATCATATTTTCTTCCATATGTCATTTCTATATCCTGATTAAAAAACTATGATATTTACTGGCCTAATAATAAAGGAAAATACATTTCTTTTATAAAAGTGGATGTTATTTTTTTATCCTAATCTCCATATTTAAGATTGAATAAGTAGATCATTTCCTGCTATCTTAATATTTCCTAATTAAATTCATCTAAAAAATGTTTTCCAATGACCCTAAATATTAGTTTTGAGGTAAAGTTTAAGAATTGTGTCCATTTTCATTCATCCAAGTGTTATTTCTCCCTTTATGCTTCTATACGAAAAAGGAAAAGATGAAAGGTTTAAATTCTTAAATTAGTTCTAAGACGTATGTCATTCAATTCCAATACACTAAAATAAGATTTAAGATAGAGAACAATACCTTTGTATCGGTAGATTTTTGTAGTTTTTTGGACATGTTTTTGTCACCTCTAAAAGAAGCCCATGCTTCCCAAATTGCTTTGGTTGGAATGCCGGCGTACTTGTCCTCAGCATAGGTGAGATCAACGGATGGGAAAAGGGCAGATGGAAAATTCATCTAACATAGCAAAGACAAAATCATCTTCAAGTGGGACATCACAGTGAATCCCTCAATCCATCAAAAAGATAAATATGATGAAGGATAAACACCTTAGTTAATGAGAGTGTTGGAAATGAAACTCCTAGAAAGAAGCCAAATACAATTCCAACAAAAGTTGTTACAATGAGCCTCATTGTTTCATTGCCATTTCGAATATTTCCGCTGCAGAACGAAATGACTTAGATTAGATATATGTTAATCCAATGATGGGTTTTCTTATTCAAGAAAGGGGAATAGAGAGAACATGTTATTTTGTGAAAATGTACCTGCGTATGGAAGTTCCCATATTGTACTGTATAGCAATGTCTTCTTGCTTTACTGCTACCAGTAAATTTGCAATTGTAATGACAATGGAAACACTCACTGAGCACACAATTTTTCCTTGTACAAAGGAAAATGATCCCTCTTGAAATGGCCATATTATGTCAAAAAAAAAATTTATGTGCACTACAGATATAGTAATGTATCCTAGCCGCCAAATCAATGGGTTATCATTGTATGATATAATAGATATGAGAAATTGTCAACTTAATCATATATAATCAAATTTAATAGTATACCGGTGGTGTAGCATTGTATCAGTAGCATGCACCATGAATTCAGCCATATATATTTATTAATAGAATATGACTCATCATTTTGTTGATTGCAAAATTGGAGATTAAATCCCAACAAAATCATATATAACAATAACTTCTCAATTTCAAGATCCAATAATGACATATAATCATGTGAATTATCTAACAATTTGAATAACGATTACTTTGATTATATATACATCAATGTATCGCATAACAAAACTATTAAAATATGAAGAATATGATGAACCTGGAGCCAGCTCAATCGCAGTTTCTATCACCACATTTCTGGAGAGAGAAAGAAGAAGATCAGATGAATGAAATTGTGAAATAAAGCATGAATTGTATCGCATATACTGGGTCGGCTTTGTTGAAGGAGGTAACTCTCTTGAATAGACTAACCAACATTAATGGCACAAGTTGTAGGTCAAGTCGGGCCTACTTTTCATTAAGTTCATTAACCCTAGAAGAACATCATAAAATATGGAAGATAATTTTCTTAAAAAATTATACATGTCAATGATTTAAAAGTCAAAGTAGAGATTATATATATATATATATATATATATATATATATATATATATATATATATATATATATATATATATTAAAAGAGATTATCTAAATTCAAGTCATAACTAAAAGGTGAGGTTGTAAGTACTCCTAATTGTCCACCCACACTTTTTTTTTTAGTTTAATTCTCTAAACAACCCTTATTTTTTCCTTTCTTTTTTAAATGTATCATATAATTTTTATTAATTATTCATCTACACTCCTGCTTATCTATCCATGCTTTTAATTATTTATTCGAAGTCCTGTACACACCTCTTAATTATCTATTCACACTCTTTAATATTTTACCCAAATTTTTAACATATAATTTTTTTTAGAAAAATAGAAGTTTTAGTCCTTGTAGTTTCACCAAATTTATAAATAAAATTTGATGACTAAATAAGGATAAAATTCCAACATTTAAAATTTAATTGACATATAATATGACACAAAAATTTCATTTGTTAGAATTAACAATGGCTAAGAATGAGGAGTTAATTATAAATTATTTGAAATTTTAGGATTTAGTTACACAAATTAAAAGCATAAGAATGAAATTACTAGGACTAAAACTTCTACTTTTACTAATTTTTTTAAGCCTATTAATCCTTTTTGCAACATTTTTATGCAAATGAAAGCAACATTCTACTCAAATTAAAATATTTAAAAACAATAAAAAAGCTTAAAATACAGAGAGAAGTCTTGGATACATCAATATTAATACTATATATAGAAGTAATTGCCTTTATTGTACACATGTTGCTTTCTTATAAATTTTTTTTGCCCAGCTTTTTCCTCCTTCATTTTTCCTTTTTTTATTATATTGCTAGCTATTTTATAACTTAGTTCCATTTCGCACAAGTAATTAATAAGATAGTTGATAGTTAATAAATTAGTTAATAACTGATAAATTAACTGATAACTAATAACTAATAATTTAATTAATTGTTTAAGAAGTATTTCATAAAATTAGCTATTAAATTAATTAAAATTATAAAACAACATAAAAGACATATTAATAGAAATATATATAATTAAAATAATTTATATTTATCTAAAAATTATATTATATTGATGCAATTAAGAAGTTCAAAATAAAAATATAATATCTAATTAATTATATTTTATGAACTTATATATTTATTTACATAATTTTTGTTTATTATTATTTATAATAAAATTATAATTACTTAAAATATAATTAATTATATTTTATGATATTATTTATTTATTTACATATATATTTTTATATATTTATAATTTAAAATTAAAATATAATTATGTTAAAATTAAGTTAATTATATTTTATAAAAATATTTAGATTTATATTATAAAGGGTATGAGTTGAAAATTAATAAAATGAATAAAAATAGATTTGAAAAGAATTTGAAAAGGCAATATCTTATAAATTATATGCTACATCAAAGTTTTTTTTTAATAAATTAATGTGAAAAATGCATTTAGAAGAGATTTATTATGAATAAGTATGTTGGTACAAATGAGATTTAAGAAATATTTTCAAAAATGTCCTTAAACACTTTTTCTAATTTTATAATACCCCTTCATCTTTCCTATTTCATTTCCTTCAAACCTTTGTACACCTTTCAACCCTGTATCTTCCACCTCCTTTCTTCATCATCAAATTAAAACAAGAAAGTATTAAATTCTTCATTTAATTGATGCAAGAACATTATCTTTGTTAGAATCTCTCTTCATCCTTTTTTGGTTTAATGATAATTAAGATTATTTTGGTTTCAAGAAAGGGAATGAAATTGAATGAAATCCTAATCAATGAATCTCTTGAAATTAGTTAATTAAGCTTAAGGAATATTAAATTTGATCTTCTAGCATCCTTCATCATCTGGGTGAGTGAATATTTTCACTTAAATTAATTGAATTTGTGGAAAATTATTGTTTTGACTATCTTTTAAGTATTGTTAATTTTGGTTGAAACATGAAGCCTTGTGAAGATTTATGAATTAAATGTTAAAGAATGCTTGTATGAGATGTTAGTTATGTGTATTATTGATTAGATGATGATTTGTTATGTTATGAATGAGGTATAAGTGCATAAAATGTTGGATGAACAATGATTTGTTGAAGAAAAATGCAAAACATTCATACCTTAATTGATATTCGAATCAATTTGGCATGTCTAAAAGGGAAGCCCTTATGTATGAATTGATCCACCTTTATAAAAATGTGATTCATACATGAATAAGCTCTAGAATGATTCATCTTTTCCAAAATTGGAAGTTTTACCTTGAATTAGATCCAAAATCAATTCATCACTTCTAAAATAATTTTTTTTGCATTGAATTGCTTTTAGAATTAATT
Organism: Sindora glabra; assembly: GCA_020226215.1. Classification (NCBI taxonomy): domain Eukaryota; kingdom Viridiplantae; phylum Streptophyta; class Magnoliopsida; order Fabales; family Fabaceae; genus Sindora; species Sindora glabra. Next base: position 90,484,507 of record CM035228.1, read on the forward strand.
CACCCTACCTTATTTCATGTTTTAGCAATTTAACCAACTAAAATTAATCTTTTAATACACATTCAACCATGAAATTGATGTATGAATATATTGTTAAGAATTTTAACCACTTTCAAGTATGCATATGATCATCATACCATGAAATGTATTAGAATTGAAAGTGAATGAAACACTTAAGGTATTGTGCTATATGATATGTTAAAAATATAATTGTAGTATTGCTTATAAGATACATAAGTCTTGAACTTGATGTAACACATGAAATGTGAATATGGCTATTGAATTATATGGATTGAAGTGCTAGTTGAGGCACTTGTGTTATTATGACTAAGTGAATAAAATTGATGTTATAAGCTTATGCTCTTTGTGAGGAGTATGATATGAGTTTGTGTTTCCTATACATAATGAAGAATTTACTTGTGATGAGGATTATGCAATGATAGGTAATGAAATGATATGGTGGGGGAAAATTATGTTATGATGTGATTAAAGTACTGAGATATATGTGCAATGTTTATAAAGAGATAAAGATGACCTTAGAAGCATGAGGATGGAGTTTATAAGGGGATAAGATTAACTTGGGAGGCATAAGATGAAAACTTATTTGCTTTATATGTTTATGGCTATTATTATTGTGTTGGAAATCTTTCTTATTCTTTGTCGCTTTATGTTGCTATTGTATAATAGATGGATATATTAAAGTATACATATATATGCATGTGAAAGTTCTTGAAAAAGGGCTCTCCTTTATAAGTTAGTTAATGCAAGATCAACATATGATCATGACCCACATTGGTGGGCCCATTTGTGATTTTTTATGAAATGGATTATTCATTATGGAAGTTACCACTCTTCAACTCTAATAAAGATATGAAAGTGGAGTTGTTAATTAAGATAGAATCTAATAATGGTAAATGTATACGCACTCAAACTAATGAATAGAGGTCTTATTGATTATCTTAAATTAATTATATTTTTATCAATGTTAGAAAAATTACTCATTGAGTTTCAACAAAACTTATTCTTTTCTTCTTTTTTTTTTGTTTATCTTTTCTTTGAGGATTATTCCTGTAGGTGTTCAATCACTGTTAGATTGGAGAAAAATGAGCTTACTTGAGAACTGAGATCTTAGGGTAAGTAACGGGATAGTCAAAATGATTTTTGCATGAAGTTTCTTTTATATGCAACATAACCAAGTTTTGAAAATTTGCATGTTTATTAAAAGGCAAAACATATCTACACCTAAAATGTTGTAGTAATTATGCTTTGCAAAAGGCTTATAGGCAATCATCTATAATAACTTCCTATACTAGTTATGTGCCTTATAGATGGTTATGTTATTTATATAATAAGCAAAAAATATTAACTAAATCTTACTAGGAGTTAAATTCTAACATGATAATTATATTTTTCCATTAAAACTTTATCTTTTTTTTCTTTTTTTAAATTATCCTTTTTTTACATTGTTAATTTAAGTCAAACTCTATATTCTCTACCTTGACTTAAATTATAATTCTTCACTTAAGAATGCTTGTAAGAAGGAACTGATCTTATCAAAACGTTGGTAAAGGTCACTTATTTGATAGGAACTCTTGCAGGCTCTACTTTATTTATTTCATTGTATCCTTCACCATTTATATTTCTCATAATTGCACTTTCCATTGACTTGTATAAATTTTCATTAGTTTTTTAAGTCTTTATAATGATCAATGTACCTTTTATAATTTTTAACTTCATTTTTAGCTAAATATCCTTATCTTGAAGCATCTAATTTACCGAAAGAAATTTTTTAATGCCAACACATATCTAACATCTTTCAAAGTTTTTATACTACTATTATTCAATTTAGGTTTTACATTACTAATACTTTTCACATTCATAATATCAACATTAGCCATTTTCATAATTCCATGTTGATAATCATTATATATATTAAAGATCTTTTTATCGACGTAAACTTGATTAAAGCAAGTAGAATCAAATAACTAATAATCATTTTAACATTTATCATTAATTAAAATTACACAATTTTCATCATCTTGTGTATCTGCCACAATACCAATAATATTAGATTCAATTTCATTTTTATCTTTGATTCTTTAAAATTTCTCTAGATCATCATCTAATTTTTCACACATCAATTTAAAATGTCTTTTCTTATGATAATAAAAATACTTTTTATCACTATAGTCTCTCATAGCCAATTGAATTAGATCTATAAGTCTTTCTACTTAATCTACCACCATGATAAGTGTTTTAACCACAACCATCATTGGCTATAAAAGTAGTTTCCTTATATATAACAATAAGATTTCTTAACTTTTTATTTTCCAATAAAGCAAAAATTATATCTTTCATTATAAGCATTTCTTTTCCTATCAACAATGTAGTCACCAACCTTCTTGAATTAGATTTATAAATCTTTTTATTTGGGTTGCTACTATGACATATGTTTTGGCCATGAACATCACTGACTACATAAGCAATTTCTTTGAATCTAATTATAAGGTTTCTTAACTTTTCATTCTCTGATATAGCTAAAACTACATCTTCCATCATAAGTATATCTTTTTCAACTAGGAGTGCAATTATCAAACTATGATAAGAATCTAAAAGATATGGCAACAAAATTAAAACTTTATCCTTATCTTTTATCATAACTCCTACACTTATTAACTAAAATAGCAATTTACTAAAATAATTCAAATTATTTAGTGCATTCATCCATCCTTAATCAATATAATTTTTCTTTAAATATAATTAATTTCTAACAAATTTGAACATGCAAAGCTTTTCTAGTTTCTTTTATAGATTAACAACATAAGTTTCATTTAAAATATTATATTTTACCTCAGGTGTTAAACATAATTAAATAGTACTAATTGTTTTCATCTCAATTTCTTCCCAAGCTTCCTTTGTCATATTCTTAAGAGCTTTTGTAGTGCCAAATATCTTTCACCATACTTCGCTTTAAGTTGAAATTGTTTTTCTTATTAAATAACTCCACCTTAAACCTGTTGCTTACTCCATTTTGAAGTTTTGTCATATCAAATTATAACTTTATGTAAAATTAAACCACGCTTTTGATACCATTTATTGGGAAAAATATATCACTTCTAAAATATGTAAAAAATAAAAAAATGAATAAAAAATATAATAAATACATGATTTTGTATGGAAAATCCTTTAAACTCAAAAGAAAAAAGCTATGGGAAAAATAACAAAATTTTCACTATTAAATTACAAAAAATTAAAGACTTTGATGATGTTTGATAGATAGCTTTTTGATCAGTTTTTGACTGATTTGATTATCTTTAGCTATTTGACTAAGTGAATAAGCCAATTTAAATGTTTAGCAAATAGTTATTTTGGACAGCTTATTAGCTCTCAAACAACTATTTTAACTTTTTCATTAATCCAAATCCTAATTACATCCAGTTCTTTCCCATATAATCCTCATACCAAGTTTCTCTATTTAAAATACTTTCTACATTATCATATATAATAAATATAATAATTAAATCTTATTAAGGCTTAAACTCTAATATAAAATAATCACTTTTTCCTTTTCAAACTCTATCTCTTATTCTTCATTTTAATTATGCTCTTTCTACTTTGTTTTAAAAATCCTTTTTAATTTAAGTCAAACTCTACATATACATTTTTTTTAAAAATAATTAGAACTATTTAGTTATTTTGGGACATGTTTCAAGCTCTAATTTATAGCACTTAGCATTTTTCTTTTATCAATAAGGATGATTATTTTTTTTATAAGGATAATTAATAGGGGAGAAGTTAATACTTTAAAGGTACAATGATACTTGATTTTACTCTTACTCCTTGTCAAATTTGGGATTCAAACTTAAGATTTTATTTACGTATTAAGTAAATTACCACCCTTACCATTATAATATGCATATATATAGGGAAAGAGGGGGAGAGAGAGAGAGAGAGAAAGAAAGAAAGAATTGTTAACATCTACATCCATATATGGATGTTAGCAGCATCCATTTTTTTATTTGGATGAAAAAATTATATTATTAATTTAATAATAATAGAATAATAAAAAGTATTTAAGTAATTTAAATAGAGATATTATTTAAAATATTTAAGTTAGCCCTATTTATTTTCTTCTATCTCAGTAATAGATATATTCATTTATTGAAATAATTGGCGATGATGACAAATTGATTATAATATGTTTTATCATTTTATTATTATTATTATTATTATTATTATATTAATAGTATAATTTTTTATTTAAATGAAAGAGTGAAAGTTATTAACTTTCACATATAAATATAGAAATTAATAATCTTTATATATGTGTGTGTTGAAGAGAAGAGATAAATATAAGGATTAATTTAATTTTCCTTAGAAAAATGGTGTTGGCATGATTTAGATTTTAATTATCTATTTAATAAATGATTGATTACTAATTATCATAAATAATAAAAATTTTATTTTCTCATTGGCTTGTAATTTAATTTGTCTTTATACAATAAATTATCACATTATTAAAGTGGTGCTCATGATTTTAGCAATTAATAATTATTAACTATTATAAAATATATACATAAATTAATAAAATAATTATATTTTTTTATTTGTAATGTAATTTTTTATTACATAATCAAAATTATAATTTTTTAATAAATTAATGAATTATAAAATAAATATATGAAATAATAATATAAAAAAATAAATAAGTGTTATTATCTTTTATTGAGTTTACCCTAAATCCTAAACTAAAAGAAGACAACAACATTATATACATACATATACATATGTATACATATATGTATACATATGTATATGTATGTATGTATATAGGGAATTGGTGATCTATACATGAAGATTAGCAATATGTACTCTTTTTAGATTAAAAAAATTATGTTACTAATTAAATGGTAATAAAATTATAAAAGGCATTTAATTAATATTAATAGTGAAATATTAATTTAAATTTTAAAATATCTAAGTTAACTTTACTAATTTTCTTTCATCTCCATAATTAATATATTCATTAATTGAAGTAGTTATTAATAATAGCAAATTGACTATCATACTTTTTATTATTTTATTATTATTAAATTAGTAGCATAATTTTTTTATTCAAATAAAAAAGTAGAGTATATAAACATATGAAGATTGTTAACCTTTATATCCGTACGTGATGATTAGTAATCTCTACTATTTTAATTAATGAATGTATTTATTATGGAGATAGGAAAAAATTAGTAGAGTTAATTTAAATATTTTGAATTAATATTTTATTATTAAAATTATTTAAATATATATTATTATTTTATTATCATTAAATTAGTGATATAATCTTTTTGTTCAAATGAAAAAGTGGATGTTGTTAATCTCAATATCCAATCTCTTTTATATATTAGTATATATAATGTGTAATTTAGAAATTAAATCTCTTAACATGATGATGATAGCAATTAACAAAAATTTTTAGAAGGGAGTTGGCATTCTTAATTGTGCAATGGTTCTTAATACTGTTTTAGAGGTTTTTATTTTTCTTACATCGTGCGGAACCCTCAATTTTATATATATTAACTAAATTACTACTCATATAATTAGAAAAAAAATGTTTAGAAAGGAAAAGCTGTCAAAAGAAAAATTATATCAGAATTGTGATTACAGAATTTTGAAAAAAAAATGAGGTGATTGTATTTGGTCGAAGTTTTAAGAGAACTGATAATATTAATTATTATAATAATTTGCTCTATGTTTTTCTAAGTTTTGGTGTGAAACTATACTATGGTATTTACGGACTTTATCACTTTCGATTAGATACCATTAGCAGATCTTCAAAAAGAATTAAGAATGCGGAATGCGGTATCAGGAGTTTTTAATTTAAATGATATTCAATTTTTTCAAATATTTTATATTTTTATTATATTTAAAATTTAATTTTTAATTTTTGTGTGCATTATTCAGAATTTAATTCTTGATTTTTGTGTGCATTATTTAAAATTTATCCATAATTTTCGGTTTAAAATACAAAAAAAATTTGCACACCAGCCTGAGATGACATCCCTTCACTTATTCCTCATTAATTATCCAATTGAACAACTACCTGTCTTTTTAATCTTCCATCATCCTTTACACCTTATTTGATTGCAAGAAAACAAAGGGGAAATAAACGAAAGAGAAGAAAATAAAAAGGAAATTACGAAGCTATTTTTTTTTAATGACGAGAGAAAACAGGAAAAAATTTAAGTAGAAAAAATTGGTGAGCCTCACGTAGTTTTATTTTTCTTCATCATTTAATATTATGTGGTATATTTCATATTCTAAACTAATTACATGACTTTAATTTTAAAAATAAATATGTATGATAATCATTTTAATTGTCTCTTTTATTTATTATTTATTATAATAATATATTAATTTACATAGACATTTATCCCCATACAAGTCATATTTAGTATTCATGTCACTTTTAGAGGGCATCAAATAAATTTTTAAGCTTTTATATCATTAATTTAATGAATATAAGTAGATATAAATGTAAGAGGACTTAATTAAAAAAGAATTTAATGTGTCAAGGATAAAGTTGAGAAGGAAAATTAAATAATAACTATATTAAAATTTTTTTATATTTACAACAGATCAAAGTAGTGTTTCAATCTTTCTCTCTCCTAATTTTTTATTCAATTAAATAATTTTTTTTTCAAATTCTCTTTTCAATGTTTTAAGGTTTAAAAAAAATTATATTCTGTCTTGGTTCCTTTCTCTCTATTTTCCTCTTTCTTTATTTGTCTTGCTTTTGAGTTTGGAGTTTATATAGACACTGAATATTTTTCTCTCAGGTGAAAAAGGGCAAAGTTCTTTCCTTTTATTTTTTGTTTTTTTTTCCTTTTAATTTGTCGTGAGATGATTCAACATTGGAGGAGAAAATCGGACTAAAAATTGTGGGAAGAATCGAGCTGCCATTGTCGTTGGAAATAGATTTGTCCGACCGACGATGTCGTCCCCGGACATTAACGGCATCTTGGACAACTCGAAAGAGCTCGATCGATTAAGGAAGGAGCAAGAGGAGGTGCTCATCGAGATCAACAAGATGCACAAGAAGCTTCAAGCAAGTCAGTCTCTTCTTCATTGACTTTTGTTCATGCTCCATTTTGATCCTGCAGCTGTTTTTTTAAAATTATTTTTTAAGTTTCTGTTGATTATTAACGGTTGAAATTATTTTTCTCACATTAATGTGAGCTTAGTGGTTTGATGTTTTTCATCTGAGCTTGTTTGGAATAAGCTGAAACTTGAAGAATGCTTGCCGCGTTAATACAATTCGAGTTCTAGGCCTAAAGTAAAGTTTTCCCCTTTTTTTGTTTTCTTTTTTCTACGATTATTGTTCATGGCAGTTCGGTTTGAAAGTGATGTTTGAATAATTATGAGCTGGAAGGTCGGGAAAGTACCTCTTATTGAAGTTTTAGTTTTAGGATTATCTAGACAATGAAGTTGTGAATTTAGTTGCATATACTGATTGCTGAGAGACACACCCGCCTGATCAAACTTCTAATGGAAATGTCTTTAGTATGTCAAAATGGATAGCTTTACACTGGACTGTTGCTCAATCCTTATGGATAGTCATTGTTTTTGTTTTGGGCTGATATAACTGACAAAAAGGCATGATAAGTAGCAGGAAGAAACTCTGTTTGGTTAATTAATAAGCTTATTGTCATGATTAGATGAATAAACTCAGTGGAGGAGCTCTTGCAATTATTAGCTTATTGGGATGGCTTCAATTTCATGAAACGGGATTTGTAGTGTTTGACAATTAGTATAGTTATTTCCACTAAGCATGTGGCATATATCATATAAAGTTAGAGTTGTAACAAAAAATTTGATAAATACGTATATCATTAAAGAAGAATTTCTTCTCATTGTTTAGCACTTGAATTTATAGTCAAGATTGATATAATCTTGGGGCTGTGCACACTATCCTTGCAGAAAAAAAATTAGAAATTAGAAAACACATTTTAGTCTATGCATCCTCCATTAATAAGCTTGAATAACCAAAATTGTAGTTTTACTTTTCAATGATCAGTAAAGTTTCTCAAATGATGTATTCAGTTCTTCCTCTAGGGACTCTTAGATAGATGAATGATTGCCACTGAGGAATGAGGAACCAACATTATCACCATTCCAGTCAGTACTAGCCTATTTCTGTGGTTATACACTACCTCATCAATCTATTTCTCTCGAAGAATATTATTGCTTGTGGGAAGTAGCATGTAACTGTAGTTTCTCCATTGCTTCCCTTGTAAAAGGGAAGAAGATGGAATGCCTCTTGCACATATAATTGCAACCTTGTCATTCAATAATGAATAATCTGGGACTGCTCTAAGTGACAGCATAACTAGCTCAAGCAACTCAAAGTCAATTTGATATTAACAGATGCAAGCTCTACGCTTGCCTGGGCTATTATTGGCATCTAATTGTCTCCACTGTTGAGCACAATATTTCATATTTTGCTATCCTTAAGTCTCTGTTTCTTTCTGCTGTAGTTGGTTGTTGATATTTTCCTGTCATGTTAATGCAGCTCCCGAGGTTGTTGAGAAGCCTGGGGATAACTCATTAGCAAGGCTAAAGTTCTTGTATACTCATGCAAAAGATCTTTCAGAGAATGAAGTAAGGTATGTTTATTCATAACCTTGAAGCAGTTAGTGTGAACTATACTTCAATTTCTTTTGCTTTATTTCTGCAAAGTTTGAAATTTTGTGAGGATTTCTCCCTATCTGTGTTTGTGTGTATTCTATCCTGGGGACACTCTATATGGTTCTCAATATCTTATTTGGTTGCAGTGTTTCTACTTTATTGATAAATCAACTTGATGCTCTACTGCCTTCTGGACCACCAGGGCAACCACGAAGAAGAATGGGTTTGTCTCTATTTCTGATGATTTTTCTTAGCACTGGCTGTGCTTATGCTTGTGTATATGTGTGTTTGTGTCTCAAATTTTGTTTTATTTGTTGGATGATGTTGTAAATTTCTGGTTGTTTGAGATTTTTCCTTCTCTTTCTTTTCCAGGCAAAGGTAAAGTCTGATGCACTGGGTGCTCGTCAATATTGTTGTGCCTCTGCTACCATTTCAGTCAATCACTTATGGTTCATCAAAATGAGGAAGGAGGGAAAATAGGGGAGTTATAGCTTGTTCATGAAAAAATAATATTGAGATCCATTCATTTGTTGGTAGACATAGCAGCTGAGCATATAATGTTAAGTGAAAATTAAATTAAGTTATTTATAATTATTAGCTTGAATCCTTGTGTACTTCCCTAAATGGTGGTTGGAGAATGAATCTAATGCTGTATGTCCACAAAGTTCATAATTTGGAGGTTTGAACTAGCCAAATAATTTCTCTATTAACAGGAGTGGTCTTGCATGCTGTTAACCAGATAATCCATTGTGATATATTGCTGTTCCAAATATGTGTTAGCATTTTTTTTTCTTTTGAAAGGATGTGTTAGCTTTTTATAAATTACAGTTGGTGATATGCAAGCTATGGAACAGAAGCGTCAATATCCATTCAAAATTTGAAATTTATTATGAATTTGTTTGTGAAAGTCCACTGATTTATGACTTGTGCTGGTAAATCATGATTTAGTCGTGACTGTAAGTTGCATTAACATGATTTTAATTGCAATTTTACAGACGGTAATGAGCAGAAAAAGAAACGAATAAAAACTGACTCAGATGTTTCTAGGCTATCTCCTAGTATACGAAATCAACTTGAGGTTTGTGCTAGTCTCAAGGGTGAACAGGTATGCATTTGCCCAGAATTCCAATCAATATCAATTGTTAATTATCTGTCAGCATGTTGATTGCTCTTTTTTGTTTTAGGATTACCATTTACCTTTCTTAGATTTCGCTTTTGGACCTCTATTTTATTAGTTTAATGTGTTCTTAGGTGGCAGCTAGGGTTACATCAGATGATGCTGACAAGGACGAATGGTTTGTTGTTAAAGTGATTCATTTTGATAAGGAAACTAGAGAGTAAGTTATCTTCCTGTAAATGAAGGGCTGCATTTGGTTCTGTTTATCAAAAAAAGCTTTACCTTGCATTGACACCTTCTAGCTATTAGCCGCTATTTCTATGCCGGCTCGTATTATTAATCAAAAGCCCTATTATGAATATTAAACCTATAATGAGTTTTGTGGTTACAAGCTTGGTTTATTTATTTTAAAAAATTTTAAATAATACTTGGCGATAAATGGCTGACCTTTGTAAGGATTGGGTGTGGTCATGGCCCCTCTAAAATTTTAAAATCATGTTAAGGATTGGGGTTGTCATAGTCCCTCCAAAATTTTAAAATCATGTTAAGGATTGGGGTTGTCATAGTCCCTCCAAAATTTTAAAATCATGTTAAGGACTGGGGTTGTCATAGTCCCTCCAAAATTTTAAAATCATGTTTTAGTATCATGTGATTATATCTGGAAAAAATTTTACATGAATCATTCAATCCCTGCCAAAAACTTTTAGTCCTTGTCTGTTTAAAACTTGTGTAGCCTATAACACATAATCATAACATGTTGTTAAACCCTAATGCAAAATAATATATTTAAATGATTTATTAAAAAAACAATTTTTAAGCCTTGACAACTAAAATGTCAAAGAAACTTAATAAAAAAGGGAAAGTAAAGTGATGTTGGTTGTGTTATTGGAAGGTTTCTGTTTCGTTCTTTCATTTATTACCTTCTATTTTTAGGTTTGTGTATATATATCTATATATATTCCTTTTCATTCTTTTACTTATTTGTTTGTGAAAGTATTGTGCAGGTTTGAAGTATTAGACGAGGAACCAGGTGATGATGAAGAGGGTGGTGGCCAAAAGTAAGTAATGGTAGTAAAAAGTAATGGAGTATTCTAATTCTTGTCACATATGATTATTCAACATAACCATGTTATAACTATATTAAAAAAAAAAAAAAAAATTCTGCTATCTGCATTGCCTATGTTACTTAAACTGGATGAAACTTTATCTGTAATTGATGTCTTTGACATTTTATGATGAAATTTGTGAACTATTGCTTGGCAATAGTTTTTATTATTGCCACTCCATTTTGAGTCGAGAGTCTCAAGATTAACTTGCAGAAAGAACTTCTGATATCTATTCAGATATACAAAATAAGATATAAAATTCGCTAGAATATCTAGCTGGCATAGTTGGGGTTAAGAAGCAAATATTATTTTGTGTATATATTCAGATAGACAAAATAAGATATAAAATTAGTCTATAATATCTAACTGGCATAGTTGGGGATAAGAAGCAAATATTTTTTTGGGTCTTATGCAGAGAAACATCTTTTAATCTCTCTATTATTTTGTGTATCATGCCCCTAATATATGAATGATAGCCGAGTCTTGGTAATTGCAAATTAAAAAGTTATTTCAACCAATGGTTTGATTGTTAATGTAGTTTGTCTTGAATGTAATGTGGTGCTTACCTATGCAGACCGATGGATGAATAGTTCGTCTCATTTCATCTGTTTGTTTCATTCCTTTATTCTGAGCTATTTGTCTACCTAATTGTTCAAATGTGAAGTCCTACTTCATTTGAATGTTGCGTATGTATTTTTATTTATTGTTTCTGCTCCATTCAGAAAGTACAAGCTTCCGATGTCAAGCATCATTCCCTTTCCTAGGAGGACCGATCCTTCCAATGCCCCAGAGTTCCCTACTGGAAAACACGTTTTGGCAGTCTATCCAGGGACTACTGCACTTTATAAAGCTACAGTCGTCAATGGCAATCGCAAGGTGTTAATTCTATTGTTTTGATATACTGCAATTTTCTGCCTTGGTTTCCTTTAAATTCTGTTATCTTATGTTCTATTAACCCCTTTTTATTGAGGAATTTTTTTTTGAATTTGATTTGTTACTAACCACTGTTTATGTCGTGCTTGTTCTTGGGGTAACCCCCCATCATTTCACAAATGTGCAGAGGAAGAGCGAAGAGTAAGTATTGAGTTTCATTTTCATCTCTAAATTATTTACATATTATTGAAAACCAAATAGCAACATGCTGACTTAAGATTAGATAAGCTTAACCGCTGAAATGTCACTTGGTTACCATTCATTTTATTAGCATGAGGTGCAAGACCCTGGTAACATATGCACGTAGTTCGTATCCAACAATGGGAATATAAGTTTAAATTTTGCTACAATCTCTCTTTTATGCTCAAAGGAAAATGGAGTTTTAGTGGTCATTCTAGAGAGTCATCTAAAAAGGAGTTATACTATCATATTTTTTAGGAAATCTATGATGCACTAGTGATACAGTGATGCATCAATGTATTATCAAATTTAATTATTAATATGTCATTGTATGGTGTGCTTTGAGAAAAAGTTAACTTGATGTGCAGTCAGATTTGGTGGTACATCGGTGCTCCATTGTGTCGGCAGTGCACTATAGACTCTTCCTATTTTTTTATATTTTAAATGACATGTAAAATAAAAGGGGAAGACTAAGGTAGCACAATAAAACAGTGTATGCTTTAAATATCTTGGTGGGCCTCACCATTTTTCTGGTAGGGCTCACTGAGATGGAGTGCCAAGATAGTGTTAGTTGGTGTGTTATCGGTAATACACAACTATCAAAGCATGCACCAAAATTAAATTAGTTAATATGACAAATAAGTAAAGTGTTGTTGTTTCTGGTATTATTATTTTATCATAATCTGGAGTTGATGATTAAAATAGCTATTCAGAGTGAATGATGAGCACTCTCTAGCTTAAGGATGGTCTGAATTCAAAATATGGTTAGTCACTTTGTGAGATGATTGGACAGTTATTTGCTGGAATTTGATGATGATGAAGAAGATGGATCCCTACCTCAAAGAACGGTGCCTTTCCACAAGGTGGTGCCTTTGCCAGAGGGTCACCGCCAATGAATGGTCTAAACTATTTATCTTTAAAATGTGTATAAAGTAGAAACTAATAGAAACTAACTATCTTGTTGCATTGTAAGCGGCTTGTGTAATATGCCTTGTGTAATTGTTTTGTCATGTGGGCATCACGTTACACTCCAATTGAATGTTAGACTAAACATGCCATTTAGTTCCAACAAACTGCCTTCATATCAATCTCACCTTTTAGAGGATGTGAGTATCCGTTTAATATTTTATTAATGATATAGTGTAATATTTTAATCTTTTTATGAAAATAAATATTAAAAAACTAATGAAATTAATAATTTGATATTATTATTTTTATTTTATCCTTCTTTATTTTCTATTAATCTGTCTTTATTCTTCGAAGTGACTGACAACAGAGGATTTAATATTATTTTTTTTATCTCTATTAAAAAAAGAAATTTTATAACTTTTATCATGCTTTTATAAATTTTCTCTTACTTTCAATGTACAATTTTTTATTTTAGTTGTTCCCTGATTTGAATGTAAAAATAAGTTTTCCTTATATTGATATAACTATTGCCATATTTTTAAGATTTCTTTAGTCTTATAAAAATATGGTAAAAACAATAATTTTCTTAAATAAAGAAATAAAAGAAATAATGGTATAAAATTATTTATAATATATTGTTTGAAAGTGTGGAGATAGACTAATAAAGAAAGGAGAGGCAAAATATTAATAATAATATCAAATTATAAATTTTATCAATTTTTTTAGTATTTGTTTTGATAAAAGAAATTAAAATATTATACTATATCATCAATTAAGGATTAAAATGATACTTATATTTTTTTGAGAAATGAAATTGATATAAAAACGATTTGCTCGGAACCAAAACAGGTGCCTACTCTTAATAATATATGAGGCTTTGTTATAGCTGTCCTTCCCACTCAAGTAAAAATCTGTAAATCCTTCTTATTTTGTTTTTTTGTTCAAAGAGATGAAATCCCCTGAAATTAGCTCTTTTGTTCTGTCAGTGATAAATAATATTCTCTTTGGCATATCCTTACAATCACCATGACAAGAACAGTGCTGCATGTGCAAGACTTCTCCATTTTTATTTTTTAATGAACAAAAATAGCTGAGTCTGGGAGAAATATGTGTGCAAAGAATTTCAAGCAACTAGCACTGTCTTAAATATTAGTTGCTCAATACATTTTTCCTAGAAAATAATATTTTTTTTACTAAAAATATTGAAAATGTATTAACTCAGAGCAAAGAATAATCATAATAACACGCCAAACTTATAGAGGCAAGAACTTTTCACTCACCGAATTGGAACCACTTTTAAGCTTGATATATTTTGGTAGAAAATGTTTTTGATAGGAATATAATTATAAAGTATTAAAATAATAAAAAATAATTTATATATTTAATATTAAAAATAAAAAATTTGATAAAAGAAGAATTCCTCTTTAGATAATTTTTTTTATCATGAGATATAAATATATGTAATACTCTATTATTTATATTAAAAAATAAAAATTATTTATAAAAAATATCTTTCGAACAATTAACGAACTCAATTAAACACCCGTTTAGCACCTTGTTAGCGAACAAGGTAATGTATTAAATGAAATCGAATTATACTTCTCCATTATTTTCTTTTTTATATAAAAAGTATCAGTTTATCTAAATGTTTATTTTTAAAATTTTTGTCATTTAAATTTTTTATAAAACTATAATTTTTATATGTATACGGTATATTACACGAAAAATTTATATATAGATTGTATCTTCCTAAAAAAATGCATAATATGTGAAACGAATATGCATCTTTGTAAAAAGGAAAGAGCGAGCTTGCAATCTAAAATATATGCCGTAGCTTTATAAAAAATTTCAAATATAATTTCCCCATTGTTTTTGGAATATTAAATTGTCATTATTTATTTATTTTTTTGTTAACATCCTCCCTAGCAGCGGCCCGCAGCCCGCAGCCCGTGGAATTCAGCAGATTAAATTATGCAAATTTTAATTTTTTTTTTATGAATTTATATAAACCAATATGAATTAAATTAATTTACAGAATAATGATTAAAATTCGCAAATTAACGAATGGAATCAAATTATATAAAA
The DNA here is from genome assembly GCA_020226215.1 of Sindora glabra. Taxonomy (NCBI): domain Eukaryota; kingdom Viridiplantae; phylum Streptophyta; class Magnoliopsida; order Fabales; family Fabaceae; genus Sindora; species Sindora glabra. The sequence goes on from CM035228.1 coordinate 90,499,516, forward strand.
TCTAATTCGTTATTTTATGAATCTATCTACGTCTATATCTATGTACCATTAAGAAAGCAGTATTTTTTCGCTGCTTCCCTTTTTTTTTTAAATTACACGAGATGGGCTGAGGAAAGAAATTTTCCCGCTCAACACTGTTTTTCTTTTTAGTTTTATTTTTTATTTATACTATTTACAATTTAAATATTATTAAATATTATAACTTTAACACAGTATAATTTATTTAGAATAAAAATATTGTAAATAATTTAAAATTTTTAGTTATTAAATTAATTTATTATAATATATGTTTTATTTTAAATCTTATTATTTTATAACTCAAACATTGTTTCTCTTTTTTTTATTTATTTCATGTCATATTTTCCTATTTTACCTACCTACTTCAATTATTTATAACTTAAACATCAAAATCACCAAATAGTACGGATATAATGTTATATCTTTTATTGTAAAATTTTTATAAATACTTTAAATAAAGTAAAATAAAATTTTTTCATAAAAATTGTTAATTAAAATAATTAATTATATATTATATTTTTTATAATAATATTTAAATATTAAAATTAAAATTTTTTATTTAAATTTTATAAATTTTTTCTTCATGTTAATTTTTAAATATTATATGTCAAATTATATATTTATTAATTGAGATTTTATTAAAATTTTATACTTCATATACTATTTCACATATTTTTCATTTTTTTATTCATACTATTTACAACTTAAACATTACTAAATAATATAAATTTAACATAATATGATTTTTATGACAAAAATATTTTAAATAATTCAGAATTTTTATTTGATTAAATTGATTTACTTTACTATATATTTTAATTTTAACTCCTATTATTTTATATTGAAGCATTGTTCCTCTTTTTCTCATTTGTTTCATTTCATATTTTTCTCATGCCTATTTCTATTATTTATAATTCAAATATTAATATTATTCAAAAGTATAAATTTAATATTATAGATATTTTTTAAATTTTTATAAATACTTTAAACAAATTATATTTTTAGTATAAACATTATTAATTAAATCAATTAATTAAATATTCTATCTTTTAATAATAATATTTGAATGCTAAAATCAAATTTATTTATTTAAAATTTATAAATATTTCCTTCTTATTGACTCTTGAGTACTGTATATCAAATTAAATATATATTAATTAAAATTATATCAAGACTTTACACTTCATATATAATTTCACATGCTTCTTTTTTATTTTTCACTCTTCACTTATATTATTTACCATTCAAATACTATTGAGTAATATGAATTTCATATAATAGAATTTTTTATGATAAAAATATTTTAAATAAGTTAAAATTTTTATTTAATTAAATTAATTTACTTTACTGTATATTTTATTTTTAAATCTAATTATTTATTAGTTTAGACATTATTTCTCTTCTCTTTATCTGCTCAATTTTATGTTTTTCCATTTTTCATGTTCACTTATATTGCTTATAACTTGAATATCAATATTATTGAATAATATAAATATAAAATTATATACTTTATATTTTGATTTTAGTATAAAATTATTAATTAGACTAATTAATTAAATATTTTAATATTTGAAGACTAAAGTAAATTTATTTATTTAAAATTTATAAATATATCCTTCATATCAGTTTTTAAGTATTTTATATCAATTTAAATACAAATTATGTGAAGGTTTTATACATCATATACATTGTTATATTTTTTTTCATTTTCTACATTTTACTTATATTATTTATAATTCAAACACTATTTAGTTATATAAATTTAATAAAATTTAATTTAATTTTATCACAAAATATTTTAAATAAATTAAAAATTTTACTTAATTAGATTAATTTAATTTTGCTATATATTTTGTTTTTAACTTTGATTGTTTATTAGTTTAAACATTATTTTTCTTCTTTATATTTGCTCTATTTTATTTTTCATATCCATCTATGTTTCTTATAATTCACCCATCAATATTATTAAATAATATAAATATAATATCATATATTTTATATTTAAATTTAAAAAATTATTTTAAATAAACAAAATTTTTTATTGAAATTATTAATTTAATCAATTAATTGGATATTATACTTTATAAATAAAAAATATTATTTTTCTTTATTTAATCTACTTTATTATATGTTTTTCTTATCTTTTTTTGTTTATTAGACACTGATATATCTAAACAACATAAATATATCACATTATATATTTTTTATTATAAAAATGTTTTAACTAAACTAAATATTTTATTTAATTAATTTATTATATGTTATATTTTTATTACTTTATATTTGTCTATATTGTTTCTCTTTATTTTTTCTCTTTTTTACAGTTTAAACACTAATATTATCAAATAATATAAATATAACATATTATATTATATTTTTAAATTATTTAAATATTCTAGATAATTTAAAATTTAAATATAAAATTATAAATACAATTAATTTCATAGTTAAGTTTTAAGAATAGTACTTAATTATTAAATTAAACTGAATCTTATTTTTATTTTAAATTTTTTTTATAATAATTTTCAAGTATTATATTTTAAATTAAAAAAAAATTAATTAAGATTTCATCAGAAGTTTACAATCTATGCACTTTTTTTCCTCATTTTATCTACTTTCTTTTATGTTTGTCTTCTTTTTTCTGTTCTACGCTAGTAAAAATTTAGATGCAATATATTAAATATTATAGATGTAATATAATTTATTTTATTTTTTATAAAATTGTTTTTAATAAGTTAAATATTTTATTTAATTAAATTAATTAATTATATGTTTTATTTTTAATTCTTCTTACTTCATAACTCACACATTATTTCTCTTCTTTTAATTTATTTTGTTACATATTTTTCATTTTTTTATGTTCACTCATTTATTTGAAAGATAGACATCAAGATCACAAAATAATGTAGATATAATATGATGTCTTTTAATTTTTTATAAAAATAATTTAAATAACTTGATGTCATATAAACTATTAATTGAATTTATTATTTAAACATTATATTTTAATTAATATATTTAAAAATTAAAATTAATTTTATTTATTTAAATTTATCCATATTTTTTAATATCAAACTTCATGTATTGTATTTCAAATTAAATACACATTAATAAAATTTTGTCTATATTTACTGATTTTGTTCCTTTTTAAATAATAAAATAATATCTAATAATTTTTACTTTGAAGTGAAAGTTATTTATCAAAATATATAATATAAATATTAATAAGTATAATTAAAAATTATTAATTAATTATTAAAAATATAGTTTATATTTATTCTGCTAAACATGTATTATTCTTTACATTTATTAAGAAGAGTCTTTTTAAATCAAATACATATTTAAATATAAATTGCAAATATTTTATTACAAAAATATTTTAAATAAGTTAAAATTTTAATATGAAATAAATAAATAAATTGAATGAGTGAATTAAATTCCCTATTTATAATAAAAATATTTAAAAAATAAAATTAAGTAGGTTTGTTTGAATTTTTTAATATTTTTTGGCCCTATATATTATCTTTATACGTTTTTTAGAAGAAATTTCTTTAATTTAAAGTCTTCTCTAAATATAAGTTATTAGTATTTTTATTATAAAATTATTTTATTATTTAATTTTTATCAAGGAGATAAGTGAATTCATCAATGAAAAGTGATAAAAAATTATAAAATAAATTAATAAAAATTATTTATTAAAATATTTTATATAATTTGTTAATTTTGAAATTAAATTTTTTATTTGGATGCAAAATTTGAAAAACATGTATCGAACTACATTTATATAAAAATATCTGTAAAATCGTACTACTTTATTTAATTAAATGTTGTTATGTATATCTAAATTAATTTAATTTATTATAAAATAAAAATTATTTATATTACTAGTGGGTATAAAGATGTTATAATACTAAAACATAAATATAACTGAAAATTTTGATAAAAATTAATAAAGTTTAGAAATTCTCTTACAACCTAATAATATGTGATTAAATGAGAGAATAAAATTTATTTATATATAAGATACTAAAAATATATTTTAAATTAAAATTATATTTTTAACAAATACTCATTCTCCATTCTATTCCTATATTATTTTTATATATAAACATAATTATAAAATGTTTTTCTATTCAACTCTCATTTTTGTTCACATTTTATCATATTAAACACAATATAAATATATTTTTATTATATAATTATATATATTATGTACATTAAATTTTAAATTAATAAAATAATACATAATGTATATTTTTAAATTTTATTTTTATAAATTAAATAATATATTTTAATACATAAAAAAATTAGTATACTTTTATAAAAAATTATTATAATTTTTTATAATTATACTAATCGAAAAATTCCCATGGAATTTGAAATTATTGCATTGAGAGCAGAAGCAAATTCTAACCAATAATCATTTTTCTTAAAAGGATTATTTTACTTGCGGGGAGGGAAAAAAACTAAAAACCAACGGTGGGGAGCACATGGACTGATTTTTTTGTCTCTGTTGAGCCCAAACTGTGAAGGGACCCATTGGATCCCAAGTCCCTCTCAAATTCCTCGTTTCCTTCGTCGTCTCCTCTCCTCTCCTCTCCGCTTAGTACTACTGAAACACAACCCCTGTTACTCTCACTCCAATCGACCCGACCCTCTTCCATGGCCTCCATGATCGGAGCTCCATCGACGTTCCTTCTCAAGCCTGCACCATCTTCCCCATCACCATCTCTTCCCAGCCATCCCTTTCTCTCTCATCCCGCCCTTAAGCCCAAAACCCTACCTTCCAAACTCTCTTCTTTCTTCACCAACCCCTCGGCCGCCTTCCCCCACTATGTGGTTTCTTCCGCGGCCACCTCCGGTTCCCCCTCTCTCCGTCGATCATTCACCGTCCGAGCAGCCAGAGGAAAATTCGAGAGAAAAAAGCCCCACGTCAACATTGGCACAATTGGCCATGTTGACCATGGCAAAACTACTCTCACTGCTGCTCTTACCATGGCTCTAGCTTCAATGGGGAACAGCGCGCCGAAGAAGTACGATGAAATCGATGCGGCGCCGGAGGAACGAGCACGAGGGATCACGATTAATACTGCTACAGTTGAATATGAAACTGAGAGCAGGCACTATGCTCATGTAGATTGTCCTGGGCATGCCGATTATGTGAAGAATATGATCACCGGTGCGGCGCAAATGGACGGTGCTATTTTGGTGGTATCTGGTGCCGACGGGCCAATGCCTCAGACGAAAGAGCACATTTTGCTGGCGAAGCAAGTCGGCGTGCCGAATATGGTGGTGTTCTTAAATAAGCAGGACCAGGTTGACGATGAGGAGCTTCTTCAATTGGTGGAGCTGGAAGTGCGAGAGCTTTTGACTTCGTATGAATTCCCAGGTGATGATATTCCTATAGTTTCTGGTTCTGCATTGTTAGCTTTAGAGGCATTAATGGCTAATCCAAAAATTAAGAGAGGAGAGAATGAATGGGTTGATAAAATTTATGATTTGATGGATGCTGTGGATAGTTATATACCAATTCCACAGAGGCAAACTGATTTACCATTCCTTATGGCAATTGAAGATGTGTTTTCGATAACTGGCCGTGGGACGGTGGCAACAGGGCGTGTTGAGAGGGGGAAAGTAAAGGTTGGGGATGTTGTGGATATAGTTGGTATTAGGGCAACCAGGAATACAACAGTTACAGGGGTTGAAATGTTTCAAAAGATACTTGATGAAGCAATTGCAGGTGATAATGTGGGGCTTTTGCTTAGGGGAGTTCAGAAAACAGATATTCAGAGAGGAATGGTTATTGCCAAGCCCGGCACCATTACACCGCATACAAAGTTTACTGCTATTGTGTATGTCTTGAAAAAGGAGGAAGGAGGAAGGCATTCTCCATTTTTTGCTGGATACAGGCCTCAGTTCTACATGAGGACCACTGATGTTACTGGAAAAGTTTCTAAAATAATGAACGATCAGGATGAAGAGTCTAAGATGGTTATGCCAGGAGACCGTGTGAAGATGGTTGTAGAGCTAATTTTTCCCATTGCTTGTGAGCAAGGAATGAGATTTGCAATTAGAGAAGGTGGGAAGACTGTTGGGGCTGGTGTCATCCAATCCATTATCGAATGATTTCATTGTAAATTTTTGAGGTCTATATCTGGTGAGTGGAGGGGAAGCCATAAAAGATCTTATTCTAAATGGTTTTCCTAAATATATGGTCCTTAATAGAATTACAATGAATTGTTGTTGAATGATCGGTAGGCCGACTCTAGACAATTGGATAACCTTTGGTTGGTATCCATTGGTCTTTTGGGATTGAAATCAGTCTTTAGTTTCAAGAACATAAATTAGGTAGTGTTTTTCTGAAATTCACCTATTTTACATTGTTCAGATTGTCCTGGTGGGTTCTTTTCTTACTTTTATCATCTTTCTTTCTCTCTTCATTGCAGTTTTTGAACCTGGGAGTGAGTCTTCCATTTCTCCTTTTTTGTAGTAATATTGTGCAGTATTCACAAGTTGGTCGGATTGTCAATTAATGGTAATTTCCAATGCACCTAAATACTGTTTTTGCAATTTGAATGCTTATGCTCCTAATTTTTTGCCCTCAGGCGATGTGTAGAGGTCCCTTTTTCTTTCTTTGGTTTTTTCTTTCTTTCTTTTTGGGAATAGTTCTGTAGTTTTTTAAACTGATTAGATTTTCTAATTGCAATATAGTTCTGTAGGTCCTTTAAACTAGTTAGATTTTCTAGATTGCAAAACATCATATTCCATGTTTCAATGAAAATGGTTGTGGCAACTTTTGGTTTGACAGCAAGAGAGTTGTCTGTTAGATACCTATTTTATTTGCTTTGTCTATAGCTCTTGAAGAATATAAATTATGCAATATCAAAACATCATGTTCTTTAGAGACATATGCTTGGCAGTGTGTCCAGTCCTCTTTGGTATCAAATTGCAAACCTGAATGTGATCTAGTAATTAAATTCTCTGCTTGCTTATGGGATGTTTGTTAAAGTCAAAGGCTGGCTAGGCTAATGAAGTGCATTGTTTTTTATTCTGCAGCTTAAAAAAGACAGGCAAGTTTTGCTGCTTCTATCTTTTTAGCAAGTGGCAGAACCTTTGCTATGAATTTGTCTGAACTAAAAAATAAGTCTGAATTGTTTTAATATTTTACAAAATTGTACAATCAGCTCCTTTGTGAATTCCGGTCAATCAATTAAGTTTTATTTTCTAAAGAAAAATTTTAAATGCAAGTATTCTTATTATTATTTTGAATGCTTAAGTGGATTTTGAAGTGATATTAATTGAGCTACTTTTTTTTTTTAAAAAAAAATCTGTTTTAAAACCTTCATTTTTGTACATCTCTTTTTTGATTTGGGTTTTTTTAAAGTGTAAAATATATTTTAGAAAGTAAAGAGAGATATCATAGCAATGAGAAAATGAAATGAGTAGATAATTATAAATTTAAAATTGTGTTTAAATTGGTTATTATTTATTTATTTTTGAATCTTAGATTTTTTTATTAAGGATTATGATGTTTCATTTTATTATCTAAAGTGTATTTTGCAAAGTTGATCCCACTTTTTCAATGGTGTTTGATTAGGCATTGGGCATGTAATAATCGATTTTGAATTCCTAATATTTAAGTTTTATCACATTAATAGTTATAATTAAATTAAAGATTAAAATTTCTGATTGGCACATATATCTTTTTTTTGGTGATTAGTACACACATCTCTATTGTGGTTCCAAGTTGATAGTCAAAGAAAAAAAAAATTAATTGGTCACATGATACTAGCGTATACATAAGTTGTGATATTATTTTGCATGTTTCCAATAAGGTGAGTTTCGCCAATTGTCTGATATTTGTCAGCTTAAAGCTTTTGCTAAAATATGGGGTGTCAATTATTCCATCTATTTCTTATTATTCAATTTTTTTATCCTTTTTTATTTGATGTTTTAAAATTTTGATGAAGCATTAATTTTTTTTCAATTTTGTCCTTTTTCTTTATTAATAAATGCTTTATTAGTTTATTCATATGTGATCATGCTCATGATAAATGATTTTGTAGGATTTTAAGTTGGATATGTTTGAATATATTTTTATTTTTATATTTTGTAAAAGTGTTCTCAAGAATCATTTTAATTTTTTTTAAAAAAAATTATTTCTGAATTGAAAAAAAAAATAACAAAGAATGGTCTTGTAAATAAATTTTTCATTTAATTAGAAAATTGACATTAAGAAAAAAAATAAGTTAAGAAGGATATGTTTAGATATATTTTTATTTTTATATTTTTAGAAATTATTTCTAAAAATTATTTTCAGATTGAATGTGAATAAAGAATAAAGGATTGCTAGTGTTGTAAATAAAAAAATATTTTTTTAATTATAAAATTAACGTCAAGAATAAAAGAATGAGTTAAAAAATACTTAATTTTTTTTATTTTTAAATTATATATTCAAAGTACAGTTTTTAAAAATAGATTTTCAAAATTATTTTCCAACTATGATCTTCTATTTTTTAAAAGTAAAAAAATTATTTTTTAAAAATAGTAAATAAGTAGAACCAAAAATATTTAAAAGTTATTTCTTTTTTATTTTTACCATACACATTTGAAGTTATAGTTTTTAAAACTAAATTTTAAATATAAATTTTCAAATAAATTCTTCTATTTTTTTAAAATAAAAAACAGAAAATTATTTTAAAAGAGAGTAATCAGATAGTTTTTATTTCATGAAAGCGCCCAATGTGTCAAGTTGAAAGGATTCAGTGCTGCTTCGTTCACTTATTGTTGTGTATTAACTGTTCAACTCCCATTTAATTGAAGCAAATCATGACAATTTCAGTTGTCACGATGGTATGTAATTTCAGCTATCAGCAAATAATTAAATTTCCAATTCTATACTTGATGCAATTTGTGTTGAAGGAACACAGCAGGGGATTTGAGTTTTGTTTATTTTGGTAGAAAATATTTTTTATTAGAATATAATTATAAAATATTAAGATGGTGAAAAATAATTTATATATTTAATATTTAATTAAAAATTTTGATAAAAGATAATTTTTTTAAATAAAAGTTATTTTTTCTCCCCTACAATAATTTTAGGTATAATTTTTTTAACACAAAATATAATTGCATGAGAAATTGTTGTATATTCCAATTATGCCATGAGTCTTTAGTTATAGTTAATAAATAAAGGATAATTATTAATTTCTATAATTCTTAATATTTTAAAAATTAAAAAATTAAATTTTTAATGTAATATATGTCATAAAATTAATAATTATCTTTTATTTATTAACTATAATTAAGAACACATAATATAATTAAAACATACAAAAAATTTTCTATTAACATATGATAATCCTTTAAATGTGTAATGAAATAAAATTTTTCTGCGAAAAATAAAGTAAATGGAACCTTGATTTTGTCAAGGACATTGCTTCTCACTAGCCCATCAATGGAAAAGAGGTGGGGTAAAAAAAGGAAAAAAGAATGGGGGAGGTGGGAAATTAACATTAATGACAAATAATTGATGTTGAAACGTATGAATCTCTCTTTAGGACCTTTTCGATCCCTAAAAATAGTGGGGATATTTTTAGAGAAGATGACCCCCATTTTAGCACCAAAAACCTAAACATTCCCCAAGGTTCAGGGAGCATAGCAAGCCGTATAAGTACCTCTCACATTTGTTCGTGAAAACTAAGGGAAAGAGCACCAAAACATAAACCAACAGTTGCAGAAAATGGCTAACAAATATACAATCGCGCTGTTGGTTTTGTGCCTCGTATCCACCATGCCATTTCAAAGCAGCGGCTCTGAAATTCCCTCAGTTGAGGAATCCATGGCAGCATACAATCGCTGCTACGACTCCTGCATTGATTCTTGCCAGCTCTTCACAATACTTTGCAAAGCCTACTGTGCTCCCAAGTGTCAATTTTCAACGCAGCCAATGGCTATCCGTGAGGTAAGATTCACTTTGTCTGAATATTTTCTTATTTAATTATCCTCACACTTTTAATAGTACAGTAACATTTGATATTATTTAAAAAAAATTTCTATTCAAATCCAAGATCTTATATTACATGTTTAACAATAATGATATTTACACTAGAAATAAGATTCAAAATTAATTTAAAATATAAATGAAAACAGATTTATAAAACTTAATTTAATGAATATAAAAAAATTAAAACTTAATTTCATAATCTAGTTTTGATGTATATAACATTTTTATATGTTCAATGACTTATCACTTCTATTATCATAAAAAATGTTTTCTTATTTAACGAAATTGAAATAATTCAACCCCAATAATATTAAAAAATTCTTAGGACTTCTCTGTATCTATAAATTTATAATTTTTTTTTCTATTTCACTTGAATAAGATGCATAAATTAAGGAAAAAAAAAGTTCGTCATTCCTTTTTCTTTCCTTATTCTTTTAAGTTGAAGCTTAAATTATTTGTGTTTTAGATAATGATTTAAATTTAATTTACTAGTGATGTAAATTAATTTCGTAGTATCACTCATCTTTATATTATCATGTTAACAAAAAATTATTAATTTTTAAAATTTTTAATGATGTGTTTGCTTCTAATTTATAAATAATATAGATATTAAATTTAAATGAAATTTATGTTGCTAGTTTATTAAGATATAATACTCGTTTAGAAGAAAAGCAAAAATGCCATCCGTTTTTAATGCAAACGAATATTCATGTATAATAATTAGAAAAAGAAAAGATCGTTTTGCTTTCAATCACGATTGTAAATTAAAAAATGCATTTATATGGCAAAATTTTAATTAAATTAACAACATAAACAAAACCATAGTGAGGATAACACTTCTAACCCTAAATTAGTACCGAAAATTTAGTATTACTCATATATAAATACTATTGAGTATACTATTTTTTTAACTTAACAATTTAATTTCTTAAAAAATAATTGATTTCGTATTAAAAATATACAATTTTTTATTAAAGTAGATTGCTGAATTAAAAAATATAATTGATAATATTATATAAAAATAACACAATTTTTAGTACTAATATAACCTTAGAAGGTTTTTTTCTATTGTGAGTAAATATGTTCTGTTAACTGATAATTATTATAGTATATTAAGTTTCTAAATTTCTTGCGTTTAGGAATGATACTACGCCGTAAGAGTCAAATGGATGCTACGAAGGATGGATCAAAGCAGCAGAACCCCAACATTAAAGTGGCATGCATACAACAAGGCATACTATTTATAATTCAAGAAGTGCTCTTTATTAATGAGGACGTGACATCACTTATGTCTGCCTTTTATATTTTTCTCCCTTTTGTAACACAAAAAAATAATAATACGTCATTCATAAATGACTTTTGACAAAAATGACTATTTTGATTTTTAATTATTGGTATCACTTTATAACCAAAAAAAAAAAAAATTTGGAGTTCTAATGGAGTAATCGGTGTTCCGGAAAATGGGTAAGGGCGGGACCTTTCTGTAGAGGAAGAGAGAGAAAAAATCCATTCTGGATTTGAATCAAAATAAATGACCAACAGTTGAGAAATTATTAACCAAGAATTAAGAGGAAGAAACATTGAAAAATGTTTTATCAAAAACAACATATGTGCTCTTCCGAGGTCGTTGTATATATATAACTGAATTAAAATTCGTGCATCGCACGGTTCACTTATATTTGTAAAGACATAATAATAGCTTTAAGGGATATTTTGTGAAGTAAAAATTTTATATATCAAATATTATTGTGCAAAATATGGTTGCATTTCTAATACAACTTACCATTTTATCTCTCTGTTTTTTTATTTTTGGTATTTTTTTTCTCATCATCAAAAACTAAAAAAATGTTGTTAAAAGATAAAAAAAAAAAGAGAATTCAATAATTTATCATTATAGGTTACACAAAAATTGTTAATGTTTTTAATAACACACTAACGTGTCATTATTACCAACTCCAACTATTTCATTCAAAAAATTAATATTCAAGACTTTATCAGTAGTCATCAATTATAAATAACTTAATCAACATAATTCAAAAAATTAATATTCAAGACTTTATCAGTAGTCATCAATTATAGATAATTTAATCAACATAATGTTCCATAATTTAGTTGACTTGCTTCCTATACTGAAGTTTTAAACAAAACCATATATACAAATTATTTTCAAACTTATTGTTAGAATCTATCATAATAAGAACCTAATAATTCAAAAACTAATTAAAATATTAAAGTATAATAACCCATTAGTAATAATATGATTAGGTTTTATGGTGGTACTTAAACTAGATGTGATTAGTAGAATAGTTTCAGTTATGGATTGGTTTGCAACCTAATTCATATATTTTTAAATAAGGTCTCTACTTCTAGAACCCTAAGCTAAGCATTATTCCATGCAATACTTATATTGTAAATTCCTTTTAGGATTTGATAGAAGGAGAGAATCTATGTATAGGAGATCAAATATTATAATCAATGTTTGTGCAAATTGTGCATTTCTTGTTGTATTGTTTATGAGTCTTTTTCATTCGGGTGATCATGACTACAACACATATCAATAACATATCAAATTTAGATAAGTCTTATAAATCATATTGTTCATCATATTGATGTATAATTTATACTATTTTTACATAATTTGATCAGCTTATTTCATGTAAAATAGATAACAATTAGTTTTTGTACCGGGTTGAGTGGACTCAATTCAAGGAGGAAAGTAATAAAATAATCTTCTAGTGCAAAATCTATTTGTGTTAAGGGATAGTGTAATCCGCCCTATCTGACTGCCATATTAGGGCAATAAAAATTATATCTTTGAGCTCTTCTTTCCAAGCTTGAAATTATGAATTTTTTTAGAATTTTTTGAAATTAAAAATAATTATATTATTTTTTATTTAATTTATTTTAATGCCTAGTTGAGATTATTTGGTTTGGAATTTTCACCATGTAATACCTATATTTTAGGCTGCCATATATATATTTTTGTGAAATTTTTTATTATTATTTGGCCATTAAACTAATTTTGCATGTTTGTATGCATAAAAAATAATTTTGTTTAGCCATTAAACTAATCAATATGACCCATGTTATACTATAAAATTTTGTATGATTGTGAACTCGCCTATTGTAGGTCTAATTATATAAAATTTTATTAATATTTTATAAAATATAAGTTACACTAAGGAGAGTGTTATGTTAATAATATTTTAATATTCTATTAATATGATATTATTAATACAATTTATTGGTGATAACATGATTGTAGTATTAAATATTATATGTCTAGAATTTTTAAATACCCTATTGATGTTAACTTTTAGGAATATAATATTTAATTCTTATATTATATTATAAGGTTTTAAATACTCTATTGACATTAAGTTTTATAGTAAAATGCTATGTATAATGTATAGTTTGGAGGGGAAAATCAAGTAGTATAAATAAAGTAATACATGAGTTAACTTGTTAATAATTTTCCTTAACTTCATTGTCCATGCAATTTGACTTCCGTTAAGATACCAAATGTGATAAAAATTATGAGGACCAAGTTGAATTATTAAATTTTTATCTAGCGGTTACCAATTTTGATTTGGTATTTAGAGAAATAGAGTTCATTGTCAACATAAACTCTATTATTGAATAGAGACCAAACATATTAAAAAGAATGAATTCACTTAAATGGAGTATGCGTGACGGTGATAAAATTCACAATGAACAAAACTATCAAGTATTCTTGAATCCCAAAATATTAAGGTATTTCTTAATTCTATTGTTGAGAAATATATCAAGTTTGGCAAGTTAGAGAAAAGTCAATATTCTCTTACTATTAAAAAGATTGTAAAGATGTTTAATAATTAGTTGATTTATCAACTTTTAGCTGATTTCTGAGCATTTAGCTAATTGAACAAGTCAAACAAACATTTTTAATTAACTAATTGGTTTAGCCATTGGAATTAGGGAATCCAATTATCTTATTTATAAAAAGTAGGTAAAAAAGTAAAATTACCTCAAACTATAAAATTACCTCTATTTATCTTAAAATGCCATATAAAAGAGTTGAGTCCCAAAACCATAAAGCATACAAACAAGAGCTCAACCATTAATTCATTAATCATTTTTAATTATATATATAAATTTAATATATATTAGAGTATAATAATTCTTCATAAATAAAAATATTTATTTAATTTTTTATTACTTAAATTTGCATAATAAACTCAAGAATTTGGATTAGATGCATCTTCTAAGAAATGTATGTGGTAAACCATGAAGAGAAATAAATATGTGATTTTTTTTTGAGATTGTAGGTCCTAATAGAAAATAGCGAGTGCCATAATAAAAATTATATTTTTATTTTTTTGAAAATAATAGGAAAAAAGGAAAAGATCCGGATCTTAAAATAAATATATATTAACAAAATAAATAGTACTATATATACGATTATTGAATAAATTTAAATTATTTTCACATTAAAAATAAAATTTAAAAATATCAATTTATATATATAATACACATATACACAATTATTTTTTCAATTTACCATTCAGTTCAATTTTTAAAATATTGCTTAAACAAAAAGGCATCATTTAACATACAATATATTTTAAATAACATAACCATATTTGATCAAGTTATGTTATTATTAAAAAAAATGTGAATTGAAAATTTGATATAATATAATACAAAAGTAGATATGAACACCTAAATATGTTTATTTCTTAACAAAATTAAATAATTATAATTTTAACAAGTATAACAAATTATATTTATTTATTTTTTGAAGAATAATTTATATAAATAATAAATTATGATAACACATTTTTTAGAAGAAATTTTAAGTTAATAAATAATATATAAAATTTAAAAATAAGAAAATATATAAAAATAAAACTTCAAAATAGAATATTTTAATTATACTATGATATCATAACTTAATAATAATAATAATAATAATAATATATTATTATTATTATTATTATTATTAGAGAATAATATCGATATCCAATATAAATGATTACATTTGATATCATAATACTTCCATTGATATCAAAATTTCCTTCTAATCAATTCAAAATATTTTAATTTTAATTAATTAAAAGTATCAATTGGAAATAAGTGAATTACTTGTCAAAATTTATCATAGATATCATAGAAAAATTTTCAATTCATAAAATTATATATAAAAATTTGAGCACATACTAAGATATAAGTTCATAATGCTTTTTATTTCTTTATATGAATTCTCTAATTAAAATATTTAATGAGAAATTTATGGATTAATATAGAGAATATGTTTATTTAACTTCGGGGAAAAACATAAAAATGTAGAATATAAATGAATAGGGTTCAATTAAAGAAATACTTGATACATTTAAATTATAAAAATGTATCAAATAATCATTTTAAGGAAAAATTATATTTTAGTTATCAATACTTTTTTTAATTAATTTATTTCTGGTCTTTAATATTACAATTTATTTATTTTTTATTTTAATTATTAATTTTTTATCGATTTAAACTAATTTCCATCCAAAATTTGAAAGAAAACTTATATGCATTGCATATAAACTTTACTTTATCAAATTTTGATTTAATTTGATATTTATTCAAAATTAATTTACCTTTAAAAAATTTATATTCAACACTCTCTATTTAATAATTATGGAATATATTGTGGAAGATAAATCGTAATAGAATTAGAGGATTTTTTAAGATAATTTGGTTTTAAGTAAATATCAAATTAAATCAAAATTTAGGAAAGTAAAAATTACATACGATATATATGAATTTTCTGTTAAATTTTAAATGGAATATATTTTAGGTAAGTAAAATATTAATGATCAAAAGTATGTGCGGGTGAATTGTAATATTTAAACTATGTATAAATCAAATGAAAATGGATGAAATTAAGCAAAGGTAAAGTATAATTTTCTTTTTTCAAGTATATTCTTACATGTACTGATCTATAAATATCATTTATAAGAGGAGTAAACCCATAATCTTATCCTTCAAATTTCTATTGATTATGCATTTAATCCTTAAGATATTTAGTTTTCTCATTACAAGGCTTTCAAAAAACATTCACCTTAAACTTTTCATCCTCATGACTTTATGCTTTAATAGAGTATCCTACGTGGCATTAACTTTGCCAGTTAAATTTTGCCATAAAAAATGAACGACGTCATTTTTAGAAGATAGTTCCTCTATGTTGCTTTGGATGGCTATGTAGACACTAATAGAAAAATCAAGCTCCTTCATCTTTTAGTTATTAACTTGAAATGACTTCCAATTATCAAATATTTTTCTTTATTCTTTGAAGAACCAATTACATCACACTCTTTACCATTTCAAAATCTACTTACATTCTCTCTCGATGAGATTTTCAATAGCATTGTTCTCTTAAAAGTTTTCCAAGTTCTGTGATGAAGACCAAGTTCGAATTCTGTTTCTAATTAAAGCAACACATTTTTGCCAAGTGGAAAAAATTGGTAGACATAAACACTTGTATATAACACTAGCAGTGCACGCTAACGGTTATAAACGGAGAGATTAAAAATTCTGATAGAATCAATTTTGGAGGATTCATAATAAGAGAATCAAAATATGAGAGATGAAATATACAGTAAGCAAAATTTTCAGGGATGAATTTCTAGGCTAACTCTTTATAAGTGAGAAAAAAATTTAAATATATCTAGAAGCGTGAATGTAAGAAAAATCTTCCAATTAAATACGGCTTACATAAATAAATTTTATTGAGCGGAATCATCATAAATATTGATGCTCCACTTTTATGTCAATCTTTTCGTGCTTAAATGAGACTATTGCGATTATCTGCTGGCATATTAAAATGGAAAATAAAGTTAAGAGAAATTGCCATTAAGCAAAATTTAATTCAGCCAAAAGGAAAATGTTATTTTGCCAATATGCCGGCTGCAAATTGCATCCTCTGTACGACATCGTTTGCAAGCTGGTATTAACTATTACTTTCAATCAAGGGTTTTTCTAACGACTGCGGCTGCAAAATAGCCATGGCTGACTGTGCAGAGAAGACAAAGGAAGGCGCTAACCTTCTGGGTTCGCCTACCTTCAAAGACATCGGAAATTGTCGCTTCAAATGCAAAGAAACTGGGCACGAAATGCTTGCCAAGGACATGGACTCCTATTCTACAAGCAAAAAATGCCGTTTGGGTCTCATTGATTTTGCTTTGTCGCATAATAAACCCCCTCTCAATATGTTCAAGCAAGACCCTCTCACCCGGTAAATTCCTTTCTTGTTTTTCATCTCTAATTTGTATTTGTAATTAAGTATTTTCCTTAAATTTGCTTTTATTTATCTAGTTTTTGTTTGCTTTTGCTTGTAATTTTTGCTCTGTGTCTGTATATATTCCAGATTGAAGGGCATTATCAAATTTAATCGTTTGAATA
Source organism: Sindora glabra (assembly GCA_020226215.1). Lineage (NCBI taxonomy): Eukaryota > Viridiplantae > Streptophyta > Magnoliopsida > Fabales > Fabaceae > Sindora > Sindora glabra. The sequence continues at coordinate 90,516,965 of CM035228.1, forward strand.
TGAAATTCATGGGTTTTCCTCGACAACTCAAAGTCGGGTGAAACTGAATGAAGACTGATGGTGCCCAGCGTACACTGTGATGTTCCGTTGGGATTGAAACCTTTTTTTTTCTCATCTTATACATGATATGAATTGTTTTTTTATGTAAAATATGTTTATTTCTTTATTTTTAAATTTCATGAATATGTCATAATATATCTATTGATTCCTTCTTTCAGTTCGAAGTTGATATGTAAGTTAACTGGAGACACGGTCAATAAGTCAGAGGAACATATTTGGAAGCACATGAGTGGGAAGAGATTTCTCAAAAAACTAGGTTAGTGATGTCTTGTATTAACTCAGCTTTTGGTGTTTGGCGCAATGTGGACGCTGAAAAAATGCAATGAGTTTCGAAGTTCCTGCTAATAGATGGGCGAGACATCTATGATTATCAAATGAATTTTCTGGAAATTTATCAACTTATAGAGCTGGTTTTGTTGTATCAACAGAACAAAAGGAGCAAGGGAAGTTCTCATGCGATGGAATGGAAGAAGAGGAGTGCAAACAGAAGTCACCCAGTGCGAATGGTGGAAAGAATGAGGAAAAGAAAAAGAAGAAGAACAAGAACAAGAGTATTGAAGAGGTTATATCTGAAGTAAGGAAATCTTCTCATGAGGACAGCGACTCAGAAGAGGCGGATTTCTGGATGCCTTCAGTTGGAGAGCGCTGGGATTATGATGATGGAGGAGATCGGTGGGATTCAAGCACAGAGTTGGAGCAGGAAAGTGAAGAGGGTGACCTAATAGGTATTCTTTGCCTCTTCCTTAGCTGAGGTTCAATATCAACATGTTTAAAGTTGATTCTCTTGTCTGTTGTCATGATAATTATTGATGGGATAGAGAAGCAATGGTCTAACACACCATTATTTGAATTTTATAATTGATTGAGAAGTAAAATTGCCTGATAACACTCTCTATCATATTGGAGCAGTTCCAGAAAGCCATATTCTGATAAATACTTAAAACTTGATGCATATATGTCGGAAGAAAAAAGAAAGAATAACCTAAATTTGGACTGAGCAGTTGATATAGCTTATCCCATTGGCAAGATAGAAACCTGAAGTTCAATGGATGTGCTGCCTCCACATCCCTTTGTGCATACCTTGTCTCTTTTAGTCTTTGTCCTGTCAGTTGATTGAACTTGAATTTTTCTTTAAATAAAAACAAAGGAAAAAGGTAACAAGGTGGGTCAATTTTTCTCGTTAATAGATGGTGCTGCTGATGAGGATATCAAGGAATCAGAAGAGCTTTCAACACGGTATGTTCCTGTCATAAAATGCACAAAATAATTTACCTTAATTTCTGTACAAGTTGTCTATATTGGCAGTTAGATATGTGTTGAAATTCTTTTCTCTTATCTGACAGGACTAAAAGAATGTCCATAGAAGTTGGACCAAGTAGCTTTGCATCAAGGAAGAAGAAAAGTAGAAAGAACCATCAAAGTTGATATGTGCTGGTACTTCAAATCTAGTAGTTGAAGATTGTCCAATGCAAGGCAGAAGTTTGTCTGGGAATCTGCCATTTAGACTCTGATTCTTGGTTATATTCTTAGCAGGTTGAAAGTGGAGCTGGATACAAACTAAAAATCCCCAAATGAAGTGTTTTCATGTTATAAAGCTGCTTTGTTTACAGTATAATGTGAGAGATTGGCATCAAACGGAGTAATTTTTAGATTTTTTCTTTTTACCCTGTAAGATAAGCATGTCCGGTCCATAGCCATCTACAACTCCTGCCATCCTCTGACCCCCACCCATTTGTCAATTTCTGATTTTTTATGTTAATTATTTATAAGTTATTTCATGCATGATAACATAAAATACTTCCTCAACTTTCGTATTGGATGATTCCAACCTTAACCAATTGAATTCTGGGTTGGCTTTGCTTCTGGTATGCTTTAAGAGTGGTCTTTTACATCTTGCAGGACGAGTCTTAACTTTGATGGCGGCGGTTTTTATATACTGCCATTGTGAAGGTTTTTTCTTCCTGGTCAAAGTGTTTCGTGTATAGGTCCTTGTTTCCTCTTAGAAGCCCAGCATCGTCAATCATATCAGATCCCTGCTGGGCCATCGTGATTATCGGATCGAGTCAAATGTATTGGGGTATTCTTTCATACTACCTTAAAGTTGAGGTAATATATATACAATTTTACAAATTTTATAAGATTTTTTAATAACATTCATGATATTTTATATATAACAGCATCGTCAATCATATTAGATCCCTGCTGGGCCATCGAGATTGTCGGACCGAGTCAAAAATAAAATGTATTGGGTTATTCTTTCATACTATCTCAAAGTTGAGGTAATATATATACAATTTTACAAATTTTATAAGATTTTTTAATAACATTCATAATATTTTATATATAATTTATAATTTTTTTTTCATAAGATCTTATAATGGTTCCTTGAATTCTCAGGCTGCATCCCTTGTTATTTTCGTGCTGCAAGATTTACAAAAAAACTTGTAAGATATTATGAAGAAATTTATAAATTTTATATGAATAGTTGCACTCCTATAATTTATCTTATTATGAAAAAAGATACACTTTGTATAAAATGTTACAAGCTTAAGTCTTATAAAACTCATATTTGATTATATGCATACTGCTTTAACTTGAATTAGTATGCAAGAATTCCCCAAATATATAATATACTTCATCAGTGTGAATATGAGATAAAAAGAACTAGACAAAACAAAGATTAGCTTGAGAAAAGGTTGAAAGTGTATCATGCAATCTCCTGTTAGATGGTGGAGTCCAAATAACTGTACATTTCATGATTTGTAAGGTGGAGTGATTTTGAAGTGTTATGTAATTTGTATGTAGTGGAATTCTAGTTTCCATTGCCAATTGAATGTTCAAATCCAACGGCTCAACTCTAAAATCTCCGAATATATCTTGCACTTTTACATAATTTAAGCAGCTAATTAATATTGTTGTAAAAAGATTGAGCTGTGTAGTTTTTTCTCCTTTTCTCGTTTTACGCAGAAATAAATTTGAGTTGTTGAAGCTGAAATTATGACTAGAATTGAAGCATTCTAAGGATGGTATGACTGAACGACTCTATGCTTTCTGCTGCACGCTCTCAATTTGCATTAAAAATAGTCTCTGGTTTAATGGCCAAGGAACTAGGGCTGCATTCCATCGGCAAGGAAGATGAACAGAACAAGATTCTAGAAATTGTAAAGTTGCTTGAATACCCTAATCAAATTGTGTTTGTAAATAGTCAATTTATAGTTATACTGAATAGATTGCTTAATCAATCTAATTATAAAAAGAAAAAAAAGTCATTGTCTGAGTTGTTGTTCAATTTAATTAAAATGCTTTTTGTTTGAAACATTTTTTACGGTAAAACCTCAATTTTATTTTAGATTTTTTAGGTAATCTCCATTGAGATTTCAACGCAAAACCCAGTTATGCTTGAGATTTGAACCAAAGTGGGTAAGCTCAGTTTCAACAGAGCAACTAATTAATCACCCTTAAATTCCTTAATTAAAAGCAACTGGGGAACATAACAAATGCTAGTGATGGGAAACGAGGAACTGCAGCATATAGGAAAGAAATACAACAATTTGGAAAGAATTTGGGTCCCTTGTGCCACTAGGGCTTAAATAGTGAAACCGAATATCAAGTGTATTGCGCATGGCATTCTGGGAAATAGGTACACGGAAATAACTGTAGATGGATAAATAAAGTGTTAATTGTTAAAATCACGGGTGCTTTACCAAAAAAAAAAAATTTGTTAAAATCACGGGTGGATTACTCAACACTTTAAAACATAAATGGATTAAGGCTGTGTGATTGGTTTAAATAATTGATAAGCTAATTATTAATAAGTTAATTGGCAACTAAATTAACTAGCTGTATTATAATTGTGTGAGAGCTGTTAAATTAACTTAAAAATGTACGGTAACATAAAAACTTGATAATGAAATAGATATATGAAGTAAATCATATGAATTTTGAAATTAAATTATATTGATGCAATTAAGATATTCAAGATAAGAAATAATTACTTAAAGTTTAATTAATTATACTTTATAATATTATATTTAGTTACTTACATATTTATTTTTTTATTTATTTGTATTGAATGAATGAGTATGAGATAATATTTATTTATATAATTAGGCATACATTGCCAATTAATTAAAAGAAAAAAGATAATTTAGAAAAATTAATAAATTATGGTAGCTTTTGATTGGTGAAAATTTTCACATTTTTGAGAATACAAGATTTTCATATTTGGTTAAAATTTTAAAAGAATATTTTTAGGAATGTAAACATTTCCAAAAGTGTTTTTAATCATCTATTCTCTCAAAATATTTTCATGGGGTGATGGCTATTTTGTGTTTTTATGACTTAGGCTTTGTTTCGCGTAACTAACTGATAAATTAGTTAATAACTGATAGCTTATAACTAATAAATGATAACTGATAAGTTAACTAAAATATTTCGTAAAATTAATTGATGAACTAATTGAAATTGTAAAATCACATAAAGGATATATTAATAGAAATATATATAATTAAAATAATTTATATTTATCTAAAAATTAAATTATGTTAATGTATTTAAAATTTTAAAATAAAAGTATAATTTCTAATATTTATTTAATTATATTTTATAAACTTATATATATATATATTTATTTATATAATTTTTATTTTATTATTTATTATAAAATTATAATTACTTAAAATATAATTAAATATATTTTTTAAAAATTACTTAAATTTATATTGCAAAAGAAATGGATTGTAAATTAAAAAAAAGAATGAGGATATATTTGAAAAAAATTTAAAAAATAATAGCTTATAAGCTACTTTAGGTAATTTATTAAATTAGAACTTATAAGTTAAATTATCTGAAGTAACTTATAAGTTAGTGCGAGAAATACTTCTAAAGGTTACCTTATAACTTATTGACTAGATCAATGAGTTATGAGTTTAACTTATTTGTTGTATGAAACGGAGCCTTAAGAATGTTTTAATAATATAAATAGACTATTTTATTTACCCTTCCATAAAGAATTTATCATTATTGATATCTCATTTCATGACTACTTATTATGGTTGATGATTGATCATCATCAACCATCACTTTTAATCATTATTCTCTACTACTTATCATTGATTGTTGATGATTATAATTAGTTACCACTCAATGGATGATCGTTATTACCACTATTCAATATTGGTGACTTCTATTAGTTATTACTTACCACTCATAACAAATGACCATCAGTATCACCACTTATTATTGGTAAGCTTTGTTAACTATCACTTGCCATTAAAAATCAATACTAGTTATTACCTATTGTCAATGACCGCCATTGATAACTTTTTATTGTTATCTATCACCATTAATTATTTAATTTTTAATGAGAATATTTTTTATAATTTAATAATATTTATAAAAATATGAAATTTAACATTGTTAAAAATATTTTTAAATAAATAAAACACAATTATACTATATTCTTGAATATATTAATATTACTAAAATTGTATGATTTGTGAATGAAACACAACCTATGAGTTATATAAAACTCATTAAATCAAAATTTCTTTTCCAATCAACAAATACATTAAATATCTTTAAAGACCGAATTTTAATTTATGGATAAGGTAAATAAATTATAAATTTATTTATTTATTATATCAAATACGAAGTCGAGTAATACCGCGTGTGCACGATGTGTATTGTTTTCCTAAAATTAACAATCAATTTTCATTTATCATGTGAAGTAAAGACACGTAATAGCTTGTTCTTAAAAAGTTTTTGGTTATCAAAGAGATAAAAGCTTCGTTCGTAAGAATTTCTCAAAAGGTTTTTGGTTATTAAAGAGGCAAAAGCTTTTTAGAATCTTAAGTGTCAGATCGGCTCATGACACTGTAACGCATACTATTTGTTTCTGCTACCATTTGTATAATCATCATCGTTCAGGTACGTCTAAATTAAGAAAATCTGATCGGAAACTATTGATTTTTTAGTCATTTTTGGTATGCAGATCGGTTTGCTGTGAAAATAGGTTCTTTTCGGTGACTGAACGCAGTATCTGTAAAATGTGATCAGACCTCAGACATTACATATTACAATGCCGTTTCGCGTTGATATTTTAGATGGTTAATTTTGGGCGGTCTGATGAATTGGCGCTAAATTTGTGAACTTTTAATATTTAGATCAAATTATGTAATTTTTTCTTCTTCTTCTCAGAATTGGATTTGGAGGATGACAGGCTAGAAAATATGTTATCCAGATTGTAATATTTGCTTTCTTTGACGTTATCTTTATCTTTTTTCCCTCAAATAGACTCTCTCTATTTCTATTAATGAAAGTACTGTGTCTCAGTTGTATATATGTGCAGCCGTTTGGCTTCTTTTAATGAGGCTGTTTAGTTTTCTTAATGCAGTTTGTTTGTGGAATGAGTTCGTGTCTGATGCAACTTCTTTACTCTTGCCTGGTAAAACAGAAGAATTGAAAATCAAACATTTGCTGAAAAACTTTCCCAGTACAATACATAGATTTATATCTTATCGTTGTTCATTTTATCACTTGCTTATGTAGTTCACTCAGTTCGGTTTAATTGAATTTGTAGTCTTCTTGTGAAGGAAACAAGTGGATTTGGGTTGTTCCTTTTTTTTTTGTCCTCCAGAGGATTTAGTTGATGGGAAGCCAAAGTTCCAAAGAGGATGATTGGAACCGCAAGTCATCTTTTCATTCTAGAAGATTAACATGGGATGGAAATCCTGGGTCACCTTATGGTCATGAAAGACAAACCTATGAGCGATATCAGTCGTTTGCATCGCATCATTATTCTGCTGATCCTCACCATCATCCTCACCACAGGCATGGAGTAACAAGTGAGAACAGAAGGTTGGATAGGAGGTACTCAAGAATTGCAGACAGTTACAGTTCCCTGGAGCAAGTAAGAAATGCCCTGCTAAGTTTTATAAGTTGGAATTCTCTTTTGTTCTCTGCGTAGAGCTGCTCGTGAAATTATTCTTTTTCTTTGAGCTGCTCTTTTACTAGTTTCCCATTTTTGTTTTTCATAAGCAATAGGAAAGTTGAACCTTTAAGGATCGAAGAACACTTTAAGTTGTTTTCTGCTATACTAAATATAGGTCATTGTCCCTTATTAGAGATTGTACTACCAATCCTGCCTTGTAGTAGTCCATTGGAATCTGCTTGTATCATTTTGCTTCTGCGTGTACCCATCGAACTATTCCAACTTGATTTTACTAAGGAGAAGGAATGCATATTTGGTTGCTTGTAGTCAATATAGAACCGATATGTCTACTTTAAGTGCATTTCCCCTTGATAGCTTTGGCTGATGTTGATGATGTCAAGCAAACTTAGCGAGTAAAAATTCTCGCTGAGTGTGCATCAAGCTTTTCTTTGTTGGTTCTTTATTATAATTTTAATTTTTGATGCATTAGCCTTTACTATAGGTGGTTTTGTTGCAGGTGACGGAAGCCCTTGCACATGCAGGCCTTGAATCTTCCAATCTTATTGTTGGTATTGATTTCACAAAGAGCAATGAGTGGACAGGTGAAGGCTTTTTTAATAATTAAAGTCGGAATATATGCAGTGCGTTACCGTTAGAATACATGCAGTCTGCTGACATTTTCCTTTTTTGATGATTTTAGGTGCCGAGTCATTTAATAAACGGAGCTTGCATCACATTGGGGATGATCCAAATCCCTATGAACAAGCAATATCCATTATTGGGAAAACATTGGCTGCATTTGATGAGGATAACCTGATTCCTTGTTTTGGATTTGGAGATGGTATCTCTCTTAATGTTCATAAAATATATATCTTGAAGAATCTGCTTGAGGTTTAGGATTCAATAATAACCATTCCATTATTATAATATCATGGCAGCATCAACACATGATCAAGATGTCTTTAGTTTCTATCCTGGTGAAAAACCTTGCAACGGATTTGAAGAAGTATTGAGTCGGTATAGGGAAATAGTTCCTCATCTTCAACTTGCTGGTCATTATTCTGCTATTGGTCTTGGTTTTCATATGGATAATTTTCTTGCTTGTGTTATGGATATTCTATTATTAAGCTAAAGGGTCTTGGGGTTCTTCTTTCAGGACCAACTTCTTTTGCACCAATAATTGAAATGGCCATGACCGTTGTTCAGCAGAGCAGTGGCCAGTACCATGTTTTGTTGATAATTGCAGATGGCCAGGTATTCAAAATAAATGTATATATTATACATGTTTTACATAAAAGGTGCATCTATAAGGAGACCTGAAAGATACTTTTAGTGTGCTGTAAAAATTAATTCATTTGTCCCCTGATAATATGTTTGTCTATTTGGCTATCTGTTTATCGTTGGAGCTAATTTTCTTGACATCGTTCGCACATTTGTACATTTGTAATCTACATGTGAAGAAAATGTAGCTCTTGCTGGTAGATACTAGGTAGATATTAGGGGTCTCTTTCAATCAAACAAAGTAAGGATATATGGGTTTCCTTTCGTGTTTATAGTAGTTCCAAGGCCATAAGTTGACTTGTGTTAGAATTATATTATATTAGGAAATTATCTTAGATTAAAAATTATGTTACATTAAAAAAATATCTTAGATTGATTATTATTGATTTTAGATTATTTTTTGAGTTTGTTTGTCCTGCATCCAAAATATGAGGATATTAGAGACTTAATGTGAACTTTATATAAATAAGTATTAGAGTTGAGTTTTATATAACAATTCAATCCCTCATTCATTCGACAATATATTAGTGTTTTCTCCTAAATTCTATCTAGCCTCTCTCTTCTCTTTCTTTTTTTAAATCCTAACCATATTTTTCAATATAGTATCATAGCAGTATCATCTACCTCAAAATAGGTGTCACACTACTAGCAAGCTAAAGGGAAGGTTGTGCTATCATTGTAAATTAGTTTTGAGTTATGTTTTTCTATTACTATTTTTACTGGTTGTCTAGTATTTGAGTATTAGAAAAAAAATAGTTCAAAGTTGTGTTGTAATGTTTATTTATTTTCAAGTTATTGAGTTTTGAGTGGGAGAAAAAAAAAGAAAAAAAACTCATTTAAAGAATTTTTTTTATTTTTGGTTAATAAGGGATATTGCCTATTTTAGTTCTTATTTTAATGAAGCCTAGAGGTAGTGGTAAGGATAAAAATAGGCCAAATTACTTGTCAAAGGCTTATAGTCTAACCTAATCTAATCTCTTTATTTAAATAGATTAGGTCAAGACTAATAAACAAACCTATTTAAATAAACAAGTTAGACTTATTTTTTATAGGTTTAGCATGTAGATCTATGAGGCTGGCTTATGTAATAATTAATATATTAATATATAATATAATATCATATATAATATATACATTTATATGATATTGGTATAATTTGTATACATAAAATTATAAATGTAGACATAATTTAATCATTAATTCATTTTTTACCTTAAAGTTTTTTGCATATTAACTTATTTGAAAGTTTATTTATGTAAGTAAGCTTTTAAATAGGCTTATAAGTTAAGTTAGGACAAACTCAAATTTTGACTTTATATAAGTTAACAAGTTAAGCTAAGTTCAGGTTAATGATTTATAAAGGAGGCTTGGCTTGACCTAACTTATTTCTACCAGAGTTGATTTAATGACACCATGATGTGGTTTCTAGCAATCAGAGATGGTGGTTCTAGTAAAATCTCATTTGGTGTGCAATTTGTTGATGTTTAAGTTGTTTTGGACAACTTTGTTAGCTAAAATTTAGAACTGGATTGACAAGGGCATAGGTCGGGGGATGGCTAACCCATCTAGCCAACACATGCATCACACACACCTATTTTCTGATGGCGGGTGAATCCTACACATAGAGGATTATGGTGGTGTGTGGAGGCACATATAGCATTTCCTGACGACATAGTTTTTTCTGAGACAGCTTCGGCAACTTTTGAAACTTTTGGGTGATGTTATAATTTGGTACCTTTAAAGTGGGGTTTTGAATTTTTGGTTTTTTTTGTGAGATTTCTTATCATGGCTGATCAATTGTTGTTTTTAGTATTATCATGTGGTCTGGACTAATTTTGGTGGGTTTTGACACTTTGGGTTCAATTTTGGTTGATTTACCCTTGGATTTTAAACTTTGAGTATTGGATTGGGCAATTTTTTTGTTGTTCTAGCTGATTTATTATTGCTATGAATTGGAAATCTTTGTTTTTCGAGTTTTGAAGGTGTTTAATACCATACGAAACTGGTTTTGGTTCTGTGACAATCATGGTTTATGATAAATAAGTTTTTTTTTTGTGTTTCAATCATCACTAGGTTATTCTTGTTGTGGGATGTAAAGTTAATTTATTATCTTTAAGATTTGATATAAAGTTTTAATGTGGGGCAGAATTTTGGAAGAATATTATAAAGGTTGATATGCTTGTGGAGTTGGTGTTCACAACACAAGTTCTTGGAGCAATCGTCGTGGTGTTTAGTTATTTTGACTTTAGGTATGCCATGGTTATTTGGCATAGACAGATATTGTGGGTTTATGGTTTCCAATGTTTTGACATTGGAGTTTGTTGTGTTCCACTATAGGTTATTTTTGGGCTGATGGTGATATGATTTGGTGAGCTACTACAAGGACTAGCTCTTTCAGCATTGTTTTGGCAACAATGCTTTCAATGACAAAAAAAGTATTGAATGTAGTTTCGATTCTTGCAAATTTTTTATGGGAAAATTTTTCTTGTTTGATGCTATGTATGTTTGGCTTCGATGGTTCAAGCCAAAAGCTTTTGATGTCCTTACATTATTTGAAACACTATTTAAGGACTTGCATTTGCATATATCTAATTTAGTGAGGTTATCCTTTGTTTAAGGTGGTTTACACCATTAGTTTTGCCTACTTATCCTTGAATAGGTTCATGCCCATCAAATATGGTTGAGGGGCTAATTGAGGGACTGATTATGCAAGGTTTTGGTGTTTTTGGCTATTAAGTCAAAAAGACTTTTGAAAACTATATCTAACCTTAAATGTTAGTGTTTTTGGCTAGAAAGTTGAGAAAACATTTAAAAGCTATATCCAACCTTAATTGTTGGTATTTTTGGCCTGGAAGTTGAGGGAGCGATTCAAAGAAAACTAGTAGAGGATTTTTGGAAACTAATGGTATTTCTATCAAAGTTTTGAGGTTTGTGAATATTAATATTTAGGAGGAGTGCTTGCAAGTTATTCGTGAAGTTTGACATTTATAGAATTTTTTTTATTGTTACGTTTTAATGCATTTAGGAGTTGATGTTTATGTATTAAGTTTAAGTTTCATAGGTTTCGGTTTGTGGGAGAGTGTTAGAACTATGTTATATCAAGAAAATATTTAGGATTGAAGATCCTGTTATTTCAAGAATTAACTTAGATTCATTATTATTGATTCTAAATTATGTTATGAGTTTGCTTCTTTCACACCCAAAGCCTAAAGATATTAGAATTTTCATATTTTTTAAGATCTCTATATAAATATAATATTAGTGTTAGGTCTTACATAACTATTTTTTACGATCTCTATATAAATAGAATATTAGTGTTAAGTTTATATAACTATTTGACCTTCCATTCATTCAATAATATAATAGTATTTTCTTTCTAACCATGTTCCTCAACACCTTGCAATAGCTGTAATATTTTTGCAACGAGTGTTGTCTCACCTGCAGTGATATTCTCTATAGGTAACAAGAAGTGACGACACTAAACATGGAATACTTAGTCCACAAGAGCAAAAGACTATGGAAGCCATTGTTGAAGCGAGGTAGTTATGATGTAGTTTTTCCTGCCAAAATTTCTTAATATTATATATATATATATATATATGGGTGTGTATGTATGTTATATAAGAATAAAATCAATTGATATCAATGTAAGTTTAAATTTATATCAAATTTCCACCATTAATTATAGATTCATCTAATGGCTTTTATAATATTTAGATTAATTATTAAAGCCAACTTTAATGATGAGAGTGAATTAGTGTTTAATGCAATTAATTTCTATCTCTCTTTCTTATAATGTTTTCATTTTTTATTTAAATTTTAATTCATTTTGAAACATAAAATTACTTTAAAGTTTTTTTTATCAAATCGCAATCTATTGCATTTTTTAATTTATTTTCCTTTAATGTGTGATATATTTCCTCGTTAAAGTAACGAATATAATTTGATTTTTAGTCTAGAAAAAAGAACAATGCTCTAGCTTATAAACTAATGAAAATAAATATGTAATATCATTCTTTTTTATATATATACTATATAAATAAATGGAAGTATATTAAATTAAAAAATAAATTAAAATGAAACATATTAAAATTTTCATTATTCTATGAGGGAAGTATATTTGTCATTCTAAAAGGAAAATGTATTACACATTAAATGAAAATAAATTGAAAAATAAAATAAGCAAAAATAAAATATATTAAAATTTTTGTTATTCTAAGAGGAAATATATTCGTTACTTTAAAAGGGAAATATATCATACATTAAATGAAAATAAATTAAAAAATAGATTGTGATGTGATAAAAAAATAATTTTATGTTTCGAAATAAATTAAAATTTTAAAAAAATATATTATAAGAGAGAGATAGAAATTAAATAAATTAAGCATTAATTCTCTTTCATTATTAAGGTCAATTTTAACAATTAATCAGAATGTCATATAAGCCATTAGATGAATCTACAATTAATAGTAATAATTGGGTGTATAATTATTTTAAACTATCAATTAATTCTTTCCACACACACACATGAATATATATATATATATATATATATATATATATATATATATATATATATTAGAGCATTTTTATATTTTAATCTTGATCATTAATGCAAGATCTAGTAAGAGAAGAGTGTTTTTTATGTAAGAGATAGAGCAATGAATTGTAATTATTAAATCTTGCATTAATGGACAGGATTAAAATATAATTCAAGCTTATATAATTATTTCAAAAAAGTCACATAATTTTATATTTTAATATTTTATCCAATAGTTACAATTTATTTTTTCTGCTCTCCGATAAAATCACTCTTTTTATTTAATATACCCTCTGAAATGTGTCAAATATCAGTCGTCTTATATGGCTGCTTGCCACAGCAAATTTCCTCTTTCAATAATTTTGGTTGGAGTTGGAGATGGACCGTGGGACAAGATGGAGGAATTTGATGACAATATACCGGCTCGGGAGTTTGACAACTTCCAGGTTACGGATGAAGAGCTCAAATAAGTCACCTTAATTTTTTTTGGTCAAATATGCACTGAATTTTTGCTGGTTCCTTTTTTTTTCATCTTTTAGTTTGTAAATTCCACTTATATCATGTCAAAGAACGTACCCCCTTCACGGAAGGAAACAGAATTTGCTCTTACAGCTTTGATGGAAATTCCTTCTCAGTATGAGGCCACAATAGAGCTTGGTATTCTGGGGTTAGTAGTATTTGCTTTTGCATTGTTCCTTTTGGTTTTAGGTCTCCATTGTTAACTTTCTCGCACTTTTATTTGTCATCCACACTTTTTGTTTATGTAGTAAACAAAGGGCCAATTTTCCACAAAGAGTTGCACTCCTGCCACCGGTGCAAGGTTCACCTTCTTCCACCATTTCAATGCCTCCAAAACCTTCTCCTGCCACTAGGTCTGAGCCTGGTTTCCCTCTTTTTCATAGTGACATAGATGGCACAGCGCCTTCTGCCCAAAGTTCCACTAATGACAATCACTTTTGAAGGAATAAAATCTCAAATGGTTCCCCTTCATGAATGATTATTGTATGTTTGAGGAGGGTAGTTTTTTTCCTTTAAAGGTGAGAAAAGTGATAAAAAAGAGAGATTCCCCAATCCTACTAGACACCAATAATATACTGGAGTTATAAATAGACTTACACAGAAATTAATGTTAAGCCTAATTGGATTGAAACGTAAGAGAAAAGACTATATATATGAGAGCAATAATACAGTCACTTATTTTTTCTCGCATGCTATCACTTGCTGCACATTCAGATTCTGCCAATGGTTTACATATTAAAGTTTATTTATCATTACATTGGACTGAAGCAGCTGTGTCCCATATGTCTAAGCAATCCGAAAGACGTAGCCTTTGGATGTGGGCATCGGGTAAGTAATATTTATTTTTGCCCGGCATGTTTTATGAGAATATTCGATTCTGCTGGAGACAAAACAAAATAAGCTACGCTCCAATATACTTGATAATAACTTGTTGACAATATGATTAATAAATATAAATATACAAATTAATCATAATATGTAAGAGTGTACCTAATACATATTTTGATGAAGTCATAATTGATGTGGATGATGGTGATGAGTAAAATTATTGATAGTATGATTAATAAATATAAATATACAAACTAATTACAATATATAAGAGTGTAAATGATGCATATTCTGATAAAGTCATAATTGGTGTGAATGATGGTGATGAGTAAAGTTGCAACCTATTTGATCCCTTGAATTATTCACAGAGAGAGAGAGAGAGAAATATTTTTTAGCAGTGGTAATCCTTATTGTAACCCTGATATCTCTATTTAAAATCAGACTTGTAATAGGAAATTATTGACTACTAAAAAACTGTAAGTTGTGACTTCTACCCATATGAAAAATTTTAATTATGTGTGTGTAACATAATTATAATACAAGATTTTCCAATTAAAACAAAAAATTAATCATGCAACTATATGACAGAGTGGCATCAACAAAATTATATATACCATATGATTCTACTTGTACAAAAGTCTACACAAGAATATAATTAGTATAACCATATCGATAGGTATAAGTAATATTGAAACATTATAGAAGTTGCATGCATATTTCAAAGAGTCCAAATTCAAAAATTACATTAACAATATCACACCAATAGGATGCATCCATTATCAATGTAATATAATCTTAGACCTCCTAGAATGACAATATTTTTATGTAAAATAGCCTCATTATAATCCTAATCTATCATTGGTGTGAATTAAGTAGTTTTAGGTATTCATATACCTATAAAATTACATAATAATTCAAAATTTATCAAATATGACTATGCTCACAACTAGAAAAAATGACTTTTCACCGAACCTAGAAATATTATGTAGAATATTCATGAATTTTTACAAGTCAAAATTTCATAAATAAAATATATTTTCATATAATATAAATCTTACAAAATTCAAAATAAATACTTATTGGTCACAAAAAATTTTAAAAAATTTATAAAAAAATAAAAAATTCAATTTTATGCAACCAGGCCAAAATTCGATGCAAAAAGACTAGCCTATGATCTACACGTGCTTGCACTTGCGTGGGCCTGCGCATGGGCATTATTTCAGCATCAAGCTTCAACAAATAGGTGTGTGATTTCAAGCACTATCATGCTTGTGGCACACATGCATCAGAAATAGCTGTTGTTGTGTCAATGGGGTAGTCAGGCATGTAAGGCTCACGTGCCATTGAGTGTGTGTTTACCATGCACGGCAACTAATTAGCTACTTAAATAGGTGCATGGTGCTCACGCACTCTTCGAGCATGTGGAGCCTATGTGCATACAGTGTTGGGAGCCTTTCAGCTCTAGAATGTTTGTCCATGATATTTTTCCGTCATTGATAGAGTTTTCAAGCTCCAAAATTTATATTTTAGCCCTTTTTAATCCAAGAAAAAAAATCATCTGAGCTATTTTTAACATAGATTCATGTATTTATTAAGAGAAAAGGTTTCAAAATTATGCGATCTATGTTCATAATTTTTTTGAAAAAATCCAAACTTTGATATGCAACAATCATGAGATTTAATACAATCAAATAACAAAATAATATACTTGATGTATATGAGATTAGGTTTGAAGATTCAATTGAAAGAAAAACAGATACAAAAATTGTTTTATAATTAAAATCCTCAATTTTGATGATTTTATGTACAAAAGAGAAAATGAAAAAATTGGAAATTTTATAAATTTTGCTGAGACTAATTAAAATTACTCATAATCATACTATTAATATGCTCTGATACCATTTATTGATAGTATAATTAATAAATATGAATATATAAATTAATCACAATAAATATGAGCGTACCTAATGCATACTTTGATGAAGTCATAATTGATGTGGATAATAGTAATAGATAAAGTTGTAACATATTTCACCTCTTAAGTTATTCAGATAGAGAGAGAGAGAAATATTTTTCAATAGTAGTAATTCTTATTGTACGTTATTGAATGATAATTTTGATATCTCTCTTTAATATTAGACTTGTAATAAAAAAATATTAATTACTAAAAGGTTGTAAATTAGGACTTCTATCTATATGGATTTATACATGATCTAATTTATCACGGACTATACATATTGGACCAAAATCAATCTATTCTATATTTAATGTTAAAATACAAACTAATTACTTAAATTTAAATAATAACTTTCATAATTTAAGTAATAATTTCATAATAAGAATTATAAAACATATCTTGCTTTTTATTAAAAAAAGTTATTATTTAAATTTAAAAAAATTATTGCCGAATATATATGAGCATGACTTCAGCTATCATATCCCTAAATGGATATGGTATATATTTTGTTCTAATACGACAGACATGTTGTGAATGTGGACAGCATCAATAGCAAGACCAAACTGGCTTTTGGTCGTTGGCGAATAGGATCCTCTCTTTCTACTAGTACAGGATGAAGTAAATTTTAGAGAAAAATAAATATAAAATTTTTTATATTTAAAATTGTGAATTTTAATGAATAATAGCGGATCACAAAATAAAAATTACACTTGTATCTTTCCAAAACTAATAGAAAAATAATAAAACAAAAAGGAGAGAATTCGTAATTTGCTTCCCAAATTTCATTAAGTGAAATGGAGTTCATTTGTATAATGATTTTCTCTGTAGACTCCAGCATTCTGGATGTGGATAACAACCCTGGATCCACTTGAAAGGTTTGCAATGAATTGGAACAAAATCAAGTTGTTTCTCATCTTAGACTTGCAGGTTAAACTTTCCTAAGTTGAATTTGTTGAGCAAAATGGTGTCCAGTGCTACTTTCTAATGATAATTGCAGATGATCTCGTATCAAATGTTGAGAGAAACCAAAAATGGAAAAAAAAGGCATATGAGTCACATGTAATTTTTTCTAAGTATTATTATTTTTTAGTCACAGTAAACTTAAAATGATAGTAGAAAGAATAACAAATACGCGAACCTTACCTCCTTGAATATAGCGGTGTTGAAGCACGTTATAAACAGCTAGAAAGAGTGGATTTTAACATTCTCAATTGTTTGAAAACTTCTGAAAGTGTTATTTGTAGAATTTGAAATTTTAAAAGAGTCTGTGATACTATACCTTACTTTTGATAGTTATTTATATTTTGTCCAAGATAAAATAAAGGGCATTCCTGAAATTTTAAAAGTATAGGAAACACTGCTTCTCACCAACATCAGTGAAAATTACAGTTTCTAAATTAGGTTTAACAATAAAAAATATGTTAACCTACCTTTTGAATACTCAATTTTCAAATTTTCTTAAATACATATCCGTAGTGTCAATGGGACATACTAATACCAGATACATATCGGATACTAACAAGAAGTGACAGTAGAAAAGAAGAAAAAGAAAGTTCAAATATAGTTTTAATTCCTTTGAAATATAAAATACTTGATTTTAGTCCCTTAAACAATCTATTTTGATTTTTTTGAATATTCAATAGTAGTAATTTGGATCCAAACGTTTAAACACTGTTTAATATTGCTGATATGGAATTTTTGCCTTTTTTGTTTTTCACTATCTTCATATATTTCTTTTTGTCCCCCTCCGTTTTCATCTGCCATCACGCTGGACCATCTGACCTCCGCCGTCGCATCATTCACCTAGCGCCACGATGGGCGCCCACGAGCTAGGGAGTGGACTGATGGACTTAGCGATTCAAACCAGAAATTGTCGTCGAAAGCCATCATTCTCCATGCGAAGGCCAATTGTCCATTCTCGTCTTCAATCGGTTCTGATCGGTTAGAAATTTGAAGGCTCACAGTCATTATAGTATTATCAAAAAAGTGCTGCGAGGAATTTCGAGCCATCTGCTTCCATTGTCGCTGTCTTGTACTGTCTATATATTTTGGTACGACTTATGAAATTTCAAAATTTTATTCCGAATGAACCGATCCAAAATTTTAGACAAATTCCTCTTTCTTTTGCCCCCATTTTTTAAGATTTGAAGAACTGAGATTGGTATAATATGTTTTGCACATATTTTTTTTCTATGGTCATAACTGTGAATTTTGGGTGCACTGCTCTACTCTTCTGGTGCCCATTTATTAAAAATTTGAATGAATGTTTGATGATATTTGGTTGCATTGTTTCCTTAATTTCTGATGTTTGTTTCCATTGTGAATTATTGTTGTGATGTTTTCTGCAGCAGTCTTGCTCTTAATTCACACGTTATACTAAGCAGATCAACATATGATGCACAAGTTGATGTCATCTGCGAAGAGAAGGGTGTACTAACAAAATATCTTAATGACTGATAAGATATGTATTTTGCGTAGTTGCTGTACAAAATGAAAGTGTAGTATTAAACTGACGTTATTGTTCTTTTTAGTTGGAGTTATTAGAGTTCGTGAGAGTTGTTATCATTTGAATGCTGGATGCATGAAATCTAAACGTCCTTCTAAGAACAGATTTAGTACTAGAAGATAGATAAACTGTCTGGGTAGGGGAAATATTTCTCACCTCTGTTTTTGCGTAGCTTAAGAAAATCCCCTATTTTTCACCAGTGCTCTTCTGCAATTGGGAAACAAACAATGGTGAGGGGGACTAGCTCGGCGGAAGACATAGTTTTTGTTGATGCCATTGAAACTGAAATCGGATGAGATGGCATAATGCAGAAGAACTTTGGTAGCAGAGGAAGGGAGATGGTGGTGTTGAAGGGTGACAACAATCGAAGATCAGGTAAAGAAAGGCAGAGAAAAACGAAAGTCACGTTCGTGTATTTGGACGGAAGACATGGTTTTTTTATGTAAGTTAATACTTTTAATGCAGAAATTGCAAATTAAAAATATGAAAAATTTGCACCAAATTCACAATATTTATATGAATTTTCTTGAATATATAGTATAACCTTTATTAATTTATTATTTTTTCTGATAAATAGCTGTCATATTGCATGAGTTCTCATCAAAATGCATGAAGGATGAGAGCAGCCCGTTTGCACTAAAAGCATCACACCCCCAAATGATCAAGTAGGTGCACGTTTAAGGTTCCATTTATTTTTTTGGAAGATAGTTTTTATACAAAAAATTTATTTTATTTTTTTATATAAATGAAGGAATGCTATGTGTTTTTTTATTTTATAATTCAAAAAATGATACTTAAAATCTTAATAGATGAGAAAACAACTACCTCTTTGAAAAAAAAAAAGAATCTATCAAATTTTTTATATTTAACACTAAAAATATAAATTATTTTTTACTAATTTGATATTTTATAATTATATTCTTATAAAATATATTTTTTGTAAAAATAACCGGAAGTATGAAGGGCCCTCAGGAAGTTGAATTTGTTCTTTTCTTTGGTTTATAATTGGTAATGGAATCTGGTCCACTGAATTCTTGTAGATTTCTCTTGCTTCCATTTTAGGTTTTAAGAAATCAAAGCATCAGCTCATGCAGCATTGATGGAATTCCTACTTAGTAAAAGAAAACTACTTATTTAGGTAGGTGTATGCCTTTTCACTGCTACTTGAGTTAAAAGGTGAATCCGGAGGGCTTTGAACTGTCTCTGAAATTGGCAGAATTTGGGTACCATTTTGTTTCTACTTTGAAGCCAGAGTTAGAATAAAATTATTTTTAGACCTTTCCTAACAGTTTAAGATTTTTAGAGTAATTAGCACTTAATATGAGTTGTCTCTTGAGATATTGACTAGCAGGAACAGTTGCATAGAAAACGAATGGTCAGATGCCTATGAAGGAAGTAGTTTGTTAAGTACATTTCAATACTTAAACCAATATTTCAGTGAATAGAATAACAATATAAGAATTAAGATGATAGTTTGAGTAAATATATTTTGACCTTTTCAAAGCTTTAACATGAGATTTGATTTGATTTTTTATGGATTAAGAATTAAGAATAAAGAGAATCTCACATTATATAATTTGTTTGAATCAAATGAATGCCATGCTTTTGGCACGATTTTACTTGACACAAGTGTTGCATATTGCATCATGAGTAGGCCATTCCAATTGGGTGATCAATCGCAAACATGAGCCCAAAAGTAAAGTAAATGAGTTTGTTTAATGAATTAGTTGCAAAGTGTGTTGGTTTAGTTGCCGTGGGATTAGACCCATCGAATGATTAAGTTGATTAAAAATGATAATTAATTCACAAATTTTCAATATGTAATAAAAAAAATATCATATGTGTGCAATTTTTCATATAATAACATCTCATTGATATTTTCATTTATCAAAATTATATTGATTCCAAGTATTTAAAATAAGTGGATGGATGTACCTTAATACTAAAAAAGCATCACTTGTACGTGAAAGATCTATTACTATTGTTCACTCAATCCATCACACATAATTGCTACAAGATTAGATGAGGGGTCGTTTTCGAAAGGGCAAGGCCCCTCCTCTTTAAGGCACTTAACCAATGGCACTGTCCAATGGATGAATCATGAATGAGTTGTGAACTTCAAAACCACCAATGAAAAAGGCAAACTAGTTATACGTCTCTGTGTGATTGTCTTTATCATTTAAGTCACTTTGCCTTGTAAGGTCGCCATTCACAAGGGATATATGTTATTCCCTGTTTTCAGTTGAGCGACGCACTACTTTTTTCCTAATATCAATTTTTGATGGATATTCTATAATATGGAAATAGTGTATGTAGATTCATTAGATTTCATTATTTTCGTAAATGAGATTTCATTTTTTTATATTATATGAATAAATTATTGGCATTTTGTTGAAATTCAATATGAAAAATTTATTATTGAATGATTATTTATTTTGATTGAATTATATTTATGGAAAGTATTTGTCACTTGGATTGCTATAAAAACAAGTAGCATATTTATAATATTTCACATATTACCAATGGATTTTTTAATAACAATATTTGTAATTTTTAAGAGATTTTCATATTAGTGATAGATTACCTAATGAAGTACATTTAGTAATCGAATATTTCATTGTTAAGTAAGAATAATTACTAACTAATTTAGTGATGAATGATTTATCGCTAATTTATTTCATGATCGTCGATTGTAAATAATCAAATATTACAATTTTATTGAAAAATTTTAAAGATGTATATAGAAATTTATTGCTAAATCAATTATTGATGCATAGTTTATTAATAGTTTTTAAACCATCACGACATATTTTTTTTTTTTTTGTTACTAACAATTCTTTTAGTGATATCTCCAAAAGATGAAGTAAAACGGAACTCGAAAGTTGAATTTGTTCTTTTCTTTCAAATATAATTGGTAATGGAAATGATCCACTGAATTCTCGTGGATTTCTCTTGTTTCAATTTTTGGTTTACGAAATTGAAGCATTGGCTCATGCTTTTTCACTGCTACTCAAGTTAAAAGTGAATCCGGAGGGCTTTGACCTGTCTCTAAAGTTAGCAGAACTTGTGTATCATTTTGTTGCTATTAGAATCATAATAAAATCATTCTTTTGACATTTCCAAACAGCTAAAACTTTTTAGAGCAATTAGCACTTTACATGTGTTGCCTCTTGAGATGGGCGAGCAGCTGGAACACCTAAATAGAAAGCAAATGATCAGAGGTTTATAATGAAAATGGTTCATTAGGTGCACTTTATTTCTTAAATCAGTATTTCAATAAAGTAGAATAATAGTGTGAGAATTAAGATGATGATATAAGTGAATATATATTCGTCTTTTTATAAGTTTTAACATGATATTTAGTGTGATTATTTAAATCAATAAGGAGTATACAAGTAAGAAAACTTCACTTTATATGATTTGCCGTATGGCATCGTGAGGCGATCGTTTTACCTAGATGATCGGTTGCAAACTTGGGGTTATAGATTAGATTAGATGAGAGGTCGTTTTCGAAAGGGTGCCCCAGCTACTTAGGGCACCTGCCCCAGCTACTTAGGGCACCTAAACGATGGAACTGTCCTAAGGTATGAATTATGAATCAGTTGGGAACTTTAAAACCATCAACAAAAGAGGCAAGCTAGTTATACGTCTGAGTGTTACTGTCCTTATCATTTAATTCACTTTGCTTTGTAAGGTCACCATTGAAATTGATAAGGAGTATGTTATTGCCTGTTTCCAGTTGAGCCATGCACTACATTTTTCCTAATATCATTTTCTGAAAGATATTCTATAAAATGGAAATAGTGTATTACCCTCTTTCATATCTCATACTCTATCTGATTCCATTAAAATGTAAACATGAATTATTTTATTTATTAGACCATCTGCAACTCATATTAATTATAGTTATACAAATTGAATTAAACATGAATGTATGTAAACCAGCATAAATTAGCTAAAATTGACATGAACCAACTAGAAAACACAAACCGATTAGAATTAGTGTGAGTTAATCAAAATTGATGAATTGGACCATAAAAACAAAATTAAGAGTAAAAATTTAGAGGGATTGAAGTATGTTTTATTAAGAACATCAATTAAATTGCATTAAATTTTGCAGAGCCTATTTGTAAATTTTCTTTAAAAAAAGCTCAAATTTAAGAAAAAATTAAAAAGTTTTCAATTTTGGGATGGTTAAAAACCCCCACTCTAATCAAATGAGTGGATCGGTTCATTCCAAATATTATATGTTTTTTAAAAATGGTAAAAATTTTATAATTTTATAACAATTAAAATATAATATATTTACAATTTCAAAGTAATTAAATGTGTTGTTTTTTAAAATATTTATATATAAATTGTTGTATTACTTATATTTTATTATTTATCTATTTATATTATCAATTTGTATTGTATTATTTTTGTATTTTTATCATGATTCAAATTATTATAAATATATAATGCTTGTGTATACATATGTATATAGGTGTGTATTTGTTTGTATGTACGTATTTTATTAATATATATATATATATATATATATATATACACACACACATATAATTTATATTTTTTAATTCAAAATAGATTCAACTAAAGTAACTAATCCCTAACTTGGTTTAATGAACGGTGCCATGTTAAAATCTATGCATTTAAGTAAGCGTTCATTGTACAACGGTTTTATTTAATTGCACCAATATTGCACAACAAATTAGCTACCACTATCATGTTTGGAAAATTATAGTTCAAACAATGAATTGTAGAAAGAGATATCGGTAATTCAGATCAATAATGAGTGTTTTCTTTATCTAAGTTCAAAAATGTTTTTAGGATGAAGTTGTTCAATTTGTCACGAGACAAACAAAAGTAAGAAAAATATTAGTTGTACGTATTATGTTCCCATGTTATGTCTCAGACATGCATCAATGACGTTATATGAATCAAAATGACTTCAATAAATAGAGTCGATATGATTCAATTTATGCAATAGATACAATGAATGGAAAAAAAAAAATGTGCAACTAAATTTTTCAAAGCGATCTTCTAAATTGGGGGAGAGGCAAAATCTTAAATAATATTGCATGCTGCCAAAATTAAAACTTTTCGGCTTATATTTGTTATATTTGATTATTCTTGTTATATATTCAAATTTTACTGTCAACAATATTGGAGAATTAAACTACCTATATGACCTTCATTAGTTCTCGTAGAAATTAATAACATGTTCTAACTTTTAAATGGAGAAACCTGTCTTAATCATAAATTTTATTAAAAAGAGAATTACTCAAGGTAAATTAATTAGCAATTGCTTGACCATCCTAACATACCCAAAAGTTAGAGGCTAGAATCTCATGCACTAATTTATTTTTAGCCTTCTCATAGTATTAAAAATTTTAATATAGCTATCTTACAAGAGTAGTTCTACAGGTAGACTGATAGCGGTTACATATTTTTATTGTTAATTTTTTAAAATTTTAAATTAAATAAATCAAAATATAAATATAAATATTAATATATAAAAATAATTTACTGATAAAAAAATTCAATCTCTTTAAAAGTTGAACTCTCCATAAAATTGCTTTCTTTAACAAATCTAAATTTATATCTTTAATTTTAAAATCTTCCCTTATTATGATGTACCCCACGCATAGCATATTAAATAAGTAGCCGTTCGTGATACAGAGACTTCAGCTACCACCGTGTGATGCTCATGTCTTTTATGACCAAATGAAAAGCTCACAATAAATATAGGATGAAAGTTTAATGTATCTTTAATATAATAATATTTTAATATATTATTAGATTTGATTACATGTTAAATTTATTTTTTTAAAATTAAATTGCATATAATATAAAATAATTCATTAACGATTAAATTTAATTATTTATTAATATATTATTATACCAATGCCGTCCCACAGATTTTTCCATTAATGGTACTACTGCCATTCAATCCACACCACTACCTTTCTCTCTAGCATTTAATGCTCTCGGCAGCGTCTTGAAGCCTACCCCATATGGCTTTCCCTATCCTTTTCTTCTTGTAATCACATTTCAGGTAAGAAAGCATAGAAATCAAGATTAAAAGAAAAAAAAAGGGAAAAATCCTATCTTTCTCACAAGGCACAAATTCATTGCAAATTATCTAACATCAAGCATGTCTTCCATTGAAACGGCTTCCGTTGGCAAGTTTCGTTACCAAAGGCTGAAACCTGAAGTTGGGTTTGATGAAGTGGGTCTGAGATCAAAGAAATGGTTCAGGTTCAGAAGGATTCCTATTAGGAGAAGGCTTAGGCTCAAATTTCCAAGCTTGAGGAGGCTATGGAGGAAGAGAGCAAGGCTAGTGTCTGCCATGAGAGTTTCATGTGCTAAGGTGATGAAGAGATTGAAGGATGGCCAAGACCACTTTGGCGATCTTTTTGCTGGGAACTGCTTGTTCTTGCAAGTCAATCCTGCATCACTGAAGTGCCTTGAAAAGAGGCATAAAATTACTGGCTTGTCCCCAAACTTCTATCTTCCTAAATTTGCATAATGTCCCTTTCTCTTGTTTTAGGTCTTATAATGGCTTCTGCAGCACTTCATGTTTGTTTTCTCTTTCCTTTCTACTTCAAAATGTAATATGCTTGGGAGTTCCAATCTTCATAACTAAGAGTATCCTAGTTATTGAATTATGCATGTTATCTTGACAAATGATTTTTTATACAGTTTTATGGATAATCAGTGCTCGTAATATTCAAAATAATTTCATAAAAATTCGATTTCTTAGAAAAATTGAATATTTTTCACTGATAAATTATTTTTTTAAATATCAAAGTAAATAAATTAAATAAACACAAATTCAACAGTTAACACATTCAAATTTTTTATGAAATCGATTTCCTAATAGAATTATCCTAATTTTCTTATGGACAATTGCATATAATTCATACTTTTCATGCGAAGCCTGTTGTATGTTCGGTAATTGTGTGTTAGATTGTGATATTTGAATCGGCATACGCTATTTGTGAAAGTACACTTATAACTATCACTTTATCAATGATTTCACATAATTGTGTATGTAAAAAACTCGAGTTGCGGCAAAGTAGCAAAAAACCTTTGGCTCAATCATTATTTTATATTCCTTAAAAGCTTTGCTTCCTCCCTAACCCAAGTTAGATCTTGGATTATTGCATGTATAAGTCTAGTAAGAATTCTAGTTGAAGTTAGTGTTGACTATATATATATATATATAAACACAAGTTCAGAATCAGATTCATCACAATTTCATACCAACGAGTCAAAAAGCCTTCGGCTCAATCATTATTTTATATACCTCAAAAGCTTTGCTTCATCCCTAACCCAAGTAAGATCTTGGATTATTGCATGTACAAGTCTAAGAAGAATTCTAGTTGAGGTTAGTGTTGACTATTGGGTCAAGTGCAGCACCAAAACAGTAATTATATTGTTAATGACAATTCAATATAATAACTTCCCTTCTCATACGAGAATCAAGAGTTTATTTATAATTCCTACGCGCGCACGCACAGACAAAAGGGTAGAAGCCTCACCACCATGACCAGTGAATATGTGCAGAGAGTCATCAGGCTCCTCTGAAGTCATCAACAAATCATTGTGAGTACCAAATACAATAAGACAGAATGTAAGATGCCTTGATTCTAATTTTTGAAAAAACAATAAACACAGAATAAGAATTGGCCATCCCCACATATATAAGAACTTATAAGACAAAATCCAACGGCGACAGAGTTGCAACAATTTCATAGCAACATGTTCAGCATCAGATTCATCATCTGCATCGGGAAGATCTTCATTGTCCATTTCAACTTCATGAATGATGTCAGACTCATCCAAGAAAACTTCACCATTATCGTCTTCCCCATCATGATAAGGGGGACTGGAAGGGGGATTCATTTTATATTTTCCCTTAGGGTCAGAGTAAACTGAATTCTCTCTAAACCTGCAGATAAAGAAGCCATAGTGCCCCATTATTTAGTTCCCACTTGATTTTTTCAACTAATTTTCTCTCTCCAAGTAACCTTCTCTTCAATGTCTTTCGATGGTAAGATATACAAAAATACAGCCAAAGTCCCTCCAAACTCACCCATCAACAAAATATTGAAATTTAAATCCAGTTTCAAAATCAGAACTTAGTAATTATACATGCATTTGAGAAGCGACAACAGAGAAGAAGAAGAAGAAATACAACATCTTATTCATTAAAATCAAAGTGAACAGGACATATTCATGTGACTGTATTTGTGTACCTCAGATGTTTGTGTTAGAAAATAATAGATTATAACAAATCCCAATAAATAAATGGGTAGTAATATTTCTATTAATTAAACTATAAATAATGCAACTAACAACAATTAACAAAATCAAGGAGTAAAATAAATTCAGATGATGAGTTTAGAGAAGTTTAAGTTGAACCACACTACAAAAATATTATCTGTAGAGAAAAAATGCCCCACTTCATTGGAAAAATGAGATTTGATGTGCTCATTTCTTAAGATATGTCAACTCGTCGGATCAATCATGTGCAACGAAAGATCCCCAAACCAATCAACACCAATGCTTATAAAAATTTAAATTTATTTGATTTATAAGTTGTAGTTTTTAAGAAAAACTTGAGGACTAGAGTTTGATGTTGTATATATCTACCACTATATATATATATATATATATATATATATATATATATATATATATATATATATATATATATATATATATATATATATATATATATATAAGGATATTTATAGAAACTTGAAGTAATAGTGTTGTGCATAGTTGCTTAAAAATCTTTAAAAAATTTGATATGGTTTAATAATCATGGAGAAAATTTTGGCATGATAATTTTCAAAAATCTAATATGGTTCAACAACCATGAAGAAAAAATAGGCATGATAATAAATGAGAGAAAAAATAAGAAAGATAAACATTAAGAAAATTGATTATTTGTAGATTATTTTACTTAAAATTTTAAATTACTAAAAAAATCTTCCAATATTCCTCCATATAATTTAAATTTTAAAGCATTTGTAAAAAACAAAAATAAAAATTTTAATTTGAATTTTAAGAGAGCATATAATATTGTACTTTTGGTATAAGAAACCTTCTGGGTTTGAGCCTTGCACCTAATGCACATGTACCTCCACCTGAAAAGATATGGAGACTTGATTATCTTGAGCCACATCCACTTGAGCTGAGCTTTAGAACATAACACATACTGTATAGGTGTTCCTTTAGGTTCTAATCAATGGTTGCACATTAGGGACTTTCGTATGTATTTTATTTTATGAGTGTTGCTTAGAGATTAGCATATATCTTGTAGAGGCGGCCCTACCACCATACTTGCTAGGTGAACCCTCAAAGGGTGATCTTTGACCACCACCTTTACAAACTATTGTTGTTGACCACTACCTTTATAAACTATTGCCATCGGATTCATTAAGAGATATTTTAATTTAATTTAAAAAATATATACCTTAACCTTGTAATTGCCACAATTCAAAGCAAACCTCGTCATAGGAATGAGACTCAAAATAGCTCTACAAGAAAAGCATATTTTAATGTACTTTAGTCAACAAACAACTTTATTGTTACCTATTGAACTCCATTCATAAGATCACCATTCACTTAGACATAGGTGTCCATTGTTGCGACTAGTTAATAGGCTTTAGTCCTATTCCCTTCGACGACTCAAGTACTTGTTGACATGCCAACCCTTTTGTAATCGAATTTACAAGATTATTTGTTAGCCTGACAAAGTCAAAAGAAATAATTCCACGAGATATCAAATTTCTAATAGACTTGTGTCTCACTTTTAGGTATCTTCTTTTTTCATTAAAATTTTTTCTAGTAACATTAGCTATAACAACTTGGCTATCATAATGCATTGAGATTGGAGGTATAGACTTATTTAACAATGAAAAATCACATAAAATATTTTTAATAAATTCACCCTCATTACTAGCAGTATCTAAAGTAATAATCTTAACTTCCATAGTAGAATGTGCAATAATAGTTTGCTTTGTAGATTTCTAAGATACTACACCTCCAGCTAATGTAAAAACATAACCATTGGTTAATTTTGTTTTATTAGAATTAGAAATCCAATTTGCATTACTAAACACCTCAATAACAGTAAAAAATGAGTATAATGAATACCATAATTGATGGTTCCCTTGAGATATCTAAATACATTTTCTAATATAGTCTAATGCCAATGATCAGGATTATGAGTATACCTCCCTAATCTACTAACTGCATATGCAATATTAGGTCTAGAGAAATTTGTCAAATGCAACAAGGAACCAATTATTTGAGTAAATTTATTTAGAGAAACACCTTCACTCATATTTTTCTTCAATTTAATAGTCAGGTCATAAGGCATTGAAATAGGCTTTGCATCAAAATAATTAAACTTTTTTAATAATTTTTCAACATATTGTGATTGAGTTAAAATAATGCCATCATCTTTCTTTATTAACTTAATACCTAAAATCACATCTATAAGACCAAGGTCATTCATATCAAAATTACTAAACAAGAAAGATTTTACATCTTTTATGACATTTAAATTACTTCCAAATATCAATATATCATCCATATATAAACATAAACACATGCACCATTATTAAGTTATTTCACATAAACATATTTATCATTATTATTGATTTGAAAACCATAAGAAAGAATAACTTGATCAAAAATTTCATGTTATTGCTTAGGCGCTTGTTTCAAACCATATAAATACTTAACAAGTTTGTAAACTTTTTTTTTCCTTTTTAGGTTCTACAAAACCTTTTGGTTGGTCATATAAATCTTTTCTTCCAAATCAACATTTAAAACATGATTTTAAAATCAATTGGTGAATATCTAAATTAAAAATACAAGCAATACCAATTAACACTCTAATAGTAGTAACTTTAGAAATAGGAGAATATGTATTAAAGAAATCAATACCTTTTACTTAGGTACACCTAACAACAACAAGTCTAGCTTTATACTTTTCAATAGATCCATCAATCTTTAGCTAACAACAACAAGTCGAGCTTTATACTTTTCAATAGATCCATCAATCTTTAGTTTTTTACAAAAAACCCATTTGCAATGAGTATTCTTATAACCAGAAGGAAGATCAATCAAAAATCAAGTTTTATTAGCTTTAAAAGAGTTCATCTCATCATTAACAACTTCCTTCCAAAATAGAGCACCTAAAGACCTCATGGCCTCATTATAAGTTATAGGATCATCATCGAGTAGGAATGAATAAAATTTAGGACCCAAATCCTTAGTTTTTACAACTTTTTTACTCTTTCTACGTTCAAGGTTAATATATATATTAACCTTACTACTAAAAGTTAAACTAGAACTAGAAGACTCACTAACAAGTTTAGACAATAATTTATTAAAATTTCAACAATATCAGAATTTATCACAAAAAATCTATAAGTAGTACTATGCATAGAATATCTATTAAAAACATAATCAATAATTTTGGGTCTAATTTTCCTTTTCTTACTAATAGGAATATTAACTTTTGCAAGACACTCCTATACTTTGAGATATTTCAAATTTGATTTTCCATTTTTTCATAACTTATAAAGGGTTTCATCAAAATTTTTGTAAGGAATTCTATTAAGAACATGACAAGCAGTATATAAAGCTTCACCCCACAAATTTTTAGGCAAATTAGAACTTATAAGCATAGCATTTACTATGTTAGGTAAAATTTGATTTTTTCTTTTAGCTACCCCATTAGACTGAGAAGCATAAGGAGGAGTAACTTCATGAATAATACCATGCATTTTACAAAATTTAGCCATTTTAGTAGGAGCATATTCTTTACCTCTATTAGAATGAAGAATTTGGATTTTCCTTTCTAGTTGATTTTCTACCTCTACTTTATATACTTTAAATTTATCAAACAACTCACTTTTATGATTAATCAAATACACATAGCAATATTTAGAAAAATTATCAATAAAAGTGATGAAATATCTTTTTCCACCACAAGTTAACACATCATTGCTATCACATACATCATTATAAACTAGTTCAAGTAAGCTAGTTTCTTTTCTAACACATTTATTAAAGGGCTTTCTAGATTGCTTTGCTTGAACATATATTTTACACTTTTATTTCAAATCAATAGAGACTTTAGGAATAAGCTCAAGAATCATTATTCGTCTAATAGAGTTCAAATTCACATGTCTAAGTTTACCATGCCAAGTATCATAGCATTTAACATTTATAACAATCAAAGAAGAATTGTTAGATTCTTTACTAAAAGAAAAAGGCATGAGATTTAACTTAAACAAAACATCATAAATATAGCCTTTATCAACAAAAACACCATGCCTAAAAATAACAACTCTACTAAACTTAAATACAACTTTGTAACCTTGTTGGACTAACAGAAAAGAACTTATCAAATTCTTTCTAATATTAGAAACATGATAGACTCCATTTAAAATAAGATAGTTCCAAGAAGATAACTCTAATTTTACTTAACCTACTTTTAGGACACGTGCTATACTCCCATTTCCTATGTTCACAATACATGTGTCTAATTCCTAATATAAAGAAAAGAATTTTTTATTAGCACATATATGAACATTAGTCCTAAATTCCATAAACTAATCATTTGAGTTAAAAACACAATTTAACTTTGGGCTAGTGACATAGTTCCTATTAGTTATGGAATTAGAGGTAGCACCGATAGTAACAATATTGGCGTTAGGTTTAAGAGCGAACTTTAGGGCAAAACTAGATGCATTCTCTATTAGCTAATGACAATGTTGATAATAATTCTTAGCAAGATGGTTGGTTCACCCATAAACAAAGCAAAAAGACTCATTTTTCTTATTTTTACCCTTAAGCCTGTTATTGTTATTAGAAATATTGTTCTTATTTTTAGAAAAATGAAATTTTTTACTAAACTTGTTTTTATTAGGCCCATGCTTGTTAAAAAGCTTTGACTTAAACTTATTAAAACTTTTTATAATGGGCCTTGGCCTAAAAATTTAAATTTTCCAAATTTTTTTAAGAAAGACAATGTTTGTCTTCAATATGCACGATGTTTGTCTTCAATACACAAGCAAACAAGCAAATCATCAAAAATATAACCTTCAAGTTTATATTCCAAACTTCTAGCAAATTTGGATTAAGAAGAAGGCAATTTTGAAATCATGAAATTCATGTACAATGTTAGGTAAAACAATTCCTTTTAATTTCATGTATTAAATAATATTCTTAAACTCATGAAGTTAATCTGAAACATATTTTTCATCAATCATTTAAAACTCAATTGCTTTTTCCTAAGAATATTGACTTAAACCCTTTTCAATAAAACTATATTTCAATTCAAGTGCTTCCTATAACTCAACAATAATTTTAATATGATAGAAGATTTTATAAATATTATTAGATAAAGCACTTAGAATACGACCATGGTATAAAATATCCCCATCAGTAGCATCTTCTTTAGTAGTAATAGTAGTTTTAGTACCATCAATTTAAACCACTTCTTTAGAGGATATAGAAGTTTTCTTTCTAGTTTTAGAAGTAGAAATCATAGAAATCAGATCTAATTTAATAAGCTAAACTTTTATTTATTGTTGCTAGCAATAAAAGTTTTTACTAATGAATTTTTCAAGCTTACTAGAAAGAGACCTAATCATATCTATGCTAAACATTTTGATTAACGAAAATACTACATGAGATAACTTTTCTTTCTAAGATTGTTAGAAAATAATAGATAATAACAAATGTCAATAAACAAATGGGTAGTAGTATTTCTATTAATCAAATTATAAACAATGCAACTAATAATAATTAGCAAGATTAAAGAGTAAAATAAATTCAGAGGAAGAGTTTAAAGAAGTTTAGGTTAAAGCATGCTAGAAAAACATTATCCTTAGAGAGAAAATGCCCTATTATACTAAAAAAATAAGATTTGATAAGCTCCTCTCCTAAAATGCATCAACTTGTCGGAGCAATTGTGTGCATTGAAAGATCCTTGAACCAATGAACACCAATGCTTATAGAAATTTAAATTTATTTGATTTATAACTCATAGTTTTTAAGAGAAACTTAAGAATTAGAGCTAGATGTTTTATATGTCCACCACTTATTATATATATATATGTAAGGATATTTATAGAAACTTGAAGTAGTAGTGTTGAGCATAGTTGCTTAAAAATCTCCAAAAATTTAATACAGTTCAACAACTATGAAAAAAATAAGTATGATAATAAATAGAAGAAAAAATAAGAAAGATAAATGTTAAGAAAATTGATTATTTGCATATTATTTTACTTTAAAATTTAAATTACTAAAAAATATCTTCCAACAATTTGGATAAACAATTTGAAACTAACCTTTAACTAATGAACAACGAATACCTACCTTTTATCCCCTTCTAAGTTATATAATTGGATGCTATTCTGTAAGAGGAAGATTAAGTGACGGTGTCAACTGAGCTTGGACATGGAAGTAAAGTTTAAGGTGGTGAAGAAAATCTACATGGTGGAGCTCATGGCGATGAAATGCGTTAGGCTTATTACTACTTCTGAATTTAAGATGGATCATGTAGCTCTCCTTGAGTTAGCTTTGCAAATCTCACACATGGAGGTAGGAAATTTATTTTTAAATTTTCTTCAAAAAATTATAGTAAATTAGGTTGTAAAATGGAATAGTTTTGTAAAGATTAGACTAATTCATATAAATTTATTTAAAAATAAAATAAATTTTAGGTGATTCAATTTGATTTGTATTATTAAATTAATTAATAAATTTTAACTATAAATTTACAATTTAATTTATTTCAAATAAATTCACTTAAATTTTAATTCATATAAAATAATTTATATAAACTCTTATTTAAAATGAATTAAATTTTGAATAATTCAATTTATAAAAATTTACAATCGGAATCAATTCACTATGCAATCACAATTCATTTGATAGACTTTATCATATGTTACAATTTTTTTCATTATTTTCTTTGCATACAAGAAAGTCAAAATTTATTAAGGGACACGCAATTAAAAAATAAAAAATGGTTATTATTGAATTTCCAATTATGCTACATAGAGCTTAGCTTTGAGATTAATGTTAATATGTGGGAACTAGGGGTAAGCATTGAGCAATTAAGATCAGTTAAGGATCCTTTCCTACCTAATCACCTTTAATTGATGATGAACAAATAGTGACTCAAAATCAATTGATTGGTTAATTCAACCTATTTTCAACCAACCACTTCAAGTGAAGCTAAGTTTGAGTAGTTAAGGGAGGTTTGAAATAGCTAAAATGTTCTTGAATTTAATGGAACTCTTACCCAGAGTAGCTAATTGAATATAATACAATAATAGCACAAAAGTAGCATAAATTCAACCTATAAATAATGAAAGCCTTTAAACACAAAATAAGCCATAATTAAATGGCCAAATTACATAACATATCAAGCTAAATTAAATGCAAATCAAGTTTTGCTAATAATAATTAATATAAAAGTTATCCATTACAATCAATACCAACATTGTAAATAATATCAAAATATCAAGTTATCAACTAACCACTATAATTATAACATGAGCTATGAAATCAAAGCTTTTCACTTGCAAAAGTTTTGATATCATAGCATATTAGTATAAGCATTCCAATAGTTATTTCTTGTGTTCACATTAAGTAACCGTTAACAATTTGAAGTTTAAAGTATTCTAAAATCCAAAAGAAACAAACATCTAAATTGGCATGACTTTGTCATTTTTGTATCATTAACAATTTGTGTGTGTATTAATATATACCACTAATAGGCCAACATGACCTAAAAAATTAATGCTAGCCCCTACTACACTATTTATAATTATATTATGAAAAAAAATGTGTATACATAAATTAGAATTAAATTATTTATAGTTAGCATATCTAGTATTTACATATGATGGTGCCTCCATTTACTACCAAAAGCAAGCACTATAGGTTGAAAGAAACTTGCAAGTGATAAAAAATGTTAATGTCTTAATGACATTAGAGAAATTATATAATGAATTAATATTCATGTATGATCATAAATATTAAATAATGCTAAAGAACCTTGTTAACTTCTAGTTGATAGCCATGGGCGATGATTGTGATTGTAATCTGTACATGCTTTATTGAGAACCTCCTTTGCTTGAACTTGTACTAGGTCTTCCATTTCTACCTTACTACAAACTAGTAACCACCTTTGACATTTTTTTCTCTTTATTAGAAGAGCAATTTAGTATAGATAATAAAAGAATAATAAATGGCAATAAAATAATGACAATTCATACATATCTTTCTTTATTTCTTCATATGCCTTAATATTAGTTATTTTAAATATCAGTTATATTAATCAAGTCTTTAATGGAATGCTTGTTAAGCTTTAATTAGTTTTAAGTGCATATAAGCACTTTTGCAGTAATTGGGGAAAGGGAATTTCTAAACACATCCAATACACACCTCTGAGTGCTAAATGCAGATTGAAAAGCTACTGTAGATATAAGGATAGTTAACATATCCCTTGTTATTTTTTATAACACCTTAAATTTAAAGGTATTGATCCTTCACCAAGCAAGGATAATTGTCATCTTGATCATCATTGCAAGGCTCATTAAGGTATAATTTTAGCTCTTTTTTGTCAATGTTATCATTTTTCTCTAAATGATTCTGGAAAGCATTTGTCTTTTGCTTATATGCATGATTTTCAATTGTAGACCCATTATCACTAGATGTATCCCATGTAAAGTTTCTTATCCAACTCCTACTTATAGTAGGCTTTCCAAACTTATTTGCACACTTTATACATTCTCACTAGTGATGTTTTCACCTTATTAACCGTAGTCTCAACAAGCGTGGCTCCATTAATCTCTTTAAATGACCAAGTAATGTAGGCTAATTTGAACCTTTGATCAAGAGCATTTCCAATGAAGATTACGAGGTCATGTTTTCTAGTAAGCCTTAATACTTGTCATACTTCACCTCTATTTTAATTGTCATAAAGTACAAGAATGAATTAAAGTTATTAATAAATATAAAGGTTTGTAACTTACTTTGTATAAGAGAAAGATAAGTGTATAGGGAATTAAATGTAACATGCAAAAAATTGAATAATGCAAGAGTAACATCATAGATATTTTCAAAAACTTTGTGAATGCCTTTATTTTATCGAATCTTTATCATTTGGAAAAGCTCTTTTCCTTTCAGAATATTTAAAATAAGCTTGAAAGTCCCTATAATCCTTTTTTAATCTCTCAAAGACTTTCTGAAATTATTGAGCTACTTTAAGCATCTTGAATGTGGAATTCTACCTATAAGCAACACATTAGCATTAAACTAGGATAAAAGCCAAATTATTGAAATGATATTGATGTATTAGAATTAATTTGATACAAGACAGTAAAGTAAGAAATTCACTTAGTGATAACATTAAAGCAATCCAAACCTTTGCAAGATATATTTTCCACTACAATAGCATCTTTGAATTTAGCAAGTCTAAAAGGAGATGATCTCACATATTTAATAGCATGTCCAATAGTAGCCATGAAATCATAATAATCTTTCAAACCCTTATTCACAACCAAATTCAAAATATATGCAAAACACCTCATGTGAATCATATCCTCATCTAACACTAACCCATTCTAATTCCTTAATTTCTTTTTCAGGTATACTATTGCTATACCATTAGAGGTTGCATTGTCAACTATGATTATGAACATATTTTTCAAGTTTCATTCTTTTAAACATGCCTTAATTATTTTTCCCTTGTGGTTTGGAATAGAAGTGAAGTTCATAATTTTGTTTTGTAACTTCCAATCTCTATTAATGAAATAAATAGTTAAACACATGTAGTTCAAATCCTACATGATGTCCAACAATCAATAGTCAAGCACACCTTAACACAATCACTCATTAATAAAGCTTAAAGCCTATCTTTCTCTTGTAAGTAAATTTGATAGCACTCCTTAGCTATTGTCTTTCTCAAAAGAACATCTAACTCTGGACAAAACTTTTTACACATGTTCTTAAAGCTAACCCCTTCAACAACATTGAATGGTTGCTTATCAAATATTATAAATAAAGCAACACTTTTCCTATATTCTTTCAAATTAAGAATATGTGAAAGAGAACTAGCTAATTATTTTCTACCACTTTTATTTTCAAATGAAAATATTATTTAGGCAGGGTCATTTTCAAGTGAGGTAGCCATCTTTGGACATTTTGAAACATATAAAAATTAGATTCCACAATAAATTCACTTAGTAGTAGGTTCACTCACCTCATCCTCTGGTAGTTTTTTAAATGTTTCCCAAGCTGATAATCATTTGCTAATTTGAATCCTTGCCTTTTTTTTTGCATTTAGCATCTTAGTTGTTATTTTCTTCCTTTTCTTTCCTTTTGGTTTGTAAAAGTAGGTGAAGCCTTTACACTATTTGAAGTAAGCTCTTTGCCCTTATCAATTAAATATGGTTAGGTAGGATTTGAACCAACTAAAAGAGGTGGTTGTTGTGGTGATATAACAAAAGCATTTAATTGTTAAGGTATTGCCCCACCAGTATGTTTATCTTTTAATTCCATTTAATGCTGGAACCTATAAATTTGAACCTAAGGAGGAACATTAACAATTAATGAATAATGAATAATGAATAATAAAGAGGATACATTTTAGCACACAAAGCATAAAATAAAGCATTATAATTTTATTAACCATTTAAAAGAGAATAGTTATATTATATTATTATTTTTTGATCTAATTATTAATAGAGATGCTTAATAGGTCAGAAGCCTATGGGCTAAACGGACCAGTCAGCGAACTTCATACAGACCAGGCTTCAAAATTTAGGCCCGTTAAAAAATAGGTTAGTCCGTACGGGCCACGGACCAAAATGGGCCGGACTGATCTGCAAGTCTAAACAGACCAACCCCTATTTTTTTAAAAAAATTAGATTTAATAATTTAAATGATATTTACATTTTTAAAAAAATAAAATAATTTATAAATTATTTTTATATTATAATTTAATATAAAACAAAATTCAATTGTAAAAAAAATTGAATACAAATGTTCAAAATAATTAAACATAATAAAAATAAATAAATAATAAAATTAATGAATATAAAAATATATATAAATATAAAAATAAAATTTATATACATAAAAATAAAATAATAAATATAAGAATATAAGAAATGATAAATGATAAAATATAAGTTAAAATATAAAAAAAAGAAAAAATGGATCGGTCCGGTGGGCTTGCGAACTATACCGGACCGACTAGTTTAGACTCATTTAAAAACGGGCCTAAATGAACTGGACCAAAATGGATTTTAGTCTGGTCCGTTCGTTAAGCATCCCTAATTATTAATATAAAAAGTTTAGAAATAAAATTCCTCATGACAAGTTTGGAATGACCCATTACAAAGCCATTTCTCACTAATGTGCACCCTTGGAAACTTGAGTCATATCTTTTATGTTTACCTACAAATAAAGGAAAAGAAAATCTAAATTTTCCTTTTTTATATTTAATTATTTTAATATTATTTCATGTGAAACTAAAAGATATAAAAACTAATTAATTTTTTTTGCTATCCTAAGTGAGCTCTTGGAAAAACTTGTTAGTGCTTAGCTAATTTATATTACCAAACAAGTTAGAACCTTGACATACACATCCATTTTTTCCATAGAGATTAATGATTCCTATGTATTTGTGTATGTATATCTTAATTCTTATATATGATAATCAAACTGCTAGCATGTTTGGTGAACTTAAGCTTTAAATCTGAATTTTGGATTCAATAGTTATTATTTATTTCTTCCATTTGAATTTAATTACAACAACCAAAACACTTAGCACTTAACCTAATAGAACAATATTTAATACATTAAATTTATAGTGTTTAGCATTTAACGATTAATAGTTAACACAATAAAATATAACATTTAACACATTAAATTCAAGGCATTTATTTTAACAAACATTCACCACTAGAATGAAGACAACATAAGAAATAATAAATTATGAATAACAAAATTGGAGATGAATTACAAATAAAATAGTACATAATAAAATATAGACAACATAACAAGCATTCAAAAGCATCACTCTTAAACCACCCATATTGCCATACATAATGGAACATTTTGAGATTTTTCAACACATCTCATCTCAAGTTTCAAATTAGAGACAGAGACTACTCATAACCTACCAAAACATCCTTAGTGCAAAATTAAGTAGATTTCATCACTAGCAGTGAGTAATTCTTCAACTTGAAAAACCTTACTTAAAAAACCCAAGAAATTCTTAAGCAAAATCCAAAGAAAAAGATAATGGAGATAAGAAATCTTATTGGATTCTTGAATCTTTCATAGCTTTATTTTGCGGTTGTTAGTAATGGACTTGAGCTTCTACCTTTCTTCAATTGATAGCAAAAAGGAAAAGAGAAATTTTAGGTGGCTCAAGTGGTGAAGTGGTTGTTGCATTGGAGGACCCATAGTTGGTGGAGCGGTGAATGATGAGTGGTGGGAGTTGGACATTATTGGAGTGGCTTGTCCAATGTTTGCAAGCTTTGTTGAGATAGGGAAAAGCAAAACAATGTTCTGCTTTATTGAGACTGAGACAATGAGACTAGACTGCTTTGCTATTTGTTATGCTGAATCAATAATGTTGAATAAATGTTGCTAACTACTAAAACAATGTCGTTGGACTTTTATTCAGGTTGGGTTATGGGCTTAGGTAGTTAGCCATAGTCAATATACACCTACATGAATTTAATTATATTTCCCATTCACTTGCTCAATACTATCCGACTTGCTACTAAACCTAACCCCAACCTACTAAAAATTAAGCCAGGTTTGGCAATTATGATGGAGTTGGTCCAATTTTTCCACCCCTAATGGAAACCAGTATCCACTAAATTAATTTTAGCACATATTGCAAGTGATCATAAAATAAAATAAAAATATTTTAATTAATTAAAAAATAATTTTAATTACACTTGTTAAATAAAAAAATTCTAATGTAATGGTGCAAAATTAATTTAACTAATGATAATTATAAAAAATAAATTTTAAAATAATTATTTAGTAGTGAGTATTTTTACATTTAGGAGTATAAGAGAAATATATAATTAATGATAAAAATAAAGTTATATGATTTCAAGAACAAAATATTTTAATTAAATATGTATATGTTTGAAGTAAAAAATTGAGAATTTAAATTTAATTTATTGTTAATGTAAATCAACTTACATTATTATCCACTTATGTATTTTCATGTTAATAAAAAATTATTATAATTTCTTAATTATTTATGATTTTTTAATGATATATTTTTTTATTCACTAATAGTGTAAAATAATTTATATTATCAATGAATCAAATTTAAATTCAATAAATTAACTTGAAATACCTAACTTAATTATTTATGCTTGAATTACCTAACTTATTTTGAGAATGATTGAAGCTCCAACTATTAGAAATGATATATCATTTTTTTATTTACTGATAGTATAAAATAATTTATATTATCAGTGAATCAAATTTAAATTCAAAAAATTAATTTGAAATACCTAGCTTAATTATTTATGCTTGAATTACCTAACTTATGATTGAAGCCCCAACTATTAGAAAATCAACTTATTTATATTACAAGTGGGCTCAATATGGATGATGAAATTTAATTATATAGTATGAGTTATCTTTATTTGAGTAAAATCAAGTTGAAAATCGGATTAAGATCATACAAAGAACTATGGCGATGGGTATTCTTAACTCCTCACGAAATTTGGTGTTTTTCCTACCAGTGTCCAAACAAATCGAGAACTAAGTCCTAAGATTGTGAGGGTGGAGGAGATTAACATAAATGGTCAGGTCAGTACGTGCCCAAACCAAATTGCCCTGGCAAACTCACACTCTAAAAATAGATGATTGATTGATTCTTCCACTTTAGGCACAAATGATAAACATGAATATGTCTGTGATTCAACACATCTGCTGTGAGCAAAATATTCATACGTAACTTCCATAAGAAATGATTACTCTATATGATAATGATAATTTTCCATAATTCCTGCCATAGGAAGTCTGGCTTTTCCCACTGAATACCACTTACATTAGAAGCCTTTTTGGGCTGCGTAAGATCGAGTGTGGCCCAGTCTAGGCAAACCAGTCTTGGGCTCCTGTTTCAGAACTAGGAGTTTTACTGATGTAATGTCCAATAGCCCTTGAATAATTTTCTTGAATTGTCAATTTATTCCACTCCATAGTTTGAGGACCAATCAGATCCTTCGCCTTTTGCAAATGTTGGGGACGAAGAACTGTTGTGTGCCACCGGAACCTACTATTTAATTTGATTTTCTCACCTGTCCCAACTTGCCATTTAAGCTATGATATAATCCGCTGCTTGAACTATTTGTTTCCACCTCCAGGAAATGTTGGATCTGGCAGAATCAATATGCTCTGTATCGCCATGGCCATATTTGCTGTGATCAGTTTTGACATAAGATTGTTTGGCTTGTCTATCACTCTCCAAAATTGCTTAGCCAACAAAGCATGATTAAAATGTTTGAGATTCAGAATCCCTAAACTACCTTCATTCATAGGTTTAGTCAACTTGTCCCACGCTAATAGGTGCAGTCTTACTCCTTCCCAATCATTATACCAGCAGAATCTTGAGACCAAGGATTGGATTTTATTTAAAGTTTCTTGAAACAAACCAGTAGTGCTCATTTGATAAATTGGAACTGTCTGAATAATACTCTAAGAACGAGTCACCCTGCCTAAGATGACAATTTAGACTCCCACCGTTGGAGCTCTTTAGTAAATTTCTGTAGAACTTCTCTATTAATCAACTTCTTATTCTCTGGTCCATCTATGTAAGTGCCTAGGTATTTACCAAGTCTGGATGTGACTGTCAATCCCCAACTGCTGCCAAGCAATTTCCTGAACTTTCTTGGAGTATTTGGTCTAAAAACAATGACTGATTTCTTCTTATTTATGCAGAGACCAGACATAAGAGTAAATTTTTCTAGAACTTCCTTCAATTTTGAGCAACTTTCTGTCATGGCCTTGAAGAAAAGAAGCAGATCATCCGCATAGAGCAAATGAGATATCCGAGGAGCATGCCTAGAAGCTCTAATTCCTTGTAAATTTACTTCTTGTTCCACTTGCAATTACATAGCAGAGAGTCCATTCATACATAATATAAAAAATATGAGGTGATAAAAGATAACCCTATCGTACTCAAAAAGCTAAATGGAACTGCCCAGTGACTTCCCCACTAATAACCACTTTATAAGAAACAGTAGTAAAACAGTGAGTAATAATTTGAACCCATTGGGAAGGAAAACCCATTTTATCTAACACTTTCCTAACAAAAGACTGGGATATGCTATCGTAAGCCTCAAATAAATCAATCTTCAGTGTCGACCAAAATTGTGTTTTGCTCTGGTATCTACGAAGGTATAGCATCTGTTCTGAAGCTAATAAAATATTATCAGAAATTAATCGGCCTTTGATAAAAGCATTCTGATAAGGTAGAATCAGGTCTTCCAGAACAGGTTAAAATCTTTGAACCAGAAGCTTAGAAATGAATTTGCATATCACATTACATAACCTTATTGGTCTATAGTCAGCATAAGATTCTTGAATATCTTTTTTAGGAATTAAAGAAGTTAGAGTTTGGTTTAGCGATTTAAGCAGATACACGATTTAAAAGATTATTTGACTGACATCCTTACGAACAATATGCCAAAAAAGTTGAAAGAAACGACATGTGAATCCATCAGGACCTGGGACTTTGTCTGGGGAAATGGTAAAAATTGCTTTCTTAACTTCCTATTCTGTAAATGGTTGCATCAGTGTTTGGATATGATAAGCTTGAAGCTGTGGAATGGATGCATCTATAGGCAAGTTGGCGCCATTTTGTTGAATGTGATGTCCAGGGAAGAATTCTTGAAAATGTTGTACTACCCAAGATTTAATCTCCTGTAAGTCCTCTATCCATTGCCCTTGACTGTTTTCTAATCTTAGATATTTGTCTTTTACTTTTTCTTTTATTAATAACAGTGTGAAAATATTTTGTATTGCAATGCCCATTAATCAACAACAATTATCTCGCCTTCTGCACCCAACAAACTGCCTGACATTCTAGTAAGTATTCAATTTTCTCTCAAATTTGTTGTTCAAACTTCGAGCTCTCTGGAGTTATAACCCGCTGTAATTGGCCTAATTTTTGTGTAAGTTCTAAAATTTATCTGGTCAGTTGCCTAAAAACATTTTTGTCCCACTGTATGAGCATTTTTTCTGTGATTTTGATCTTATGCTGGAATACGAAAGCATGTGAACAAGCTGTTCTTGCTTGCCAGGCCAAAGTAATTACTTGCTCACATTCTGGTTGAGTAAGCCACATGTTCTGGAATTTAAATGTGAATCGTTTGTAGGTACTCAATCTATTAGTAAGCAGCAATAAAGTCGCATGATCTGATACAAGTAAAGGTAGAATTTGAAGTCTAGTGTACGGAAAGCACGTCATCCATTGATCATCGATTAACACTCGATCAATACGTTCCCATACACAGTGTTTCCTTTTTCTATTATTGCTCCAAATATATCCGTTAAACTAAAAAAACATCTTGAAAATCTTCTCTTCCCAGCACAGAAGTATTTTGACCAAGTTTATCTTCCAAATTGGAAAATCTGATTAAAGTCACCCATTGGTAGCCAAGATTTATTAGCTAATTCTACATTTTTATTAAACAAGTGCGGCATATAATCCCATAGCCTCTGTTTATCTTGCAGTTTTGGA
This sequence comes from Sindora glabra, assembly GCA_020226215.1. Taxonomy (NCBI): domain Eukaryota; kingdom Viridiplantae; phylum Streptophyta; class Magnoliopsida; order Fabales; family Fabaceae; genus Sindora; species Sindora glabra. The sequence goes on from CM035228.1 coordinate 90,560,428, forward strand.
GGTTCTAGACACCAATGAGATAAAGCCCATGTTTGATAAATAATTTTTTGAAAAGTTTTTGGCGGGTTTAAAATTGGCTGATTGACTTGTTTAGCTTATTTAAGCAGCTGATTGTCAAGCAAAAAGCCATTATAGAAATGCTAAAAGAAGCAGTATTTTTCAATTGGCTGATTGATGAATAATTATAAAAAAATTTAAATTACACCTAATTAATTTTTATAATTTCCAATTTGTCCTTTTGCAAAAACCCAAATGTAAGGCTGAAACCTTTTATGGTAGTAACCTTTTAATTTAATAATTTTAAAATTTATTTATGATAATTATTTATTTAATTGTAATTTATTTATCTAATTTTATTAAAAAAGTAAATAATTATAATTAAATATTTATGATTATTAATTTTTTTTAAATTTAATAACTATAAAAATTATATTAATTTAATTTTAAATAAATATTTAATATATAATAAATTAAAATAATATATTATTTATAAGAAAATTTAATCTATTAAATATAAAATCTAAAATATTAAAATAAAAGAATACTCAAATAATTTATAAAATATAGTTATATATTTATATGTCATTTTATATACAAATAACTAATAATAAATAGTTAATTTTATCAAACATTCTTATTCAAATAGTTAATACAATTAATTAATCAAATTAACTAATACAGTCAACTATCAATCAAGTAACAGTTAATTAAATTAATTAATTGTTACAATTATGAACTAATTTTCAAATAAGGTTAAAACATACTACCATCATATTTAGCACTCACCTTATCGAAACATTAAACGCCTCAGTTGAATAATCTGGATTATTTGCACCATGCCTCCTTGATGACCTTCTACATCTACTCTCATTCCATCAAAATAGCCTTGAAACTTTAAAAAATTCATTGTGTGCTGCATTAACTTAAGGTTTCTTAATTGAATATTTATTTTTAACTATTATTACTTTATGGTTCACATATTACTCTCCATGTATTTATTTGTACCATTGATTTTTTCATTTTTATGTTCACTCCATCTATTTATAACTCAAGCATTAATATTATTAAATAGTAAAAATATAATATAATATATTTTATTTTTATTAAAAAATTTTAAATAAGTTAAAATTTTAATTTAATTTAATTACTTAATTACATATTCAATTTTTAACACATTTTTTACAACTCAAACATTGATTTTATTTTATGTAATTAGCTAATAAGTAACTAATAATTGATAAACTATCTAATTATATAAAAATTATTTTATAAAATTAGATGTTGAACTAATTAAAATTATAAAATAATCTAAAATAACATATTAATAGAAATAAATATATAAATTTAAAAATTTATATTTATATAAAGATCAAATTATATTAATGTAATTAAGATATTTAAAATAAAAATATAGTATTTAATATTTAATTAATTATATTTTATGACATTGTAAATTAATAAAAAAAGATAGATTTGAAACAAAGACTTGAAAATGTATTAGCTTATAAGTTATAAATTATTCAAAGTAATTTATTAAATTAAAACTTATTTTAATTAATAAATTAATGTACAAAACACTTCTAGATTTTAACTTATAACTTATTAACTAATTTAATAAGTTATAAGTTAATTTATCTATTATATGAAATGGATTCTTCTTAGTCACCCCACTACATGTTTTTCCTTTTTTTTCTTATACCCACTTATATTGTTTATAATTCAACTGTTAACATTAAGTAGTGTAGCTATAATAAAATATATGCTATTTTTAAATAAAAATATTTGAAACTTAAAATAAAATTTATGTATTCAAAATTTGCTAATATTTCTCTATTTTTAATAAAGATATTTAAAAAATAAAAATAAAAATATTTATTTAAATTTTAATATTTTCTTAATATTATACGTTACCTTTCTACATTTGTTGAAAAAATTTTCTTAAAATCAAAATTTTCTTTGAATATGATTTGCAAGTATTTTTTATTGTAAGAATATTTTAAGTAATAATATATGAGTAAATGAAAGTGTAAAATCTATTTATATATTTAACTTTAATTAATTTGTAGGTTTAAATAGAGTCATAAAAGTAGATAGTGGAATTTTAAATATATAGAAACAACCAATAACTTTGACCCATTTTAAACAAAAATTCATTAACTGTGAACAAATAGTTCAAAAAAAAGAAGAGAATGCAATTTTTTTTTGGGCAAGAGAGATAAAAAAAGCCAATGCAACTTAGGTCTAACTATAATAATTGTATTTAATGATATGGAAATAGAATAACATTAATAATCCATAGTTTATCTTACGGCAAGAAATATCAAAAATTATATCTAAATATCTTATTTGATACTTAGCTCTATTTATTTTAACGGAAAATAATTTTAATAAAATATATTTATAAAATGTTAGGATAAGAAAAAACATTTCATTTATTTAGTTTTAGTTATAAAGAGTTTGCAAAAAGTAACTTTCTCTATTTTAAAAAAAAATTACTTTCCTTTATTACTATATATCTAAATATCACTCTTTTTAACTATAATATATCACTTCTTCATATATATATATATATATATATAACATTTTCCTATATAAAATAGTTTCCAACAAAGCAAATGGAGGTAGAGTTATTTATGTAGTGTCACAATTATATTTTTAAATAATATATGTATATATTAAGAATATTATTATCATTAATTACTCTTACTCTATTTTATTGATACATCAATTTTAGGATAAAATGCACATAACCCTTTTTAACTATTTTTGATGTGCATAAAACCCTCTAAACTATCAAAATATGCACATAACTCCTTCAAACTAACGTCTTAGTGCTTATAACCTCCTCTTTTGATAGAATTGTCTAAATCCAAGTAGTGTCAACTATTACACTTGTAACGATAAAACATATGAACCAAAAACTTGTTGAAAGATAGGAACACATTCCAATCAATTTGCAAAAGATGTAAATTTGTATCAAATTCAAACAAATGACCAATCCCAACATTGAGGTCTTAAAAAAAACTCATATACTAGGAATAGGTCTAAAATGAAAAAATGGAACAAATGTATATTTAGGGATTAACTCACTAAAACTTGACTCTAATTGTCATTAAAACTAATTGTGCATAGTACTTCTTCGTTAAACCATTTATTCACATAAGACATTTACTCAACCATCTATCCATATTTGGTGATATATCTTGAATAAGTTTCGTTTTTATTGTAAGATAAAATGTTTAGAGGTTGTTTTCTTGCCTGTCAAAATCTATCAAAAAACTTAGTACCTTTTTTATCAAGAAGTGTGACATAGTCATATATATACATGGGATCAATATATATATATATATATATATATATATATATATATATATATATATATATATATATATATATATATATATATATATATGTGCTAAGTTTTTGCACCAATATAATTTTTCTATGACCAATTTTAATATCAAACTTAGGAACCTTATTTTGGTTTGATTCCATCTCTATACAATAGATATCAAAAGAAAAGTAGCCTTTTAACAATTGCTAATATCATATATTACTAAATTGATAAGTAGGAGAGAGTTTATTATTAAATAAGGACAATAAATTCATTAACCACAGGAAGGATACAAATGTGATCAAATTGAATATGCAAAATTAATGGACTTTTTTAATGGTTTTTATAAAGGAATGCCAACCATCAACAAATATATATATATATTTCTCATTATCATTATTATCATTTTTATCTCATGATACAAATGAAACTTGTTTAGGACCCATAACTGAATGTGAATGAATAATTTAAAGAAAAAATATTATGTGTAACTAGGATTAATAACAATTAAAATAAGATTTTAGTGAATTCATGGCTTACACTATCATCTAATTGTTAGTTTAAGGGGATTGTGTGCTTATTTTGATAATTTAGGGGATTATATGCACACCAAAGATAGTTGAAGGGGTTCTATACATTTTATCATTTCTTTATACAAAATATAATTATTAATAATTATTGTATTTCGGTCTCTTTTTCTTTTTTCATCCTTAGTCCATCATATTAAATACAACATAATTATTAGTTTCTTTTATTATTATTTACAATCACATTAATTATGTATAATGATAAACAAAACAATAAAAAATATATATATAATTTATATTTTTTAAAAAATTTATCTATTTTTATAAATTTAATATAATAATTTTATTGTTTTTATTAAATGTTAGTCCGTACATAACTCGGGCACCGGTGTTCTGCCAATTTAACTTCATCTTGTCATCGCTGACGGCCTAGGCCCTGTGGCAATTATGTTGCTCTCTAAAAGTGGGGCATCTTGGCTCGATGGAGTTCGATGCCCCAATTCTCATCCCTTAACTTCTTCCCCAGTCCCCCACCTCTATGAAATGACCTTTTTTTAAAGCGTTCTTCACTCCGTAGGTTGAACCCGTCGGCAGATTGTATGGAAAATAAAAAATAAAAATTCAGTTCCTTACTCGTTAAGAAACAGTTCCATTATAATCATATCCACTCTTCATCATCTTTGATATTACGACCTCACCCTTCCCAAATTTTCTGCATACTTGTTCTAATCTCACCTTAAATTTTGGGACTTTGAATTTTCAAACTGCATTTTGCATTCTTAACTTGCAGAAGTTTTCGGCTTTGCTACCTGTGTATAATTTCTGTGATTCAGAGATTGATTCTGATCGAAGCGCAGATCATGTCGATGCTTGATTCGTTCTTCAAACAGGCTTTTCAAGCTTCCAAATGGTACTGATAGATGATTTTGTCAGTGATCATATATTCTTTGTCTAACACCTGGTTTATTGTGCTATTGATTTTGGCTTTATGTGCTTTGTACTCCGTACTATACAAGTGCTAGAAAATTTTGGAAAGCGAGGAACTTTAACGAGAAAATTTATCTTGGTAGTTTTTGATTGATGGAAGCTGGCCAGGAATCACTTTAGGCTTGATTAATTCTGACGCCCCCTTCTATTTTCAATTCTCTTGGTTTTTTCCTATCGGCAAAAAGTACCATTCTTACTGATATTCAATTGAGATTTTGACTATCCATTTGATTAGCCCTACATCTTTTCTTACAAATTTCCCTACTCTTCTTTTCCTTTTCTTTCATTTCATGTTTTTTATTTATAAGAACTATATAATTTCAATTTGTCTTATATATTTGTGTTGAATTATATCATTTCCACATGCCATTATTTCTTAATTTGCCCTACTTATCCTTGTATAATTTCATTTTATCAGTAAGCGATCTGATATCTCCTATATCTACACTTTCAATAAAACCCTCCCTTTTTTTATTTTTTATTTTTTTGGCTATTTCAGTAAAACCCTCCTGAAATTGACAGTCCCGCGCATAAAGTTGCTAAGAAACAGAAGAGAGATTCAGTTACGGCAGATGCGCCGTGACATTGCCAAGCTACTTGAGACTGGTCAAGAAGCTACTGCTCGAATAAGGGTATTCCTAATTATTAATAATATTGTTGAGCCTTCTTTCTCTCTCTCAATTTTTTAACCTTCCCTAATTGCTTTTCATAATTCTGAAACCATAGCTTAAGACAGAAAGAAAATGTTTTTCCCTAGAGAAGAAAGTGTTTTTATTGTGCAGTTCTTGATGACAGCTCATGTGCAGGTGGAGCACATTATCAGAGAGGAGAATATGATGGCTGCTCAGGAGATTATTGAACTCTTTTGCGAGCTTATTGCTGTCCGCCTTCCAATAATTGAATCACAAAGGTATTCTAAAATAGAATGCTTTCTGAAAATTGTTGTTTAGTTATTTCCTTTGTGCATATGAAGGTTGCAATCTGTCATGTAAAACAATTGCCAATGACTTTAGCATTATACTTTATTGGAAGTGATTGTCGATGCTGCTATAACCGTAAACATATTATAAGAATTGTAGTATTAGCACCAGTACCATAGTTTTCAGTATTATTAGCAACACTCATTTAGTGGCTTCACTTCTTAACTTAAAACCCTTTTACTGACTTCTTGAGTATTGCTAACTCCAGGGATTTTAGTCATTATGACATATTGGTTCCACTGGTTGACATCATCAGAACAGTCTTTGATGGTTTTATTATCACCAGTGCTGCTAGAAGTAATAATGGGGACTGCCTGCATCACGTTTTCTTCCACTTTCCATGTATTTTAAGTCAATATATGTAGTTTTATTTTATTTAGATTATATACTTTTTTTATAACTAAATGATTTGACCTGGGAATGTTCTTGTACACCTGAATCAATTTTTTTTTTCTATAGCTCAGATATTAATTCAAGCCATGATTAACATCATCTTCGACTCTTCGTTCTTTCCTCAGTAGAGATTCTTCGGTACATTGAGAGTCTTGTCTCCATTGTCCTGCATGTGTCAACAAACAGGCTTATACAGTTTGTTTGACTATGTTTGCATATTATCACCCATATATTTAGCACATATATGAAGTTGTTAGATGTTTGCCAAATGCTTCACTTTTTGCTTTTGTAGTGTTGTGTTATTACGTCTTCACCTAAAAGCTACTATTTTGAGACTAGCACTGTTGCATTCCTCACTTGCCCAGAAAATAGCCAAGTGATGAGGGAGTGGACAAGTAAAGGAAATATACATTGTGAAGAATGATGTGTAATTGCATATGCTATGATATTATATGCTTGTTTTGTATGGAGATATGATGAAAATTACTTTTGTAGGGAATTAATTTTAAAAGCACTACTCTTTTTTTTTGGGGGGGGGGGAATGAAAGAAAAAAAAAGCACTATTCTTGATAGAAGGAATTTTATGTTTGTAAATATTTACTTATAAGATATGTAATAATTACTTTAAAGATGTTCCGTTTGTATAGTGTTAGAAAAAAATGTTATTATTATTATTGGGGTCGGGGTGGGGAGGCAGGAGGGAGAGAACAAACATTTGGGAGGGAAAATTACTGTTGAAAGGAATAGTGAAATGTATGCACTGACTGAATGTACGATATCCCCATCATTATTAGAGTACTTTCAAATGTCATAAGCAAGCTGACCTTTTGGCTGTATTATGCAGTCTGATTTCTGTCATATATGTTTATTATTGGAACCAGAAGGGCTTTTTCATTTAGTTATATTAGTTGTTTCATTGGTCACATTTTGCCCAATAGAACCTAGAATATTTCTTTATTTACCCTTTTTTAGGTTGCTTTGGGATTTGGGATGTGAGAAACTTGATTTAGATTATTGCGTAAGTATTCAAGCATGGGAGTAATACTAGATATTTGGATGGAGAACAGTTAACCTCTGGAATGGTTGTAGATGCTTGTCAAGTTATACAAAGCCCATGCTTTTTAGTAACAGTAACAATGGGAAGACTAAGAATATTACTGGATTTTATGTATAGGATCACATGATAAACCCAAAAACATGATGTACTCATGATTTTACATAAGTATTCAGGCAAGCAAGTAGTGCTGGATACTTGGATAGAGAACAGTTAACCCTCTGGAATGGTTGTAGATGCTTGTCAAGTTATACAGAGCCTGTGCTTTTTAGTAACAGTAATAATGGAAAGACCAAGAATTTTACTGGATTTTATGTATAGGATCACATGATAAGTCCAAAGACAGGCTCATGATTTAACATAGTTAACATTATCTTTTACTTGTATATATGTCTGCTTCCTATTTGTTGCAACTATTACACCCTAAGCATTGCATCGGGAAGAAGGGTCCAAGGGAAAAACATTAGCTAACATTGTGTACCAGACTAGTAGTGCTGCTAAATCAACTCTGATCTTTCATTTAGCATATGAGCTGCTTATAAAACCTAAGTCAAAAATTTATTCCTAAGTGCAGTTCTCTGCTTAAATAGCGTCTCTGTTCTACATACTGATCCTCAATGTTTTTCAGGGAATGTCCTCTAGATTTGAAGGAAGCAATATCAAGTGTATGTTTTGCTGCACCAAGATGTTCCAATCTGCCAGAGTTATTGCAGGTTCAACTACTATTTGCATCAAAATATGGAAAGGAATTTGTGTCTGCAGCAACAGAACTCCTGCCTGATTGTGGTGTTAATCGCCAGGTTCCATAACCTCCTCCTATAGAGACTAGCTAATTAGAATAAATGGTATTTCCTTTTGTGACATTCTCCATGCAAATTGCAAATGCAGTTAATAGAGCTTCTATCAGTCCGTGCACCTACACCAGAAAAGAAACTAAAGCTTCTGAAAGATATTGCTGTTGAGCATGAGTTAGATTGGAAGCCAGCTGCTTCAGAGGCTGAGTCCCTTGAAAGACATGAAGACTTGCTGGTAAGTATAAAGGGCATTGTTATATCACCCGAAGATTTTTCCAGACCATGGTTTCCGAAGCCAACAAGGCTTTATGAAAACAAATGTGGTTGTGCTCATTAACAGTCAAAAGGAAAGCAATTACTTTAAGTAATTAGTCGGAGCATTTTTATCTTACCATTTTATTGGGTAATTTAGCAATTTTGGTATAGAAAGCAATGTCTAGCCAAAAAAGAGGACAAATTACCTTCATCTCCCTTGCGGTCTAGTGTAATTACACTCACACCCCTTGCATTTTTAGAAATATATACTAACTTTCCTTTTCATATACACTCACCTCTCTTCATCTCTATTTTAAACATGTATTCACCTCCTCGGCTTTTGAAAAATAAGGGAGGCAAGTATATATTTCTAAAAATAAAAAAGGTATGAGTGTAACCAGGTAAAATCTCAAGGAAGGTGAATGTAATTTGCCTCAAAAACAAGCAGCATTGTTTGTCAATTCCTCTTTTTGACTCTTCTCTCTGTCTTATGAGCCATTTGTTTGTTAGGATGGCCCAACAAAATTTGTCAGTGGTTCCAAGTTGCCCCTTCCTGAAGAGAAACACAATGTAGCATTGTATTCTGCTCCTGATCAACCCAACAAGGAACAACCTGATTCTGATTCTGATTCTGACACATTAGAATTTTCAGAAGTTCCTAAGGCATCTGTGCATCCCATTTCAAATATTGCAACGGCTTCAGATATTGTCACACCTCCAGCTACTACTCCACGCACTGAAGTTGATCTTCACTCGTCAAGTTATTCTAGATTAACTACAAATGTGAAGCAGGAGCAAGTTGAAAAAGATGAAGTCCATAATTCAGCTGAGTATATTCAAAAGAAGCAGTTTGTTCCATTTATCTCTCCTCCATCAGTATCACCCAGATCACCTTTTGTAAGTGAAATTGGCTCACCTCCCTCACTTCCGAAGACAAAAAGTGAGGCCGGTGTAGATTTGCAGGACGTGCTGGCTGCTGCTAATGTTGCTGCCGAAACTGCTGAGCATGCGGCAGCTGCTGCTCGCTCAGCAGCTAGTCTTGCACAAGAGCGAATTAATGAGCTTACCAAGAAAAACAGGGACTGCTTACCAGACAGTAGCCGTGGGGATCCTTTTTATATGGGTACTGCTAGTCAATCTGAACACAGAGAAAGTGAACATGTTACTGAGCAAATCCAAACAAGTAATCCTGATGGTGTTCTAAACCATTTCAAGTCTCAACAAGATCATAATGCCCCCCAAGGATCTGATTCAGCAGGTTTTCCTTCATTTGACACACTCAAGGCAGATTTTGATTCTTCTCTACCCTATGATCTGGGAAATAAATCCTCTGACCACCGGCCCAAGAGATTGCCTTCAATGGATGATGACTCGTACTTCTCTTACCCAAATTTATTTACCTCGAAGAACTCAAATGTTGGATCGCAAATTCATTCAGATTATATGGGTTCCACTCATGATCTATGAGAGGAAATATGGTTCAGCAGCACCTTTCTTCATGACTTTCTGATCTTGTGAGTGGGTTCTATACTGTTATAGAATTTAGTGATGTTTTTATTTTCTTTGTGAAGTGTCTCCAATTTTAGGTTTTGTGGTGCATGGTATGCAATGGTTGCCTTCACATTGATAAATGGGGCGCTGCAAGCATTTATTGATGTAAAAATTGATTAATGATTCAGCTCCTGTAGTTCTGAAGGCTTCTTGTTCACAGTGAGTTTATTGATGGAAGTTTTGGCTACAAATACAATGAATGTGAAAATTCATTTTTGTTGGTAATTTCACACAGTGCAAAAGCCATTCTTTCCCATATTTTGTACAAGATAGATGATGGGCGGATTGTGGACATATGATGAATTTATAATTTTTTTTGGGGATGTAATTATTGCAATCATATTACAACTTTGATAGCATTGCATTGCTTGAACATACTAGTTGTTTGCTAATTAACTGTTCCAAAGGGGAAATGGAAGCACGTGAACAAAAGCTTCATTTTTTTTTCCATGAAAGAAAGCGTTGAATAAAATGGGAATACTTTGCAACATGGAGTCAAAATATGAGTACAGAGTAATCTTTAATACAGAATATTTTGTAGTTGTTATTATTTCAAACTAAGGTGTTATTATTTACTTGTAATATAGAAAGCCTCACATTAAAATAATGATGAAAATCTTATAATAAATCCGCATATATTCTGTTGCAAATCTTAAAGACATCTAGCTGTATCTCAACTGATATGAACATATGAATTTTTTTTGACAGGCATTATTCTCCAGGATAATCGACTGACGTCTTAACAAATCCCCCACTCTTGCTCTCCGGAAAGAAATTGCAGATAGACAACAGGCCAAAGAAGTAACATGGTGCACGAAAAGATTAAGCTGCCATTGTTTCATCTGAAGTAAACACATGGCCAAACAACAGCGGATGATACAAATTGCCCCTCTGTGCACAAATGTCAATGAATACAACGCAGTGTACTTACACCAGGAGCAGTAGTTAGAGTATGGTACTTTAAGGAATAAAAAATAAGGTAAAAAGAGTTCAAAAGATAAACTTCATGGTTAAAAAAATATGCCATAAATAATTCCTATCTTTTTTTCTTCCTAACATATGCCGGGTTCACCTTGGACCAGATAACTCAACTGCATGTAGAGATTTAGTTGAGTCAACAATCCAATCAGAAATAGCATGAAGGGCAAGCTTCACCTTCTGGCGGAGAACTGCCACCTTTTGCCACTCATCCCATCTCTCTGCCAAGCCATCGCCTTCCAGCATTCTCACCACTTCGGACATCTTAGGTCGGTCATTCGGTGATTCTTGCGTGCAAAGCAATGCAACTTGGATCAGCTGTTCCACTTCAGCTTCATTATACTGGTCTTGAAGATCAGGATCGATCAGGATTTGTAGCTTTTTCTCTTTCAGAAGTCCTTCTACCTAGGAATAAATTCAGTTGTATCAGATTCGGATAAGCCGATGCGAAAAAGACAATTTCAAACGAGATAGAAGAATGATCCTCTAGTGAATAATTTTTCAGCACTTAGGTATTTGTCAATAGAAACATACAAATACAAACACTGGGGCTGCATTCTCAGCAGAGCTTTAATGCACACTTCAAGATGTAATGCCAAATTTCTATGTCATGCCTTCATAATCAAAAGCCCAGACTAGATAGTTTGTTAAAATCAGATTAGGGGAACTTATCCAGAGATAGAGCAGAATGAGAACTAAATTTCCCAAGCAATGCCAGCGTCCACAACTTCTAATAGCATATCAGTTGTCCCCAAGAAATGTTCCTAATATTATATTCAGATGCTTTTAGTGAAAACTACTTATGCTCCTTTTTTAGGCGCAAAAAGGATTTTTCATTTCATTTTTTTTTAGCAAATACTTTCGTTGTCATAATTATTGGTCACAACTTTCAACCTTTTTAAAGCAGCTTTTGAGAAGTTCAAGCACAACCAAACTAAAATTGATAATCCACATATATTGCAGGCAGGTGTATTGCATGAAAGTTAATGGAAAAGCAAAATAATATCAAAAAGATGATTGTCGTATATCACTAACTTAGTAGTATATTGATGCACTATCAAATTTGACTATTAATATATTATTATACAACATATTAAATTTGATTTTTTAGAAAAAGTAAATTTTATGTATAATTAAATCTAGTGCTTTACTGATATATCATAACAAACAAAAGCACAAATGCAAGAGTATGTATTTACAAACATACCCAATTAAGCAACATAACATCATCTTCATTTGCAAGCCGAGCAAGATCAAAAGCTCTTTGTCTGGTGATTAGCTCCAAAAGCATGATACCATATCCATAAACATCAATTTTCTCTGAAGATCTCCCATTAGATAGATACTCAGGAGCCATGTGCCCAATTGTACCCTGTACAGCTGTTGTGACATGGGTATCCTTGTAGTTCATAAGTTTTGCCAACCCAAAGTCCCCAACAACAGCCTCAAACTCTTCGTCTAGCAAAATGTTTGCAGCTTTCACATCACGGTGAATAATCTTAGGATCACAATGATCATGTAAATACACAAGACCTGTTGCAGATTCCAAAGCAATTCGTTTCCGAGTTGACCAATCTAAGGGCGATTGATGCGCGAGACGCTCTAAAAGGAAAAGATACAAATACGAAAAGCAATAATTTATTAAGATGGAATGATCATATAAATCACTATGATGGGTTACTTGGTTAACCAAATAAGAATCCGCAAATGGCTCCATATTTGTCATTAGAAAGTTACAACAAGGTCAACCTTTTTATCAACGAAGATCAGTCTTGTTGCCTTTCCTGAGAAGTAAAATGTACCCGCATGTGGTCTGGCCAAAGTTCATTTCGATTATCATGGATTACAATTACATACATCAATAATTTCTTTATAATAACATGCTGCTAAAGCCGACACAATTTGCATTAATCAGCTAAATAACATAATTACTGCCTATTTTTTCTTTTTAGTTTCAGCCAGAACCCGATGATATGTGCTGTACCTTTTCCCCCAAGCTGCTGTGAGAAAGCCAATCATCAAATTTAACAACAAACTAATTGTAGTTGATATTTGACAAGGGAGATTGAAGTCAAGATGCCAGTGCTTGGATATGCACGTAGACACGGCTAAGAAATGATGGCTAAAAAAAGCCGCAAATAGTTTGGCCCAATACTAATTTATCTTAGATGAGATTTGTTATCCTTATTTGACAAATAGCAGGATATATTAGTGGTTAATTAATTTAATTAATTATTAACTCTTTATATTAATTAATTTAAGTAATTGATGATATTAATTATTTGAATAAAAATATTTCATAAAATTAAATATTTATATATAAAATAACATATAAAGATATGAGTTTATTTTATGATTTATTTGATTTGAATTTTTATATATGCACATGTATATATGTATTTGAATGATAAAAATTAAGTCACTAATTTAATAATAATAAAATAATAATAAAAAGTTCCACTATTAACTACTTTTATTAATAATTACATTTATTATAAAGATGAGAAGGAATGAGTGGATTTGACTTAAATATTTTAAATTAATATTCTCTATTAAAATTATTTAAATATCTCTTATAATTTTATTATAATTAAATTAGTAATATAATTTTTTCATCCAAATAAAAAAGCGGAGGTTAGTAATTCCTCACATGCATTATCTATGTGTATAAATTAGTCTTATTAATTTTTTTAATGTGGAAAAAAATTTAAAACTCATTGAATAATTATAAAATTGTATCTTTAACATATTGTAACAACTGTTTAGTTAAAGTATTAAATTTTGCATTTGAATTTAATTAATGAAAGTTAAATAAATATTTATTATTTATAAAAAATATTTTTTATATATTTATATATATTAAATTAGTACATATATAATGAAAAATATGTAATGATATAATGGTAGATTGATAGGCTTACATGTTTAAGGTGCCAAAGTTCAATTTCTTTCATTAATTTTTTTAACAAAACAATAATTTTTTTATTATATATTTTAAGAACAATTTTAACTTTTTATAAATATTTAATGAATTTGAAAAATATTAAATTTCTTAATTTTTTAATATTAGTTGATTGAATCAACTACTTACGAAATATTTAAAATAATTGATTGATCTAAAGTGTCTTCTATCAATAAAATACCAATGAAAAATTTGTTTACTAAACAACCATTGCCATTGTAAAGCATTTGTCAAACAACCTTTTTATAAAAGACCAGCTGTATAATGAGGGAAAAACTTTTGATTAATTCATTAAGAACTCTCTACAGCAGAATCCAAGGCACATTCAAATCCATAACTCACAGGCCAATTCACTTTCCATAGACTAAAAATGTGAGAAATCTACCTCTTAAACATGATGCAACACTTCCATTGGCCATGTAGGGATAAACAAGAAGCCTTTCAGTTGTTGTCATACAGAAACCACGCAAACGTAGGAGATTTCGATGCGCAGCCCTGCTGATCATCTCTAATTCAGTCCAAAACTGAAGCTCCCCACCAGCGGTACGCTCCTCTTTCTGTCTTTTCACAGCAACCAATGAACCATCTGCTAGGCGTCCTTTGTAGACCTTACCAAATCCACCCCTTCCTACAATGTTCTTACAGCTGAAACTATCTGTAGCAATTTGCAGTTGTGTCAGCGAAAACCGCTTAAGCTGCGCAAGATGGAGTGTCGGATACTCTTCTGCAAATAGATGTAAAGAAATCAATGCATTTGATTAACATGTCTAACAAATCGGGTATGCATTCAACCAGGATCACTAACCTGCAGGCACATCAAAGAAATACTCCGGTCGTTTCCATCGACGCCACCATGCAAACACAATTGGGATGGCGCCTTCAAATTTATCCATCAACAAAATATTGAAATTTAAACTAAGTTTCAAAATCAGAACTTAGTAAGTTAGTATATTATACATGGATTCGGGAAGCAACCAAAAACCCAGAAAGAAAAAAAAAAAAAAAAGAGGAAAAAAAGAGGAGAAGTATGACATCGTATTCGTTAAAATCAAAGTGAACAGAACATATTCATTTGACTGTTTTTGTGTACCTCAGAGGTTTGGATAAACAATTTGAAACAAACCTTCAACAAATGAAGAAATTATTAAATTATTAAATTGTTTTGAAAAAAAAAAATGGAGGCAGTTGCCCTTTAATCGGTGCCGAAAACTAAAGCCGCAAGACAAATGATTGGAGCAGCCGGGTAAGTCAAGGGGCAAAGCAAGCAGACGTAGACTTTTGAAAACTTTATGGGCGGCAGAAACAACTTTATGGGAAGCAACCTTTGGATTTCAGATAAAGTTGTCTATTGCAAATAGGCTTGAATAAGCCGACTAATGGTTTGCCTATAAATAGGCATATTTGCTGGGGAGCAGTCTGTGCGTGAGAAAGAAAAATTGAGATACAAAAAACATTGCAGTATCAAAATTCTGCTCCGCAAAGCATGAAGTTTTTATTTTATGAATGAAAAAAATATTGGGTATTATTTTGTAATAGTGCACGCGAGAGAAAAACTATAGTACATTTGTATTTGTAAGA
The DNA here is from genome assembly GCA_020226215.1 of Sindora glabra. Taxonomy (NCBI): domain Eukaryota; kingdom Viridiplantae; phylum Streptophyta; class Magnoliopsida; order Fabales; family Fabaceae; genus Sindora; species Sindora glabra. The sequence continues at coordinate 90,575,821 of CM035228.1, forward strand.
GTCATTGCAATTATAAAAGAATTTTTTTTTCATTATTTCTACTCCTTCCACACAATTTTTTTTATTTTTGTTGCCAATATTATTAGCAAATATATTGATTCTAACATTTGGTATTAACACTTAATTAGACAATGACAACAAATTCAATTAAATTACAGCTTCTCAAATTTAGTAGTGAAAATTTCAACAATTAGAGCATCAAGTTGAGAGTATTCTTCATATCCTAAGATCCATGAAATTTGGTGGAGAATGGCTATATCAAAGTAAAAAATTAACAAGAGTTTGATGCATTTGAGAAAGATAAGAAAAATGCATAGCTGGAGATCTGAAGAAAAGATAAAAAAATACTATATGCGATCTTAGAAGTAATTGAAAAACATATTTAAAAAAATATCATTTTACAAACACATCAAAAAAAGTATGGGATATTTTGCAGAGATCCTACAAAAGTGATAATCGTGTCAAACAAGTGTAGTTACAAACATTATAAGGTGTTTTTAAGCCTTTAAACATGAATAACTCAAAATTCATTTCAACATACTTTGAGCAAGTTCAAACTATTATTAACTAGTTAGGAGTTAATGGTAAATATATTTTAAACACTAGAGTTGTAAAAAAAAATTATGCGATTTTTAACTGCAAAGTTTAAATTTGTTGTCATAGTCATTGAAGAATCACAAGACATATCATCCATGTCAATGGATAAATTAATTAGCTCGTTGTGCTCACATGAGCACCAAATGAACAAAAAGACCATTAGCTCAAGTTCTAAGAAGGCTTTGCAAAGCAAAGTGGTTCAATAAAATGATGAAGGTTATCAAGGTGGTCAAAGTCATGAAAGCTATCAAGATGGCAGATAAGGACAAGGATGTGAAAGAGATGGTCATTTTAATGCTACCAACAAAGAAAGATCACATGATAGCTATCGTTTTAGAAGTCGAAAAGGTCATGATGGAGTAAGAAATAGATTTAATGCCTAACGTCGTAGATGCAAAAAATTTAAATATTACCAAAATGAATGTTACTCTTAGATACTAGATGAATCGACAGAACATGCAAATGTAGCTAATATTGAAAAGAATATGGTGTACACATGTAAATTAAATGAATTAAATATGAAGGATGCAAATACATGGTACCTTAATACTAGATGCAACAATCACACATGGGAGAAAAAGGATTTTTTTCTAGCATTTGGATGAATCCGCACATGTAAAAGCTAATTTTTGAAATTTTTGGAAATAAATTCAAAATTTCTATTATAGGAAAAGGCAACATCAATATTCAATCCAAAGATGATACAAATATTACTATCATCGATGTTTATTTTGTGCCAAATCTTTTTTGGAACTTATTGAGTGTAGGCTAGCTTTCTAAAAAAAGGCACAAAATTAATATCTAGAATAGAGTTTGCACAATTAGAAACAAAAATAGCAAGATGATTGCAAAAGTGCAAATGACTCAAAATTATATATTTCCTTTGATTTGCAAATAAAAGTTTTAATGAATTTTTCAACATCCTAAAGGATGAAAATGGTTATGGCATCTCTAGTTTAGTCATCTTAATTTCTATAGGCTAAAATTGCTAGCTCAAAAAAGGATGATTACTAACTTACCAGTAATTAATGCTTTTGATTAATCATATAAAGAATGTATCCTTAGAAAGTAGCACATAAATTTTTTTATAGCTGGGAAAGGTAGAAGAGCCAAACAACTATTGGAGTTAGTACACATAGACATCTATGGCCTAATTAAGGTAAAATCACTTAGACACAAGAGGTATATTCTAATTTTAGTGGATAATTTTAGTAGAAAAACTTGGGTATATTTTCTTAAAGAAAAATAAAAGGCTTTTAAAAAATTCAAAAAAATTAAAGTTCTTGTTGAAAAGTAAAGTGATTTCTATATGAAAACTTTGAAATCTAACAAGGGTGGTTTATGTCAAATGGACTTTCAAACTTCTACAAAAGTTAAGGAATTTAACATAAACTAATAACCAATTATATTCTTCAATAGAATGGTATAATTAAAAGGAAAAATAGAAAAAAATTTTAAACGACCAAAAATTTATTGAAAGTTAAAGCTTTGCCTAAATCTTTTTAGGCAAAAGCTATTGCCTCTATTGTATTTTTGTTAAAAACATATATCCAACAAAGATTGTTCTCAGAAGAAACCCTCAAGAAGCTTGAAGTAGTAATAAACCAAATGTTTCCTTCCTGCATGTATTTAAAAGCATTACATATCCCTATATTCCAAATGAGTGAAGAAAAAAGTTAGATAACAAAAGCTAGAAGTGCATTTTCATTGGTTATAATAATGTAATCAAGGGATACAAATTATACAACTTAATGATAAAAGAAGTAATTATTAATAAAGATGTCCAATTCATTGAAAATGAAATTTGGACTTAGAATCAAAGTGATGAACAACAACATCAAAAAGTCATTATAAAAAATGAACTAACATCAGTTTGAAACAAATAGCTCTGTTCTTGATGCCAGCTTGCTTGCATGATTATGTGTTTACATCAAATAATAATAATGATGATACAACTATTGATGAAACAATTGTAAACTTTTATGTATTTATAGATTATGACCTAATTTTCTATGAAGATGTAACAATAGATGAATGATAGGTTCAAATAATAGATGATAAAATCCATTCAATCGAGAAAAATAATACATGAGAATTAATAACTTTATCACCTAATAGAAAGTTTATTAGTGCTAGATGGGTGTATAAGATAAAATATAAAACCTAATGGTCAACTTGATCATTATAAAGCTAGATTGTTGGTCAAAAGCTTTAAACAAAAGTTAAAAATTAGTTATTTTGAGGTATTTGCACTAATATCTAAAATAGATACCATTCAAATAATTGTTGCCTTTGCAGTATAAAATAAATAAAAGATCCATTAAATGGACATGAAGTTAGTATTTTTGAATGACGCCCTTGAGAAAAAAGTTTATATAAAGCAATCACTAGGTTATCAGAAGAAAGGACATGAAGAAAAATTCTACTATTTGAAAAGGGCATTGCATGGTATATGCTGATTGATGTATATCTATTGCAGGATGGATTCCAAAAATGTCTTTACGAGCATATATTGGTTCTAATATTTGGTATCAACATTCAATTATACAATGATAACAAATTTGATTAAATTGCAACTTCCCAAATTTAGTGGCGAAAATTTCAACAATTAGAGCATCAAATTGAAAGTATTCTTCATATCCTAAGATCTGTAGAATTTGGTGGATAATGGATATATCAGAGTAAAAAATCAACAGGAGTTTGATGCATTGGAGAAAGATAAGAAAAATGCATTGTTAGATATTCAAAGAAAAGATCAGAAAGTACTATATGCAATCTTTGAAGCCATTGAAGAACACATATTTAAAAAAAATATCATTTGCAAACACATCAAAAGAAGTATGGGATATTTTGAAGAGATCCTATAAAGGTAATGATCATGTCAAATAAGTGTAGCTACAAATACTATAAGGTGAATTTAAGTCTTTAAATATAAATAACTCAAAATCCATTCTAACATACTTTAATCGAGTTCAAACTGTTGTTAACTAGTTAAGAATTAATGATGAAGATATTTTAAACACTAGAATTGTGGAAAAGATTATGTAATCTTTAATTGCAAAGTTTGAATATGTTGTCATAGTCATTGAAGAATCACAGGATATATCATCCATGTTAGTGGATAAGTTAATAAGCTTGTTATGCTCACACAAACACTAGATGAACAAAAAGACCACTAACTTAAGTTCTAAGCAAGCTTTGCAAAACAAAATGGTCCAATAAAATGATAGAGGTTATCAAGATGGTCAAAGTGGCGAAGGTTATCAAGGTGGCAAATAAGGACTAGGATGTGGAAAAGATAATCATTTTAATACTACCAATAGAGAAATATTACATGATGGCAATCATTTTAAAAGTCGAAGAAGTCATGGTGAAGTAAGAAACAGATCTAATGTCCAATGTCATAGATGCAAAATATTTGAATATTACCAAAATGAATGTTACTCTTAGATATCATATGAATCGATAGAACATGTAAATATGACTAATGTTGAAAAGAATATAGTGTATGCATGTAAATCAAATGAGTCAAATATGGACGATGCAAATACACAATATCTTGATACTAGATGTAGCAATCATATATGGGAGAAAAAGGATTTTTTTTTCTCACATTTGGATGAATCCGCACATGCAAAAGCTAATTTTGGAAATAAATTCAAAATTTTTATTAGGGGAAAGGCGACACTAACATTCAATCCAAAGATGATACAAATATTACTATCATCGATATTTATTTCATGTCAAATCTTTTTTGAAACTTACTGAGTGTGGGCTAGCTTTCTAAAAAAAAGCATAAATTGATATTTAGAATGGAGTTTACATAATTAGAAATAAAAATGGCAAGATAATTGTAAAAGTGCAAATGATACAAAACTGTATATTTCCTTTGAATTTGCAAATGAAAGCTTTAATGAATCTTTTAATATCCTAAAGGATGAAAATTGGTTATGGCATTTCTAGTTTATTCATCTAAATTTCTATAGGTTAAAACTACTAGTTTAGAAAAAGATGATTACTAGCTTACCAGTAATTGATGCTTCTAATTATCAATATAAAAGATGTATCCTTAAAAAGTAGCACAGAAATTTTTTTCTAGTTAGAAAAGGTAAAAGAGCCAAATAGTTATTGGAGTTAATGTACACAGACATTTATGACCTAATTAAGGTAGAATCATTTAGATATAAAAGGTATATTCTAATTTTCATGAATAATTTTAGTAGAAAAACTTAGGTGTATTTTTTTAAAGAAAAATCAGATGCTTTTAAAAAATTCAAAAAATTAAAGTTCTTGCTGAAAAGTAACGTGGCTTCTATATAAAACGTTTTAAATCTAACAAGGGCGACGAGTTTACATTAAATGGATTTTCAAACTTTTACAAAAGTTAAAGAATTTAACGTTAACTAACGGTCAATTATATTCTTCAATAGAATGGTATAAGTAAAAGAAAAAATAGAAATTTTTTTGAAATAACCAAAAGTTTGTTGAAACTTAAAGCTTTGCCAAAATCCTTTTAAGAAAAAGCTATTGCCTTTATTGTATTTTTGTTAAACATATATCTAACAAAGATTATTCTTGGAAGAAACCCTTAAGAAGCTTAGAGCAGTAATAAACCAAATGTTTCCTTCTTGCATGTATTTAAGAGTATTACATATCCCTATATTCCAAATAAGTGAAGAAAAAGTTAGATGAAAAAAGCCAGAAGTGCATTTTCATTGGTTATAATAATGTGATCAAAGGATACAAATTATACAACCTAGTAACAAAAAAGGTAATTATCAACAGAGATATCCAATTCATTGAAGATAAAATTTGGATTTGGAATCAAAGTAATGAACAGCAACATTAAGGAACGATTATAAAAAAATGAACTAACATCAGTTTGAAACAAATAGCTCTATTCCTAACAATTCATCTTCGATGAGAAGCTCTCCTCCATTAATAATTCCAAAAACTTCAGCACATCCTCAACGAAAGTAAGTGATGCCAACTCGCTTGCATGATTATATGGTTCCATCAAATAATAACAATGATGATACAAATATTGATGAAACAATTGTAAATTTTTGTCTGTTTCTAAATTATGACCTAATTTTTTCTAAAAATATAATAGTAGATAAACTATAGGTTTAAACAATAGATGATAAAATCTATTCAATCAAGAAAAATAATACATGAAAGTTAATAACTTTACCACCTAAAAAAAGGTCCATTAGTGTTAAATAGGTGCATAAGAAAAAGTACAAAACCTGATAGTCAACTTGATCATTATAAAGCTAGATTAGTGGTTAAAAACTTTAAGTAAAAGTCAAGAATTGGCTATTTTGAGATATTTTCACCAATCTCTAAAATGGATACCATTTAAATAATTGTTTCCCTTATGGCATAGAATAAATACAAGATCCATTAAATGGATGTGAAGTTAGTATTTTTCAATGGTGTCCTTAAAGAAGAAGTTTATGTAGAGCAATCACTAGGTTATGAGAAGAAAGGACATGAAGAAAAATTCTATCGTTTAAAAAAGGCATTGCATGGATTTAAACAAGCACCCCAAGCATGGTATATGTGGATTGATGCATATCTATTATAGGATGGGCTCCAAAAATGTCTTTACAAGCACATATTATATATCAAGTTAGAAGCTAATGGAGGTCTAATAATTGTATGCCTTTCATGTTGATAACTTGTTATTTACAAGAAATTTTGAAGAGATGTTTGTAGAATTTAAGGATGCTATGACCAATCAATTTGAAATGAAAAATATAGGATTGATAGCTTATTTCTTAGGCATTAAAGTGTAGTATACTAATAAAGGCATTTTCATTTTTTAACAAAAGTATGCCAATGATATTCTAAAAAAAAATTAAGATGAATTCAGCAATTCCAATCCAAACCTAAGTTATTGAATGCCTTGAAATAAAGAAAGAAGGTAGCTAAGAATTAGTAAACTCAATTTACTTTAAAAGCATAGTTAGTAGTCTATGCTATTTAACTTCCACTAAACTAAACATTGTTTACGAAGTTGGGATTATCAATCATTTCATAGAAAAGTCATATTAATTACACTTGCAAGTATTAAAGTGAATTTTGTAATATGCTAATGGTATTTGAGATCATGGACTTTTCTACACTTATTCTGATAATTTCAACCTCTTTGGATATACAAATAGTAACTAAGTGATGTTGAAATAAAAAAATATATCTTTAGTTATGTTTTTTATCTTAGAAATTGTACATTTTCTTGGTCTTCAAAAAAGTAACAAGTGGTGGACTTATCAACTATAGAAGTTGAATTCATGATAGCGACATCTGTAGCATATTAAGCAGTTTAGATTCATAGACTACTTGAAGAGTTAAAACAAATACAAGAATTTTCAACACCAATTGTATATTATAATAAGTCAATAATTGTATCAATGAAAAAAATCTAGTTTTTTCATAGTAAAAGCAACATATTAAAATTTAGTATCATTATATCAAAGAACTAATCAAGAATAGAGAAATAGAGCTCAAGTTTTGTAGATCTAATGAACAAGTTGCAAATATTTTAATAAAGCTACTCAAAGCAAATACATTAAAGAAATTGAAGATAATACTTAATATTATCTTAAAATTAATTTAAAGGGAGATTATTGAAAATTATTAAATTGACTATAAAAAAAGAAGGCAGCAGCCCTTTAATTAGCACCGAAAATTAAAGCTACAAAACAAATGAATGAAGCAATCGAAATATTGGAAGTTAAGTGGTCAAAGCAAGTAAGCTTATACTTTTGAAAAAAAAATGAGATACAAAAAAATATTATAATATGAAAATTCTACTTCACAGAGCATGAAGTTTTTATTTTGTGAGTAAAAAAAATATTGAGTGTTATTTTATAATAGTGTGTGAGAAAAAAAATATAACGTATTTGTATTTATAAGTGTTATTACAATTATAAAAAAAAAGAAGATTTTTGCTCATTTTTACTCTTTTTCCATAATTTTTTTAATTTTTGGTGCTAATATTTATTAGCAAATATATTGATTCTAATATGCCTTTTATCCCTTATAAAGTTGTAATAGTATAAGTGGTTAGTGCTCTGTGAAAGGGAGATTAAGGGACAGTGTCAACGGTAGTTTGACTTGGAAGTGAGCTTCTAAGTTGATGAAGAAAAGTTATGCTGAAGCTCAATATGATGGAATGCATTGGGCCTTTCGGGATTAGGATGGGTCATGCAGTTTTCCTTTTGTTGGGCTTATAAGTTCACTTATCGGTGAGAAATTTATTTTTAAATTTTTTTAAAAAATTATAGTTACAACATATTAAACCTGTACATGGATCAAATGACTCATCAGATCCGAAAGGCTTGACGTAACGAAATATATAATTTGAACTCATTTTCTATAATTCGAATATTTATTGAATTTTTTTCTTATAGTTTGGTTAACGTTCAAACCAAGCTCAAGTTCTGATAATTGGAAATAAATTAGCTCAATATGTCTGATTATATAAAGTTATATTTAATAATATAATTTATATTAAAAATAATTATATCTAATTATTTTTAATACAAAAAATACTTAATTTGATATAACTAGATATTTTATATATTTAAACATTTTATTATCTTCTTAAATGTATATTTTTATATAAAATTTATTTTTAATTAAAATAATAATAAAAATAATCAAATTTTAAAGTCTGGCCTCAGACCATGTATAAACTTAATTGGTTCAGCACCAAATTTTTAAAAAATTAAATGCATCAATCTTGGGCCATTGCATTTTATATAACTATGTATAAAAAACTTAACCTAAAACTTGATAATCCAACCTTTGTACATCTCCGCAACATATATATATATATATATATAATTCTTCATAATTTTCTTGCAAGAAAGTCCAATTTTATTAAGAAATAAGAAATTCAAAAGTGAAAATTTTTATTATTATTGAGTTTTCAATTATGTAGTATAGAGCTTAGTTTTGAGACTAATGTTGGTATGTGAGAAAAGGTTCATGATTTTAATGTTACGTTAGGAATTTTACTTTTCATTGAGATTTAAATATAAAATTTTGTGTGTAGAGCTTAATTTTGAGACTAATGTTGGTATGTGAGAAAAGGTTTTGAATATAAAATTTAAATATGAAATTTTTTATTATTATTGAATTTCCAATTATGTAGTATAAAGCATAGTTTTGAGATTAATGTTAGAAATTTTATTTTTCATTATATTTGAAATTTAAATATAAATTTTTTTGTATATGCGTTAAGTGAATTATAGTTTCTATCATTATAAAAAGAAGAAAAAGAGGTGTCTACTAAATTAATTTTAGTATATATTGTAATTAATCAAGAAACAAAATAAAAAAGATTTCAATTATTTAAAAAATAATTTTAATCACATTTATCAAATAAAAAATTCTGATATAGTGGTGAAAAATTAATTTAATTCATGATAATTATAAATAATGAATTTTAAAATAATAATTTAGCAATGAGTATATTTTACATTAAGGTACATAAGAGAAAAATACAATGATAAAATACGTTACATGATTTCGAGTATAAAAGATTTTAAGTAAATGTATATTTTTTTGAAGTAAAAAACTAATTATAAAATTTAAATATTCTCATTTAGTTTATCCTTCAACACATACTTAAAAAAAATTGTATTGATATATGATTTTATAATTTTTATGACTGACAACGTCTTTTTTTTTAATTAGAAGATGTAATTTCTATATAAAAATGAGATAAGTTTTGAAAACTTTTTAATGCAACTTTTAATTAATAAGCTATAAATTTTATATATTTCTTTCATATAAAATTTATACATGTCTATAAAATTTTGTAAAATAAAAATTACAAAATTTTACTTAAAATATTACAAGTTTTGTATAAAACTTTGTTAAACTTTCATAAAATCTCACCAAATTTTCTTAACATATAATGGACCTTCTCACTGTTTCCAAATATTCACAACTCATTTATAAAAGAATTTTATACTTTTTGAAACTTTTTTTATTGAAAGGCATAAATTTTATATAAAATGAGAAAAATTTAAATAATTTTTTTTGTAACTTTCAATACTAGAGTTATAATTTTTTTATATAATCATTATATGTGAAATTTTTACACAATTATAATTTGTTGTAAAAATTACAAAATGTTGTATAAAAATTTCAACTCTTTCAGTTTGTGTTAAAATTTGATAAGATTTCACAAAGTCTTTTTAGTATATACCAGAACTCTTTGACCTCGATATCAAATATACACCAATTATGGTTGTGAAAAAAGAAAAAAAATTTACAGAAATCATTAAAGTTGGCAATTAGATGAACTTACTCCAATTCGAATTTTAAAAGCTAAGTTTATAAGCAATTGAATAATACATAAATTGAGTAATTTAACACATTTATGAATTGAGTCGAGCAAGTCGAGCATGATCTATTAAAAAATCAACTCAAATCATTTGTATTATAAATAAGCTCAATATATATATATATATATATATATATATATATATATATATATATATATATATAATGAAATTTAATTATATAATATATTTTTACTTTTCTTGTTTGAAGTCATAAATTCATGTATATAAAATTGGGTTGAGGCTGTTGGGCTCATTGGGAGCCTAATAAGTCATATTCAGCTACGAATACAAAACGGGCTCCAAATTAGCGGATTTTACGAATTACCCATTAATGTGGGATGAGGTAAACTTTTATTTTTATTTTTGTTCTTGTTTTTAATGCATGTTCAAATAGATTACACGCACAAGTTTGAACTCGTGCGTGCTTACTCGAGCTAATGGATTATTTATTTTTCTGTCAATTATTTTTTAATCCTTCAAATGTTTAAAAGCTTTTTAATTTAACTCAATTTAATATCCAATGTTCCAATATAATATTTGGCCAAGACTAATAGAGACTAGTTAAGTAGAATTAAAGGTATCTCTTTTTGTGACATTCTCCATGTAATTGCAAATGCACTTAATGGAGCTCCTATCAGCCCGTGCCCCTTTTCCAGAAAAGAAACTAAAGCTTCTGAAAGATGTTGCTGTTAAGCATGAGTTAGACTGGCATCCAGCTGCTTCAGAAGCTGAGTTCCTCAAAAGACATGAAGAATTGCTTGTAAGTACAAAGGGCATTGCTGTATCACCCAAAGGTTAAACTCCTGAACATGGTCTCGGAAGCCAAACATGGCTTTATGAAAACAAATGTGGTTGGGCTTATTAACAGTGAAAAAGAAATCAATTATTTTAAATAATTAGTTGGATCATTTTTTTTCTCATAATTGTATCAGGTGGTTTAGCAATTTCTGTATAGAAAACAACATCTAGCAAAAGAAAAAAAAATAGTGCAATTACACTCACACTCCTTACATTTTTAAAAATACACATTAACAACTCTTTTCATATACACTCATTTGCCCTCCCTTTATTAAACAAATAGTCACCTCCCCTGCGTTTAAAAAATAAGGAAGGTGAGTGTATATTTTTATAAAATAAAAAAGTATAAATACAATCAGATTAAACTTCAAGAAAATAAATGCAATATGCTTAAAAAATAAGTGGTATTATGTGTCAATTCCTCCTTTTCACTGTTTTCATTATCTTATAAGCCATTTGTTTACTAGCTAAGTTTATTATACTTTAGTGGAAGTTGGGACAAATCTGTTCTAATTGTGAGTTTTATGAATAAAATTGCAACATCTTATAAAAAAATTATAAATTTTTTTGTAAATATTTGCATATAAATTTTTTCACATGACTTAAGTTATATAGGGTGATACTACCCATATATAAAATTCGTAACTTTTTCACAACATTTTGCGACTTTATTTATAAATTCGCTTCCCATGTTAGATGTGTTCTGGTTTCCATCAGGGCAGTCATGCCCTTGTTTGTTAGGATGGCCCAACAAAATTTGTTAGGGGTTCGAAATTGCTCCTTGCTGAAGAGAAACAAAACGTAGCATTGTATTCTGCTCCTGATCAACCCAACAAGGAACAACCTGATTCTGATTCTGGTTCTGATGATTCATTAGAATTTCCAGAAGTTCCTAAGGTATCTGTGCATCCTATTTCAAGTATTGCAACGGCTCCAGATACAGTCACACCTCCAGCTACTACTCCACGCAATGAAGTTGACCTTGACTCATCAAGTCATTCTAGATTAACTACAAATGTGAAGCAGGAGCAAGTTGAAAAAGATGAAGTCCATATTTCAGCTGAGTATATTGAAAACAAGAAGTTTCTTCCATTTAGCTCTCCTCCATCATTATCATCCAGATCGCCTTTTGTAAACGAAAATGGCTCATCTCCCTCACTTTCCAACAAGACAAAAGGTGAGGCTGGTGTGGATTTGCAGGATCTGTTGGCTGCTGCTAACGCTGCTGTCAAAACTGCTGAGTGAGCAGCAGCTGCAGCTCCCTCAGCAGCTAATCTTGCACAAGAGAGAATTAATGAGCTTATCGAGCAAAACAGGGACTGCTTACCAGACAGTAGCCGTGAGAATCCTTTCTATATGGGCACTGCCAGTCTGTCTGAACTAAAAGAAAGTGAACATGTTACCGGGTAAATCCATACAGGTAATTCTGATGGTGTTCTAAACCATTTCAAGTCTCACCAAGATCATAATGCCCCCCAAAGATCTGATTCACCAAGTTTTCCTTCATCTGACACACTCAAGGCAGATTTTGATTCTTCTCTACCCAATGATCTAGGTAATAAATCCTCTGATCACCAGCCCAAGAGATTACCTTCAATGGATGATAACTCGTACTTCTCATACCCAAATTTATTTAGCTCACAGAAATCAAATGTCGGATCACTAACTCAATCAGATTATTTGGGTTTCACTCGTGATCTATGAGAGGAAATATGGTTCAGCAGCACCTTTCTTCCCAGCTTTCTGATCTTGTTTGTAACTGAGTTCTAAACTGTGGTAGAATATAGTGATATTTTTATTTCTTTGTGAAGTGTCTACAATTTTTGGCTTTGTGGTGCGTAGTACAATGGCTGCTTTCGCATTGATAAGTGGGGCAATCCAAGCATTTATTGATGTAAAATTTGATAAATGATTCTGCTGCTGTAGTTCTGAAGGCTGCTTGTTCATAGTGAGTTTATTGATGGCAGTTTTGGCTACAATGGACGTAAAATTCATTTTGGTCGTAGTTTCACACAGTGGAAAAGCCATTTTTCCCCATATTTTTTGCAAGATATATGATTGGCGGATTGTGAACTTACAATGAGTTTACAATTTTTTTTGGATGTAATTATTACAATCATATCACACACTACAACTTATACTTTTTGTTATTTCAAGTTTTCGTTTGCATAGCTTCGCACTTCTTGATGTGAGCAGAGTAATCTTTAATACAGAATGTTTTGTAATTGCAATTACTTCAAACTAAGGTGACCATAATTTGCTTTGTATTATGTTATAAAGAATTTTACTTACTAAAAAATTGAATATTCCACCATTGATTTATCCTTTTTCAAATCTAAAAGTAAGTGAATTAAAATTAAAAATATAAATTTCAATGTATTAGTTATAATTCAACAGTAAACATACTCAAATCTTTTAAAAGAAAAAATCCCCCATAAAATTACCCAAAATATAGAAAGCCTCACATTAAAATAACGGTAGAAATCTAATAAATAAATCCACATATATTTTGTTGCAAATCTCAGGACACAGTTGTATCTCAATTAATATGAATTTGTGTAATTTTTGTGACTGTTATTATCCTTCAGGATAATATTCCACTGACATCTTAACAAAACCCCACTCTTGCTCTTCTGAAGCCCAAAGAAATTGTAGATAGACCACAGACAAAAGAACATGATGCACAAAAAGATTAAGCTGCCATTGTTTCATCCGAAAGTAAACACTTGGCCAAACAACAGCAGATAATACAAATTGCAACCTGACAAAAGTCACCTCTATGCACAAATGTAAATTAATACAACGCAGTGTACTTACAGCCAGGAGCAGTAATCAGAGTATGGTTCTTTAAGGAATAAAAAATAAGGCAAAAAAAGGTCGAGAGAAAAACTTTCATAGTTAAAAAAATATGCCATAAATAATTCCTATATTTTTTTTCTTCCTAACATATGCCAGGTTCACCTTGGACCAGATAACTCAACTGCATGTAGATTTTCAGTTGAGTCAACAATCCAATCAGAATTGGGATGAGGGGCAAGCTCCACTTCCTGGCGCAGTACTTCCACCTTTTGCCACTCATCCCATCTCTCTGCCAAACCATCGCCTTCAAGCATTCTCACCACTTCAGACATCTTAGGCCGGTCATTTGGGGAACCTTGTGTGCAGAGCAATGCTACTTGGATCAGCTGTTCCACTTCGGCCTCATTATATTTGTTTTGGAGATCAGGATCAACCAGCATTTCTAGTTTTCTCTCTTTCAGCAGTCCTTTTACCTAAGAATAAATTCAGCCTTATCAGATTTGGATAAACAAATGCTAAAAAGACATTCCTAAACAAGACAGAAGAATGATTTTAGTGAACAATTTTTCAGCTTTTACGTTTTTGCCTATAGGAACATAAAAATACAAACAAACACTGGCGATGCTTTCGGAGAAAAAGCAGGATGAGAACTAAATTTCCCAAGCAGTGCCAATGTCCACAACTTCTAACAGTATATCAATAGTCCTCAAGATACATCTAATATCATATTCACATGCTTTTAGTAAAAACTACCTATGCTAGTTTTTTAGGCACAAAAAGGACCCCTTTTAAAAAAATAGATAAACAAATACTACAATGAAATACCATCGTCATATTTATTGGTCACAACTTTCAACCTCTTTAAAGCAGCTTTTGAAAAGTTCAAGCACAACCAAACTAAAATTGACAATCCACACATATTGCAGGCAGTGTTGCATGAAAGCTAATGGAAAAGCAAAATAATAGCAGACAGAAGCACACAAGCAATAGTATGTATTTACAAACATACCCAATCAAGCAACATAACATCATCATCATTTGCAAGCCGAGCAAGATCAAAAGCTCTTTGTCCAGTGATCAGCTCCAGAAGCATGATGCCATACCCAAAAACATCAGTTTTCTCTGAGGATTTTCCAGTAGATAGATACTCAGGAGCAATGTGCCCAATTGTACCCCGTACAGCAGTTGTGACATGGGTATCCTTGTAGTCCATAAGTTTTGCCAACCCAAAGTCCCCAACAACAGCCTCAAACTCTTCATCTAGCAATATGTTTGCAGCTTTCACATCACGGTGAATAATCTTGGGATCACAGTGATCATGTAAATATGAAAGACCTCTTGCAGATCCCAAAGCAATTCGCTTCCGAGTTGGCCAATCTAAGGGTGATTGATGTGCGGGACGCTCTAAAAGGAGCAAATACAAATACAAAGCAATAATTTATTAAGATGGAATGATCATATAAATCAATATGATGAACTATTTGGTCAATCAAATAAGAATCCACAAATGGCTCCATATTTGTCATTAAAAAAGTACAACAAGGCCAACCTTTTTATCAGTGAAGGTCAGTCTTATTGCTTTGCCTGAAAAGTAAAATGTACCCACATTTGGTCAACCCTAAGTACATTTCACTTATCATGGGATGCAATTACATATATCAATAATTTCTTTTTAACAAGCTGCTCAAGCTAACACAATTTGCATTAATCAGCTAAATAACATAACTACTGCCTATTTTTTCTTTTTAGTTTTAAGCAGGAACCTTATATGTGTCATACATTTTCCTCCAAGCCATTGTGAAAAAAGCTGAATCATCAAATTTAATAACAAACTAATGGTGGTTGATATTTGACAAGGGAGATTGAAACCAAAATGCCAATATTTGGATATGCATGTAGACACAGCTGAGAAATGATAACTAAACCCACAAATAGCTTGAGTCATACTAATTTACTAACAACAACCAAGCCCCATCTTAGATAGGGTTCGTTATCTAGTTTGATTTACCATCATAAAGCATTTGTTAAGCAGCCTTTTTATAAAAGACTCAGTTGGATTCTGAGGGAAAAACCCTTCATTAATTCATTAAGACCTTTCAAACAACAATCCACAGCAGAATGCAAGGCACATTCAAATCCATACCTCACAGGCATATTTCACTTTCCATAGACTAAAAATGAGAGAGATCTACCTCTTAAACATGATGCAACACTTCCATTGGCCATGTAAGGATATATAAGTAGCCTTTCAGTTGGTGTCATACAGAAACCACGTAAACGTAGGAGATTTCGATGCACAGCCATGCTGATCATCTCTACCTCAGTCTGAAACTGAAGCTCCCCACCAGGGGTACGCTCCTCTTTCAGTCTTTTCACAGCAACCAATGAACCATCTGCTAGGCGTCCTTTGTAGACCTTACCAAATCCACCCCTTCCCAGAATGTTTTTATTGCTGAAACTATCTGTAGCAACTTGCAGTTCTCGTAGTGAAAACCGCTTAAGCTGCCCAAGATGGACTTCTGGATCCTCTTCAGCTGCAAACAGATGTAAAGAAGTCAATCCAACTGATCAACAGTTCTAACAAATCAGGTATGCATTCAGCCAGGATCACTAACCAGGCACATCAAAGAAATACTCTGGTGGTTTCCTTCGACGCCACCATGCAAAAACAATTGCAGGAGCAGCAAATAACAGGGCAGCACCTGCTGCAACTCCTCCAGCAATTGCCCCCATTGCACTATTTCCTCCTGCAGTTTAATGTATGGGAAAATTAGAATTACTGGACAACTTGACAAGATGATTCATAACCATATTATGAAAAAACAAAAAAGAAAGAAAGAAAAAGAAAGAGAGAAAAAAGAGCAATCTGTCTAAATAAAATGATAGGAACTGCCTGACAGACGATCACAAGAGAGCTCCAAACATGTAACAATCACCATATTTGGACCCACAAATGTTAATTCTTTCTTCATGACAATTAGATTTTACCAATAGGAAATTCTTCCATATGAATAAAAAGTCTCCAATAATTGTTCAAAATAAGCTTCAAATTAAAAATCCCAGACTGAGTACAGTCCTTCAAAAATAAAAGCAACAGCTGTCACCGGATAGATGCCAAATGCATATATATCATTGATATCTAAACCAGATGATAATGACCAACAGGAAAAATACCTGGGGTAGAGATGGGGGGTAGCGGGACAAAGGGGGGAGGAGGTGAAAAAGGAGGAGAGCCCGGACAAGGGTGCCCAGTGACTGGCCCACATAGATCCAAATTGTTAGCAAAACTGCAGGCAGAAAAGAAGTAAATTCAGAAAAGTTACCAAATCAGAATCAGCGAGGGCAACAATAATTCACTCAAAGTTTCAATGAGAAACCTGATAGGAGTGAACAATGAGAAGGAACCGTTATCAGGAACCACACCAGAGAGATGGTTATTAGACAAATCCCTAAAATGTCGTGCATAAATTGATAACATTAGCATCCCATGCATAAATATTAAGAAGAGAAACAGATATATGGAGGAAAAATGGAACTCACAACACTTGGAGAGATGTTATATTAGTCAATGACATGGGAATATGACCCGTCAAGCTGTTGTTGTTAAGCCGGCTATCCTTGGACAGACATAGCAAAGAGAAAGGTATTGAGATCCACACTGATGCCAAAAGCAATAAATGGAAATAAAAAATACAGATTGACAGGTATTAGCAAAAATTTTTATCCTCAAACAAAATAATATACCATTGACTTCCAAATTACAGATTTATTTTAGTTGACTTCTAAAGGACAATGGAACCCAAAGTTAAACTCTTCCAATTGGACTTCTGATTTTAAATCTAAGTACAATCATTAAGGTCTTGTGTAACAAGACCTCTTAAAGAAAGACTAACCGTCCCTTTGGTCCCCCACAGTGAAGGCACTCTCAATTTAGCTCTAAATTAAACAATTTTCTCAATCTGGAGCAATTTTATTTCAATTAAACCTTCTCATTAGTCTATTTCTACAAGTAATGGAACTGACTATCTGACATGTTAAGTATGGCATTAAGGTCTCGTGTAACAAGATTTCTTAAAGAAAGACTAACCCTACCTTTGGTCCCCCACAGTTGAGGTACTCTCATTTTAGTCCTACATTAAATGATTTTCCCAATTTGGTGCAATTTTGTTTCAATTAAACCTTTTCATTAGTCTACTTCTACAAATAATGGAACTGCCAATCTGGCATGTTAAATATGTCATTAAGGTCTTGTGTAACAAGATTTCTTAAAGAAAGACTAACCCTCCCTTTGGTCCCCCACAGTTGAGGCACTCTCAATTTAGTCCTACATTAAATGATCTTCTCAATTTGGTGCAATTTTGTTTCAATTAAACCTTCTCATTGGTCTACTTCTAGAAGTAATGGAACTGACTATCTGGCATGTTAAATACGTCATAGAGACATCCCCAAAACAAGCACAAACCGATTAGAGGCTACTAGTGAGACTAAAAAGAAAAAGCAAGGGTACAATTGAGAACTAGCAAGACCCAACCAAGCTGATAAAAGGTTGGATCCTGCAGCAGCAAAAGCAAAGGTGAAGGAATCGACACAAACAAATTGCACACAGGCCTAGTTTCTGTTACATTTAACACTTGAGGGCATCATTTTGTTGGTTGAATTTCTCTCCAAAAAATGTTAGTTGAGCACACGGAAGACTTAGAGAAGATATTGAGTAAAGAATGCAAATAGGCCAAATAATTCTCAAGAATGTTAGAAAAAGATAAGCAAATACCATTGACAAGCATACTTACAGGAAACGCAATTTTGACAACTTGCCCAATGAATCTGGGATAGGGCCCGTAAAGGTGTTCAAGTATAGATCCAAGCTCACCAAGCTCGTAAGATTCCCCAGATCACCGGGAATTGGTCCACTAATGTTATTGCTGTAAAGTTCCCTGCACAAAACTCACTTTGATTATTAAATAACATGCAATTTAAGAATCACTTAAACAGCATCTTAATATTTGGTGAAATCAGCACCATCATCTTTATCATCAGTGAAGTCAGTGGACACTAATTTTATTGAAAAATCCTATAAAAATTCTCATCAAAGAAGTCGCTGGACAATACCATGATTTGTTACAAGAGCAAGCCCCAGTCTTCATAAGAAGAAAATTACAGCATAGAATAACGTAAACTCATTAAGGATGATAATACATATAAAATGGAAATGGAGCCAAAATTTTTTTCAAAGTGGATAATATAAAAAAATAATAAGAATAGATAACATCATCTGTGATAAAAAGATAACATGATAATAAAAAGAGAGAAATATGATAGGAATTAGAAGCATAGAGTGATGGAGACGTTAACATACAAATACTGTAAATTCTTGAGCAAGCCAAGCTGTGGAACAAGCTGACCAGACAGAGCAGCATTTCCTAGGTCACTAACACCGGACCAAAAGAAGGAAAGAAAACAGACATTAGAAAAGGAATCAAGTCATACAACTTCAAATACAGGAATGAGAACATCAGCAAGAGATGGCTATGAACAGAGTCAACAGACTGCTTACACTCTTATAACACTATTATCATTGTTGCAAGTCACATGAAACCATGTGCATGGATTGACAAGTGTGGGATCCCAGCTTTGCAAGACATTGTTAGGATCTTGTAAATTAATCCTCAAGCTATGTAAAGCATCACCTGTTCCAGAATGTCGGAACAAACAATCAGATACTCCAAAAACAACAATGCACTTGAGTACCAATCCACACCGACGATCCATTTTAATTCTAGCAAGTTGCATGCATTAGACATTGCATGGTTGCATCAGAATAAATAGATGAACATATCTCAAACAGATATCAGTTTCATGACAGTAGTACTATTCGAATCACTTCATGAAGATATTTACTTAGCCAACCTACGAGGTACAAAATGGCTAAAGATGAACAAGAATTTTGTTAAACTCTGTGGGATGGGAGTATGAATTTGTTGTTCATATAGAATATACCGCAGAAAGGCATTGTTCACAAAATTTTCCTCCGAGAGAATCGGACAAGAATTTTGAAACAAAAACAGCAATCACTGAATCTCTGAGTCGATGCTAGAATATCTCTCAGGAGTACTTGTACTAAGAGATTACTCCATCTGATCAGTTCTAACATTTTTTCTACAATCCATAGTGAGCAAAAGGGATTAAATAGGCATAATGAATTTGAGAACCAACAACCAGCATCACCACAAGGTCTGCACACACCCTTCCAAAGGAACCATACTATAAACAAATGTCTATAATTGAAGAAGAAAGTAACAAAATCTCAAACAAGTACGGAGAAAGCACCTTTTTGTTATACACTAAAAATTTGAAAAAGACATTGATGAATAAATGAGCAATCCAACCAGGGGAGGGACACAAACCTTCCATGTTAGCAGAAATCAGCCATAATGGACGAACTAATAAGACCAACCAGATAAAAGCCGAAGTCCAGACCTTTTTCTCCATCTGACTATGTAACCAAAAATCGCAGATCCAAATGATACCTCACACCCCAATACACCATCACAATACCCTTCTTCGACAACCCACAAACCAAGATACTAAAAAAACCCTAATGCCCCAATCTAACAAGCAGGTCCCGAAATTGCGCACCATTACCACCCATCAAAACATTCATTTCATCACACCCAGAAGCCGATCTCCAAAAAAAAAATAAAAAAAATACACACTTCGGGATTAAACCAGAACACCAAGCTCAAAAACTTCCCAGAGTAAAAAAAATACAAAAAATCATTACACTTTCACACTTTTTCCCTCCGAAGTTAAAATTAAAAAAAAAAAAAAACCCTTTTTACCGCGTCTCTTGCCCAGCTCAACAACCCACAAACTTCATCTTTCTCTCTCGCTTGGTCATGGTAAGTTTGTGATCTTTTTTGAGTGAGTTGTGCACTCGGGGAGTGTGAGAGAGAGGGAGAAGAGAAGCGAGAGAATTCTGCCCCAAACGGTGCTGACCGCTGCCCGAACGCAGTCAAAAACGCCTTCGCGCTATATCATGGAAAGTGACGTGACCCAAAGCAAGCAAAGGCACAACTCCGTTTTTCGGTCAAAATGCGAGTGAGTCTGGTGGGTCCCACACTCATCGCTCTGTTCTACGCTTTCCCCTATTTAATGCAACAGGTAATGCCGTGATGGTCATCTAGTATGATTACATCCATTAGTTTTTTTTAATAAAAATATTTTATAAAATTATTTATTTATTATTAATTAATTATTTATATATAAAATAATAT
Organism: Sindora glabra; assembly: GCA_020226215.1. Taxonomy (NCBI): domain Eukaryota; kingdom Viridiplantae; phylum Streptophyta; class Magnoliopsida; order Fabales; family Fabaceae; genus Sindora; species Sindora glabra. Next base: position 90,596,654 of record CM035228.1, read on the forward strand.
ATGTAAAGAGAAATATATCATTTATTTGAAAATTTTTTATTTTAATAATATTTTATATTATAAAATATTATTTATTAAATTAATTTTTTTAAAATAAGTCAGATAATTTTTAAATGCAAATAATAAATAATATTTTCTAATATTTTCTAATTTATATATTACTTGTATAATGTGTATTAATATTATTCTATAATTAAATAATTTTTATTAGTTATTATGAGAATAAAAATTACATTTACTTATGTATTTATTTAGATATAAAGATAAATCCTATAATCAAACATGATATGAAATATGAAATTATTATAATGTGTATATGAGAAAATATTTATATGAAATAAATTTTTATTAATTGAAATTTTTTATAGCATATATATTTAACAAAATTAAGTTTTTAATGAGAAAATCCCTACTTGATAAGAAAGAATTATAAGTGAGATAAATTATATGAAATATTAAAACTAAAATTTCATTGATTTTTAAGATTATCATATTTTTTTGATAATAATATAATCATCTAATATTAAAAAGATAAATAAATATTATTATAGAAATGAATAAATAAGGGTCCAACCTTTAATGATAAAAGGATGAATAAAGAAAATATTTTCGTTAAAGTTTCGTTTCGCACAACAAATAAATTAACTTAGAAGTTAGCTTTTAAAGGTATTCTCGTACTAACTTATAAGTTACCTGAAATAACTTGTAACTTATAAACTACCTCTTTTTTAAATTCTTTCCAAATCTATCCTTATTCTTTTTATTAATTTATAACTCATACCTTTTATAATATAAATTTAAATAATTTTTATAATATATAATTAATTATATTTTAAGTAATTATAATTTTATAATAAATAATAAAATAAAAATTATATAAGTAAATAAATATATAAATTTATAAAATATTAGAAACTATACTTTTATTTTAAACTTTTTAATTATATTAATATAATTTTATTTTTAAATAAATAGAAATTATTTTAATTATATATATATATTTCTATTAATATATCCCTTTATGTTATTTTGTAATTTCAACTAGTTCAACAGCTAATTTTACGAAACACTTTAGTTAGTTTATCAATTATAAGTTATCAGTTATCAAGTACTTTATTAGCTATCAACTATCAATTAGCTTACAAACTAGTTGCGCAAAATGAAACCTAAAATTCCATTTCAAACTTACACTATCTTATAAGCTATTTCAAGTAGTTTATAAATTTTAATTTAATAAGTTATCTAAAATAACTTATAAGTTACTACCTTTTTAATTTCTTCCCAAATCTATTATTATTCTTTTTATTAATTTACAATCCACATTTTTTGTAATATAAATTAAAATAATTTTTATAAAATATAATTAATTATATTTTAAGTAATTATAATTTTATAATAAATAATAAAATAAAAATTGTAGAAATAAATAAATATATAAGTTTATAAAATATAATTAATTAAACATTAAAAATTATACTTTTATTTTAAACTTTTTAATTATGTTAATATAATTTAATTTTTAGATAAGTATAAATTATTTTAATTATATATATATTCCTATTAATACGTCCTTTTCTATTATTTTGTAATTTTAACTATTTCAACAATTAATTTTGTGAAATACTTTAATTAACTTATCAATTATTAGCTGATTTATAAATTATCAAATAATTTATCAACTATTAATTAGTTTATCAATTATTTATGCGAAATATAATCTAAATATAAATAAAAATATATCTTATACATAAAAAGAGATTCAGTTGTTTCAAAATCTCGAATTCTTCATCTTTTTCAATTTGATGAACTAAGAACTAACTCACTGATTAAAAACATAATTTATCAAACATTAAAATTGACAAATTAACTTGATCAATTGGTTAAGATCTTAATCAAAATGTTATTTATCCAAACACGTTAACGTTAATTTATTATTATTTCGTTTACAAGCATAGTTGTATGGACGTACGGAAGAAATAAATTTCACTCAAATTAATGGTATTAATGAAACGAAAGGAGCAAGCACTTCCTATAATGCGTCCAATCCATGTAGTCAATGTTGTAAACTAAGATTTGCTATATTAATAAATTAGGTGGTGATTGGGGGAAAAATGGCATGTTTTATTTAACCTATCAACTTAGAATTATATATTATAGTCCACATTATATTACTTTTTATTAGCCATCATGTTTTTTTCATGGATGAATAAAGTTATTGTTGTATCCTTAATAATTCTTTTTATCTGCAAAAATAGTTTCCATAATATCAGTGTCGAAATTTATATATAAGTTGCAATGTAACGTTTCAAATCTATGTAAATCATTTCTTCGGTTTTTGCAAACTTTGGCACATCACCAACAAATAATAGCAATAATCACATCAATATATAAATATTATTTGACAAAAGATATAAACTGAAGTTTCTAAAGATTATATTGTAACTTTTCCTTCAAAAAAAAATATTTTGTCATAAAATCTTATATTTAAATTTTATCCGGTGTGCATAAACTAAGAAATGCATGTAATGAAAGAAGAATAGGTTATACAAGGATTAATTTTTTAACTAAATCTGAAGCTTGAGTTTTAATTGCATGGTGATAAATAAAATCATAATTATTTACGCGAGCATCGCTAGTGATACCATGAAATTTGAGTTTTTTTTATGGTAAAATTTGAAATATAGGATTTTATGGTAAATTTTGAATATATTAAATTGAAATTATTCAAATACACTGATTCATTTTTAATGGATGTGAATTAAATCATTTTAATTTAACAATTTCAAAATTTACTACATTATTTCAAATTTCAAAACTCTTGAAATATTATAAAATTTATCAAAATATATACACACACATATATTTTAAGTGATTCACAACTTTTACTATAAAATATATTTTTATATTAAATTCAATAATTTTATTTAAATAAAATTAATAATTTAATCTATAAAATTATAAAGTATTGATAAAATAATTCCTAAATTATATAAAATTATAATTTCATCTCTAAATAATAATTTATATATATAATTTTATCCAACCTGCAAATCCATATAAACAATTCCATTCCTAAATTATTATACAAAGAAAAGAAATTATTACATAAATTATTATTTAAAAATAAAATTATAATTTTATATAATTTAAAATTTATTTTATTAGCAATTTATAACTTCAAAGTTAAAATTATTTATTTTATCTTTTAGTTATCTTCAACTAATCCGTCCATCTTTCCGATTCCTGAATCCAAGGAAAAAGATCATATTTTAGTTCTCCTATAATAAGATGGATATGTGATTAAATTGTATCTTGTATTTTATACAGTTTCATGAACTAAGTTGAATTAATTATAAATTAAAATTAATTTATTTAATAATCAAATCCATCTTTTAATTTTAGATTTAATTGATTCATAAACTCAATTTATCGAATTAATTTTTTAGTTGAATTATAAATAATTCACAGTTAGCCCGTTTCATTTTTAGCACAGAGGAAGCTTAAATTTGCTTCGGCCAAACAGTGATTTAAACAAAATACTCCAAATAAATTGTAATAACGAACCAATTAATTAGAATATCATTCCGGAGCAGCTGGGGCCCACAGCTTTAATAAAACTCACCTTGTTTTCTTGCTTTTAAGGGCTGTACTGGGACTCCCACTTTTCCAAACGAGTACGTGAGTGGGCCCTTCCTTATTAAATTTAATTATATAATAAATATATTTTTAAAAATTAAATATAAAATATTAAATAATAATATATTTATTTTGATAAAAATCTTACATATAAAATTTTTTAATATATTATTAATATAATAATATATTAATATATTATTAAATTAAATTACATATCAAATTTATTTTTATTAATAATTATATTTAATATATTATAAAATAATATAATAATAATTAAATTCGATAATATATTAATACAATACCGTTCTCTGCTTGATTTTATATATGAGCCTTTCTCTGCTTAATTTTGCAATCTCTCCTCAGAAAGATTGGGTCATCAAATTTCTTTGTTGCAGATTTGGAGATGAACAGCGCATACAAACTGATTATCGTTTTAACAGTGTATCCTTCATTGGTTATTGCTCTGATAACCAATGCAAGACATGCTGCTGCTGCTTTTAAACATACTCAGCGGGCTGACAGGAAGCTTTCCACTGATTATTCAGGTAAACACACCAATTTCTTGTTTTACAGTCCAAAAAATAAAAATAAAAAAGTAAGTAATTCTTACATGAATTCATTTTTATTTAACATTCCGACATTTGACAATCACATCCAACCCTAATTATTCCGAAATTAGATTGGATTGAATTGAATTTCAATACAAAAAATTCTTTTGACATTTATTTTCTCTATTTATAATATTCAATTTATAATTTTATTTAAAAAGTATCAAATTTTAATCACACGGTGTGGCTGGCATTTGGGACATGGATTCAAATTTCAATCTTATGCTCCATTACTATCATTTAAGTAAGTAATTTCTTACAGCAATTGATGATGATAACAGATTTGACCGGTCCAATCCCATCCTATGAACTATGAAGCCATTAAAATGGATTAAGTACACTAATTAGTCAAAGGCATGCGTGTGCGACGAATGGAAGTCCACCACCGCCACTTTGAGTTATTACACCTATTTTGGATTTGGATTTTTGTGTTCCTCTGCTATAATTATAAATCATGATTTTTTTTTTTCAATTGCACTAATTAGTCGAGACTTGCAAATAGTGAGGTCTCTTGGAATCTAGAGGATGATTATGATTACGATAGGTTTGTTACATGGAATGAGAATGTGGGTAAAAATGGAATAGAATGATTTAATTCCAATTTTGTTTTTGGCATAGTTAATATCTCATTTTATTTTTTTTGTTTTTATATTTAATACATAATATAGAAATAGAATAGAGGAATATTACTTAATAATAATAATAATAATCTTTTTAGAAAAATTATAATTAAATATTGATTTCACTAAAAATATATCGTGATTATTATAGTATAAATTAAAGTTTCGATCTCTCAAAAAAAATGAACAAATTAAGTTAATAAAGAAAAGAAACAATATTAAAATTGAGTAATGTTATTTATAGAAATTTTAAATATAATAAGAAATTTAATAATGATAAAATAAAGTATTGGGAGTCATCATTATTTATATATTATATATTCATTCGCTACTTGATTCAGTTAAATTCAAGGGCAGACCTAGGCAGAGCTTTGAGGGGTCCATTCCCCAAATTTTTCAGTTGATTCCAAAAAATTATATATTAACCCTCTCAAATATTGTGTATTTTAAAAGAAAATGTTTTCTTATTTTTATAAAAATAAAATTAATCAATTATAAAAGTATTTAATCTTATTTATTTGTATATATTTATACTCGGACATTTTAATAATGAAAAAATCATTTTCTTAATCCACTTTAATAAGGGATGATAATGATAATAGCTTATAATTATCAATATTTTTAAGTGAATAAATATAGAGAAAGATTATCGCACGCATCTTTACAAAAAGGTTAAGATAAGAACATGATATACCTTTATATATGAAATTAAGAAAAAAAAATGTTGATCAGATTTGACTTTTGATAACTGTCTAAAATCTAGATAAAATATAGTAATCTTTTTCAATAAAAACAATAAGCTTTTCTATAAATGACTCTATTATTCAAAAGTTATTCATTTAATTAAATTTAAACTAACTTGTTATGTAGTTTTTTTTTAATTTTGACTTAAATATTTATTTTTAAAATTTTTAAATTGGATAATTATATATAATTACAAATAATCAATTTGACAGTTTTAAAACATATTTACAAAATTTATAAATGAATAAAACTATATATAATGTTAAAATAACACTTATATATATATATATATATATATATATATATATATATAATTGGTCCCCAAAAATTTTTTCTAATGCCGCCCAGGTTAAATCTTAAGGGTTGACAAACAATTGGAAAATGTATATTTGAAATCTATTAGAAAACTTAATTGTATTAGGTATATGAACAAAGCCTTCTTAATTTTAAAATATATAAGAATCATCTTTTATATTATCGAAAATCAACAATATATCAAATTGATAATATTGTAGTAAAAGATCAATGTGTAAAACATTTTACCAATAGCAATTATATTCAAATAATACCACATAAAAAAAGGCATGATTGAATTTATATGAAATTGAAAAATATAATATTTGAATTATAAAATAAATTAAAGATAATGAAGATTTTTGAACATAAACTAATTTATAAATATTATCAAAGAAAAAATAAGAATATTATGCATAAATGATTATCTTAAGCCTTGTAAAAATTCTAGCTTACCTTAAAAATTATTCTCATAAATTCTAGAGAGAAAACATAAGAAAGATGAAAGATACAAATGGGAAAGGCATAAATTGAATGACTAGTTAAGGCTTTAATTTATAGTGGATGGAAGCCTAAAAATTTCCAAAATTATTCTTTTAGATATATCTAAACAATTGCTTAACCATAATTATTGTTAACTCATAGTTAAGTTAACATCTTTAATTCCATATCTAACTCATAGTTAAGTTAACTTTCCTTAATTACATTAAGATAACAACTTGATCAGATTTATTAGTGAAACATAGCTAAGTCAACTTTCTTAAATTTATTTTAATTGATTGCTAACACCTGGACAAGTACTTTCTCAAATGTATCAAGATAATAAATTGGTCAAATTCATTGTTAACTCTTAGCTAAATTAGTTTTTACGACCTAAAAATAGAAAAAATTAATAATAACATATTAACTAACTCATTACTAATCCCTTAACAAATTAAGTAAAACTTAAGAAACACAATATGATGACTAAGTCAAAAAGACACCCTCAAAATTGTCTAAGTATTCTTATTATAGGTTATCAAGATTATTCCAATTAAACTTTTAAAATTATACTTATGCATGTGTTAAGTCATAACTTTCTTATTATAAGTCGCAATGCACACAACCTTAAAAAAGTAGATGAGCACTCTGGAAAAGGCTACATTTTTTTAGGACAAACAAATGAGTTAAACATTAATTATAAGATAAGTGCCCTGATTGGTTAGAATTTCGACCATGCTTACCACAAAGTTTCCTTCTTTTTTTTAAATTTAAAAATTATCCCCTTCCCTTTTTTATTTTACATCTTTTTTGCTATTTTTTTTCTTTATCTTTTTCTTTTTTAAGTGGAGAAATTTTTGTAAAGTTCTCAATGCCCATAAAATAAATTACAAAAAATTCAAGGATAGAATATTTGATCATTTAAATGGAGTGTATTATCTTCTGGCTAGCTACACTATAAATTATGAAGTCATATTCTAAGCAACAAATTAACTTGTTCAAATAATCAATGCAAACTTATAAAATGCTTTCTCGTTCCTTTCCACTCATTCGTAGGAGATGTACAAGTAAAAAAATGTATGCTTTTAAAACTTAAAAATTTTCTTAACTATATGTATTAACTATCAATTTTACCACAGGGCTTAGAAATGTACAAATATATTTTAGATATTAATCTCTAACAATCAAAATAGAAAAAATGATTTGAACCAAATAATTTGGAATTATACTTAGATAACAAAGAAAAATTTTTATTTTGCATTTATCAATCATGCAATGCTCCTAAACTCTCTCTCTCTCTCTTTCTCTCTCTCTCTCATAAAGAAAAAAATGCAAGAGCTTATCACCTTTTACCTAAACTAGACAATGTCTTTATTATCATAAAAAGATAAAAAGGAAAGAATATATGAGCAAGAAAGAAGTTTTATGGATTTTATGCATAAAATGAAACAGTGGGAAAACACTTTTTAATGCTAACCTTTTAATACTAAATTTGATGTTCATGATCCCTAATTTTTATTCTCATATAAAATTACTTTTCTCACTTAATATTAAGGGTAACAATTTATATTTACGTATCAGGTTTCTACTATATCAAAGACTAATAATACCTTGAACAAACTTAAGATGAATTTAAACTTGAACTTGACTCGAATAATAATTGTATTGCATTAGATTAACTTGTTTATTAAATATATCAATACGAGTCAACCCATTTATTAATTTAATAATTTTAATTAATAAAAATTTATATTATAAACTTATTTATTAAATTTAATTACTTATTATTTTTCATAAAAATATTTTTAATCATTAATAAAATACTCTTTTAAAATTTTATTGCTATTTTATTAAAACATGAATTTTATATTTTTATTATATATAATTACTTATTAATTTTCAAATAATACTTTTAAAATTGTAATAAAAAATCTTAAAAGGATTAGTGTGTTAACTCATTTACCATCCTAATCTAACTCATTTATTATTCATGTTAAACTAGGAAACTCGTTTTTAACCTAAACCTATGTAAGCTCAACTTGTATCTGTATAAGATGTTTAGTATTCATATCAAATTACCGTGTTATATTAAAAATTAACATCCTTACTTGATATGTCTCCTATATGTATGCATGCATATACATATACACACACACATATACACATATAGGGATTGTTAATCTCCATATCTATATCCCTATATGTGGAGATTATTAACATCCATCCTTTCAATTGGATGAAAAAAATCATACTGTTAATATAAAGACAATAAAAAAATGAAGGATATTATGATTAATTTATCACTATCATTAATTTTTTTTAATTTAATAGGTGCATTTATTGTAGAGATAGAGAGAATGAATATTACATCCTTAGAATTAGAAAAAATTGGTCTAATTTGAACCTAGAAATTTAGAGAGCAAAAAATAATAAATTTTTTAAATGAATGAGAAGTAATTGAAATAAATATGTTAGAAGTTCAAATTAAAAAAATTATTAATTTCTTGGAAATGATTTACGATTAATAATATGAGGCAATGAGGGATTTATGAGTTTATTATTTTGATTGAGAATTTGTTGGTTGTGGAATTGCTAGAAAGTTTGATTAATGCTACAGGAGGTTAATGGTAAATAGTTCTAATTATGAGAATTTTAGGTAAAAAGTAATTAAATAAAAGAAAAGGGTACAAAGAAATGCTATAACTTTATTTTTCCATTATGCCTCCCTTTCGTAACCAACCTTCACTAAACTTTTATTTATTTCCCTCTACCTTCATTCCTCTTCTAATTCATTATTCCTTACCAAGCCTTAATTCTCCCTAGAGCTAAGAGAAAGAAAAAAGGGAGCTCCCAACATCATTTATCACATTTTTAGGTAAGAAACTATTGATTTCTCATTCTTAAATAAATTAACTCTTCTAATCTCATGTCTCTTCTTTTGATTAAATTTCAATCTGAGGATAAAATTAGATAAATTTAAATGAGTGAAAAATGAAATTAATTAAAAAATATTTTATAAGAAAAATTTGATATAAATTATAGTTCACGGCAACAAAATAGATGTTTATTCCAATCTAATAACCAAAAGAGTAAAATCATTTTTTAGTCATTGAAGTATTTAGTTTGTATCAATTTCATCCTTAAAATAAGATTTGTATACATTTGGTATCTAAAATTTTAAGTAAAATTTTAGATTATATTCTAGATGGTTAATATTTGGTAAAGAGACTAAAATTCTTCTAAATTTTAAAATTTTATAGACCAATTAATAAAAATTTTATTTCAAGAATGAAATCTATACAAATTAAATACTTCAAGAATTAAAATAGAATTTTAGTTAAAAAATGAAATTTTACCATTTGTGGAAAAGGGAATATGTATATTAATCCGAGACATTATTTGGGGTAGGCGAGCTAAATTCTTAAAAAAATATTATTGAAATCTTACTAATTTGGAAGATGAGTATGTACTAATATGATAGCTTTAGAATAAAGCATATGGTTGAGTAAAATTTCTTCCTGTTTCATTTTATTTACAGTTTTATCGGAATAGCTTTGTATTTTATTGAGAATTGACAACCCTTCTAGTATCATATTAACGTTAAAATTTTAGTATTATTTACATATATATATATATATATATATATATATATATATATATATATATATATATATATATATATATATTGTCAAGTGTATTAATTTTTTAATTTAATGATATAATTTTTTTTAAAAATAATTAAATTTCTTATTAAATTAGATTACTGAATTAAAAATAATATAATTAATAATATTTACATAAAAATAATATTAAAATTTTAATATTAATATAATATTAAAATTTTTTCGCGCTTTATTATATATGTTATGTCACAAATGATAACAAGTTAATGAAGATAGTGGGACTGGAGCAGGCAATGTGTTCGCTGCGGTCCCTTAGGATTGGGACGATAAATTTGCATACATAAAATGCCAATTTCTTATAAAAACAAATTAAAAATTAAATACAAGCCCACAGTTTCTTGAATACACTTTTTTTTTAATTGAATCACTCTCTCATATTTATTTTTTATTCATTTTCTTTTTATAAAAGAAAATTCTATGGTATTCAAACCCATACTAATGTAACAAATCACATTGGATGGGTTTGAAATCCATGGGCACCATAACATCTACCTTTTATAGGTCATGAGATTTATAATTTTATGAATTTTATTATATAATAAAAGGAAATAATTATTTACTCCACTGTCATCTTTTGTTTGTTTGCGATAAAAATAAGCTGAATGTAAATTTGAGAAAGAAATTGAGGCAAAAAGAATAATTTTCCATTGCTTGATTATAAAATATAAATAGAAAATAATTGTGCGGAACGCGCCAGATACCTTTCTTAACTGAACTGTACAGAAAAGGGGCAGAAAGTGCTACCCTTTCAAAATTGCCCTTGTTTGAAACTCTTAATTTTCACGAGTAAATATAAAATTGCAGGGAAGATTGTTATTGATAAAATTGAAAATTTTATTTCTTTGTTTTGAAGGAAAATTGTTTTTTTCTTTTTATTTTTCATAAAAATAAAAAAAAGAAAACATGTTCTCTTTTTATTTTCTTCCCTTCAATTTTTTTTTACTACTCAACAAAGTAATGTGTTAAAGAGTGCAATAAATATTACTTCTCTTTCTCATTTGGATTGGATGATAAGATCTTACAGGTAAGTTGACAAAGAACAAGAATAGGAAGCCAATAATTAAATCTTCAATTGGTGTAACTCGAGGTTTTTATTTTCTTTCTAGTTAATGGTTTTATTTTTATGGAATGTTAGTAATAAAATTTGATAATTATTTTTCACACAATGTGTTTTTTTTGTATACTTTTTAACTTAATAATTTAATTTGATAAAAAATTAGTTATTTTAAAAAATTATATTATTGAGTTAAAAATATATTTGATAAAAATTGTATAAGAATAACATTGAAATTTTAACTTCTTCAACTTTTACTAGATTTTATGAGTTTGATTTTTCCATCCTCTTCTTCCTCAAAAGGTTTCAATTTAGTTTTGTTAAAGAAAGCTTAATAGAGTTGTGCCTTAACCCCAATCTTCTTGATTTGTTGAATAGAGATTCAAACCTCCTTAACCATTAACTCCATTTTCATTCTCTAACCATAGTGAGTAGCATTCTATCTAAACCTCCGTTTAAATTCATCATTTGTTCAAATTAGTGTTTATAGAGTTTTAGAGGATTATGTCAAAAAATATTGATTTAACCTTGAGATTGAGTTATTTTTGGGTGGATCTTGTTGTTAAAAAGTAGTTATTATAAGCCTTGATAAAGTGGTTGTGAGGTAGGGGTTGTTAGTGGGAGTGAACTATGACTTAAATGAAAAATCTACAAATCATGATGGAATAGTTAAGTGCATAGTTGACTATGCTCAATAGAGTTATTTTTTAAATTGACATAGTTAACTACACTTGTTGTAAATGCCTTTTGGACACATATAGTGGACTAAGTTTGATAAAGCTGCTTTCTAGACCCCTATAGTTAACTATAGCTATTAGAATTCATCTCTGAATGATTATAATCAATTACATAGCTCACTATTGCATTGCTTCTTTACATATTTGTATTGTTATATAAATTTAATGATATCTTGCCTTCATGTAAGTGTGAAATAAAGATGGGTAGTTTTAACATGAATATTTAGGTATGATGAGTGTATAAAATGCTTGTGGTTATATAAGGAAGAAGTTTGATCTTATTATACTAAGTAAAAGCTAAATGTTAGATTTCAATTTCATACTTGAGTTAATGAGACACCTATAATTTTTATATATATGTATGCACGCACGTGAATGTTTATATATACATATTGTGTGAATATTAGTATTATGAAAATGGAATTAAAATGTTAAATGAGATACTTTTGCCATTTTGATTTATTTCTTCATTTCATAATCATTATGTGCCATTGGCTTCTATGTTCATAATATAAAAAAATTTAACCAATTTATTTAGATTGACATGTTAGGTAAGGCATTTGCCTATATTTGAATAATGGATATTATTATTGTTTGTGATAAAATAATTGAAGTGCTAGTTAAGGCACTTGTGTTTTTATGGTAAATTATACATGAATGAGGTTTGATAAGGTTAAGGGTGATGACATACATATTATGGCTCGATGCATCAAGCTTATGTGCCCATTCATGAGAAAATAAGATAAATTATGGAGGGATAATGATGGAATTTATGAGGGGATTAGGATAACTGAGAGTCATAAGAAAGTTTTCTTAATTATTTTGTATGAAATTATTTTGAATACTTGAGTAATTTTTGTATAAGCGATATGTGGAACTATTAGGGGCTGTTTGGTTCAAATTGGGAAAAAGAAATGAAATCAAGAAAGGGAATTGGGGGAAAGGAAAGGAATAGCTCTTGATTACCTAATTTGTTTGGTTTAAACAGAAAAAGGAATGAAATTCCGTTTGATTCCCTTTGTTGTTGTTTGGTTCAATAAAGGGGAATCAACTAATTTTTAGTACTAGACCTCATCTAAAATTCACCCTATATAATCATATAAATCACCACACTTTTATGTTGCATATATTAAATCAAGAAACTATATCAATAAGAGAACATCATAATCAATGAATTAGCCATTCATAATTATAATTTACAACATTCACATCATTCACAAGATGTATCATATCCAAAATACAAAAAGTCAATAACTAGATATTGACCATGAATTCACCAAATACAAAGTCTATAAAATAGGTCATTGAGCAATTTTGGTAGTAGGCTTTATCTAAAATTCATCTTATATAATCATACAAATCATCATACTTTTGTGTTGCATATATTAAATCAAGAAACTATATTAATAAGAGAATATCATAATCAATGGATTAACTATTCATAATTATAATTTAAAACATTCACATCATTCACAAAATGTATTATATCTAAGATACAAAAAGTCAATAACTAGATATTGACCATGAATTCACCTAATACAAAATCTAAAAAATAAATCATTGAGCATAAATTTAAAAAATCATTCATCAAACTTATAATTAAACCATATACATAAAGTGTCATATATGTATCTAAGATGACTTATTAGCATTTAAAAGAAAGCTTAGAACATATTACTTTTTAAGAGAAGCTGGGCATTGCTAAAAGATATTAAACTTGTTTGGTTGAGCAGTAAGAATAGTGGCAACTTTCAAAGCTTGAGCAATAATTAATCATTTTAATTAGAGTAATTCTTCTACCATTTTGCCACTCTTATCAACTATTTTATGTTTTTGTTCTTGTGCGTGTGACCAAGCATTTGTCATAGTAGAGAGATGGACATTCATAATTTCCAAGAAATTTTCAAGCATGCCAATTTTGAGCTATTTGTATGCTTGATCACTTTCTTACTTTTCTTTTTCTTTTGAAACTTATCTTTTTTTGCCTTTTTGGAGGAAAGAGCAGATTCTACAACAAATTGTGTTCTATCAATACTTGCATCAACATCTATACTATTAAATGCATCAATGTTAGCAGGCATATCCCCTTCTTTTTCTAAATTATGTAAAGTATCTTGAAAGGTCCCAACATTCTTTCTTCAGCATAATCATTACCATATATTTCCATCATCTTATGAAAGTGTGGGAATGACACTCCATACAAGTTTTTGGCATTAGCATGCTGCTATAAAACAAAGTAAAATTAAAGGTTAATATATAGAAAATATATTAACGATATATAATAAATTCAAATATCTTGTAATCTTACCTTACAATACTCATCATACACATCTCTTTCTATATATATCATTTTCCTTTTATCATCCCATTTGAATCCATTATTGCCTAACATATCACAAATAGCTCTTTTCAATAAGAGTTTTTAGCTTGCAATCAATATGAGGGAAAGCTTTTAAATCACAACTAAAAAGTGTTTTGCTTATCATTTCCTCTAAACGAGTCATATAACCATTTCTAAAATCATCATCACCTTTCCAATATGGATCAGTGGATAACTCTTACAAAGCAACTATGAGAGCTTTATCTTTTTAGGAACTTCAGATTGCTTATTTATACCTCTTCTACTGATGCTTTAACTACTTTGTTCCATCCTAAGACACATTTAAACACAGTAAAGCACACAAGTATAATAGAAGAATATGAATAAATGTTTATTATAGTAAAAACATACTTTAATAATGCAAATAATTATAACTTATATAGTACAATCCTCGATCACAAGTAATAAAATCTAAACATAATAAAGTACATTAACAAACAATCAATTCAAATAGAACTTAAAGAAAACAAATACAATGTTAGTTATCAAGCCTTAAACCTTATTTCTAACTCTCTAATTATTGAACATATTGTGAGCTAATATATTTTTGAAAGTGGTTTAAGAGTTTGATATCATAATAGATGTGATGAATTCATCTTCATTATCTCCATCGTCATTATCATTATCATCATTTTCTTTCTCCTTCTATATTTCTTCTTCTTTGATAAATCCTAGTGGCATATATCTTGTAACTAAGTTGTGTAATAGGCAATATAGAAAAAATGTTATGTAATAGGTAACATGCCATAACAATATGACCATGTGTTCGTAAAGAAAACTAAGAAAGGCTTATAAAAATAACCCATCTTCCTTTTAATAAACCAAAACATCTATCTATCATACTTCTAGGCATAACATGTCTTAAGTTGATATGCTCCTCAGCACTTTATGGTTAACAATCACCATTCCACTTTCTAAGATGATAAAGGTGCCCTTTATATGGTGCAAGTATTCCTTCTTCATTAGTATGCCTTGCATCACATAATTAATAGCAACCTTAACACATTAAAAAAATTATTTTATAGTATACTCATTTATATAATGTTAGAATAAAAAAATGTAATCATTAATCAAATTTACCTTTAGGAACTTTTAAACTATTAGGCCTAGAAATAGCATCTCGAAAAACTTTACCATCATATGTTGATCCTTCCTAATTGGTAACACATATGTAAACTTTATATTCGATGAACATGCTCCTAAGACATTCATTGCAAGGTTACCTTTTCTTGTTCGATATTTGGATCAATCCTCAGAAGGTATAGTTATACTAATTAATGTACCATCAAGAGCACCTAAATAATTCTATAAAAAAATATCAAAATGAAATTTAGATTATACAATATCATAAATCATGTAAAACTAAAATGAGATAAGATTTGTGGTACTTTGAAATACATCCATCTATCATTCTCATAATTCTCTGATAAAAAAGATGGTTTCTTGAGTAACATTCTGTGTAACTTTAGGATAGCCTTTAAATATAAGTTAAATTGTTTACTCATCGTTTCACCATTCCTATAAAAATAACCATTAATAGTTTTATTCTTATGCTGGTGTGCTACTATGTTTATAAATATTGTAACAATCTCCTCCAAAGATATGTTTTTTTGTCCTACTTAGACTTCTAATATCTTTAACCATCTCACAAAGTATATTAAATGTCTGTCAATTCATTTGAAGATGATTCCTATACATAACATCTCTCTCTCTTATAATTTTATTTAAGTTTGTCATCCTCTATTTTCTTTTATTCCTTTTCTTTTCTTCTAATTGTTTTGTATTATAAATTGTCTTATTCATTGAATCTCATATCAAATACACCATGATGATGACATTACTCATGATGATTATATATTAAAGAAATTCTAATTCTCTTCTTCTTTTTAGTGATAAACCAAAATGAGTCATTTTTGTATAAATTTTATTAAAGACATTAGCTAAGAAATTTAATATAAATAAAGCTAAAATTAATAAATTTTCCTAAAAATATAACAATAATTAGAGTAACATGCAATAACAATAAGGATATTGCTTAGTTTTTGCTTTTTGGTTTTTTATTATGTGCTATTTCTAATTTTAGATTTTGCTTTCTAATTTAAAATGTAATTAAAAAGGTAACCTTGTCTTATTCTTCAAAATAGTTTTGATAATCAGAGTTCTCTAATCTATGTCTATAGTTATACCACTCATTTTGTAAAGAGAAAGTGGGTACTAATTTTCTAAGTTCTAGTACCTAATTTATACATGATATCATATTTTTTATATGTATGAGTGTGGATTAATTGATCTAAAACCTTAGGGGTTATGGTATACAAAAACTAACAATAAGAAATAGGCATAAACTATTTGTGAAAGACTGGATAGAGTTTTGATCAATAATAGTTGACTAACTTGTTTCCTATACTCTAATGTGCAATCGCTACCTGTATTTATTTCTAATCATGACCCCTTTAATAGTTACCATTGATAGGGCACATAAATTTAAACCATTTGCATTTCAATTTCAAATATGTAGCTCACGTGTCTTGATTACAAGAAAGTGGTTTCTACTATATGGCAATTTCAACCTTCAAGATGAGTGGTATTTTCATTATATCATAAACTTAAATTCACTAAACAAGAATTAAAGACTTGGGATAGACAACTTTTTCATTAATTAAATAAGCAAAAATTAAAGAGCTAGAGCTTTAACTTAACAACCTCTAAGGAAACCTATCAATGGTGAATTTAGAAGTGAATACTATCAGGGAAAAGATAGAATACTTCCTAGAATGTTAATAGATATATTAGGCATAAAAGCCAGACAACTATGGTTGCTTAATGGAAATCAAAACATAACATACTTTCATGCAATGGTGAATAAAACACTAGCTAAAAGAAGGATGATAAAAATAAAAAATGCACAGGGTGTTAGGTTTCGAATCAACATACGTAGTAGAATTTTAAATTTTTGATCCAAATCCTTCCTAGGATCCATGCAAAAGTCATAAACCAGTGTTAAGATTTTACCTTATTTGTGCTCGTATTCTTTCTGAATGAATCCTTAAGAGACCGAGATGAATCAAATACTGGCTGGAAGATACAACGTCTCTACAGTATTCACATGGAGTGAATAACGACTTTTTTCTTCCACGAAGCTGCTAGGATTCATCTCTCTCACTAGGATTGGATTGGGCATTTTCTAGAATGATTTAGGGTTTGATTGAAGCCAATGTATGTCAATAATATGCTACCTTTAAGTCCTTTTATAAACTAAGGCATATTACAATCCTAGTCCTATTAGGATAATACTTCAAAAAAATCCTTATCATACTAAATAACTATTACCTTATCCTTATCAAAATAATTATCTAATATTAAGAATTGACATATAGTTATCTTATATATTAGAAAATAATATTATCTCATAATATAATTATCTGATATTACTTTAATATCAAATAATATCACATATATTACGTGAATAAATATATTATTATCTTAATAATATATGTATGCACGAAAATAAATCTAATTAATTGAATTTTAGTCTAACTAAAATTTAATACTAAAATTAAATTAATTATTGTCTTATTCCTACTCTTTTTGTGTGATTCTATAGGTTCTTACTACATTGACAATGACTCATCTTTAGGCCATAGGCAATGAGCGGTATCTAGCAATACATTACTACCACTCAAATAGTAAAAATATCTGTGATTCGACATCCACCTAATATGTGATCAATGCTTTGCATCATAATCCCTTTTTATAACAATATCCAAATCGAACTAAAGGCATGGAGTGTGTCATCCTTATCAATGTTCAATTTATATTTCTTGATATTGATTAGACTTAAAACAAATAATTAACATCACATATTAATCTAATTGAACATGGCCATGCATTTCTAAGTCTCACTCAATCAAGGAGCCCAAGGATATTTCTCGTTTGTACAAGAGTAACAAAATCCCATTTACATCACTCATTTCCCTCTGCATGATTCGTAACACACCTAATCAATATCCTACTTGTCATCCCGATTAAAGGTGACATAGGATGACATTAAAGTGAGCAACTTCTCATGTAGGGAATCGTAGTGACTTCAGGTCAAAGGACTATGTCCATTTGTAGTCATATGAGAATAACTAATGACATATCTATTCATGCAGTATTCTCATAATGGGTTACTCCAGCACATTATTCACTAGCAATGTACTCATGTATTGATTTAATATTACATATCTATGATTCATAATCATCAGTCACTATACTGTTGGGAATTCGGATTATCACATGCAGCGGAATTTTAAATTTTGATCCGAATTCTACCTAGGATCCATGCAAAAAGCATAAGTCAATGATTAGGGTTTTACCTATTGGGCACTCGTGTTTCTACTGATCAAAACTTGAGAGCGGATGAATCAAACGCCGGCCGAAAGGTACAGCGTCTCTACGGTATCCACACGGAGTGAACAACGACCTCTCACCCTCCACGCGTCTGCTAGGATGCGTTTTTCTCTCTAAGAATTAGGATTGGATGTTTTCTGAGTGATTTAGGATTTATATGGAAGCTTAAAACGTGATTATGAAGTGCTGCCCTCAAGTCCCTTTTTATAGAACTTAGGCAAGCCATAATCCTAGTCCTACTAGGATAATGCTTCTAAAATCCTAATCACACTTAACAACTCATCTTATCCTTATCCTAGAGATAATGGGAAGAGATAAAACTTATCTATTAATTATCTAATATTAGATAATGATATTATCTCATAATATAAATATCTTAATATTAGATAATTGCATATAGTTATCAAATATCAAAATAATATTATCTCATAATATATTTATCTAATATCTGATAAGATAATTACTTGATATTACTTTAATATCAAATAATATCACATAATATATATATATATATATATATATATATATATATATATATATATATATATATAAAACGTGAATTTATTATTCTTAATAATATATATGCACGAAAATAAGTCCAATTAATTGGATATTAATATAATTAAAGTCCAATTAATTATTGTCTTATTCCTACTCCTTTTGTGTGACCCTATAGGTTCTTACTACGTTGACAATGACTTATTATTGAGCCATAGACAACGAGCGGTATCTAGCAATACATCACTGCCACTCAAGTAGTAAGAATGTCTGTGATTCGACATCCACCTAATACATGATCAACGTTTTACATCATAACCCTTTTGTAATAATATCCAAATTGAACTGGAGGCATGGAATGTGTCATCCTCGTCAATGTTCAATTTATATTTCTTGATACTGAGTAGACTTAAAATAAATAATTAATATCACATATTAATTCAACTGAGCATGGCCATGCATTTCTAAGTCTCACTCAATCAAGGGGCCCAAGGATATTTCTCTTTTATACAAGAGTAACAAAATCCCATTTACATCACTCACTTCCCTCTGCATGATTTATGACACACCCAATCAATGCCCTACTTGTCATCTGATTAAAGGTGACATAGGACAATATTAAAGTGAGTAATTCCTCATGTAGGGAACCGTAGTGACTTCAGGTTAAAGGTTTATGCATAGTTGTGATCATATGAGAATAACTTATGACACGTTTATCCATGCAATATTCTCATAGTGGGTCAGTCCAGTACATTGTTCACTAGCAATGTACTCATGTATTGACTTGATATCACATATCCATGATTCGTAATCATCAGTCACTATACATGCTAGTCTCGATGTATTATTACTATCCTTTTTCATAATAATACTTGACTAGGGGCATTTTAGGAATAACAAAGCTATTCCAAGGATAATTATTATATTAAGTTATAAATTACGCATAATAATAATAAAAATAAAATATAATAATTAAATTGCCTAAAATAAAATATAATACATTGTGTATAACTCTAATCATCTTATATGATTGGTTCTATGACACACACCAACATATACATGCTAGTCTCGATGTATTATTACTATTCTTTTCATAATAATATTTAACTAAGGGCATTTTAGGAATAGCAAAGTTATTCCAAGGATAATTATTATATTTAAATTATAATTGCACAGACACTACAAAAAAATTATGAATTTTTGATGTCATTTTCTGATGGATCTTCGGCAATTAGTTTTAGACGTTGTTTGTCAAAAATTCATCGAAATATTGATTGAAAATTCAAAAATTTATATGTTTAATTTTTTGATGTTTGTATCTGTTAGAAATTCCTTCTCAAACATCAAAAAATAAATAAATAATTTTAAAAAATTAAAAAATCCATGCCATCAGTTATTTACATTCTATAATATAGGAAATTGTTGATGTGGTGTTTCCAATGTTCATGAGCGTCGAAATGCTATAAAATTTATAAAATATTTTAAAATATTTTAAAATATTAATTGTAGCCATATTTATGATGTTATTAGACATCGAAAAGTTATAAAAAAATTTGGGATTATTTTCCAAAACCATAAAGCCCTAATTTGGCATTCCATCAGCAATTTGTGCCTTAACCCCACCAACACTCCTCACCATTACTGAAGCCATCAAAGCCACCAGCATTCCTTACCGTTACTCAAGCCACCATTAGAAGCTCTGTCATCTATTATGTATCTTGCTCAACCTTTTTGCACTGCTATAAATGATGGTAAGTGATAATTTTTGAGTTGCATTCAATTGGATTTCATGGGTCACGTTGATAAGGTTTCATCTTGACTATTTGCTTTCTTTAGTATCTATTCTAGTTCCTAGGATTCAAAGTTTAACAATTTTTGTATATGGGTGGAATGGGTTTTGTTAGTTTGCTTCAAAGTTTAACGTATATGGGTGGAATGGATTCAAAGTTTGATTGCCTATCTTCTCTGTTTATTGCTTCATCATTCCTTTATAAGTGTCTACATAACATTGAATTTTCTCATGTTGTTACTGATCTTACTATGTCTTGCATTGCTTCTTATTTTTTCTTTATTAAACATATTGTATTGCTTCTTTCAAGTTATCACTACTTTTGACTGATATTAAGCATTTTAGCTTTTCTTTTCTGAAAGGGCTATGCTAGAACAATCCAATGTTTTCTTATTGTTTTGTGATTTGCATGCAAGATGTATCTTTGTTAAAAAGAAGGTGAATAAGAAGGAATAGATTTCAAAATATCTCATATGTTTTCTTTTGCTGATAACCTTCTGCTTTTCCTAAAAGCTTTTAAAACTGAATCTTGTTTAATAGAGGCTAAATACCATTAGCTGGAAGGCCACTTGTTCTTTTAGTGTGCCTTGAAGCATTCAGAATCAATCAAAATTAGTTTTTGTGGAGAACAAAACCACATGATTAACAATAGGTTATGGTTATGTGGTGCTTATCAAGGAAGTTTTATCTTTAGTTCTATTTCTAAGACAAGTTCTTTGGTTACCTTAGAAGTATTTTGATTTTAACATGCAATTTGTAATTTTATTTGGGATAGGAAAGGAACAATTAAAAGGGGTTTATTCTAATTCTATTTGGGATAGGAAAAGTATAGTTAGGAAGGACTCATGTAGTTTTGTTTAAGATAATAAAGATACAAGTAGAAAGGTTCATTTAGTTAACTAGAATGCAATTTCATATCCTGAAAACAAAGGTGATGTGGGTATTTAGATAGGTTTGGTTCTGTAAGATTTTCTTAAAGAAATTGATTTGGCATATAATGTAAAGCAATGACAAGTTAAATCAAATGTTGTTGTTCCTATGCAGATACTAATCTAGGTCGTGAGTTTACAGATGGCTTTTTCACATATAGCTTATCAATACACTTCTATGCGGCCTCTTTCTGGACAATAATTGGGCCAACCATGTTGGACATATCCAACATATCCAGCAATATAGCCATAACAACATTCCAGTGGATCATCACAGGCTTTATAACAAATTCTTTCAAACTAAAATGCAAGAGTAGAAGATGAGGAAGATTATGGGACTACATCATGAAATAATTTTTAGTTTAAATTATTCAAATGTTTGATACCTCTATTTAGGATATTTTGGTTAAATTATATGGACAATACCTATATCATTTTGATATTAATTTCTAATATTTTTCAATTTGTATTTGCATATTTTGGATTAGATTTAGTGTGGAATGTATATATTCAAAAATTGATGCTAAGTTATTCAATCAGGTGGCAAAAATTTTTCTGAAAAAATATAATTTTTTTGAAATATTTTTTTGCCATGTCATACTTTTCGACGTCTTTCCGACAAATAATAATGTCAAAAGTATGACATGGCACATTCTAATTTAATTTTCGACATTGCAAAGCATTAGAAATAGACAATGTGTTCTATTGACATCATTGCCATGTCATCTTTTTTGACGTATGTGGCCGTCGAATAAACATTGACATCTCAACAGCATAAGTGCCATGTCAATATTTTCGACACTGCAAAGTGTCAGAAATAGATGATGTGTTTTGATGATGTCATTGCCATGTCATCTTTTTCGACATGTGTGGCCATCAGAAAAAATTGATGTGTCATTACCATAAGTGCTATATCAATATTTCCGACCTCCGCAACTGTTAGAAAAGAATTACATGGCATTACCAAATCATCAATATATTCATTATTTTCGACATTTTATTCCATCGAAAATTATGTCAAAAATTTTTGATGAATTTTTTGATGTTTCCAAGCATCAGAATTTACGATGACATAGATGTTGGAAGTAACATCGGTAATTTTCGATGGAATTTCCAACGCTCGTGGACGTCGAAAAGTTTTCCGATGAGCCAAATACCAACGTTTTAGTGGACGTTGGAAATCCATCAAAAATTGCCATTTTCTAATGCATTTTTGACACATTCGGACGTCGAAAAATGACATTTTTCTTCTAGTGAGAGTAATAAAATTATGAAATAAAAATATAATAATTTGAATTGCCTAAAATAAAACATAATACATTGTGCATTTATTACAATCATTTCTATGATTGGTTCCTGGGACATACACCAACACAGGGTTAGTAGGAGGAAGATAATCAGAATATTAAGCAATTAGCAGTTACCATTTTCAGAAGTTGTTTTTGGCCTCACACACCATTCAAAGGAACATCATATTAGAAAACTATTGGAGCCATTCATAGATGCAAAAGTAGAGGAACATCATATTAGAAAACCAAAGATTTAATTCATGTTGATGATGAAAATTTATAACGAGATTGTATGCCACTATACCAGTGCTCATTCAGAACAATTAAGAAACCAACAAAAAAAAGAATGATTAAGAGAGAATGAATGAGATAAAATGATGTAGTGAGAGAGAGAGAGAGAGAGAGAGCGAGTGAGAGAGAGAGGTACTTGATGCATTGTGAGAGTGATGAAGGAATGACTACAAAGAGAGATCGGTTGGTTTCAGGAATGACTATAGAGTGTGCAAAACCTAAAATGGGGGAATGGGATTCCTTAGAAGATTTAGGGGAATTAGGGTATCTTGATTTTGGGTAAACTTATTTAGGAAAAAAAAGGAAAGGGAATCAATTTTTTTAAACCAAACACACACAAAGAGAATAAATACTCTTTATTCTTTTTCTCCATTCTAATTACCCTAAACTAAACAGTCTCTTAATATAATGAGCCATCTGTAGAATGGGATTTAAATTTGATATTGTTATCTTAGTATTGATTGTGGAAATTTCTATTATAAAAATGCAAGCATATAGTTCTAGCATGTTTTGAAAGGTTGGTAGGTGAAGTTGAATTTGATCCATGCATTGTTATTCTATTCCTTTAATAAGGTATGAGGGACCTTTTCTTCTTTCATGGAAGATAATTTATGATTATTTAGATATTACCTATTGTAGTTAATTGAAAAAAGTGATTTAGGATTATTTAGAAACCATTTTTTTAAAAGTAAAAAAAAAATTCTTTCAGTGTGCTTTATTTTCTCTCCAATTTTCTATAACGTTCATTATTTTTCTCTCCCAAAATTCATATCTGTATACTCTTTCTTCATTTTCATTACTTCTCAAAAAATTCCGGTGCTTCTCTCTCTCAAAATCCATAACTACTTACTCTAAAATTTTGAGATCTATCAAATGAAATAGAAGAACAATTATAGGAATGTTAACAATAAATCATGGATAATTTTGTTGTTCAAACTTCTCGAACGTAATATCAAATTTTAATAAAAAAGACATGATGTTGCCTGAGTAATTCCTTGCAAAAGAGAATGAAGATGTTGTCGTTGTTTTTGATAGAAGCTTAAACAATTTAAAACTTTCATTCTATTATAATTTTTCATTATTCTTCGTAAAAGTGAATTGATTTAATTTACTTAGAATTATGTGTTTTCAAAGTGAATTTTATATATTTTTTGCATCGGAAAAAAAAATTTTAGGGGAAAATAACGATTCCCTGAATTTTTTGGAAGCGAGAGAATGAAAGAGAGAAAATTTCGAATTATTAACTAGTGGATAGAGAGAATCTCAATTAATACATTCAAATAATTTAAATGTATTTTTAACAAAATGCCCAATAAAATCTTGGCATACACCTCATGACATGCTATGCTTCAAGTTTAAATCCAGTACCATTGAATTACATTAAAAAAATATTATTCATAAGTACAGATAAGACACATTCCATGTACATATTTTTTCTAATAATCTTTATCGTAAACATTCTTAATCTGGAAATCCATTCTTAAAAACACATTCAATAGATATTTTTTTTTATTTGTGAAAGTTCTTATATATTTGATAGACACCTCTCTGAAGCAAAGAAAAATATTGGAAAGATGAGATCCAAGTTAGATTGCTCCCAAGTTTGAGCCATTATGTCTCCCTACCATATTTGATTTTTATTTCAAAATTTTGTTTCAATCTGAAGATGTTTGTTTCCTCAAATAGTCTACAAGAACAACCTGTGACAATGCTGCATCTAATAATCAAGGTGGATGTTCATAAATTTTCTGGCAGCCTTCAAGAGAGTTTGGCAGTGAATAATCAATAAACAAATTAATGCAAGTCTCCAATTCTGGAAATTAATGGCTAGCTCACTTTCCATGTGCGTAGCCCTCATTTCATCACTTCATTTCCCCTTTTGCAAGAATTTCCATTTTGTCCAGCTTTATTCTGTTCCCCCACCTTCCTACTTACTATTATTTGTGGAGGATTGGTTGTCAGAAGTAGAATAGGAAATACAACTACTTAAGAAGAAATTTTTTTTTGAATTACTTCATTAGCCATTAACTATTAAAATAGAAAAAATAAAATTTGTTGACAAGTTTTAATTATGATAAATTATAAGAAGTTGCCTACCTATATCTTTCTTTGATAAAAAGAATTTTTATATTTTTTATAGATAAAAATATAAAACTACTTATATTCAATTTAATTATGGCCACCTTAACCTCTTATCCTTATTGTAAGTTTGAATATTATAATAAATATAATTAATTCATCATAAAATATAAATATAATTATATTAAATTGATTATAATAAATACAATTATTTTATTAATTATATAATAAGTAAAATGAGTATTAAATAAAATTATATAAAACAAATACTAGATATTATATAATATATAATAAATATGAATTATAATAGAAACTTAATTCTAAATGAAATTATAATTATTATATATATATATCAATTATATTATTTTAAAAATTGAAATATTACAATTATAAAAATAAAAAATTATGTATTCCTTATCTTTCTTATATGAATATGGTAGAATTAATTATTTATTGTATTTATTAGGAGTGCTTAACGGATAAACCGGATCGGATTGGACCAAAGTCCGTTTGGGCTTGGTCTATTAAGACTTGTTTTAAAATGGGCCTGAAAATTCTGGTTCGGTTCGGTCTGCTTCGCAGACTTGCTAGACCAGTCAACGGGCCAGCCCGCATTTTTGCACAACAATCTGCCCATTTGATCCATTTGAATATAATCTCTTAAATAAATCGAAAATCACATAAATTTGTGCAAAATTTGCACAGAATCAGTGTGCAAATGTTTCATAATTCCAACTCGTTAGCCCCAATATTGTAATACATAAAAACATGAAATATATTAACTTGAACTTAAAGAAATCAATGATAATAGGTTTAGACTTTCACAGTTGCAACTAACTGAACTAAAGATAAAATCAAAAAATTATTGAACATGGACCATCTTGCTCTTAATCAGCTACTCAGCCGTTTAACCTCAAGGAAGAGAAACTTTTTAGACAACAAACACCACAGCAATCAGCAAACATTACATAGGCCATTCTTCAGCAAAAGTAACCTGCAGGAATCTACTGTTTACAAGGAATAATCAGCAAAGACCACAGCAATCAGCATTCACATTCAGCAATCCAATCTACTGTCTACCCGCATGAATCAGCAAACACTACACATGCATTGTTCATGCTAAGTTTTACTTCTATTATTATTAAAAAAGATCATATACATACCTGCTAAGTTGCAGCTCCAATAGTCCAACTAAGGTCTAAGAATTAGAATCTCTAATATCTTCTACATCGCTTATAAGAGCAGCATTTATTGGAATATCTTCATTTTCTTCCTCACATTCCCAACCTATAAATTAATAACAATAAACATATAGTTCTTAAATTTCTAATAAACTAACTATTAATATGATGAAGTAATAATTTATGGTTATGAAATTGAAAATATTACCAGAGGGTGTAAAACCATGAAGCCAACTACATGTGCATAGGAGAGCTTGAACCTTTTGAGGGAGAAGGCGACTCCTATACATGTTCAACACACGTCCTCCAATGCTAAAAGCAGATTCAGAAGCCACAGTAGTTATAGGTACACTTATCAAATCACAAGCCATATTAGCTAAAATAGGCCACCTCACACTATGATCTTTCCACCATTTTAAGACATCCAAGTCCTTATAAGTAGAAAAATCAAGCTTTGGTGTATCCAAATATGCTTCCAATTGAGATTTTGAACTTATGATGATATCATCCTCATCATCTTCTGCCATAGAAACCCACACCTATTTATACACGTCATACAATAAAACAATTAAACAAATAATAAAGTTAGGACCTCAATAATGCTAAATAAGAAAACATAAGGTACAAGATCATGTGAAAATCAAAACTTACATCAGCATTAGAATTAGAACTCATAGGCATTGAAGAGCTCACAGAAGGTTAGCTTTCTTCAAATTGTGTATATGGTGACATTGATGTAATCTTTACATATTCTTCATAAAGCTTATGTAGACTATTCTTCACCACATTCAATTTCTCTCCAAAATTAATAGGATCAATTTTAGAATAGCAACGCTTCAACATT
Source organism: Sindora glabra (assembly GCA_020226215.1). Taxonomy (NCBI): domain Eukaryota; kingdom Viridiplantae; phylum Streptophyta; class Magnoliopsida; order Fabales; family Fabaceae; genus Sindora; species Sindora glabra. Next base: position 90,624,182 of record CM035228.1, read on the forward strand.
GACAACTTCACCCATGGATCAAGAATGACCGCCATTGCAAGTAAAACATTGTATTCACCCCAATACTTGTCAAATTTTTTCTTCATATGAGAAGCCATATCTTTCAACAACTCATCTTCTCCATTCAAATTTTCCAAGAGGAACAATTCAATTTTCCAAACTTGGGCAAAGTACAAGTTAGTAGTAGAATAATTTGAACTAGATGTCAAATTTATCATATCATAAAATGACTTCAAAAATTCATATATTTTCTCTCCCCTACTCCATTCCTCAATTGATGGACAATGTGTATAATTTAAATTAAGACTTGCAAGCATAGAGAATGCACGTTGATACTTCAAAACACTTTGAAGCATTAAATAAGTGGAGTTTCATCTAGTGGGCACATCTAAGGATAAATATGCCGTAGTACCAAGATGAGTGTCTTTCAAAGCCTTTTCAAAAAACTTCATCCTAGCTTCTGATGCCTTGACATATTTAATGCTTTCTCTAATTTTTCAATAACAATGAAAGCTACTTTCAAGCCTTCTTGAACAATCAAATTTAAAATATAAGTACAATATCTTATGTGAAAGAACTCACCCTCACAAAGTAAGGCATCTGCCAAGCGAAGTTGTTCTTTCATAATAGATTGCATGTTATCATTAGAGGAAGCATTATCTAGTGTTATAAAAAAGATCTTGTTTTGTATTCCCCACTCTTCTAAGATGTCCATTATCTTCCTAGCCAATTCAAATCCTGAATGTGGAGCTTTCATAGAACTAAAAGCAAGAATCTTACTAGTTAGCTTCCATTCTAAATCAACATAATGAGCAGTTAAGCAAAGATACCCTTCATTAGAACATGTAGTTTACAAATCACAAGTAAGGTATATTCTACCATGAATTTTTATCAATTGTTCTTTCAATAATTTTTTATTTTCAAAATAAACTTTGCATACATCAGATGCAATGGTATGAAAAGAACTTCACCTCATGATTCAAGTACCTGCACACTTTTCTAGTCCCATTATATTCTACATATGAGAAGGGAAGATCATGCTTTATAATTTCCATAGACACTAATTCTTGAAAAACTTTCTGATCAATCTTTTTACTCTTCAATTTTCCTTCACAATCAATTATCAAGTTTCCAATATCTTTTTATTTTAAAGCTCTCACCCCCTTACACTTGGTTATATGGTGTTTTAGGGTGGAGGTACCAAATCTACTACCACCAGCCACATACCTTCCTCCACACTTTTTACATTTAGCATAAGTTTTACTTTCCTTATCTATCCCATCTTTCTCAAAAAACTGCCATGCCTTTGAAGTATTCTTCCTAATCTTTTTGGATTGATGTTCATTATTTTCAATGTCAAATTCATCGTCAATCTCAGATTCATATGTGCTTGGATTTGTCTTCTGTTTAGAATTGGAACCTACATTCTCTTTCGACGCCCTTGACCCATCTTCATTAATAGGACTATGCTTACTTCTAGAAGTCATGTCTAAACCCCACAACAACTGCACAGTAGCACAGATAAAATGCATAATCAAATGAATAACAAAAGGAATCTATAGAATTAACCCCAGCAACACAAATATAGCAGAATCTACATAGTACATAACCATCAACAAATCACCTTGATTCAGAATTACATACTATGTTTGAAATATACATATATGACAAATGGTAGATTGATAACACTAAATAATGAAATAAACATCTGCAGAATTAACCCCAGACAATAAAATGGATGGACTTTAGGACTTGAACTTCTGTAATTATATCAACTAACAAATTGAAATTCTCTTAAGAATATAATAATGACAAAGCAAGCTACATACAATTGATTTAAGTGACGATTCTTTTTTTTAAAATCCTCCCCAATTAATTATCCAAGAAAAAAATCGTTAATTCTATTTCTAGATTTTGAAGAACTTGAGAACAGTTCCCTAGTTATTCCATATTTCCACAAACTAACTAAAAGTCTAAAACCTACAAATTAGCATATTGCATTCAGAGAACATAATGGACAACACTACAACAGTCAAAAGGATAGGAAGATTAAAATCGGGTGTTAAGAACTTAGGATGAAGGGCACATACGGTACGGGTTAGCTAATTAAGTGAAGAAGAGCGACGGGAGACTTGTTAGGTGGCCGTCCGTTCATCGACGTCCTCTGATCTCGTCCATTCGTTAGCATCAGAAGCTCTTCACAACTCTGTTCTACGACTTGCGATGGCGAATGGCAATTGCTTCCTTTGTTGCGGTGGTGTTGTGGCGGGATGAAAATCATGAAACCCTAGCTGAGCCTGAGCAGCGTCCGAGGGCGAGACATGGAGACAGTGAGCTTGAGTCTGTGAGTGTGACTGATGTTTTGGGTTTTTGAATAGTGAACTCTAAGTGTGTGATGTTTCCAAATTCTGAGTTTCTCGAATTATCTCATCAAACATCAACACAATTTTTTCCTTTTCCTGAATTTAATTTTAAGCCACTTGGTGCACACGGGCACAAACACTTAGACTTAGTTTATTTAACTTAATTCTATTTAACTTAATTCCATAATTAATGTTGATAATAATGTTGTCTAAAGATTGAATTGAATGAGTTAAAATGGGCTGGCCATTGAATGAAAGCCGGTGCCCGGCATGGTGCAGTTTGGAAATTAGACTAAGCTAGCTAAGCGGGCCAAGCAGTTTGGTTAGGACTCATTGCTGGGCTGGACTGCAGCAGGAGCTGTAAGCCTCAGTTGTGCAAAAAAAACAAAAAAGGCAGTCTACGAGCCAGTCTGCAGACCACATTGATTCGATCCGTTTAACCCGCAGCTCGTTGGACTTAGCTGGTTTTGACCCTTTTTTTTGGGACCTATTTTCAAGTGGTTCGGTCCATAAGGCCTGCAGACCACAGATTTGTTAAGCACCCATAGTATTTATTATTTTACTAATATGTTTGTTTAAAATTTATTTTATTTTAATTACTTTAAGATAATTTAATATATATAAAAGACATTTGAATTTTTCATATAAATTTGTTTTACCTTTTGTAATAAATTAAAAATACAAATTTACAAAAATTATGATAGGAAGAGGACTTAAAAATATAGTTTAAATAAATATAATTAGAGACACTTAATATTTATTAATATTTTCTTTTGGGATGAGATCAACTGATACAAGTATAAGTTATCAAGTATGAAAGACTTACATAAAATCTCTACCATTAAATTTGGATTCATCTAATGGCTTATATAGCATTCAAAGTAATTATTAAAATTAACTTTAATAATAAAAAAGAATTAATGATTATTACATTTAATTTCTATCTCTCTCTTATAATATTTTCATTTTTCCTCATTTAAAAATTCTAATTTATTTTGAAACACCAAATTATTCTATACTTTGAATTTAAATTTTTTATCTTTGAAGATTGTAGAAGTTTTTTTTGTGTAAAAATTAATCCTTTTTATAGTAAAAAAGTCAATTGATTTAATTCGTTCCAAAAAGTAAATACACATACAAATAGACTTGAATAAGAATTTATTCCGTGCATGCACGAACTAAGTTGAATAGCCATTGAGCATTAAGAAAAAGACAAATTGTAAAATATTTTCTTGATCTAATGGGATAGTTAGGTTTTATTTTCATCAATTTTATAAAATTTAAATTGCACAAAATCTTAACATTAGTCTTTATTGCCAATTCAATTAATAACGTAAGTTTTTGAAGAAAAAATCGTAATATTATTTGTGCAAAATTTTATGTACTTAATTTAATTGACATTACTTTAGATATTATAAAAATTTTAATTATAAAGGAAAATGACATACCAAACGACAGCCAATTATTTTTACTTTAAGATAATAGTAAAAAAGAATCCTTGAAAGATATAATTTTTTTATAGTTTAAGATTCTAATTTTTAAGTTTAGTAAAATCTAACTAATTAAATTTTATTTTTTTATAAAATTGTGTTCCATAATAAATTATAGAAATTTTCAAATGATAAAAAAAATTAAAATGTTGTAAGAGAGAGACAAAATCAAATACAATAAGCACTAATCCTCCCTTATCATTAAAATCAACTTTAGTAATTAATTTAAATATTATATAAGCCATTAGATAAATTTGAAATCAATAGTGGAGATTTCGTGTAAGTTAAATGATTTATACTAGTGTCAATTTATCCTCCTTTTTTATTTTTTTATTACAATAAGTTATATTAATTATTTTAATAATACTTTTCAAAAAATTTAGAGTTGAGTGTCAATTTTTTAATATTAATCAAATAAATTTCAATATTTTCTAGGAAGTTCATAAGGGATTTAGTTTTTTAAAAAATTCAATTTCTCAAGAAAACTTATTTCTTATATTAATCAAATAATTCCTTTACCCAAAGAAATAGTACTCCTTAATACTTCTGCATTAATATTAAACGTCATTTAAAAAGGAATGAAAGGAATCCTTACACAATAGACAATAAAATACTTAATGTATTCTGACTGTACATAAAGATCTTCCTTTTATTGATAACAAAAAGAAAATTTTAGAGTGCATCATTAATGATGCATTGATACGTTACTAAAATGATGAATGACATAAATTTATTCATTGATTACAATCTGAAAAGATGACCACACACCAGTCATAGATATGAGGATATATTAGTGTATCACTAGCTTGGTGGTATACTACAGAACTCTTATGCAAATATATTTTATAAGAATATAATTATAAATTAAAATATTAAAATAATAAAAAATATCTTTATCTACTTAATATTAAATATTGAAAGTACAGTGAAAAATAACATCTTTTTATTTCAAAGTATCGATAACATGTGTTATTCCATTACATATATATAAACAAATGAAAACTTAAAAGTATATATATATATATATATATATATATATATATATATATATATATATATCTTTGAATGAAATAAACATAATCTTAATAAAACTTAAATTCTCTTTATTTATTTATAAATGATTCAGCTTAAATTGTGCTTATCTTAGGCAGATATCTAAATGATTCTCATATTTTACACTTTTTTTAAAGAAATATTTTTGCCATATTTAATAAAAAAATTACGTGTTAAGAATGAATTATTTAGGCTTAAGATGAGTATTGTTTTTTCCTATTTATATAATAATCAAGTAATATGATTACTTATATTTAATGAGAGAGCCCATATGCACTGCTATATTATTGAATTAAAAATTGATATATATCAATTCATTACTATATTAATTGTGCACCGTAAATTTCTCCTTTAGAAGGATATGGCCCTAGAATTGGTTTGGTGGTAGCCTCTCAGCTGATATTGAAATCATGCGAGGCAATCTCAGTTAAAAGTAGCTTCGGTTATTTCGGTAAAAAATATTTTTTTATAAAAATATATTATTTATGTGTATATTGAATGATATATTATTTATATTTATAATTTTAAAAAATAATATTTAAAAGTATAATAGTAAAAAATAAATTATTATTTAAAAATTATTTATTTTAAATTTTTTATATTTAATTTAATATTATATAAATAAAATATCTTTTATCTTATGAGTTTATAATTATATTTTATAAAATATACTTTCTAGAAATAAGTGAAGTCATAAATAAGAATGGGGTTTAGAGTAACAGGGACAAGAAGAGAGAGCACATCCATGAGTTGCTATCTAGCATCAGACATTGAATTGCTTCCAGGGGAGTAGGTAGCATTTCTGATGAAAATTTATCGAGTCCCTGATCATCCTACCTGTGAATTTATTATATCCACATCAATGTACGTATAAGATAAGAATTTGGATCCATCTGTTGCTAAAATGGAATTGAAATATAAATTTAAGTGAGGTAGATATAGAATTTTTTATATTAAAAAATAGAATTATAAAAAATTATAAGTATTAAAGAAGATTATATATTTATCTCTTTATATTGAAAGAAATTGGCAAAAAAAATTGAAGAACTTAAATCTAAAATTTAACACGTGATTGTATATTTGAATGTCTTACTATGTGTTTATATAAATATTTTACATAAAAGTTACAAAATTTGTAGTTCTTTATATAAAATTTAGTAATTTTTTTAACAAATAGTTGGAAGGGCTTATGAATTTTTTTAGAAGTTTTCTTACTTTTACAACCTATAAAGAAACAATTGTAAAAAGATATGATTTTTTTTTAACAAAACTTGTAAAAATAGGAAATTTTAAACCTGCATTGCTGGCCGGCCTTTTCTCATAGTCTAGTACCTTAAATACTACTCTTTAACATTTTTGTTAATCGTCATTTTAGAATTTTTTTCATTTATCTGTCATTTTGAAAAATTAAGAATAAATTTATTATCTTCTTTCAAATGTTTATTCTTATGATCTAAATAAATATTCAATAATTTTATTTATTAATTATTAATTTATTTAAATCATAAGGATAATATTTAAAAATAATAAATATATTTTTATTTTTTTAAAATAATAGATAAATAAAAATATTTTTTTTCTATGAAAAGGGAATCGAAGGAGTAAATGTCGATTACAGGATAGAGTTTTGATTATAATTACCTCTATATGCAGAAGGCTAATTAGCCAAAGGCTAGAGAAAGTATGAAATTATAACTTGTTTGATTTAATAAAAGAAATAATCGGGAAAGAAAGAGGTCGGAGAATAAGATTTTAAAATTCAAGTAAGTTTTCTAGAAAAAATAATAGTACAAGTACTAAATCAATAATTCCAACAATCACCAACAATCAATGTACAAGAATGCCATTACGAGCATATCATTTAATTACAGTGTTGTAAGGGTTTAAATTTGCTCCAGCAACGATACAGCATTGTAACTAGATCTTCTCTCTCTCTCATTTTTAGAGCGATAAACATCATTTTTAGTTCGAAATTCACTATTTTTTTTTTTACGAAGTCCACTGTTTCAATATAAAAAGACTTTCTGAATTACTTTCCTAAAACACCTTCTCCATTCTAAAGCATTATAGGGGACACAAGGCTAATATTGACAAATACCAGTTGTGAAATATTTATCTCTCTCTATTTATTTTTTTAAGTGTCCTTTAAAGTAAATATTCAAAAATTAAAAACAAATAAGCATATTTTTTATTAAAAATTAACTAGTAAATAAAAATATTAAACATAATATAGTTAATATTTGAAAAAAAAAAAATACAATTCTTGTTCAGAAAATGACAAATAAATATATACAATTTTTTTTTTCAATAACGACATTTAATAGCATATAAGGCCAAGCATCGGAGAGCAGGTAGAGAGCAGAAGAGAGAATCCAAGAAGAAAAATATGGAGGAGTCATCAACAAAAGCAGAAGAGGGTGTGACTGAGAAGAAGACATCCATATCCAATATTTTCGATCCATGCCATCTTCTTGAAGAAGCACTCAAAGCAATCTTCAGCTGTTTAGGTTTTGATTCTGAGAGCAAAGAAGAGAAAAGTTGTGTGCAGAAAACATCTTCAGATGACGGCCAAGTTGTTAGCTCACAAGAAACTTCTGCATCCGAAGAACAAGCTGCAGATGTTCAGGAAATTAATTCAGCCACTCAATTCTCATCGGTAATGTCTGTATCTTCTTTTTTTTTTTTTGTTAGTTATAATTCGGTTTCCTTGTTCATATAAGTTGACAAAATTTGCTTCCACTTTAAATATAATATTCTTATTTTTATTGAAGCAAATTCTGAAATGATATACTTCCACTTAAGGATGGAAACCTGAAAGAGAAGAATATAACTCATCTTGTCATCTTAAAAAACTGCAAAATACAGAATTTCATACAAAGTGTAAAATCATCTTAGTTTAATCATTTGCATCATTTTATTTATTAATTTCTTTTTCAGTTGATGTCAACATGAAATTCTGCTGAAAATAATTTGTGTATAAATATAATTATAAGTTTTAATTTAGCAGAAATTATTAATGTGAATTTAATTTAGACCAATTCTTATATAAGAGGAATTTAAGAGAGGATTAGGGATCAAAATTATAATTTTTCTTTTCGTTTGTCCCCATGGAGCACCGATTTTCCTTTTTAAAATATCGGATTGAATGTATTCTTGAGTTGATTATAATATAATGAGTTTGTATTTTAAGTGCAGAAAGAGAGCGCAAGTGCCCTTGTAAGGCGTCGTCCTTCAAGGCCAGGGCTCAGCGAAGGGATGCGTCCTCAAATCAATTAATTAATTGGATGGTGTGGATGATGGATAGCTCATAGCTGGTTTTCACTCTGTACATTTATAATTAACTTTATATGTCTAGATTTAGTATGAGTATGAAAATGAGATGGAACTTATGCTTGTTTTGGAGAAAAATATCTTTTGTAAAAATATAATTATAAAATATTAATGTAGTAAAAAATAATAGGTGTATTTAATGTTAAATATAAAAGTTTGGTGAAAAGATAATTTTTTTCTGTTTTAAGAAAAAAATTATTTTTTTATCACTATAACTTTAGATATTATTTTTTTAATCATAAGGAGTGTGTGTATATGTTACTCTTTTATTTTTATGCAAAGAATGAGATTTTCCTACAAAAAAAATCTTCCAAAAAATAAATGGAGTCATAGAAACACAAGTAGGCCAGATTTATTGCCTAACCTACTTATGCTTTGATCTAGTTTAACTTATTTATTTAAATAAATTAGAATAAAATTAATAAATATGTCTATTTAAATAAATAAGTTAGATATATCTCATAGGCCAATTAAGTTAATCTATTTAATTATTAATATATTTATAAATATAAAAATATTATATATATCAAAGGTAAGATCCAAAATTGAATTTTATATTTTTTATATTTATCAAATTAAAATTTATAAATTTATCCAACATCTTCGTTAATTGACAAGCATTGTTGTATATTTGATACCTAATTTTATATCCTATTTTTAAAGTATAAATAATATATAAATTATGTATAATATTTTATATATGCACTTATGTATATATGACTAATTAGATCATTCGATAATTTTATATTTGAAAAAAATTTTAACTTATTGATATATTTAAAAGTTTATTTATACCTTTAAATAAGTTAACATATTAGATTAAATTTTTTTAATAGATCAAGTCGAGTTTAGATTTTGACTTCAAATACGCCAATAAATCAAATTTAAACTAATACTTTAAAAGTAAGTTTAGATTATTTAAAATAAAATTTAACCTGATTTAACTTATTTGCTCTCCAAATGACACCCTAAAAAATGCATTGCTAGTTTTGTAAAAACAAAAAATTAACATATATATATTATTAGAATGAAATTTTATAATTTGCTTGAAACTATAATCTAAAAATCTTACCATTATAAAAAAAATGAAAAATGACGCATGTCTTGATAAGAGAATCCCAATTATGCTCGGAAATTACAAAATTTATTTTATTATCACACTGTTTTTTTCCTTTATCAAGGAAACATCACAGCATTAGCTGCGTGCAATGCATTTTAGACTTTGGCTAGGATTAACCTCTAGGGTGATATACCATTATTAAAAAAATATTTTATTTTGTTTTACTATATATATATATATACACATACATATAAAGCATTGCCAAGAATAATATTTATTATTTTAAGAGTTGTTATTTTCTTTCTTTATGTAACAACAAAACATATAAATAATATAAAAATAAAATTATTTTATAAAAGATATTTTTCTACGGTATAAATAGAGCTTAATTATAATGATCCGAGTTAACTTTTGTTGGGAAGAAATATGCTTCACCTTTTATTTTATTTTCAAGACAAGAAATAATTCCACTAGGTAATTAAAACCACATCCTAAATACTCAGACAACATCTCGTTATCTTTTTCTAACTGACTTACTGACGGCTGCTTACTCTTAATGCAAATAGTTTCATAATGGAAGTAAGAGCGAATTGCAAAATGCCAAATAACCCTTCTAAGGGATTGCAAAAACTCTATCTACTATAAATATGAGCTGTTCGCTGAATTTTTTGTTCCCAAATTATATGGTATTTATTGACCTCATAGACTATAGACTTTTATAACAACTATTTACAATTCTTTTTCTAACAAAAAAAAAAAATAGTATGATTAGAGAGAAAACTTATAATAAGAAATAATCATATAGATATTGACTATTTTTGGCAAACAGACTATGTTGATTATTAGCCAAGAATTTGACTCAACTGAGATAAAATTTGAAAACTATTTCTGATTCTCAAAAATAGTTAAGTAAATAAAAAATCTTCTTTACAGTTAAGTGCGTCGTTACAATAAACCTAAGTATCACAAAAAGTTAATAAAAATAAATACAATAGTTAATTGATTGAATATGATATCTCTATTTCGTTTCTTCTACTTCAATATTTTTATTGTATTTTATCAATCACAAACTCATCCTACAAAATAGATTAATTATTATTTAATTCATTGAAAAATCGTACCACCATTTATTTAATCGTTTAAATCAATACGTATATTTTCATTACCACTCCACTCAAATATAAAATCATTGAAATTTGCAGTGGTGGCATTTTGTGATATTTGTTCACCTATTCGCATAAATATTACCACTACGGTAAAAATTGCATAATTTTGATGATACCCTTCCTTAGTATTAAAATGACATTCAATATTATTTTAAAAAATTTATTCTTTTTGTATTCATATTAAGTAGATTATCTTCCTGCATGCCATTTGCTACTTAATTATATTTCACCTGTCAATTGCAGACTAGAATCACAGTCTATTTTTGACATATTACAATTCTCGAACATGAATTGTTTTGTTATCTTGAAAAGGAAAAAAAAAACCTTGAATATTATGTCAGCGAATAGTTTCAAAAGAGGAAAATCCTATATGTACCGAAGAAAATGGTGCGAATTGAGTCCCAAAATTCTATTGTAATATATTAACCATTGATTTTTGATATGGAACCCACCTTATGAATTTACCAATTTCATCTAATAGCTCTAATGCTTCGAAGCCGCCTGTTTGGCTCATTTCGTCGGGAAGAATAGGATTACTCTTCAAAAAGACATCATATACAACTGGAAAAATGTTTGTCAATTGATATTTTTGGAATAAAAATTAAGGTATGCTTTCTGCATCTTTGAAGAAAAAGATACATATTCTTATAAATTTTTCACGGTAAGTTATGGTTTTTAATACAAATTTTTGCAACTTCTTAATCAAAAGTTGTAGTTTCTTTATAAAAAAAAATAAAAAAAGTGATTACAACGTATTTATTATATATAAATTCATATGTACTTAGAACCTTCTATAGAATAAATTGTTATCGTAAATTTTATGTAAAAATCTCATTAAATTTTATATGAACTCACAACTTTTTTCAAGCTTCTAGCCATGGAAAGACTCGAAAATTAATGCCTTATTATTTGCTTTGGTTGGCCCAAAGGATTGTAAAAGGACTGATGATTACATAATAGGCATGCATGAATGTAGGCTAAAATTATGTTATGTTAATTTAGGCACAATCCGCTGCTGTTTTATAGGAAAAAAAACAAAAAGAATCCACCCGCACCCCACCCAGGCGATGACGAATAATCATATAATAATATTATATATATCAAAAATAAAATTTAAATAAAAAGATTTGTCCCTTTATTAATAATACAATAATATTATATGTATTGAAAATAAAATTTAAATAAAAAGATTTACCCTTGTGACTAATAATATAATAATATTATATATATTAAAAATAAAAATAAAAATTAAATTTTAAATATAAATTAAAAAATTATTAAATTTAAAATAATAAGATAAATTTATAAAATTTAATTTAATAAATATAAAAAATTCGACACAATTTCTAATAACTTTAGCATTTTTGCTAATAATAACCGGAACAACTTCACTGTAATTCATTGTGTCGACTATAACTGTGAATGTGATTCAGAAGCCGCAATGCTTTTCGTCTCATGCATGTTAAACCCAAAGTTCAAAAATAGCAAAAGCTTAAGCAACGACAAGAGATTCATCATCACCATCCTCAACAGCGTTCATCTCTCAACAAACTCCACCGTCTCTTCCTTCCAACTCCAGCGCTGGCGGCACCGGCGGAGATGGCGGGGGAGGAAAAGGAGGAAGAGATATACAAGGATAATGAAAATTTGTGCGAGCATTTTGAATGCCACAAGACTTAATCGATGAAAGGTCGTAAGCTATAGCAGCCTCTTCAGCAGTGTCAAAAGTGCCCAACAAATGCTTTGCTTTGGTATATGGATTTCTAATCTCAGCAGCATATCTTCCCCATGGCCTTCTTCTAACCGCAAGATAGTTTGAGGATCTCCTTGTGTTTCTTCTATTAGGGTTTCTGTAAATCAATGTGGGAACCTGATTTTCCATTGGGTTACCCATTGATCTATAAAAACTTGAGCTGCCTTGGTTTATATATAATCAACAACGATTTAGGAGGCATATTATGTTATATATAGTAAAAATAAGATTTAAAATGTAAATCAAGAGTTATTATTACATAGAAGATAATTGAGTAAATTTGTAAAAATTAATTTAATAGATATAAAAGACTTGAAATTCAATTTTGAATTTTATATTTTACCTATATCATTTTTGTTAATAGAAATAATACTTATTACACTTTTTTGTGTCGAATTTAATCAACTAAAATCAACAAATATGTACGGAGATAACATTTTATTCAATTAAAGAAAGTGTGGTCTTTGAAACCCACTAAACATGGGCAGCAATAAACAATACTGGGGACAAAGACATTGGATTTTGATTTAAAAATGGGCAGGGCAGGGCCGGTTATATATAATGAATTAAAAAATATAGGAGAGAGCGTATTGATTTGTGTCTCTAATGGATGTATATTCTGCTTCTCTTCCTTATTTTCCTCCCCGATGTGTGATGACAGTGGGCACAATGCGTAAGTCAGTGCAATCATTAATCCCTCTATCACGGTGATTTTCCAATTATACACCTCACATATTCCAAATTGATCTTAATTTAACTTAAATTGTATATTATATGTACAATTGCAAAACAAATTTATGAGATTAAGATGTTAGGATTTGAGGTTAAAAAATGATACGAAGAAATTGATGATACAAATTAAATTTTTAAATTTTCATTTATTTTATAAGATAAGAAGGAATAACATATGGGAGATACGCATTGAATTTCATTATATTTGAAGAAAAAACATCCACATATAAATAAGATAATGTTACAAATTATATGTGACTTTTTTTTATATATATACTTTAAACTATAAGTGGATGTCGCAAATAGGGCTAATCAGACTTAAGTAAAGTGTATTTTTTCTTTAATATAATCATAGCTACTTGCGATCCAACTATTAGATCAAAAAATTAAATTTCCTCCAAAAATAAAAAAGTAAAAAAGTTGATAAGGTGCAAATGTTCAAAGTCTTGTTCCAAGGATATATTTCACGTTCTTGTATATAAACACATTAATAGATAGAAATATATTATCAATGGATTTCCCCCTTATATGCATACTCTGTGCTCTTATTGGTGGAGCATGAGGGGAATTCAAAATTTTTAAAATAATGTATTAGTATTATGTAATAAAAAAATAAAAAATGATACAAAATATTGTACATAAGTTATTTGACCTCTCAAATAATTTTAATCCAAAAATATTTTAGATTAAGGTTATATTTAGTACAAATAACCAATAAGTTAACTAATCATATTAAAAATATTTAACAAAATTAATTGTTAAATTAGTTAAAAATATGAAATAAAATAAAAAGATATGTAAATGTAAATAGATATATGAACTAAATTAAGACATATTTATTTTGAAACCAAATTATATTGATAAAATAAAGATATTTAAAAATATAACTATTTAAAATTTAATTAATCATATTTTATGATATTATATATTTATTTATGAACTTGTTATTTATTTATCATTCAAAACAAGAATATAACTACTTAAAATGTAATCAATTATATTTGTAACATTACATATTTATTTACATACTTGTTTTTATTTATATATAAGATTCAAAATAAATATATAATTACCTAAATTTTAATTAATCAGAAGGGAACTATTTGTCACATAATTATAAAAATAATGATAAATTTTAAAAAAATGAAATTGATAAGTTATAAGTCACTTTGTAAAGCTTATCAAATTAATCATATTTTTTTTAATAAATTAGCATGCTAAACATATTAAGATACTAGCTTATAGTTTATTAATATAATCAAGTTGATAGGTTATTTTATTTATTGAGCTAAACATAACCCAAAATCCTCTGTAACATGTCCTTTAGAAACATGAGAAGGAAGGATTAATAATAAAATATGAAAGGTAAGCAAATTACCAAAAAAAGAGGGAGGAAGGTAAGCAAATAAAGAAGAAATTATAGTTAGGAATCATATGATTTATATGAGAATGAAGTTTTAGTAGAAAATTGAACTTCTCAAGAAGTAATTTCTTATATGAAGATGTTGGGAAATGTTCAAAATTGTTTAGTTATTAATAAAGAAGTAATATTTCCGATAAAATAACTTCTTATCTTAGTTTGATTTAACTTTGAACTTTACAAGAAATATTAATAAAATAGCTACTAAATTATTAATATTGTTATAATACTCATTAATAAATTTTTATTATTTTTAATTCTTTTTCATTAAAATTGTGTATGTAGTATCCTTTGCATCATAATTTTTATTAACTCAATTTTATATTTTTCATAAAAAATTAAATTGATTCATAATTCATAGTTTTATATTTTTTTTATCTTGAAGAACTATATTATTTTGGAAATACATATATTGCTCATCCATCTAATTTTTTCTTTTATTCATTCACATATAATATTACGCATGTTACAAAATTTGTTATCAGTCATATTTTTTATGAAAAAAATGTTTGCTTCCTATTGAATACTAAATATAAATTTAATGAAAAATATTTTTTTCTATGGAAAGATTTAATGTAATTAAATAGTATACATAAATATAAGATTAGTATGGAAATATTAATTGGGCTCTTAAACAACATTGGAATTCCGAGAAATGAAATGAGATTAGAAAAAAAAATTGAAGATAATGTACATTGATATAATATTAGTTTAAAGATAATATAAAAAATAACATGATAAGGGGGAAATTTAGTTCTCATTAATTAAGTTCAGTGAAATAATTTTGTAATTAATTAAATTAAATTTTATTAATTAAATAAAAAGGGAAAAATTATCATTAATTAATTTAATGCACATAATTATATCTTTGTATAAATAAAGAATATATGAAGTAAAATTAATTTAGAAAGATAAGTAAGTAACTTTCAATAAGATATGAGAAGTAGGACTTATTTTCTCCAATTTATAAGATCAAAACTAGTTAAGTAACTTACTTCTTTTCATTTTTTAGTAAGATAGAACTTTATACTATTATTGCAAATCAAACAATTCCTTAGCAGATGTTTAAATGAGAGGTAAGTAACTGAGGAAGAGAAAAAAATGAATATTAAACGAAATTGGAGGATTAATCATGGATTTTCAATCTCTTTTCTTTGCTAATCATACGCTCTCTTTTGTTCCCATGTCTCACATCCAAACTGAACATTAGTGCTCATGCGATTGAATTAGGCCTTCAATGGCCTGCGGCTACTCATTGTGTCCATAGAATAGGATCTGTTAAATTGGGCTTGAAGCTTACAAATTTGTCTACATTTTGCAACATTGGACTTCAGATTTTGGGCTCTTTCGTTCCTTCCACTCTCTCGCTGCTGCTCTTCTTTCTGTTATTTCGAAGAATTACGGGTCGCACCATGCCTTACCCTCTATCCAATGTAAATTAATGGAATAATACTAAAATTGACGATTCGAGAGCTCGTCTATATCTCGGGTGGGCCTTACCAAAGATGATGTTTTCTAGGAGCAAAGAAATTTATTAATATTTTAATTTTTAAAATAAATTTTTATTTAATGTTTAAAAAAATAATTATATTTATATTTTATGTTAGTTAATTTTGACATGATTTTCATGATGATTAAAATATTGAGTGGCTATTGCAATATTGGATATCTACTATTTTTTTTCAAAAGAATGATAAGAAAGATTTTTTTTTTCAATTTTACTGAGTAGAGAGTTAATAGCATGTTGACTCTGTCAATGGAGGCCTCTAAGTGTTGGTGGAGGCTTACTTAAATGTTAGTGTTAAATCTAATTAAATAAAGAAAATAATGATTTAATTAATCCTTAAATATCAAAGAATCTTCTTAAAAAGGATTATCCACCAAATAAGACAACTAGTATTATGGAGGATTCGATCAAGGAGACTTACAATGATTTAATCATAATTCTCACAGTCAATTAAACCGTCCTGCATTATCATATATTATCTATCTATTAATGCATTAAATCAACATCTTCTTACATGATTATTCTAATCACATTTAAAAGGTAAAACTACATTTTATCTTGGTTCATCTTTTTTCATTTAAGTTGATATTTTAAATATTGCAATTTATCCACTTGTACTTTTATTTGCTAATACTTTATCTACCTAAATTATTTTCCATCCCAAATTGAATAAAAAACTTACATGTATTGTGCATGATTTTTGCTTCTCTATATTTTGACTCAATTTTATACCCACTTTAAACTAATTTACCTATGAAAAATCCTATTTGTCATTATCTTTCAACAACCTTGGACTAAATTGTAGAAGAAATATTTCTAGTAGAATTAATTTTTTATGTAATTTAGTTTTGAGTGATTGTCAAAATGACTCAAGATTTGGAAACGTAAATATCACATGCAATGGATATAAATTTTCTATTATATTTTAAATTAAAAATTGTTTAAATAAGTAAATTGTTAGCAATTGAAAGTATTAATAGATAAATTACAATATTAAAATAAATTAATGGCATAATGGTTACATGGTTATAACTAAAATTAACAATTTGAGAACTTGTTTATATCTTAGATGAACCTTACTATTTGAATATCAAAAGTGATCTTTATTAAGATGAAAGGAGAAATTTATTACTTTAATTCTCTATGTGATTCCCCCATGTAATGTTTAAAAAATTTTAATTATATTTATATTTCATGCTAGTTTAAATAAACATGATTTTCATGATGATTAAAATATAGATTGGCCATTGCAACATTTGTTGCTTATTATTTATCTACTTTTTGTATAAAAGAATTGAGGGAAGAAGAGGTTCTACTAATCTAACCAAGCAAAGTGCTAATGGCATGCTAGACCTACTAGCATAGACTCACTGAAAAGTTATTATCATGCCTAATTGGGCCAAAAACAGTTACTCAATTAGTCTTTAAGCGTTAAGAGATTTTCTTGAAAAAGATTGCCTAACAATTGGATGACTAGCATTAAGAGTGATTCAAACTTGTGACTAAAAGGAGTCGTAGTGATCTTATTTGAATTCTCACAACTAATTGAATTAACTTGCATTGGCATCTATTATGTATCTATTAATACATTAACTTTTTACATGATCATTCCAATCATATTTAAAAGAAAAGATTACACTTTTTCCATCTATGATTTTATGCTTTTTCTTTTAATCTATCTATAGTTTTAAGTGTTATAATTTATCCTTTTAGTTATTAACATTTTGCCTATTTAAATTATTTTCTATTCAAAATTGAATAGAAAACTCACATATATTGGATATGATTTTTACTTCTAATTTTGACTCAAATTTATACCCATTTTGAAGTAATTTGTTGTTAGAAAATTTTACTCAGTAGCATCTATTCAGTTACAATGGAACAAATTATAAGATAAATTTTCAATAAAATTAAGATTTTTTTGAGATAATTTGATTTTGAGTGATTGTCAAATTGAATTAAAATTTTGAGAAATAAAGATTACATACAATCTATATAAATTTTTTATTATATTTTGGGTGAAAAATAATTTAAATAAGTAAATTATTAATGATTAAAGTACAAGTGGGTGAATTACAATATTAAAATAAATTAATGGTATATATAATGGTCATATGGTTATAACTAAAATTTACTATCTGAGAGCTTGTTTATATCTCAAGTGGACTCTACTATTTGAATATTAAGACACCAGTAGCATGTTAGGCCTGCTTGTAAAGATTCACAAAGAAGTTATTGTTATGCATAATTAGACCAAAAGGTAGTAACTTAACTAATTTTTGAGTACTAAGAAATCTTCTCGAGAAGGGTTGCTCGCCAAGTGAGACAATTAATAATAAGGGAGATTTGAACCTATGACTAATGAGAATCATGATGATTTTATTTGAATCTTCATAATTAATTAAATCAACCTATGTTAGCAACTATGATCTATCTATTAATACATTAAATTAACATCTTCTAGCATGATCATTCTAATTATATTTAAAAGGCAAAATTACACTTTATTCATTCATGATTTTCCTTTTTCTCATTTAATCCATTTATAATTTTAAGTATTGCAATTTACATACTTATACTTTCAATTATTAACATTTTACTTACTAACATTTTTTTCCTCCATAATTGAATAGAAAAATTATATGTATTGCATATAATTTTTACTTTTCCGAATTTTGACTCAATTTTATGCTCACTCTAAATTAATTTATCCCTAAAAAAATCCTATTCAGTACCTTCTATTTAGCAACTTTAGACTAAATTTTATAAGACAATCTTTCAATAGAATTAAGATTTTTTTGGATAATTTGGTTTTTATTGATTGCAAAATTAAGTTAAATTTTAGGAAAAATAAAGATCGCAAACAATGTATGTTAGTTATCTATTATATTTTGGATAGAAAATAGTTTATTATGTAAATAAATTGTTAACAATTGAAGGTACAAGTGAATAAATTACATCACTTAAATTCATATATAAATGAAATAAAAAAGTACAAAGTATAGATAAGTAAAATATAATTGCCCCTGTTTAAAAATACATAATTTTTGGGCGGGTGAAATTTCACGTTTTTCAAGCATAAGACGACGCCAATGAGTTGGCATAATTAAAATATAACATGCAAGGAAATAAAATAAAAATATTTATAAGATAAAAAATTTTCTATGAAAGTGAGTTATATTTAAGCATAGCGGAAACTTTAGGCATGGCGAATTTACATTTTCTAAATAAATTAGTCCACATGTTTGATGATACGGTAATATTTTATTGCATCTTAAGCAATTTGCTTTTATCAACTTTATTACTTTAAACATGTTGTGGTATTAAAAAAACCGGGGGGGGGGGTGATTGTCAACATGGCCACTCTCATAAAAATATGCATTTTTTAAAATGAAATATTTAGAAGAAAATTTTATAACTAATGTTCAAGGTAGTTGGCTTCTGTCACAGCCTATATAATGACGCACAAATTATTTTGGCCAATCTATTTTTCAATTATTTTTTATTGTATTAATCACTCGTCTTATAAATTTATATATTAAAAATCGTATAGAAATATTTTTTTTTGAAATTAGAAATTAGCTTACAATCATTTTTTAACTGTAAAAAAAGTGGAGAATATAACTGTATTGTGGCCTGGCTTCTGTTATTTTTTTATATATAAATCAAATAAAATTTGTCTATTTCCTTCATTTATCTTTTATTCCACATGTCACTCTCTTTTTTTTTTAATTTTCCTTTGAAAAACAGCACCCTCTTATCAATTTTTTTTCTCTTTTATCTAAATCACTTTTATATTATATAAATATACAAATAATGAATAATAACATAATAATTATATAGTAATAAAAATAAAAAATATATTATATTATATAAAATTATATATATCTTATATTATATATAAAATTAAGGCAATTTAAATTGATTTATGCCCATAATTTTACTAATTTTTTCTCTCTATATATTTTATTTTTCTTTTACTGATTTTCTTTCCTTTTCTAATTTTACATTGATTGCACAACGTGTTTCAAACACATATAACAAATGTGTTCTTCTAATTTTTTATTTTGTTATTTTTAATATTTTTTTAAATTTATATGTTGAGTTCAGACATAAGCAGTCCTACTTTTTTATAAAAATCTTATTAATTTTCATTTTCCTTTTCTTTTTTCCCCATATTTTTATCTTCTTTTCATATCAAACAAATAAATATGTTTTCATAATTTTTCGTTTTGATATTTTTATTAATTTTGTTAAGCTAATTTGTTAAGTTCACAAATGAATATTTTACTGATAATCAATGCTAGATTTTTGTTCTATTTCAGTATTTTTACTCTTTTTGCTGACAGATTAGAGCCAGAATTTGTAATATATGCGTAGAGTCATATTAGGAAAATATTTTATATATATTGAAAAATTAGATATTTGTATCTTGAATAATTTAGGGTGATCTTTGATTGATTTCGTCAGGTTAATTGATTATAATGTTCTTGTATATAAATAGACATCGATGTACTGAGCAATTTGATGATGCAATTCCCAAAAATTTTAGTGTCGGAGCTCTCCTCGGGGGCCTCTCCTCCGCCACGCCTGTGTCACCTTTTTCCATTGAGTCTTCTGATCACATCGATTCATTTACGCTGGCAATAAAAGATTTGTTTGTTTCCTATTTTTAAAAATAAGAAAATTAGAAAAAGTTTTAAATATTTTTTAAATTTATTTTTATAATAATTTTGCAATTAAATAAAATTTTAATTTTATTTACTTCAACTAAATATCATTTATTTATTTTTAAAATTTTTTAAAAAATAAATTTTAAAAACAACTTTTAAAAATAATTCTTAAAAATAAAAAATAAAAATACATCTAAACACACAAAAAAAAAATTCCCTTTTTACCTAGGATAAGTCATGTTCGTTTCTTGTTTCAAGTTTTTATACCCTACCAAATCAAGTATTTCTTTTAACACTTCATTGCTGCTAGTTAATTTTGGAACCATGTATGGAGCGTAAGAAATTAAAGGCATATTTTTTTTACTATTTTTAAAAATAGAAGAATTTTTATAAGAATTTATTTTCAAAATTTATTTTTCAAAATTATAACTTTAAATGTATAACATGAAAATGGAAAAATAAAAATAATTTTTAAATTTTCTTTAACTTGTTTCCTTATTCTAGATATCACTTTTATATTTTAATGAAATTTTTTTCTTATTTGCAATTTCTACCACCCTTTATTCATTATTCTGCTTCAATTAGAAAATAGTTTTACAAAATAGTTTGAGAATAATTTCTAAAAGTATAAAAATAAAAACAAATTTAAACACACCTGTTATTACTCAAATTCGATTATGATTAGTGTGAATTCTATTATTCGATTTCTACTAGCCTTTTGATATTATTTATGCCAGTTCCACCCACTAAAAATACTTATTTCCGTAGTAACTCAAAATTTCATTTTTGAATTCTTTTGAAAAAAATTGATAGAATCTCTCCTATTTGAGAATAATTCCGTTTATACTAGTTCATCTAATTTAAAATAGTTTTACAAAATAGTTTGAGAATAATTCCGCTCATACTTTTAGAAATTATTTAAATCTTTCTAGGCAAAATTCATCTAATTTAAAAACTAACTAAGGCTTCGTATATTTTATCAAAAAATATTTTCTTACATATATGCTAATGAATGAGTGATAAACAATTTGCATAAATGATTATAAAAAATGATATCCAGAGGCACGATAGTGGAGGAAATCAAAAAAATTTTTTAATTAGAAGTTATTATTTCAAAACTCTTCATATTTCATATTAAACTAGTAAAACACTTTCTTCTCTCTTAACATTTAATAATTATATTTTATGAAAACACTATCTATTAGAACATATAGAGCCCAAATGAAATTTTAAGTTATCAGGATATTTCAATTATCATGAAGTTTGCAAATAGTTGTTTCCATCAGTCGATCATCTTGTCTTTAATATCACAGATACAAATCACAGCATGATCAACGAAAGGCCTACAATTTGAAATTGAAATTATTACTGCAAATTTTCTGTTTCTATTTCTCCCTCTCTCTCTCTGGATTCTCCCTCATTCTGTATCTCTCTCTTTCTCCTCCCTGGGTGTATTTTAGAACATTCTGAAGCAATGGAAAGCAAGCACTGCTTACTTTGCATAAATGAAAAAAATAAAAAGCAAACAATTTTCACTTAGCAAAGCAAGAAAAGCAAGCATTGATGAAAAAAAGGCCAAACAGTATTCACTTAGCAAAGTAAATGCTCAAAGTCAAATAGACTATAAATAAATGAACACAGCTATAATGAGGGAATACCTATAACTGCACTCCAAATGAGCTTTACTAGCCTTTTGATACTATTTATATTAGTTCTAAAAGTATAAAAATAAAAATAAATTTGATCATGATTGGTGTGAATTTTGTTATTTAATTTTTACTAGCCTTTTGATACTATTTATACTAGTTCCACCCACTAAAAATCTTTATTTTCGTAGTAACTCAAAATTTCATTCTTGAATATTTTTGAGAAAAATTGATAGAGTCTCCTCTATTTTTATACACTTTTCAAAGGCTACACATCCTAAACTATAAAATCTGTAGTTTTCATAAATACGACAACAACACAAAATACGTATGCACAAATTCACAACCTTAACAAATATATTTATTCATACAAACATTAATAGTTTCACTTCTAATCTAACAATCAAAATTTCTTAGCCAGGCAATTTTTTATTCCTATAGATACAACGAATCTTGAATGCACTCATCTTACTTTAAATATAGAAATTAAAAAAAAAAGAATGAGTTATAAGAATCTAATGAGCATATATTTACTATAACTAAACTTAAAATCCATCACATAAAACAATCCAATGCTAATTAAGTTGTAAAATAGAAATAATTGCAAACTAACTTCCTAAATTCTTTAACTCATGATACAAGTCCTTGAGTTAACATACTTATCTACACATGGCTCAAATTTCCTATTTTTACATCACAATTAATAACAATCTTAACCATTTAATTTGCACATTACCATGACCGTATCACATGCCATCTATTCTGAGTAATTATTAGAGTTTTAAGTAGCTAACAAGGCTTAATCACACATTAAATGGAAGTATTCCAAATCAATTAGATTTCAATGTCATAACACAATATATAGTAGTCTACACTAAATAAATAAACATGCACCCACCTTTTAACTTATAAGTCAATCTTATATTCTACCTACTTTTCTATCCTTCTTCTTTTTGAGGTAACCTTATACTCTACCTACATTTTTATTAGGAATTTTCCATCCTATTTTCACATTATCACCCTTATCACATTTTACAATTTCAATGCCGTTCATAGCATATTTCATAGTATAATTTATACACTAGAATTTAAGCTTTACATATCGTAATTAAAATCCAATCATGATACAAAGTAAATAAATCATCATTATAAATCACTTCTAAAACATGTAACATTAGTTAATAGCAATAGGTTGCCTTCTCGGTATACCCAAAAGTATCTACTCACATTGTAACATTAAATAATTAATTTATCATCACAAGCTATTCTCAATTAGCCAATAGTAATTAATAGCACACTAAACATAGCCAAACAACATTCACTCAAATGAATGTCCATAATCGTATCACAAACATTAATTCCATATCTCTTTTGCATGGCCACAAAGGTTATTTAATAATATTTTATGAGAACTATATATATAACAACATTTATTTATATATTATCAATATCAATATGTTAACACTACTCCAAACCTTACAATAAATTGATCAAATTCAAGTATTTAAATTAATATCTCTAGAATTTCACATATGTATATGTATATGAGCTATGCAATTAATGAGAAAAGCATCACATATAACATTTAAACAAAGCATGTTTAAAACATATATTTTAGTATGAGATATATACTCATTTGGTTTTGCTTAGACTTTCAAGAAGTCCCAGAGTGTTTAGGCTTATCCTTCTTTTATCTTTATATTCACAATTTTTACAAAGATAAATTATAAATACATGGGTAGTACTTATCTCCTTCATAAATCTCATAATTCCAAATTCAATTCATGATATACAAATATTCTAGATCATCAATTGTTTATATTTTCTAATATTAGCTTTTAAAATCAAAATATGCCATAACATAAAGATTTTTGAATTATGACTATATAAGTAAAAATATTAAACCTCGATGCCATAAAAAGATTATATTCATTCCAATCTATCACTTTATATTATCAATTTCTTATATTTTTTTAAGCTTATCACCTAGATGTTGAAAATTTTCATAAATAGATTTTTTTCTAAATCAAGTATAAAATAATCAAAATATTAGAGTTTTACACTCTTTAAAGGACTAAGTCTTATTATATTATAAGACTATATATTTTATTCTTAATATTTTGAACTCCACTTTAGAGAATCAAATTTCACACTTTAGAGACTTTCTCTTAAAACTCAATGATCTAGGTATGTTCTAAAAATATCATTCTAACATTCATAACATAACATTTTTATATTTTCAAGTTATTATCATGTTTTTCAAAATTTGTATAAAAATGCATTTTCCTTAGCTCAAGTCTAACTTATACAAGAATATTAAGGTTAATGACATAGAAATGCTTTAATTATATCATCCTATCATTCTGTAACATAAAAATCCTATTTTTCAAAGACATCATCATATTCTCCAAAACATACATAAATGCATTTTTAAATTTTCTTCTCTCAATTGAAAATATTAGGATTTAGTATTTTAAAAGAACTCTACTTGTATTGTTTCAACACTAAATAACATAAATTCTTTAATTTCAAAGCACTATTAACCATTTCAAATATATGTATATATATATATATATATATATATATATATATATATATATATATATATATATATATATATATATATATATATATATATATATATGTATAGTTATTTCCTAAATCAAACTCCAATAAGTGTAGAAATTTTAGTATTTAGGGTGGTTACCTCTTTTCAATAAGGTTGCTAGCCATTAAGTAGTGGTAGAAGCTTGGAATTTTGTCAGACAAGCTTGGAAGAAGCAGTATCTTTGCCATTGTTCCTATCACAAGACATGACCCTTTCTCATTTATAAACAACTATTGGGTAAAGATGGTAAGTAGAGGAGAAGTAAGGGGAGATTAGCAATGACAAAGGCAATGATTGAAAACTCCAAACCTTGTACTAGTAATGAGAGATAGCTCTGTGTGTGTGAGAAAGAGAGAGAAAGAAAGAGACCAAAGAGTCATTTTTGGAAGAAAGAAAAAGAAAAAAGGTTTCAAAAATAAGAAGAAAAGAAAAGGGTGGTAGCCAAGAGGTATGGTCAAATGTATCTCATGTGGTAAGCTTACTTTTTAATATTAAATCTTAACCATTCCTTTTATTTAGTCATCTCGTCTTATTTTAGAATCTCAACTTCTTATTTTTAGTTAAATCTAATCTTCACCCTCCATTTTTAATTCCTGAACAATCTTTTTCAATAATTTTATTATAGTATGGTAAATTTAAAAGGCTCATAAATAAATATTTCAAGCTTTCATAATTTTTAAAAATAATTTACCATTTACAAGCATTTATTTTCATAAATTTTTGCACCTATATTATTAAAATTATTTTTAACTTATGGGAAAATTCCTATAAAAACTATTTAAGCAAGTCTTGAATCAATACTGATTAAATAAATATAATTTGAGTACTATCATTAATATCATTTTGATACCTTGGATCTTTTAAAAGGAAAAGAAATTTGAAAGATTATCTAAATAAATAAAATTTCTTTATCTTCTTTATTTAAAATAAATACTTTAGAACATTGAAATTTATAAAATTTTAAATATTACCTCAGGTTATTACAATACCTTAATTCTTTCCTAATATTATCACTTGATCGTACAGACTTCTAATCTAAAGTGTAAAGAGTTTCTTTAGTTCTTATTTACTTGGTATAAACAAGAAAAGAATATTACATCTACAACACATACTAGTAACTATATAGCCCATCTATCTTACTCAGGATCCTTAGGACCTTGATTTCTTGATTCAAGAGCTTCTAATCACATAGTCAATAAAAAAATTAATCTTTATTTACTTAATTAAATTGCACTAATAAATTTTTTCCTATTGTTACTTTAGTCAACTTATCTAAACTATTATCTAATGTATTGCTTAGGAAAATTCTTTTCTTTTCTTTTTACCAGTACAATTAATACTTTATATACCTAGATGCCTATTCAATTTGATTTTTAGTAGTCCACTTACATGCATTTTTAATTGTTTTGTGTCCTTTGCTATTGATTTTTTTTCATATAAGACCAAAGCATATAGATGAAGATTGGCACTAGGGTAAGTAATGAGAGCTTTATTACTTCTAAATAACATTTCTAGCAATTTGTGCTATTATTAGATCTTTTAAGCTATTCTATTATCATTTAGGTCATCCTGGTGTTAGAAATATCAAGAAATGGTTCCTAATTTTTTATATTTAAAATCTTTAAATTATGAGTTGTACTAACTTGTTAAGCATTAACATAATTCATTTCCTGATAAAACTCATAATTAAGCTCAGCTTTTGTTTTTTTATCATTTATTATGATGTTTCGAGTCATAATTGTGCCATTTTAACTTTGGGTTTTTGATATTTTATTATTTTTATTTATGATTACTCTCATTGTACTTAGTTATATTTAATGAAAAATTATTTCAAGTTATTTTCAAAAGAATTTTCAATAGAATGGCATTATAAAAAGAAAAACTATCATTTAATTGAAATTGCATGAACTTTTTTATTGCATATAAAATTAGGTGATGTTGTACTTATTGCTTGTTATTTAATTAATTGTATGTCTTCTCCTATTTTACAAAATTAGGTTCCTCAATCTATTATTTTTCCAAAAAGAATCTACATACAAGTTCCCTTTTTGTATTTTTAGATCTATTTGCTTTATTCTTGATCTTTCTATAATGAAAGATAATTTACTTGCCAAATCTATAAAATGCATTTTTTAAGAATACTTAAGGCTACAAAAAAATACATTGTTATTCATCAAATGAAATGAACATTTTATTTTTGCTAATGTCACATTTTTTTCATCTTTTCTTTTTTTCCTTTTCATGATAGAGTCCATTTTAGTGTTTAATGTTTTACTCATTCCATTTTTTTATGTTATGCTTGTATCTCCTTTACTTTTATAGGATAAACCTTTCCTTACTTATTAATGATGCCTTTTTCTAACTCAAGTTGTTGAAGGATCAGCACTAGCCTAAATTCTTAAAAATGAACTTACAAACTCATTCCTTATTCCAACTTTATCCTTAACATTTGATTTATTAGATAGTTTTGATGTTATTCTCACTATACTTTGTAAAGTTAGCTTTAAGGATGTTCTTTGTTAGGTTTTTACTTCTAGAACTCTTTTCCTCATTATTAGAATTTTACTTTGAGTTTACTTTAGTTCCTCTTTCTTTCTTTCTTTCCTTTTCCTCCACCATCACTTCCCTTTTTTCTTGTTTATTTTCTCCCTTTTGAATCTTTGTCCTTCCTATCATAAATCCCTTGCATGTCAAATTCCAATTTTCTTTTCATTTTCACTTTTTTCTTCTTTCTAGCTATGCTTCCTTTTCTTTCTTCCTTTGTTTTACTTGAACTTATAAGCATTTTATTCTCTTGATTCTCCACTTCATCATAAAATTTTCAATTTTTGTTAATGGTGACTTATAGACAGAAGGTCAACAACATTTCACCTTTTTTTTATTTTCATTCTAATTTTAGTGGGCATTGTTTCAAACTTCATTTAAGAAGTCATCTTAAGTAAGTAATCCAATGGAAAGTGTGAATTTCATTTTTATATTTGATTCATGCTTGGTTTCTTAATTATGGTATCTCTTTGTTTATGTTTTTATAAAGCTCCCCAGCTTAGATGTACTTTTCCTTCCTAAAGGTTTTTTTCTTTATCTTTGCTCACATAGCAATTAATGTGCTTACTTGTGCTC
Source organism: Sindora glabra (assembly GCA_020226215.1). Taxonomy (NCBI): domain Eukaryota; kingdom Viridiplantae; phylum Streptophyta; class Magnoliopsida; order Fabales; family Fabaceae; genus Sindora; species Sindora glabra. The sequence goes on from CM035228.1 coordinate 90,652,103, forward strand.
TCAAAAGATTTATGCCTTGTGAATTAAATTTTTAAACCTTTTATTCCTCACCTTGCATCTTATTTCTTATTTGATTATTCTTTTCTAAGTGTCTCTTTAGTTTTTAGTTTTATATGAAGTTTAGTTTTTTGTATTTTTTTATCTAGTGCATTATATTCTATTTGTTATTTGTTTTTACAAATATGCCTTTCTTATATATTAGTGTCTGTATTCTTTTTCTTTATTAATGAAATTAGTTCTTGGCCTAAAAAAAAGGTACTCATTCTATATGAAGTTCATATCTTATTTATAACTTTCATAACTACCTTATTTATCTACATTTTGCCATGCATTTGTTTATGTTTTATATTCTATTTCCATTCCCAAAATTGTATAAGAAACTTTCTCTCACCAAGATGGCATTAAGCAATGCTTGAATGATGGTAACCTTACATATTGGTGGTATATAAGATTTGGTTTCTTTATCTTCTAAAAAACCTCTAGTTAGATGTTGTTAGGTGTATACTATTAAAGTTAATCTTGATGAAAAAGCTATCAAATTAAAGGTTTGACTAGTGGCTAAAAGTTACACTCATATTTCTAGCTTAAATAACGAGGACAAGTTCTCCTTAGTTGCAAAAATTACTTTAGTCCACATTATTTTGTTTGTGAATGCCATTCATTATTGGCATTTGCATCTATTGAATATTAAAAATGACTTCTTAAATGGAGATCTTTAAAAATGCCATTCATTATCTAAGATTTTAACATGTAACAAAGTGAAGCTAATCATTATATTTATTTTGTCATTCTTTGAATTTTGCTTCCATGTATTTAATTATTTATGTTAGTGATATAGTAACTACAAAAAATGATCATAGAAGAAATGGTTAGCTTAAATAATATTGATTCCATCACTTCTAGACTTAGGCTGTGGGGAAGCTTTAGTACTTTCTTACCTTGAGGTGGCTTAATCTCATTTTTGTCAAAGGAAATATGCTTTTGAAATCTTAAGTAAGATAGACATGATAAGCTCTAAACTAGCATATACTCTTATAAATCCAAAAGTTAAACTTCTAGTAAATCAAGGAGAGCCTTTTATGGACCTGAAATGATAATTGTAAGCTTATTGATAAATTAAATTATCTCACAATCATTTGATTTAATTTTTTTTATTGTAAGCATAGTGAATTGATTTCTCAACTCACCTTGTGAAGTTTATTAGGGATGTTATGGTATAGATTCTTAAATGCAATAAAGGAAATTTAGGAAAAGGGTTATTATATATGAAGATAAAGGGCACATTCAAATTGTTAGATATTTTGATGCTAATTGGGCTCCATCTCCAAGTGATTGAGATTTTAGCTCTAGTTATTGTATTCTTATTAAAAGGAACCATATTTCATGTAAAGGTAAACAAATAAAACATGATAGTAAAATCCAGTTCAAATATTGAGTTTTGGGTCATAGCATTTACCCTATGTGAACTTATGTGGATGAAAAGTTAATTCAAGAACTAAAGTTTTATGAACTTAGGCTCATAGAACTTGTTTGTGATAATCAAGTAGCATTGCTATTGTATCAAATCTTGTTGTCCATGAAAAAATCAAGGATACTGAGCTTTATTATCATTAGGAATAAGGATGACAATTTAACCTATACTTAATAGGTACCCTTAGCTTTTATCTATTCGAGTACATGTCTAAGGTCTTGAAAATAGATATGAGTATAGGTAATGATTTTTTGGTGGGAATTTTATTATGTGCAAATACAGGTATGAGGACTATACTATATTACCTTACCTCCCTATACTCATATTATATAATATATAATTAAATAATATATAACAATGTATATTTATATATAAATTATTACATAACAAAAAATTAATACTACAAAGTTTTTAAAGAGAAAAATTAACAAAATAATTTATGTTATTCTTTATTGTATTAATATTATTATAATTTTCAAGTAACTATTATTTTATTAAAAATAATAAGATATATATAAATACAATAAATATAATAAGATATAGATAAATTATAGTTGAATAGATAGAATAAAAATAATTTGATATTTTTAATTTTTATTAAAAATTATAATAAGATATAGATAAACACGCATCATTTAAATAAAATGGAGAAATCATAATGAGGATAGGTATTGAAAATTCTATATATGATGGAGAATGGTAGAATATTTTAGAATGAGAATGAGTGTTGAAAGCTCAATCCCCTGTCTATATCCTTTCCATTACTTTTCCTAACTATCATTTTATATGTGAAAAGATCACCTCAAAGGAAATAAATATTATTTTTGTAAATTCCCATGATTAATTCGGTTAATGTGTTCACTAAGTCCTTCCATGGTCTAAAAGTTAATTACATATGTAATAAACTTAGTGCATATGATATATATGTTCCAGTTTAAAGTGTAATATTGAGTAACATTAGGAAAATAGTTTGTATATATTAAGGAATAAGTTATTTTGATTTTAGAATGATTTGGGGTGATTTTTGATTGATTTCATTAGGTTAATTGATTGTAATCTTATGATATATAAATAGACTTCAATGTAGACATATATATGTACACATGAGTCGGGCAATTCATAAGGCCTCCCAAAAGGTTCAATTAAAAAAAAAGGAATTTGAATCCTTTTTTTTATGATTTGAATATTTATTAAAAATTTTCTCATAACATAATTAAGATTCAAGTCGAATTTGATCCATAATAAAATGAAACGGCCTAATCTAATTATATAGATTTATATTATTATTATAATTATATTTTATAAAAATAATTATATTTAATTATTTTAAAATAAAAAATTAATTTGATATAATTAAATATTTTATATATTTAATTATTTTATTATCTATTTAAATATTTATTTTCATATAAAAATCATTTTTACTTAAATTAATAATAAAAATAAAATACTCATATTCTCAAGCCTAGCCTCAGGCCATATATAATTTCAATAGAACTCGAGCAATTATATTTAATGTAATTATATTTGAAAAGTTTGAATCGAAACACAACAACTCGATCCATGAATACCCCTATAATGTTTGAGTAATTTGCTCATGCAATTCCTAATAAATTAAAGAGAAAAATACTCTGACCTCTCCTGAAATATTGAAAATCTACACAGACCTTTCCTTTGTTTTCAAAATTTATACAAATTTTTTCTCTATTTTTAAAATAAATAAATAAAAATATACAGACTTTCTTTAAAGTATTAAAAACTTACACAGACTTTCCTTCTAACTTGTGTAAGTTTTGAAAATAGAAGAGAAGCTTGTGTAAGTTTACAATACTTTAAGGGAGGTTTGTGTATTTTTATTTATTTATTTTGAAAACAGAGGAGAGGTCTGTGTAGATTTTAAAAATTAGAAGGGAGGGTAGAGTAATTTCCTCTAAATTAAATGTTGAGTAGTTCGCTCATGCAATTCCTATTAAATTAAGTGTATGTTTGTGTGTGTGTGTTTTGTTCTTGGATACTCGAGTTTCTATGTATTTTTTTATCTGAAAAGTGGTGACTTGCAATATTATTTAAACAAAATAAAATTATAATTTGTTACTCGTATTAAACCATTTTAGATTATTTTAATTATAAATCATATATTTTTATTCTAAATTTTAAGTTTTATTCCCTGCAACACAGAATAAAACTAGTTTGACATAAAGGTAGGGAGAACGTGCTGGCGAGACATACTATAGAAATGTGGTAGATAACAATGTGTAGGAACAAAGGTTGGGTAGCTAAGAGTTAGTACTATTTTATAAGACTTTGGTTAATTAATTATTGGATGCATTAACAACTGTCTAACTGTGTACGTAGCTAATATTCAATATTGGTTAGCTGGTAATTTTGGATGTATTAACGACTGAATTAATAGAACAGAGAGTACGAAAGTGAGCTGTCACATTGGTTGGCCATAATAAACAGGGAATTTTGTGTTCGCCGTCAACAATCAAACAAGGATTAATTAAGGAATACGGAAAATGTAAAATGCCGCATCCAATTATGCAAAATTTAGAATCAATAGCAGTTAATATACTTTAAAAGTTTTGTGTCCTTTACTATATCCAAGATTTGATTTATAATTTTTGTTTGTGCACGTTCAAAAAAAATTTAGAATTAACAAATACTGTCTATTAAATTTATTATTTTATTAAATTATATAATTTTTTAAACAAAAATTATAATATTATACTATATTAATTTATCTTATTATTTATTAAATATTTTCTATATTATATAATTAATAAAAATTAAATTATACATATAGAGTTTTAATTAAATAATAAAAAATGAGTTACAAGATTATATAAAAAATTATGAAATAAAATAATATATTATAATATTATAATATTTATTTAAAATTTTTTTTAAAATAATATAATTTAATAAAATGACTAATTAAGTTGATCATAAATTTTAATTTAAGTTTTGGAAAATTTTAAAAAATAATTTTTAAAGTAAAATGAGATAAAATTCGAAAGGGTAACCAATAATTGATTGATTCTAATAGACTGAGTTTCAAAGTTTTCCACACTTAAAGAGTCTAAATTTAATCCTTGGAGATTCTATTGAGAGGAATTTTATTGTTTGTTTTTCATATCTGTAAACATGTTCTTCGAGAGATGGGAGCGCATGTATGCTTCTTTCTTGCTTAACTAAGAATACCAATCATGTTCGACTATGGCTTTTATATAGGTGTTGTTTAAAAGCGAAAATAATTTATACTACAACAGTTTTATAAAAATTAAAATTTTAATGCAATTTTTTACTTATATTTTGATAGGATTTAAATTTGATCCCTTCACAATATAAATCAATTTTATATTATATATTACCTATATACTTTGATATTATTATATTATTAAAAAATTATTGTAATTCTCTTACTATTGATAGAACTTTTCGATTACTCTTATTTTTTTAAGATATGTTATTTTCATATTTACTCATAATATAAAATATTTTATATTAATAATATATTAAATAAAAAAATTATTTTAATATTAAAGCTAAATGAATGATAAGTTCTTAGAAGTACTTTCTTTACTTATCGAGATATAAAATATAGTCATCACCAAATATATATGTAGTCGTATAAATAAAATTTCTAATAGAAATGTTTTCTTTTGGAAAGAGTGTGTCGTTCAAAAAATATAACATTTTCCAAGAAGAGCGTATCATTGAAATATGGTTTTTGAAAACGTAACAATATGATATTTGATTCAAAGTAAAGATTTATAAGAGTATATTTTTTTTTCATATTTCTAAAAATGATATATTTTTATGTTTGGTTCATACCTAATACTAGGATCTGGATAATTTTTCAAACTTATCTATGTCAAACTTTTATTACCCACTATAATAAACCATCTTTTTAACAAAATTTTAAATTAAGAACTTCACAGTACCTAACAATAAAAGAATTTTACATGTTCTACAGATTTTTTATAAAAAATAAGTTCATTTACCAAATTTGTGATTCAGTTTTGTTAACATGTTCTCCGTAAATTTAAACCTAAGGCATTATAATTCATAGTAGGCCAAAAAGTGTTTTTATGTCCTAACCTTTTACTCAAATAGTCATTTTGTCTCTTAAAATTTTATTTTAAATAATTCTGTTCTCCAACTTTAAAAAGAATATTTACACAATTTCACATAATTCTATCTACTTTGGTAATAAAAATTTCTACTTAAAATTTGAAATGACTTGTTAGTGGACACTAAAAATTAGGGCGCAATTACGGACAAGAACACAATTTTTCCGTAAAAAGACAAATAAATTTATAATTCTTTCTGAAATACATTAACATTATAATTTTCTTCCCTTAAAAAAAAAACTATGAAACCTAAGAGGAAACCTTCAGCCCACCGAAATTGTTTGGATTTGAAAATTAAGGTTGATAATTCAATTATTAAGAAATTTAAGTTATATAGACTAAAATATTTTATTTAGTAATAAATAGATAGAATTTATAAATTATTTAAATATTATAATAAAAAAATTTTCAAATATCAAATTTGATATTTTACATTCAACCAAACAAATGTCATTTTATAAATTTTATATTTACTCATCAAGTATCATATTAACTATTATTCCTAATTTATGAAAATTAAATAAAATTATCTATTTTCAATAAAAATTTTAAAATTTTTAATATTTATTTAATATTTTATCTAGATACAAGATAAAAGATTTTGTCAGTGATTGTAGAAATGACTATACATTGGCGGACAAGGGAAGAATTTGTGGATGAAGAAAATTTGCCTCATTTATTTATTTTACATTGAGCTATCTTCACACCTTTTTTATTAGGAATGAATTTAATTTTTACCTTGGACGAAAGCAATCAATGATAAATTCCTTGTGACAAAAATATATCCAATAATCAAGCTCAGTCTTTAATGAATTTGTCACACATTATGGCGGGATTCTCTTATTTATTCTTCCTTCCACTTAAAATAAGGGTTTCTCCTTACTATAAAAAAGTTATATTAAAAATTTATTTTGATTTTTATAAAATTAAATTTTTATCAATTTTATTCATGATTAAAAGTTTGTACTAATTTAATTTTTGTAAAATTAAAAATTTTAAAATTTTAGTCCTTTTATAAAATAATTCAATATTCTATCTCGTATATGAAATGACTAAAATTTAAAGTTTTTAATCTTATAGAAATTAAATTAATATAAATTTTTAGTTAGGGATAACATTGATAAAAATTGAATTTTGTAGGAATCAAAATAGGTTTTTGGTAAAAAAGATTAATGAAATCTTTTTCCTTACAAATTCTAAGAAATGACCATTTTAAGTAAAATATACTGGACTTATTTGTTTGACTTGTAACAACGATATTTTAACAATTGAATGGTATGTGGAATTAGAAAGACGGTTCCGCGATTTAAATCAACGATGGAAGCGAATAAGATTTAAATAAAAAATTTAAATCAATTACATTTAATTATGTACAAAAATTAATATATAATAAAATTCATATATATATATATATATATTCAAATTTGTAATAATTAAGAACTAATAAATGTAGTAAATAAAAATTATTATAAATTCAGTAAGAAGTTTAAAATTAACAAGTTTTTATAGTTATAAGTCACCATTGAATTTATCTCTCAAAATTTTATGCTGCAATTAAAAAATTACAAAAAATAAATTATAAAAAAATACAAGTCAAAGTCTAATTAAGGAGTTATTTTGGTTGAAGTCCTATTTTCTTCTAATTTATTAGATAATCACTAATCAAACAACTTATCTCCTTCTTATTATTGCAGTGAATTAAACAAGCCCTAAGCTTAACTACTATTAAAATTTAAATAAGTCATTGAGTTTGTAAACTTGGATCTACAACGTAAACATGCATCTGAGTAAAAGTAATAAATTTTTTAAATAAATAATGCCTTAAAAGATATTTTGTGCCTAATTTTATAAAATTCTTAATAATTGAACATGATAAACAGTAGTTATTTAAAATAAAAAATATTAAATTACATAATAATATAAATTTATCGCTGTCACAAATTTAAAAAAGTTGATTATTAAATTAAAGAAGGAGAAGAAAGTATAATAATAAAAAAATAACATCTATAATATAATTATGTCATTGGAATAATATATTAATTAAATAATATTAAATATAATTATTTAAATTAATTAATTAATTAATTAAGTCACGAATCACCAAAATGGTTGATCTAATAACATTAATTTTTACTTCATTTCGAAGGTTATGAATTTAATGTAAAAAGATATTAATTTAAAAATCGGAGAATTCTTCCCCTACTGAAAACTTAAGAAAGCACCTTTTCTCTCTCTTTCCCTTCAAGTAGCATTAAAAAACAACAAGTCAACCCTATAAAAACATTCTAAAAACACATATTTAGTTGAAGTAAAAATTTTATATGATTAAATTACCAATAAAAAATCTTATATAACTTATAAAATATTTATTTTGAATATATATATTATGTGCGCTAAAATTTATATGTACTTATTTATATTACAGATAATATAATTATATTAAATTTTTCACTTACTGACTATTTGTTTTCATTTTACCATTCTAAGTTTTAACAATAAAACCTTTATATATGTATAAAAAAGATATACATATGAACTTTATTAAATTAATTATATTTTTAAAAATTTTATAATTTTTTATTGTAATTTTTTTATAAAACTTTGAATAATTTATTTGTTATAATCTTTATAAATTTAACGCTATATTTTTATTTGAATTACAGACATAATATAATATGATAGTGTTAAAATTACTACTTCCTCACTACTTGTTTTGATTTTATCATCCAAAATCGTCACAGTATAACATTTACATATTTTTCAAAGAAGCATGCATATATGATCTTTGTTAAATTAATATAATTTTAAAAAATTTCAACTTTTTTAAAATCTAAATAATTTGTGTGACACAATCTTTATAAATATATTTTTATAATTTTTCTCATAATTTTTTTATAATTGATTTAATGTTTCATAATTTTTGTATTTAATTTTTTTAAAAAAGAAATATCTTAAATCAAAATAAATAAAATTTCCGACATACATCCAAATAAAAATATCACTTATTTATAATCAATCCAATCCTAGATTAAAATTTCCGTTTCCGTCCCTGACCAAAGGAACACAGACATTGCACATTATCTATTATAGTGTAATTTACAATTTATACTAAATAAACTTTTTTAAAAGAATTTTTTAATATGTAAAATTTATTTGATTTAGACTTCTAAGGTGGGAATTACCTATGAGTCAATGCAAAATATGGAAGGGGACCACGTGACAGGCCCCTTCCAGTCAAAGAAACATATCGCGTGAGGGAAGCATCTAAGTACAGCAAAGAGCTCCATTATTTTTTTCCTCTGATCTCTTTTGGTAATCACATTTCTAACGCTTGCTTCCTCTACGTAGTTCATCAAGACCAGATTGATTATTGTATAATTTTATCTTGTTTTTCTCTGGACTTGTCCACCTTGAAATAATAATAATAATAATAATAATAATAATAATAATATACTCTGTCGGTAAACTATTTTACACGTTTTTCACAGGATTAATTTTTAAAATATTTATTAATGAGTTATCATCTTATTTAGAGACTAAACAAACAAAATTATTTGTGAGCAGTTTAAAATTAAAATTAGTTCTCTAAAAGTTGGGTACAAATTCAGTTTTAAATGTGAGTTTAAACAAGCTAAATTTAAATTTTATATTACTTATTTGAATCAAATTGTTTGTGAATATAATTGTTCAATTTTAATTGTTGATTTTTTTTATAATTATGCAACATTATTGATGAATTTGATGATGAAAAAAATTTTTATACTGTTAAGTAAAGTGAAATAATAAAAATTTGGTGCTTTGAATATTCATGAAAGATAAGTTTTTGTAAGTGAAATAATAAACTATTCACATAAGACGAAACTGATATTCTTTACGAGCTTGAGCTCAAATTTAAATATTCCAAGTGTAGTGGAATCTTTAGGTCAAATAACAAAATGTTCAAGTAAACTCATGCAAACACATTTAGATTTGCATCAAGCCGAACTCAAAGTTTGAGTTTAAGCTTGAACATTTCTATGTTGAATGAATTCAAGATTTACATCCTTGATCTTGTTAATTGTTACTAAAACATCACACTAGTTTATTTTTTAATCTTTTTCTAGTACAACTTCGAAATGAGGTTGTATAGATTCTTCCTCATGTAATTTTTGTATAATGTAGACTTGCATGATTTTATAATAAATTTACATGAAGTTATGTATTGTGTTTATATTTTTTTAAGAATTAACGTATGACTTGCATTACAGCATCTTAAAATATCATTATATTTACAAATGGTGACTTAAGTTCCATAGTTGCATAAAACATGTGAAGTATTGCATTGATGTATGACTTTATTGCATCATTAATATAAGGACTTGCATGAAATTGACACTGACAATAAGGAATATACTTGATGACTATAGCAAATGCTATTATGTTTGAAAGTGGTGACATAAATTTGACATTTGCATGAAGTATGAGAAATATTGTGTAAGAGCATGACTTTCTTGTATAATGTTTGTGTGAGTATGACACTACCAATAGAGAATATGCATGATTGTGGTAATAGATGACATTATATTTGCAATATTGTCAATGATTTATTGATAAAAATGTTTATGTTTGAACCTCTTGAGGTTACTTAAAATTAAATTGATAGTATGATTGATTATGTATTAAGTTATATATGAGGATGATTCAATATTGAATAATTTATTCTTTTGTTTTCTTGTTTTATTAGACTATTCACTCATTAAACCCTTAATTCATCCCTTTATACTTTATTTTGCAAATACATAAATTGAACCTCTACCACTACCTTCTTGGAGCTAAACTATTTGGAAGCTCATTTGGTTTAGTTGTATAGTAGCACTAGGTATTTGTATGTAAAGAGTCTTCTAAGGCCTTATTTTATGCATAAACTTAGATAGAGAACTTGAATATTACATTCCCTTTCTGAATTAGTTAGAATGGTTTATTCTTAACTTAAGAGGGTTATAAGTAACTTTGACTTCCCCTTACTCTATAAAACTTTATTAAGAAGTGAAGTGTTTCCTTTGCCAAATGTTATCTTTCTTCTTATTCATATTTCATATTAATTGTACAAAATTAAGATAAGCAAACTAAACAAAGCTGGTGGAAATTAGATAGTAAGTTTCATGCTTATGATGATCAGGTTCATGTTATAACAAAAACTAAACATATATTTTTATTTTTTCAGAGCAATTGATATAAAATTATTTTATTTGTATAAATTTTGAATAATTATTTAGCTATACAAATATAGGATGTTTGCTCCACACAAAGTTTGATTTCATTTTACTATTTATTTACATATAATGATACATTTATATGATGCTTCTTGATATTGTGTTGTGAATTTGCAAGAAAAAAATTCAATAAATCCATATGAAGATAATATTATGTGCAAAAGTTCAATTGAAAGAATAATATATCAAAGGAGATAGTTTTTTCTTATACTTACAAAAGGATTATGATAGTTGATTCTAACAATAAATTTGATCAAGTAGTACTTGATTGAATTTTTAGTAGAGGTATTAACTCAAAGGTCTTGAACAATATTTTTAACAACCAGAGTTAAGTTCATTATGCACTTTTTTTTCTTCTTAATCATGATTTTTCCCATTAAATTTTCTAAATATTTTTTAAAAGGTAAATTACTCACTAAAATAATAATGTACTTCTTTTCATTGGATTGTTTTATCTTGGTAGAGAATTTAACAAAGAATATTATTTACAAAATAAACATCCAAATGAGAGTATTATAAATATTTATTTGTGCAAATATCCATAAAATATTCTTGATTTATCTATTAGTTATTACAATTAAGATTTACTCAATCTCTAATTATAATTAATAATAAATAATTATCAATAAATGATAATTATTGATTAAAGATAATTACTATATTATCAATTGTAATAGCCATCACTTGGTGCTTATAGTTTATAAATACTAAGAGTTTTTACACATTTATAAAATAAATAAGAGAAAACTTCTCTTATATTATTATATTCTATTCATTTATTCTTCTATTCTCTGCATCTATTTATCTATAATTTTAGTTGATTCTCATAACAGTTTCTCTTGTTATAGTGGTGAAAGACCCTTATTTTTATGAGAAGATAGTTTTAAGGTGGGAGAGATATAGTCCCAATCTTTAAAAAATTTTCTTTTAAAAATACACACACACGCGCACCCATATATATATATATATATATATATATATATATATATATACACTCTTCTTCCAAATATTTGCTTCTAGCAACGCCTTGTATATTATTATCATGGGCAAATTGCGTTTATCTATCTTAAAATTTAATATAATTATATTTATATCCCTTTATTTTTAAAAATATTCACCAATTATTTTTATAAACATTTATCTTCCTTCTCTTATTTAAATGTATACCTACCTTCTCTACTCTTAATAAATAAATGAGGTGAAAAAAACTTGTAACTAAATGATAAATTTAATGCATGATAATGTTCGAATTTAGTTTATCTAATTCTTAAAAAATTATTTTAAATATTATATTATATCATTTTAGTAATGCAATATATTTCAAAAATAAAATTTGAAATAAGATTTTAAATATAAATTAAGAGTTATTATTAAATATAAAATAATAAAATAAATTTACAAAATTCAATTCAATAAATGTAAAATAATCGGAACTAAATTTCAAATTCTATTTCTTTGCCTATATCATTCTTGTTATCAATTAATCATTACATCTAAAACGTACGGTTTAGTTGCACGTACGAAAGATGTCAACGTATTTCATGGATATATAAACAAAATATTCCTTTTTACCGGTCTATCTTTAGAGCACTCACATGACTACTCATTTTAATTTTACAGATAAAATGTATTTTAAATTTATGGTTCCAAATCCATCTAAGCATGGCATTGTGCTAAGTTCTGTACCGGGCATTGTAATCCTTCCTAATAAATATTGATTTTTTATGGAGTTATAGCAGTAATTATTTAATAACTACCTAATTAACTACCTTCTAGCCATCCCATTAGAGAAAACTCTCCTATATAAAGTATACATCAAACTTTCATTATTTAAATTATTTTTTCTATTACACATAAGTATCGAAAGTTATCCCATGAGCTATGCTCGACTTCTCTTCTTTATATCTTGTAAGGACTCCGAATTGAGGAATTTTTTTTTTACTTCCTAATATAAGTAATTTGGTAATATATTGATACATCATTATAATTGACTCTAAATGGGTTCTCTTTAACAATATATAGGCTCTGCTTTTTTTATTAGAAAATATTTCTGTAAAATATAATTATAAAAAATAGAAGAAAATATTTTACTTATTTAAGATTAAATATGTAGAATTTAAAAAAAGTAACTTTCCCTATTTTAAAAAAAAATATGCTTTTCTCCATTTTTAAATTTTTATGTATCATTTTTTTAGTTCTTAATATAAATGATATGTCACCCATTAATATATATATATATGTAAATGACATTTTTTTACAAAAAATATTTTCTAACAAAATAATAGAATCATAAAGTTACATTGGGATGTTTTAGTGGCTCTATCTCTCCACTATCAACATTTTTAAAAGGAAAATATTATAAGTATTGAAAATAAGTTTTGAAATTCAGTTCCAAATTTTTTATATAAATTAGATTAAATTTTATAAAATTTTCACATTATCTTGTATTTAATGCCAACCCTCAATTTTCATTCGAAATTGAATTTCGATGCATTATTCACTTAAGTATATGATGCTATCCTAGGAACTCTGTTCCACTTCCCTTTTTATTTTGTAAGTACTTTGAATTAAGAAAAAATATTTCCCTTTTCAAACTTTTACTCAATAATACTTAATTAGCTACCTTCTAACCATCGGGAAACTCTCCTCTATAAGTATAACGTATGTATCAAATTTTCAATATTTTCGTTATTCATTTTTATTATACATTATTGACTTAAGTATTGGATGTTCCAAGAACTCTATTCCATTTCCCTTCTAGGTACCCCGAATTAAAAAAAGAAGTTTTTCACTTTTTAATATAAGTAATTTGGTAATGTACCAATATATCACTTTAAAATTGATTCTAAATCAATCCTCTTTAACAATATAAAGTTATTTTGGGATGTTTTAATGGTTCTATCTCTCCACTATAAACATTTTTTTTAAAAAAAATATTATAAGTATTGAAAATGAGTTTCAAAATTAAATTTCAAGTCCTTTATATTAATTTGATTAAATTTTATTAATTTACCAAATTATTATATATTCAATGCCGCTCTTCAATTTTCATTCGGAATTCAATTTTGATGCATATAGAATTACTCTTTTAAAAATGCGTCTTCCAACCATGCATTGTTCTGCGACATGTATTTTTGTATCGATGCCAAAAAATGACAAAACAATCTTAAAAGGCAGCTTCGATAGTGTCATGCACACCGCACGGAACACAAACAAATAAATTATAGAATAATATCAATTTGTGGAATGTCTTTTTCGTAACAAGTATCCATACAGTGTTTAGGCTAGTTGTCTAAGATTTAATAATGTCTGTTTCTTGAGATACCGCAATGTGAAATACTGTGAAACGATTTTATGTCAACAGTGCAAGGAAGTTAATCTACAGCCTCACTTATTCATATATTTCCACATTATCAAAGAAATTTTTTTATTATCTGTAAAAATTCTTAATTATTTTTATCTCACTTTACTACTTATAAATAATAAAAAAAGTTTTGTATAAAAATAATTCAAATTTAACGCCATTGCACTTTAAAGGGTGTGTATATTAAAAAAAAAATAAAGGATGTCAAATATAATTAAATTAAATTATAAAAAAGTTAATATAATTTGTAAAAAAACATATTTTTCTACCGAAGTAAATTCCTTAGTGGATAAATATAATATAAAATGAAATAGCATTGCTATAATACTATAATAGGCCGACCTCTTGTTTCATATTAACCAACGAATTACAAATAAAGTGATATCATGCAATGGTTGCTATATATATCATCACATCATGACATGAAGTAACATATTAAATTATGAAAAATTAATTCGATATCCTAAATAATTCAAAACCCAAAAACGTTAATCTTCATTTCAAAATACACAGTTAATCTTAAAATCGCAAATCAGAAGATCGTGAACTCTAAATCATAAAAAATACCTAAATCCTAATATTTCATTCTTTAAAGGCTAAACAATCAATTAATTAATTTTATTTAACAAAATAACAGTATCATTTATTATTTGCTCATTAATTTATACTCATTTTAGAACACACATAAGATCACAAGAAAAGGACACAAGAAGAGTGTATTTACTATAAAAATTATTAATCTTTAATCTGTATTAGGTGTTGCTATATATATATAAAATTATATTCCACATGCTCACATGCTACGCATTTCGATGAATCTCTTTGCCAATAGGAAACTTGACAGAAGGTGGCCTGGATCAGAGAGCTGTGGCATATAATATCCATAACCAATGTTTAATCAATTGATTCACGTTTTTAAAATATAATTATTATATTCGAAGATCCAACGTAAAAAGAAAAAAAAAGGGAGGAAGGAACTGAAAATAGTAAAGAAAGACTCCGCAGAAACTAAAATAGCCAATTGCATTAAAAGAAAAAAAAGAACAAAGGTGGAGGATCTTTGATCTATATATATCAGCTGAGCTTGGTGAGTTGAATTCAAAGAGTTTATAAGGAATATTTCAGAAGAGTACGTAGAACAATGGTGTTAGGGAAATTCGGTCTTCTTCTACTTCTCTTCGGTTTCCTCTATCTTTGCAAAGCATATGGCAAAAATGTTTATTACGACTTTGTTGTAAGTCCATTCATTTTCTTTACTTTCCTGTCTTCCTATCAAACTATGCATGAGTTAAGGCTTACTTAAAAATCATGCACTAAGTTGCTGTTACTATCGTTTGATCTGGTTGGCAGCTGTATGAGAAGAACTTCACCAAGTTGTGCGAATCAAAGAGCATTTTGACTGTGAATGGTAGCTTTCCAGGGCCAACTATTGAGGTTCGCCAAGGAGACGTCGCTTACGTCACAATCCACAACAATGGAACCTATGGCGTCACCATTCACTGGTAATGCTGCCCCCAAGGTTTCTGTTTTCAACGTCGTGAATTTGAACTCAAAATATTATCTCTATCAAGTAGCTTTACACACAAATTCAAAATACTACATATGTGTGTTAATTATTACTATATATATATATTGTGCTTATTAAATATTTTGAATTCTCTATTAAGTAGCTTTACACATAAATTCAAAATAGTACATATGTGTATTAATTATTATTACTAAACATACACGCATGTACATGTACACATATGCACATATATATATTGTACTTATTAAGTATTTTGAGTTCTCTAGTATTCCGGGTTTGAAAATTTTTATTCTTTAACGTCCTAATTTCAAACTCAGAATATTATGTATATATTGAGTAGCCTTATATACGAACTCATGGCATAAGTGTGTATGAAGTGCTACTAAACAATAAGATATATGGTTGATTTTCAGGCACGGAGTAAGGCAGCCTAGGGATCCGTGGTCAGATGGGCCGGAGAACATAACGCAATGTCCTATACCGGCGGGGACGAGTTTCACACAAAGGGTCAATTTCACATTAGAAGTAGGAACTCTTTGGTGGCATGCGCACAGTGACTGGTCACGCGCCACCGTACACGGTGCCATTCTCATATTACCCAAGAATAAGTATCCGTACCCAAAGCCAGACGGAGAGGAAATCTTTGTCATTGGTAGAACTCTATAGTTACAGCCAACAGTTAGAGATAATTTCATGATCTTGCTGTCAGTCTTTACAATGGATCTAATATTGGTTTATTTTGAAATTTTTTGCATTGTAAGGCGAATGGTACAAAGGAGATGTAATGGAAATTATAAATACAGCCCTAGAAAGTGGTACAGATCCAGAACTTTCAGATGGTTACACTATCAATGGCCAACCTGGAGATTTCTACAATTGCTCTAAAGGTACAAAATTTATTTTACCGAAGTAAAAGAAGCGAATATATATAAAAAAATGTGAGCAAATATAAATTGAGACGTTAATATATATATATATATATATATATATATATATATATATATATATATATATATATGTGTGTGTGTGTGTGTGTGTGTGAAAATTATAAATATAATTTCACTTGATCATAAAAAAGGTGTGTGTGTGTGTGAAAATTATAAATATAATTTCACTTGGTCATAAAAAAGGTGCGGATGCGGATTATTTAACCTTCAACTAAATGTACGACATATGTACATCCAAGATCAACGGTTATTGTTCTTAGTTAATATTTGTGAAATTTCTACACAAGCATAGAATTAGTTATTTACTATAATTTAAATATCATTTCATCAATGTATAATTTTAAAAATGAAATTAATAATTTTGTCAAAAATAAATATATGAATGTATATATATTAAAATAGAAGGATAAAATTGTAATTGGACTTTATCTTGGAAGGACATGAATGTAATTTTACTTCGAATACAAAAAATATTCTTACAATGGAATCTAGGCAAAATAAAGGTTCTATGTTATTAGCTGGAAGCGTACAAAATGTTAGTTATATTTATATCACTTCTGTTAAGGTATAAAATTACCTTAATGAGTAATATTAGATATATTTTATCTCTTTGTCTCAAACTGCCACTTAATTATAAGGATTTAAATATAAATTCGATCCATTATTATTGTAAATCAATTTTATATTATTATTCATCTATAAATTGATATGTCAATAAAAAATTATTAAAATTCATTTATCACTATAGAAAGTTCTAAATTATTATTTTGTAATGATATATCTTTTTTCATTCATTAATAGTTTAAAATATTTTATTGAATTAAATTTAAATTCTAATAAATATATATATGTATGTGTCATTTAATTTAAACATATCTAATTTATGTGATATCAACATGTTAAGATTTGTTTTCTGTATAAGCTCTTAGTTTGTAACCTATAGACAATAATTTTCATCTTTATTTTTCTGTCACTGCCATTTTGTGAAGTTGGAATTTTTTTTATTTTCCAAAAGAAAAGTTATTTTGTTTATTTTTGAATAATTTTTTTACATTAAGATAAGAAAGTCAGATTCAAAATATATAAAACAATTTGACTGTTAATTAATAAAATATATATTTTACAGTTTGAAATTTATGATTATCTTTGTAAAAAAATATTATTTCTAAGTAAGGTAGCAATTCTCCTTAAAGAAAAAATGGTTTACAAGATTTTGAAAATCTTACACGGTATTCTGTACGTTGCCACGTAAATTTGTTGTCATCATTTTTTAGTCCAAACTATGTCAAAAACCTTCTTCATTTTTCAGTCCTTGTCAAAAAATGCCCTCAAGGTTTTATATGATTATCTGTTAATTTCAATATTTTATATTTTCGCCCGATCTTCAATTATGTAAGTTACACCATCTAAGATGTGCCGGATATTAAAAATTCTACTAAGGCTGCATTTGTTTGCTTGGTGGGGAATTTTTCTTTAGAAAATTATTATTTGTATATATATTAATGAAGAAATGATATATCACTTATATTAATAATTTAAAAAAATGATACCTAAAGAAATATGATAGTATATGAAAGTAATTTCCTTTTTAAAATAGAAGAAGGTGCTTTCTCCAAATTTTTTAAATCAAATATTAAATAAATAAAATATTTTTATTCTAATATCTTATAATTATATTTTATAAAAAATATTTTTTGTTAAAATAAATGGAATCTAAAAGATCATGTTATGGTCCAATTTGACATATTAATAAAGAATCAATAATGTTATATGCATCTAAAATGAGACTCAAAATTGGGTTTTATATGTAAATTAAAGTTTGTCATTAAATATTTGATGGTGGAGCAAATTTATACAATTTAATCTAATAAATATAAAAGATTTAAAATATAATTTCAAAATTTATTTTTAATATATATATATATATATATATATATATATATATATATATATATATATATATATATATATATTTATAACAATGCATGTAACATTTTTGTTAAAGAATTATATACTCTGGCAACTGCACTTTATTACCATAGAATCGGAATTTTAGGACAAAGTAAATGCTTTTCTTTGATCAAGTGTTGGAATTGCCATACGGGAAAGATTACATTAGTAGCTTTAAATCTTTGCATATTAATTTGTTGGTCCAACTATTTTCTATTTTTCTTTTTCTGAGATGCGCTAAATTGAGTAGTTAAGATAGTATACTAAAGTTAGCACACAACAACGAAACATTCATTTTATTTAGATTATTTAAGACTACAATATTTGTGGTTAGAGATCAACTCTGTGAGCTAAAACATGTTTAGATATGTTAGTTTCTAATAGTGTAATAGCATTCAATATTATTTTAAAAGCTTTATTTATCATTTTATTTGGAGTTCAAATATGAAATTTTACATGCCTATTAAATAAATTATCACTCCATTTGATAAAAAATGTGTTTAGAAATAAGGAAGATGTTTACTTAAATAATATAAGCGGTTATTGTGGAAAAATCGAGTTGATCAGAATAATTAGAACTTTATAAACCATTGATTAATGAGAGATTATTAGACTAACATGTATAAAATTTGTTTTTGAATTTTGTAGAGACAACATTTCGGTTCTTGGTTGACTATGGAAAAACATATCTATTCCGAATAATAAATGCAGCTATGAATGAAGAGCATTACTTCGGAATTGCCAAACACAACGTCACTGTGGTCGGGTCCGATGGTGCCTATCTCAAACCCTTTAACACAAGCTATTTGGTGATAACTCCAGGTCAAACATTTGATGTTTTGGTCAAAGCTGACCAAACTCCAGATGAATATTACATTGGTGCTATTCCCTTCCATGATGGCAATACTGCCTCTGGCAATAATGACTCTGGCTTTGACAACACCACTGCCACTGCTATTCTTCAGTATTCTGGCAATTACACTCCATCTCCCATTATTCCTTATCCTTTCTTTCCTTATTACAATGACTCTACGGCTTCTTTCAATTTTACAAAGCAGTTGAAGGGCCTTCATAGTTCAGTTCCCACAAATGTTACCAAAAGGATTTATATGACTGTTGCTATCAATGAGGTGCTATGCCCTTCTGGTTCCAATTGCTCAGGACCTGACAACAACATGATAGCTGCCAGCTTCAACAATGTTAGCTTCGACACCCCAAGCATTGATATACTACAGGCATACTATTGGTATGTACACACCCCAAAATTATACTGTTAGTCGTAATTTTAAATTGCAGTCTAATCCTCTACAGTTATAATCTAGGGGTATGGTTCATTAAGTTCTTTTGTCAATTTTTCAAGAAGTATTTAATGCTGTTTAGTTCATAATAAGAATTACAAATTTTAGTTCGAATTACTTGTTACTCAAGAAAAGGTGGGTGTCATAGGAAGTTGAACCTTTAGAAAATTCGACTTTCTCTGTTTTACCAATTTGTGTTCAACCAAACACAATCATTTACTACTTCTCATGAAGTTACCTTTCTCATGTAGTTATCAATCATTCAAATGGACTCGCAGGTGCAGAAATCTAATAATCTTCTTGGTAATTAATCTTAATTTGTGAATAAAATGTTTGTATGTAGGAACATATCCGAAGTATTTGAGGAAGATGTTTTATTGAAGCCACCGCATTATTACAACTTCACAGGAGATGTGGGAGACAATACAACAGTAGCGAGCACAGGAACGAGGGTGATAATGCTTGACTACTATGACACAGTAGAACTGGTATGGCAGGGAACCAATGTGATGACCCCAGAAAGTCACCCAATGCATCTCCATGGGTTCAGCTTCTATGTTGTGGGAATTGGTTGGGGTAATTTCAACAACGAGACTGACCCATTAAATTATAACTTGGTCGATCCACCTGAAGTTAACACAGTTGCTCTTCCTAAGAGCGGATGGGTTGCTGTTAGATGGGTTGCTGATAATCCTGGTACGTTTTCTTTTCCACAATTATTGCAATTAATATTCCATTTATTTTGTAATAAAATATTTTTCGTAAGAAAATGCTATTTTCATATATATTGACAAAAGAGTGACATGTTATGTATATTTATAGTTTAAAAAAAATTACCTAAAGCCATAATAATGGAGAATAGTAAATTTCTTTATGAAAAAGAGGAATTTAATTATTTTCTCTATATTCATCATATTTAATATTAAACAAATAAAATATTTTTCCTCATTCTATCATTTTATAATTATGTTTATAACAAATATTTTCTGTTAAAATAACTGTTAAAATAAACGAAGCTTAAGTCCATCAGTTTTGAAAATTATGCCAATAAAGTCATCCTAAAGAGTACTAATTTGAATA
The DNA here is from genome assembly GCA_020226215.1 of Sindora glabra. Classification (NCBI taxonomy): domain Eukaryota; kingdom Viridiplantae; phylum Streptophyta; class Magnoliopsida; order Fabales; family Fabaceae; genus Sindora; species Sindora glabra. The sequence continues at coordinate 90,673,129 of CM035228.1, forward strand.
AATATTTGCAGGAGTGTGGTTTATGCATTGCCATTTGGAGAGGCATAGCAGTTGGGGGATGGATGCAGTTTTTATTGTGAGGAATGGGGGCACCAAGGAGACAAGTATGTATCCACGTCCTTCATACATGCCTCCTTGCAATGCCACTTCCTCATGAAGCTAGCTACCTAGCTATTCATTGCATCAATCAGCTTTCTAATTAATTATGGTTGTAATAAAGATTATAATTTTCGAGAGAGCTTTAATTTCTTGATATATTGGATTATAATTCATTCCTACATTTTATGTTTCAACATTATTCTATCAAAATTAAAATTTCGGTATAAATATCAAATCATAAACGGGTAGTTCACAATTCAAACATTAGTTGGCGGTAGTTGAAACAAGCAATGGACTTTGCTAAATTTGAGTTAACACTTGCTTAATTTGACTTTTTTCATATTTAGTTATCTTAAATTCTGGCAAGAATTCGCTTATTCAGCTAAATGTCTTCAATAAAAACCTTATTTTCGCTTGCCTTTTTTAACTCCTATGCAATTCGATCATATCTTTTAAAACAATAGACAAATAGATAACTAAGATACGGATTTATTTATTTTTATCAATTTTAAAACTAATATTTAATTTTATTTACATCATATTAAATATCATTATTTAATTGAATTTGAGTCAAATTCAAATTAAGTTCAAATCAAATTTTAAACATTTTAAAATTTGTAGTATTTACTAATTATTGTTAAGTCAGATCGAGTTAAGTTTTCAAGTTTATAATAATTAATCAAAGCAAATTTCATACAAGCAAATAAATTTTCCATGGTGTTTCCCACAGAATAATGACTGGGGGAAAAACTCTAAAATTAACTTGTATAAACCGAAAACTCTAAAGTTACCAAATAAACTTCATGATAATAGAAACACAACAAATTAGCAACACAATAAGTTTCTTTTAAACCAAAATTATATGCACAAAATATTGCATGCTAGCTATGAAACATAAAAATTATATAAATTAAAAACTTATATAGAATAAAATTATTTATGTGTATCCGACAGAAATATGAAAAATCATATAATATTTAAAACCTATAAATTAAACATCAAACACTAAAAATATGATATGCCAAATATTATACACACCCAAACAACAATAAGATTTTCTTAAACCAAAATTATATGCACAAAATATTGCGTGCTAGCTATGAAACATAAAAATTATATAAATTAAAAACCTATATATAATAAAATTATTTATGCGTATCCGACACAAATATGAAAAATCATATAATATTTAAAACCTATAAATCAAACATCAAACACTAAAAATATGATATGCCAAATATTATACACACCCAAACAACAAAGTAAAACCATATTCACTGCAACCAGAACATCCTCTCCGCAAGCAAAGCGCATGACAAACTTGCTGCATTTAAGATTCTTATATGTAAAGAGAAAAATACTTTATGCAACCGTAACATCCTAAAAAATTTAGACAAAATATTAACTAAACAATCAATAAAATAATGGAGAGCATAGAAAGTGCTATCAAAAGCTAGAACGAACGTTAATCAATGGCAAAGGAACGACGATGAGTGGAGAAGAAGAGAAAAAGGTGAAAAATTAGAATTTTGACACCGGAAGTCAATATATAATAATTTTCTCATGGCATTTACCACGGCAATGGCTATGGGTACTAATATAAGATTGCCTTTTATCATAGGTTATTTTAGGATATTGACATCAGTTCCTGTACGATGTATATATATGCATTATTGTAAATTTCGTGCATTTAATGTTAGTTTTCGAACTGACGTTGGATAGAGCTAACAATTATAATAAAATTGATGTGTTTAGTTGTAGAATATTCAATAATTGAAATATGACGTTCAGTTTGATTTAGTCAATAACATTGATAATTGATAAGAACTTTTTATGAAAACATCAGTTGTTTTAAATAATCAGTATCATTTACAGGTTTTTTTTTTAAATTCTTGAGAATTCTCCTAAATCACACTATTTTTAAAATAGTATCCAAACCTAATTATAGAATTTAGCTTCGTATTACTATGCAACTTAATTACAAAATCTAGCAATTCATATTACAACACAAGCAATAACAACTATATTAAAACCATAAATTAATGTGTCTATGGTCAAAATCAATATTCCAAATACAATAAATTGAAAAAAAATAAAGAATAATACATTTATTTTGGTTCAAATAGTAAAAGATATAAAATAAGATAAAGTTTTAAAAAATGAAAATAATACCTTTAAATATTAAAAAAATAGTTACATTCTCTTCCAATGACAATATAACCATTCACATAAATACTTATGAATTCTATCATGGTAAAACAAAGGTACAAGGATGTCAGAATTTATGTTATAGGTGAAACATTAATACAATAAACTTCTATTAAAGAAAAATTTATTACTTGACTTTTTGCATTAAACTGGGACAGTATCATATATTGTTTGGATTGCCTATGTCATTTTGGTCCCTTTTATAGAAAAACTCATTAATTTACTTTTGTAAGAAGCCTTTTCTTGAAGAAACTCCTAAATAATGAAATCAAAAATAAAAAATCCAACCAAGTCAACACAATACATAACAAATAAATCTTCTTATTTGGGTCTAAAGGAGAAACAAACCTTAATATTGAGATGAAAATTCTAGCAAAAGTGAACAAATGGTTCAACTTAAGCAAAAGTGATCATTTATGTGAAAAAATTTTAGCAAACCTTTTGCTTATGAAGAAAAATCAATTAGTTGATTACCTTATAGGGTACTCCTTGTAATATATAATTACAAATCAACATTCGAGATAGGCTTCCAATTTCAATTTCCACTTTCATTTTCTTAGGTTTTGAAAAGAGAAAAATAACATAGTTTAATATTTCACATTGGTCATAAACTTTTGATGTTTTAATTTAATGATAACTTTGCTTTTCCATATCGGTTGTATAATAAAATCAATAAGGAATTTCACTTCACCAATTTACTAGTTTAACTCCCTAGATAACTTATATTACTATTTTACATTGATTATTGTTATAAAATCGATGTTGTACATTATACACATCAAGTATTAATAAATAATTAATGTGATATATTTTTTTATAAATAAAGTGTACTTCTATTATTGCCCTAAAGTCAAAAACCAAATTGATTATATAAATAGCAAGGTAAACATACTTGCTGGTGTAAAAGAGCACTGCCTTTTAAATAATATTAGATCATACAACAATGCATATAAATAACTTTCATAATGCATGTAAAGCAATATTTACATTTAAAAGTAATTTCTTACAAGCATATCATATATACATTTTTATTTACAATTAAATTTTATAAATTTGCATTTGGGAGTGTCCTTCATGCTAGTGCTTGTATTTCTTTTCATACATATGTAGTCCATTTCCTTTGAAGGTTGCTAAATCTATTTGCACTATAGAGTTTTGTGTTACCTTGGAAAAACTATAAGTTTACATATAATACTTGATAAAAAGATAAAACTACATGTTTTTCATAAGTATCAACCTAATTAAGATTCAAACAAATTACTATATCAAGCCTTTCATTACTCTTTATGTGCTTAACCATAGTAGCTATATATTTACACACATAGTATCCATACTCTACATTGTTGATTTACTTGAGGCATTACAACAAACTAATGTAAAACAATGTCAATTTCATATAATGATGATCAATCACTACATTAAGTATCCAAACATTTACAAAAATGTTATCTTCATTTTCACCTATTCAAGGTTGCTCTTGATGGTGGAGCCTTGTATCCTATAGTGAACGTTTAGTGATGTTATCAATGACTTCTTCCAATCTTGTTGTAGTTTGCACCCTAGCAGGTTAAGCCAGTATATATCAATATCAAAGTAAGATAATGAATGAAAAAATATAACTAAAATTGAATTAAGGCATATCTTTGTACTCGCATGCTTTTCATAATATAGTACCATGTAACATTATTGCTTCTTATTCATTTCCATGGTCTTGTTAATGTATTGGTTTTGAAACTTTTGCCTTATTCCTAACTCCTACACCTTGTTTGGATTTAGGAAATTGAAGTAGAAACCTAAGTTCTTCTTTTCGGCAATTAGGTCCATCAGTTTTGAAAATGATGCCAATCAAGTACTCCTTAAGAATATTAACTTGAATAATAAATATTTGCAAAAGTGTGGATTATACATTGGCATTTGGAGAGGCACAACAATTACAGGATGGATTTAGTATTTATTGTGAGGAATGGGGGCACCAAGGAGACAAGTCTCCTTGCATATATCCATAACCTTGATACATGTCTCCTTGCATATATCCGATTGCTTATAAAGCTAGCTAGCTATTCATTGCGTCAGTACGTTAGCTTTCTAATTAATTGTGATTGCAATAAAGATTAATCAGGCATAGTCTTGGTTTGATTGTACTAGTTGATCAACTTTTTGAGAAAGCTTTAATTTCTTGATATATTGGATTATAATACATATGTATGTTTTGTGTTTCAACATTATTCTCTCCCCAGTACTAGAATTTTAGGATAAATATCAAACCAAAAATGGGTAGTCCCCACTTTAGATATTGTTTTTTCCAAAAGGTGGTAGTTGAAACAAGGACGGAGTTTTTGCTCAAATTCAATTAATAGTTGCTTAATTTAATTTAGTTCATACCTATTTATATTAAATTTGAGCAGGAGATTATTAGCATATTTAGCTAAATGTATTAAGTAAGAAAAATTTTTATTTGACTCATTTCACTCCCAAGCAATTTGAATATATATTTTTAAAATAATAAACAACTAAATATTATAGGCAACTAAAATTTTAATTTATTTTTATCACTTTCAAATATAATATTTAATTTTATTTACACCATATTGAGTATTATTAGATATTTAATTGATTTTGAGTTAAACATAAATTACATAGAAATTACATACGGTTATTACTAGCATTTAGTTTTAGAAAAAAGATTAAGCATATTTTTCTACGTAATTATCCAAAAGTAAATTCCTTTGGGAGTAAATATATATAAAATAAAATATGATTACTATATAGCCCGACTTTTTGCTTAAAATTGAGGAACTGAATTACAAATGAATCAATGATATAGTGCATGCTTGCCATATATATCACCACATCACATGAAATAACATATTAAATTATGAAAAATCAAAAGAATTAAAACATTAAACCCTAAAACCTAACATTTACTCATAAAAAAAAAAATAACATTTCAAAGTTTGATATCTTAATTCCAAGCCCAAAACGTTAAATCTTAATTTCAAAATACACAAGTCTTAAAATCTCAAATCCAAAAACCACAAACTCTAAATAAAAAATTAATACCTAAATCCTGATATGTTCTAAAGTATAAACAATCAATTGATTTATTTTATTTAGCAAAACAATAACATTATCATTTATTCTTATTTGTTCATTAATTTTTACACATTTTAGGACACATAAAATCACAAGAAATGGACATAAGAAGAATATCGATTATAAACATTATTAATCTTTAGCAAAATATATGAGTCCTACACATTTGCTAGATCAAAATAAGTAAATAATTACAGTGAGAATAATATTCCTTTTAATCATGAACTTCAAATCTTAAAAGTTTAATTATCTTTATTTAAAGAAAAGTATATAGATTAAATTATGCTTTTCAAAATAACGTATTGATAATACTTAATATAGTTCAATGGCCCAAACCCACTTACATTATTTGAGGTGTCGAAACCAACCTTGATCCAACTCGACATTTTCCTAAAGTAGGCCGAATGGTCTGGCCCAAATTAATCGGCCCTCTATGATTGATCAAATTGGTCATACAAACATAAGGGCCCCACATATTCTGTGCCTTAAGTCAGCTCAACTTTTCAAAAGATCCAATCAGTATGATAAACTCTCTCTGTACTATGTTGAAGTCATACAAAAAAGTGTGCATTCATAATTCGATATAAAAAATTCTCAAGTCCTTAAAGATTAGATGCGGGCCTTGCTACTGTATCATCAGAAATTTCAAATTTTAAGTAGTGTGGGACAACACATACTATTAACTGATCACTTACTTATATTTTACCGCACCATTCAATTTTTAAACCTTGAGACACTTTAGAATATCCTGCTAAATGTATTGACATTTCAAATTATATCAAATGTTTTTTTTTTAAATTTCATAAATATCTATACAAAGTTAAAGTATAAGTATTTCTTCCTCAAATTACTTTTATTATCGCTATTTTATTCAAATATTTACTAATTTAAGTATCGACTTATTTATCAGAGATACTCTGGCAATATATGCTTAACGTTATTATTTGCGTAGATTAACAAACTAATTGACCTATATCGGAAAATCGACCGACCGATTGAAGCAACCATGTATAAGATAGGCTATGTAATTGGCCCTTCACCGTCGGGACAATTTGGTGGATGCTTTGGGACTTTCAATTATGAAACTTGATCACTTTTGGTTCAAGCCGTATTAGGTGTTGAGATATATATATATATATTACACTTGCTCATATGCTACATATTTTAATAGATCTCCATGCCGATAGGAAACTCGACAGAATGCAGCCCGGATTGGAGAGCTTTTATCCATAATCGATTTTTAATTAATCAATCCAAAAGGAATTCAAACTTAAATTTTGAATATAAATTAAAAATTATCATTAAATATGCGAAACATTGAGTAAACTACTTAAACAAATTGGCTGAGTTACTTGTAACAAAATCCAACTTTTCACTGTAAATTAAAAGCTCATCATTTTTAACGGTATTGAATCGTTCCAGCTAGACAGGGCATTATGCCTCAATTCTGTACTGGGGCATTGTATTTGTAATCCTTCCCAATTTATCTTAATGTCATGAGTTTAAATTCAGAGGGCTCTTATAGTAAAAAATAACCTGCTCTCTATGGTAGTTAAAAAATGCTGAACATGCATGTTAGGATTTTTCTTTACATTGGATCCCATTGAAGAAGTGTGTATCCCCATCTTGCTGATGAAATGAAACTAAATATACTTAGCCATGCATGAATGGACTTTTTAAACAGGTCCTGATTGACGATATAAAGTCACTTTGTGATATTTTGATGGCTTTTATATCTTTTCTATTTTAATAAGGGATAGTCTATTTTATTATTTTATAAGAGATTATAATGTAAAACTAATACAATAATATATTGATATATTAATAAATTTGATTGTATATTAAATTAATAATTTCTTAAAATATGTTATATAATAATATATTAATATTCAAATCTAATATTATATCACTGTATTACTATACTAATGGTGCATTCTAAAATGCGTCTTTCAAACCATGCATTGTACTGCAACATGTATTATTGTATCGAAGTGAAACAACTCTTAGGAGCAACATACAAGGCAGCTTTGAAAGCGCCATGCACAGTTACGTCATTTAAAGAATGAAACCGTAAAGGTTTTAAGGCATTAAAGAATTCAAAGAAAATTGTTCAAAAATAATTAATTTGAGAATAGAAAAATAATCATATTTTAAAAAAGATATAAAAAGAATTTGCACATTAGATATTATATTTGAAAAACGTAATAGAGCAAGTTTACTCTATGCTATAACAGGTGTGAGTATATTAAATGGATTAGGAAGAATTCGTCAAATTATTATTTGTGTTGCATCCCAAGCTATCACATTGGTTCTGTGTTTATAAGAAAATACTAGTTATTCACATACAAACAATTATTATTTGTGAAATTTGCACACTACTCAATAACAATAAAAAAAATTAAGGTTAAGGAAATAAATTAAAGGGCTATTGGTTTTTTATTTTTGGAAACCATATTTTGAGTTACACTTTTAATTTAAAAGATAAAAACACAACTTTCTAAATAAGGTTTCACTCCTATTAGTGTTAAAAATCAACAACTGCTTTCAAAAACTAAAACCAAACAGAGCTATTAGTATCATTACTTCCGGCTTTAAAGAATGAAATGTATGAAATCAACAGTAACATGAGAATAATTACTTTAAGTATCTGATTTACAACTCTTATCAATAAAAATCATATCATAATTCAATCATCTCTAAGATAAAAAATAGTCAAAATGCAACATAAATAAGAAATTAAAGCATGATTCGAAAGTGGCTTACCTAAACATAGCAAGAAATATAGATCTGGGGTTAAACACTGTGAGATAAAATTTGGAACAAAGAGGTAAAGGATCAATAAGGAGCTAGGGAAATTTGCCAAAATTAAATATAATTAGGAAAAATTGCCAAAATCAAATACAATTTGGAGATTAAACCAAATCAAGATGGAAAATCAAGGTTACTAGAGAATGGTGGCGACTTGAACCCATATCAGTTGGAAGACAGAGATGAAGACAAATCCTAGAGCAAGCAGGAATGGGGGTCATTAGAGCATGAAAGTGGAAATCATTCACAATAGGATGAGGGGTAATAATTGATAGCTTTTTCTTAAGTAATACATAATGGTATTTTAGGTAATATATTAATTATAAGATTCCTTCATTACTAGCCAGGTACATGTTCCATTACACTAATAGTTGACATTAAATGTCAAATAATTGAATGATCTAAATTTCCTTTCCTTATAATAGTCAATCGGTACTCACAATTTTACCGTGAATACCTTAGATGGCCCTAACAAAATAATTAAATATGACAGAAAGTGTCTTAAAAATGAATCTCCTAAAAGGAATCTCCAACATCACTCATGCAATTTTAACATAATTTTTTTAAATTAGATCATAAACATTAGAATAAAGTGTGAAAATAAAACCTTGAAGTGCATGTTAAAAAAAAAAAATCGGTGTAGCCAAAAAAACTCTTTTTATTGTGACTTACTTCGTACGAAAATTCGTGAGTTATAAATCTTAATTTATAATAAAGCTTCTAATTTTTGAATTACCATTGCTAAAATTTACTAAAATTTATATATGTACAGTTTAAATTTTTATTCTTTCATAAAAATTACATAGAAATTACATACAGTAATTACTAGCATTTAGTTTTAGAAAAAAATTAAGCATATTTTTCTATGTAATTATCCAAGTAAATTCCTTTGTGAGTAAATATATAAAAAATAAAATATGATTGCTATATAGCCCGACTTTTTGCTTAAAATTGAGGAACTGAATTACAAGTGAATCAATGATACAGTGCACGCTTGCCATATATATCACCACATCACATGAAATAACATATTAGATAATGAAAAATCAAAAGAATTAAAACATTAAACCCTAAAACCTAACATTTACTCACCCAAAAAAAAATAACATTTCAAAGTTTGATATCTTAATTCCAAGCCCAAAACGTTAAATCTTAATTTTAAAATACACAAGTCTTAAGATCTCAAATCCAAAAACTACAAAACTCTAAATAAAAAATTAATACCTAAATCCTAATATGTTCTAAAGTATAAACAATCAATTGATTTATTTTATTTAACAAAACAATAACATTATCATTTATTCTTATTTACTCATTAATTTATACACATTTTAGGACACATAAAATCACAAGAAATGGATACAAGAAGAATATCGATAATAAACATTATTAATCTTTAGCAAAACATATGAGTCCTACACATTTGCTAGATCAAAATAAGTAAATAATTACAGTGAGGATAATATTCCTTTTAATCATAAACTTCAAATCTTAAAATTTTAATTATCTCTATTTAAAGAAAAGTATATAGATTAAATTTTGCTCTTCAAAATAACGTATTGATAATACTTAATGTAGTTCAATGGCCCAAACCCACTTACTATTATTAGAAGTGTCGAAACCAACCTCGATCCAACTCCACATTTTCCTAAAGTAGGCCGAATGGTCTGGCCCAAATTAATTGGCCCTCAATGATCGATCAAATTGGTCATACAAACATAAGGGCCCCACATACTCTGTGCCTTAAGTCAGCTGAACTTTTTAAAAGATCCAATCAGTATGATAAACTCTCTCTGTACTATGTTGAAGTCATACAAAAAAGTGTGCATTCATTTTTGAACAATTAATTCAATATCAAAATTTTCTCAAACTCTTAAAGGCTAAACGTACACTCCACTTATTGACTTTCCAAATTATATCATATGTTATTTTTAAACTTCATAAATATCTATATAAAGTTAAAGCATAAGTATTTCTTCCTCAAATTACTTTTATTATCGCTATTTTATTCAAATATTTACTAATTTAAGTATCGACTTATTTATCAGAGATAGCCTGGCAATATATGCTTAACGTTATTATTTGCGTAGACCAACAAACTAATTGACCTATGTCGGAAAATCGACCGAACCGATTGAAGCAACCATGTATAAGATAGGCCATGTAATTGGCCCTTAACCGTCGGGACAATTTGGTGGATGCTTTAGGACTTTCAATTACGAAACTTGATCACTTTTGGTTCAAGGCGTATTAGGTGTTGAGATATATATATATATATATATATATATATTACACTTGCTCATATGCTACATATTTCAATAGATCTCCATGCCGATAGGAAACTCGACAGAATGCAGCCCGGATTGGAGAGCTTTTATCCATAATCGATTTTTAATTAATCAATCCAAAAGGAATTCAAACTTAAATTTTGAATATAAATTAAAAATTATCATTAAATATAAAAAATATGATATATTCATAAATTTTAATGTAATAAATGTAAAAAATTTAAAATTAATTTTGAATCTTGTTTTTGCTATCTTAACCCCAAACACAACAGCAGCTGGCTGTAGGCATTGCACGATATATGCCACGTTATTATTATTACAACAATTAAAATAAAAAAATGGAAGGGTGAAACTCAATCTAATGCCGCTTGCTCTTGTATTTTGACTTTAACGGATTTGGATAATTACGCATTTATCATATTAAAAGTCTCAGGGCAATTCTGTGCCCTGATTTATCTAGTGAAAGTCAACAACTTTTATTTTTTATTAAACGACGAGTTAAATATTTAACAGTAACATAATATACACATTACCATAATTATTTTATCAAAAAATTAAAATTAATAAAAAGAGTTTGATTGAATAGATGAAACTAATAAAACTAGCAGAGAAAAATAAAAAATATCCCAACAACTCTGGGATAATTACATTTTACTCCCAACAGATTTTAAAATTTTAAAAAATTAAACTCTTAAATTATATAAAAAAAAAAACTTGCAAATTGCACTTCTTATCTACTTAATTAACTATTTTATTTCAAGAATGAGAATTACAATATTATTGTATCTACTTAATTAACTATTTTATCTACTTAATTAATTATTTTATTAAATTAGGTTTTTTTTCAAGAAGTTTTTAAATGGGAATTACAATATTATTGTATAAATTAGTTTATTACATCATTTTTTGTACATAATTTTCATATTATATAATTAATAGAAATTAAATTAGATATATAATGTTAGTTAAATACACAAAAATGGGTTGTAAAATTATGTACAAAAAATGATGCAATAAACTAACATGAACAATAAGGTTTTTATTTTTATTAGAAAAATTAATCAAAACATTACATAATCAAATAAAATGATTAATTAATTGAGTAGTGAATGATAATGGTAAAGGTTTGATTTACAATTTTTCAAAATTAATGATAGTAAGCGCAATCACTTTAAAATTGATGGGGTGTTTTGTATTTTTCTTAAACTAATATTATAACTATAATTACAGATATTAATCGGTGCATGAATCTAATTTTCATTATTTTTATAATAATAGGTTTTTATTGATATTTAGACTTTTAATCTCATAAATTAATAGTTATCTAATTATATTAAAATTGAAAATATAAAAGCAAACGGAAAACATAGAAGCTTACGCTGTTTGACAGATTTTCGCACATCCATTTTTTATTTTAATTGTTATTGAATTATAATTAATTATAATAACGGGGCATGCATTGTGTATATAGCCACCAGCTGCTGGCCCAGGGGGAACAGCCAAATTCCATTTTATATTGGAAAATTAGAAGAATGAAAAAGGATATATATAATTATAATTAATTATAATAACGGGGCATGCATTGTGTAGAGAACGACTTCACAGAAACTAAAATAGTCAACTGCATTTAAAAAAACAAAGGCAGAGAAGCTTTGATCTATATATACCAAAGGCTTGGTGAGTTGAATTCAAAGAGTTTATAAGAAATATTTCATAAACTCAAATCTTCATATATGTGTTTACTATTATTAGAAAATAAGATATATGGTTGATTTTCAGGCATGGAGTGAGGCAGCCAAGGGATCCTTGGTCAGATGAGCTGGAGAACATAACATAGTGTCTTATACTGGCGGGGACGAGTTTCCCACAATGGGTCAATTTCACACCAGAAGTAGGAACTCTTTGGTGGCATGCGCACAGGGACTGCTCACGCGCCACCGTACACGGTGCCATTCTCATGTTACCCAAGCATAAGTATCCGTACCCAAAGCCAGATCGAGAGGAAATCTTTATTATAGGTATAACCACAGCCAATAGTTCAAGATAATTTCATCCTTCTGTCAGTCTTTGGATCTAATTTTGGTTTATTTTCAAATTATACGTATTGCAGGGGAATAATAGGAGGGAGATATAATGGAAATTATGACTACAGCCCTAAAAACTGGTAAAGATCCAAACCTTTCAGATGGTTGCACTATCAATGGCCAACCCGGAGATTTCTACAGTTGCTCTGAAGGTGCGAAATTTATTTTAGAGAAGTCAAAAAAGGATAAGTGTATGCGGAAAGCAATGTGAGTTCTAAAGAGAGAAGTTAATACATATTTTTAAACGTATAAAAAGATTGTAGATATAATTTCCCATACTTTATATTTGGTATATTTGGTGTGAGGGAAAAGAGAAAGAACGAATTTTTTTAAAATTTAATTAGAATAGAAAATAAAAAAATTAAAATGTTCTTATGTGAAAATATAATAACCATAAAATTTATTTTTTATTTTTATTTTTCATTTTTCCTCTCTGGTCAAACACATAAAAACTATAATTTTTTTCCCTTTCTCCTGATTTTCAATCCAATCAAGCATAAGGTTGATCCTTGGGTTAATCTTAAAGAAGGTGTGCATTTAAACTCACGACTTGTTAAACAGCACATCAACATGCTCACCGTGGTAGAATGGGCAAACATTGTTCAAAGCTACCTTTTTACATCACTGCTCACGTTCCTGTCAAAAAACAAACGCAATTTATTAGTTTTCTAATATTTGAAAAGCTTAATTATAGTTTAGTCTCCTTATATTTAAATTTAAGTTCGAGACTAAACTATAATTAATTATAGTTTAGTCTGCTTAAGTTCCTCTCAAAAAACAAACGCAATTTTTTAGCACAAATGGTGCAATTCACAGCGCTTCGATTTCTAGAGAGGCGTGTGTGTTAATTTATTGGACAACTATTTTTTTTCTTTTTGGCCGTACATTGGACGACTATTTGGTTTGTGAAGGAAAAAGTTATTTTTATCCCATCAAGTAAGATATTTGCAATACATTCCCCTCACACACAAGCACACACAAAAGGGGAAAAAAAACTTCAAACAAGGAAACATTGGGATCAACACAAAAGCTACCCTTGCAGCCAAAGTTATCTAGAAATTAATGGACTCACAAAAAAGATACTTGCAAGAACAAAAAATGCGTTGACCGTCTCTAAACTTTAATAAACTTATACGAACTTCTTTTTTAAATTAAAAACTTACACAAATCTTATTTAAAACATAAAATAAAATTATATTTGAACTCAAATTTCAATTTTTCTTTCATCGAATAATAAGAAAAGATAATTATAAATTCAAATTAAATAATATATGATGATTTAAATATTTTATTATTAAAAATATTATGTTGTTAAATAAAAATAGCTAAAATCAATAACAATTGCCTTAAAATTTGACCTTTCTATTAGTTATATATTAGATATTTGAATTTAATTAAAATATATTTTATCATAAAATACTAAAATTATCTGGTATATATTATTTGACTTGATTCTATAATCGTTTTCTCTCTTTTTTATTAAAATTAAATTTGAATTTAAGTATATTGCTATTTTATATTTTAAAGGAGGCTTGTATAAGTTTTGAAATTAGAAGAAACATTTATATAATTTCACTAAAGTTTATATTTTACTCTATTTGCAATATACTTGCAATCAAACTAATTGCTCCAAATTTACGCAAAAATCATGCATTAGAAAGAAATATGGGGAGAGAGAGAGAGAGAGGAAATATGAATCTAATGAGAGAGGCGTAAATCTGATTGTGCAAATTTGGTGTGGGTTTTGGCTTAACCGGATACAAATTTGAAAATGAAAAAATAGCATATGCTTATTGTTTGTCAAATACTGGTGGTGCCAGTTTTGTATCATATCTAATATGCTCAAATTTGTTGGCCGGAGTTGTTAATCATATTGTTGCTTAAAAATAGAAAAATTAAAATAAATTTTAGCTTTTTCTAAACTTATTCTCTTATTCTTGATATTAGTTTTATAATTAAATAAAATATTTCTTTATTTATAACATTGATTGTTTTTATTCTTTATTTTCTTCAATTCAAAAATAGTTTATGAAATTAAAAAAGCAGCTTTTAAAAATAATTTTTGAAAACAATTTATGAAAATACAAAAATAAAAATATATTCAAGCATACTTATAATTTTTAAAAATAATTTCAAAATACACAAAACTAAAGACATATCTAAACCCACTCATAATTTTCCTCTTCTTATAGGCGCCCCCATGTTTTGTCAATCTCTTGTAAAGCAAACTAAACCTACATGGCTCCCATAAAAATAATAAAGGTTTTCTTGAAGTGTCCTTCTTTTGTTGACCAACAACAGAATCAAACAAAAAAAAAACTTAAAAAAAATGTGTTTTGAGAGTTAATTTGAGAGTCGAAATTGGAGATTTAGAAGTAGGAAGAGTGGGGAAGAATAGATCTAGAGAAAGGGGAATAGAGATGAAGAGAGAGGGCTGAGGAATGAGGGGAATATTGTTAAATTTGTGTAAGTGCTGAACTTAAAATAAAAATATAATATTTACCTGTTATATTGATTTTTAATGGTCATCATGATTTACATACTTATAAAATTAATGATGATCTAACAGCTCATATGAAGTGGTGTCGGTAGCACTATCAATGTTGTGTTACTAAAGTCTATCCCTTAATTTAATTTCATTTGTTCCCTAAATTTTATTATTTAATATGATTATAAATATTACTAAATAATATAAATTTAAAACTATTAAAATGAATAAAACTGCTAATTATATATTATATTATATTATATTGTACACTAAGAAATTATAATCCAGCTTCACACAAATTGATTGAATCAGAAAAGAACCTAATCAAATCAAGCAACTAACGAATTGAATTATGTGAACAACTGTGTTACTTGATTTAAGGGCTATCCTTAAATAGTGAAAACAAAAAGAATTAAAATAAAGTCAAGAGAATCTTTTTATTTATCAAGATAAATTACATTTTTAAAATTTTAATTTAATTACACACATTCTCTTTCATTTTATAAGAATATATTTACTTTCATTATTTTTATGCGGTCGATGAGACAATATAAGTTGAAATTGCAAAAATAAAAAAATATGAATTTATATTTATTAAAATAGAAGGATAGAATTGTAACTGGGCTAAACCTTATATAACATGAATGTAATTTTACTACAAATACGAAAATTATTCTTACAGTTGAATCTATGAAAACTAAGGAAAAAAAGAAAAAGTTATATGTGATTAGCTGGAAGAGTACAAATAACTGCATGCTAGTTATATTTATGACACTTCTATTAAAGTAAAAAATTATCTTAGTTAACGAGTAATATTAGATATATTTTATGTTTTTGTCTCAAACTGGTACTTTATTATTATTATTATTATTATTATTATTATTATTATTATTATAGATATAAAAAATGTTAAGTTTCTTTTTCTATATAAGCTCTAAACAGCAGTCTATAATTTATACACAATAATTTTCATCTTTATTTTTCTGTCACGCCATTTTTGTGATGTTGAAATTTTTATTTTCCAAAATCAAAGTTATTCTATTTTATTTTATTTTTTAACAAAATCTTTTAATATTAAGTTAAGAAGGTCAGATTCAAAATATATAAAACAATTTCATATTTATAAAAAAATATATTATATACTTTTAAAATTTATGATTATCTTCTGTAAAAGAATTATTATTCCAGAAGTCAAGTAGCATTTTTTCTTAAGACATTAGAATATCTTAAAAACAAAAGCAGAATTCTACCCTAAGAATATGCCTCTTTGTTTAATATGGTGCAACACAAATCTAAACCTTTCATCCATTTGACTTTCTAATCAACGACAAGGTAGCTTTTCTTTTTATAATGAGGGGACAGAATCGGCAATGGCGAGGCTGCATGACTATTTTTGGATATAACCAATAGGAGGGCTCCCATAAGTTTTAAAAGAAATGTACTTGAGTGTTCTTTTTAAACAAAGTTAATTAATTTTTATTTTGCTATTTTTATTTTTGTTAAATCAAACTAAATTTTATTTTTCTAATTTGTTTGTCAAGTTAAAATTTTAAAGACAAAATTTAGATAAAGATTCTTAGATGTTTGTTATAAGATTTTCCAATCATATCATAATATGTATGTAATTATTTTATTTAATTATTATTAACAATTATAATTTGATAATTATGTTAGTTATTAATATGCATATTACTTGACAATTAACACATATACCATGATCTAATTGAAGCATCTTATAATAAGTACATAAAGAACTTAACTTAAGTTTTATCCTTATTTTAATTTGTAATTTTTCTTCATAATTAATTAAGTTTTTGGAGCTATTTTTTATTTATAATTAACTCTCTACACTTATTATTTTAAATATTTTCACTTATAATTTAATTCACTTAACTAATGCTTTTGTGCCATGACCCTTCTAATGACTAATGTGGATTTCAATTTCCAATTTTGATCAGCCTAACAAGATCTTAAAATTTGGTATTATCATGTAACTACTAATAACACAATACATATTTCATAAATAATACCAAAATATGTACAATCAAGAGTTTCTTCTTCTTTATATACATCCATACACTACAAAGCTTGAGAAAAGTGTTTTTATTTACAATAGTATTTTTATCATAATTGCATTATACAAAATCTTGCTAAGGAGAATTCACTCTTAAAAAGTTGGTGAGGAGGAGTTTTTGGAGCAGTATCTAAAAAAAGAGAGGAAAATAATGAATCTAAGATTCAATAAATAAACAATCTACTTAATACAAAACATGAATACACGAAAATAAAATTGTCATTACTTTCTAGGTCATTCCACCATTTAATAATATATTCATTTGTTATAACACAATATCTTAAATAAATAACATAAAAGAATGTATTTAAATCTTTTTATACCTCTAGTTAGTTTTATCCTCTCACAAACCCATCTTTATCTTTATAGGATTTACCTTATTCCATACAAATGATTTTTTGGATTTGATACTAATCCCAAATCTCATATATCAATAACCAACTTCCACATTTCAAACCATAAATACATCCTAATCAAGGATTTTCAATGTCGAAATCATATATAATTACATTCATAAACCAATTAAATCCACATACAATCCATATAACTTCGCAATACCATACAATTTTATAATTCATATAAAACTAGAAGTAACAAGGTGACAGTTGATTATGGTAATCATCTTTAATTAGAAGCAAATCCTTTGAAAATAGATGATTATAGTACCCAATTATAGGCCCTTCGTAAACATTTCTCATGACTATAGTCAACTATTTGCTTCCATGAGCGAAACCTCTAGGAATAATAGATTATAGGCATTTTGAGAACAATTGTCAAGACTACAAACAACTCTAAGTTAGGTTTGCTAGCTTCTTCCCCATTTTTACAATTTATATGGCCATTTTTCATTCAATTATCAATATACACAATCATAAACTCATATTTCATCATAATACCAACACCCATAATCATATTCCAACCATAAACAATAAGAATCTCATTCCATTAACAAGTTTACAACATTAAATTGCAAATTTGCTTTTTTTTTATTTCTAATTTTTTAAGGGGTATAACCAATATTTGTAAAATTAGATCAAAGTGGACAGTCAAACCATGAACCACTATCTAAAATAGCTCAAATTGATCTCTAAAACTATTTTAGTGGTTGGATCAATTCGAACAAATACAAATAAAACAAAATTGGTAAAAATCAATTCAATTTTTAAAAATCATTTAGGTATTTTTTTTTTGAATTTTTTTCTTTTTTTAACAAAATTAGGTCAACACTTTTAAAAAGTCAATCCATAAATATGTTTGTTTAAAAAAATTATACTAAACTAATAAAAAGCTCCTTTTTTATTTGATAGTTTTTATTAATTTTTTAGTAATTTTATTTATTATATTTATTATTTTATATAGATTAAGACTTACATTTTGAGAGTAGGTATTTAATTTATTTATAAACTTTTATATAATTTACATAATATTTTAATTATAATATTATTTGGTATAATCATTGGTTCAATCTATTAAACCATTCAAACAGCAAACCAAAAGCTTTTTCAATTCAATGTTTGATCCGATTTTTAAAACATTAGGTGTAACATTTTCAAACTTAAATAATGACATAATAATGAATATTCATTTATTCAAATGACAAATTATTGTAGTTTGAAAGAAATATTTAGGTAGATATAGTATAATTAAATTTACTAAATTAAAAATATGCATATTTAAGATTATATTTTTTTATTCTCTTATTAAATTTTGTGATTAGGATTCTACATTATTTATTTCTTTGTCATTGTGTAATTATATGAAAGATTAAATTTAATTCACTATGAATCTAAATTAGCATTACACTATCACTCGTTTATATATTATCATGTCAATAAAAGATTTATTAAAACTTCTTTATGACTTTTAAAAATTCTTGATTACTATTAATATTTTAATGATGTAATTTTTCTTATTCACTAATAATATAAAATATTTTATACTAATAATAAATCAAATTTAAACACATATATGAATTGAAAAACATTTATCATTTGATATAACAACTCCAAATGCAACTCTTGATTTAATTAATTATGATAAAGAATTAATCATAAATGCTAATAAATCAAAAGATTGTTATTCATGTGTCTCAATTACCAACAAAATTCAATAGAAAAATAACATGAAGCATCTGATTAAAAATAAAAGGTAAGGATAAGGATTCAATCTAAAATTTTTAAGTTACAAGGAATTAAGTAGAAATTGAGTGAAATTATAAGAAGTAAAAAAGTAATTTAACCTATATTATTTTCATATTATTATATGCTCTTTCTCTCTATCTTTTTTTTTTCATATTATGATATATTCTAAAAATTATTTTTTCATTATAAAATTTATGAGGTAAAATATTAATAAAGAAAAATGATTTAAGTGAAATTTTTTTGAGATTTAGTTTTTAATTGATCATTATTTTAATATCAAATTTTAGTTATTAAGGATAATTAGTAGGAAAATCAATACATATGTTATAATTTAAAAATTTTTATGACAAGTACTTAAGAAATTTTGTCTAAATTTGATTTGAAAATAAATGCTTATTTTTTTTTTATTTTTTTTAGCAAAGAAAAAGAGAGAACATGGCAATAAGCATTAAGTACCCTCCCTAAATGTTAAATTTGAGCCATAGCTCTTGCTTAAAGGGCAAGTCTTCCACCCCTTTCATTAGTAAAAAATTGACGTCCTTTTACATTAAACTTACAATCTCCAAGGTAGAATAACGAATTGATATCATTAGGTTAATCATCTTAGTAGTAAAATAAATGCTTATTTAAACTAAAGATGTTGTGTCAAAGGGAATTGTTTTTAATTACATATTTGTATAATAAAAAAATTTTAAATTTAATTTAATATCAATGCAAGCTTTTTTTTTACACTATTAGTCTATTAATGAATAAGAAAATGATATATTATTAAAATGTAAAAGAAATTAATAATTTTTTTATCAATAGTAAGAATATTTTAACGATATTTATTGATGTAATAGCACATAATTAGATAGAAATATAAAATTAATTTATATAAAAAAATTTATCAAATTTAAATCTAAATAAGTATAAGTTTAAATTTATTCTACTATTAGTATAAAATATTTTACATTATTGCTGCATAAAAAAGATAAAATATTATTAAATAATTAATTGTAATTAAAAAAATTTATTAATGATAAAATATTTTAATAATTTTTTATTAATATAATAACATATACAATAGTGAAGCATAATGTATGCTAGGGGGCCATGCCCACCAAATTTTTTTTATAATTTTATAGCAATAAAATATAATTATATGTAAAAAAAATTTAATGTGTTATTTGGCCTCTCAAAATATTTTTATTCTCTGTATATTTAAAATTTATGAAGTTTAAAATGCATAACTATAATATTTTGTTAATTTAACATGACTTAGCTCGGAGAGTATAAATAATTTTTCAAAAATGAAACTCAAAATGAAATGTCAGAAACTTATTTCAAGCAAATAAAAAGGAAAAAATAAATTAAAAATAATATTAAAAAATATAAATAATTTTTTTTACTATTCTGCTCAAGTTGACTAGTTGAAAAATAATATGCATACCAACCTTGTTATCTTAAATTAACTTCTTTGAAAAATTAAATTTAAAACATTTATAAATTTTCTAAATCTATATCTCAACTCTTTCAAATCATAATTTAAATTTTTTTAAAAAATTGTTCACTATTTTAATTATTATTATATATTTTTAATATATACTAAATATGGTTATTATTTTTCTTTGCAACTAATTTTTGAATTTTGTAAGTATCTCAATGTCAATTTTATTTTCTAAATATTTAACTATTTCAATATTATTCTCAAAATTTCATTTACATGAACATATTATATTATTACTTCTTGTTGTAATATTTATATGAGTTAATTTAGATTATATTTAACTAATTAATTTTTAGATAATAAAAAAAATAGCTGATAGATTTTCTAACAGGAAGATTCGTGAGATAGAGGAATATAGCCTAAGTAAAAGTTTATTGTTGATCCTAACATAATTCATATTTAATAAAAAATAACTAAAAATTTTAATTTTGATTCCATCGTTGATGAATCCATGCCCTTGAAAGGGTTAAGAAATTTATTTTAAATTGAGGTAATTTTTAAGATGTTTTAATTCAATAATTTACTCACTTTCTCTTAAAATTTTTAGTAATGATTAATTATAAAATTATATTTTAAATATTTAATAATAAACAATATACTAAAAATCATATAGCATCATAAATTTTTAAATATTAAAAATTTCAAATTTGACTTCCAAAAATTTTAGTTAAGTTCCATAACTAAACATATAAGCAGGTGATAATATAAAATTTATTTATACAAATAATAAATTAAATGTGAATCTAATAAGTATTTAGAATTTTTTAATTTAATTATCACATATATAAGAATTTATAAAAATTCAATTTTTAGGATTCTTAACATTCAACAATTCAGAAAGTGGGTATTGAAAGAACGCTACAATCAGTTGCAGCGAAACCTTCTCTCTCAAAAGGCTCACTCGTGTTAAAAATCAAGCCTTAAAGTATGTGTTGTATCACATACAACGAAAAGTGAATTTGTCATAGACACCTTCCATGCTTTACAAGATTTTGATAAAAGGGAAATTTATTTAAAGACTAAATAGAAATTTTTACATATTTAGGATTGATAATTCTATATTATCATAATTTAAATATATAGTATCATTTGAAGGATCATCAAAAATAACAAAATGATTATAAGAGCCAACAAAAAATTTGACAATAAAATTAGCTATAATGTTTGCTTCTTTATAGATATGGTGCGATTCAGTATCACAAAAAATTAGATTGCTTAAAATTAATAACTTGAATAACATGCCCATTTTGAAAGTCTTACCCGATAGTTTATACGTTAGCAAAGTTAAGGTGTGTTGTTTGGTTAAGGGAGAGCAAGAGTTGCCGAATTCCACTTAGGCCTGCAAGTCAACTGGAGGCCCATTTATTTGTGGATTTTTGTGGGTTCATCCGTTTAAATGCAGGTTAAACGTAGCTCAATTCGCATAAGTCAACTTGTGGAAGGGCCCATCTAATTTCCAATTTTTTTTAAATCTTAATTTCTTTATTTTTATATGCGCAAAAATTTTAAATTCAAAGAAAATCATACTCCTCTCTCATTTTTGGTAATATAAAATTGTATTATGAATTATTTATAAATGATATTTTATTTTGTGGATGTTTTATAATTTATTGAGATAATTTTAAATAACCTCATTTAATTTTGGAGTAGTTAAATTTACCCCTTTAAATTATAAAAATTTAGATTTTATCTTTTACAATTATATAAAATTTAGATTTTACTCGCACCATTATCAAGTTGATAAAATCTATTGAAAAAATTATTATTATTATATTTTACTTACCAATAATTAAAAATCGCTACTATATTAACTAATTTTTGAAAAAAATTTCACTTATCAGCAGTTATGAATTATCGTTAAGAGAGTGAAATTCAAGATTTCACACTTCAAGAGAATGAAATTCAACGACTCCATTATTAGAGGAAATTATTTGCAGTTTTTCCTAACTTATTTATGGATGCCTAAAATTTTTTTAAGGTTATATATAGATATAAAATGTGTTATGATTTATTTATGGATTAATGTGGTGCTTTGGATTATTTTGAAAATTTTTATTATTTAAAAGTTAAAATATTTTAAAATAAAAAAGGCCGTCAAATCAGCCAGTTTATAATGTAGGACGGGGATAAGGCCTATTGATTTAGAGGCTTGCCAAATTTATGAGCCGGTCTGCACAGACAAGTTAACCCGATTCGTTTAACAGCTTTGGAGGCTACTTACCAATCACGTAAATTTATTATCATCATTTTATATTTGCTCTTCAAATATATAAGTTAAATTATATAAGATACGTGGGATAATAAAAAGATTTTAAATTTAATTTATTGTTAATGTAAAATATTTTGTACTATTAATAAATAAAATGAAAATATGTCATTAAAAAATAAAATAATTATAATTAAAATTTTTTAACAACAATAAATAAATTTAAACTTTTTTTATATAATAACACATAAATAATTAATAATATAAATTTAATTTATACTCAAAGTTGATTAAATTTAAATCCTATTCAAAATTCTGCTAAAAGGTCATGTTATACTCCGATTTAACATATTAAGGAATTTTAGTAAATCTTCCTTTCATTCTATGATATTTAATATGTTCTCACTTTTATTTCTATTAAATATTTCATATTAAAATTATTCCCATAAAATGTTGTTTTTTTAAAAACAAAATTCCTTAGAAGAATGAAATTGAACAAATTAGTCCTCATATAAATACAAGTAAAAGAATAAAATTGAATAAATTCATATTTTATATAGATAATATTAATATAAAATATTTCACATGAACAAAAATGAAAACAAATGAATTTTACAATGATGAAAAATAGGATTTATTCAGGGAATTATATACTCTAGCAACTACACTTTATCCTACCATAAAATCGAAATTTTAGGACAAAGTAAATGCATTTCTTTGATATAGTGTTGGAATTATCATCCGTGGAAGATTACAACAACACTAGGAAAATATTACCACCGGTAACTTTAAATTTTGGCCGGTTAACTTGTTGATCCCACTATTTTTTTTTTGTTGATATGCACTAAATTGAATAATTAGCAACATTCATTTTATTTAATTTATTTCAAGCTAAACATAATGACAAAGTTTTTGGTTAGAATTCAATCCTGTGTCATCGTGAGTTAAAATGTGTTTAGATCTAACTAAGGAAGATATTTACTAAATAATGTAAGTAGTTAACGTGGGAAGTTCGAGGTGATTGGAATAATCAAAGCTTTATAAAACCTATTGAATATAGACTTAAAAAGTAAAGTATTTCAAAAGAACTAAGTTCCACATTTGCTCAAACTAAGAGAGTCTTGAGTGTATATATCAAAATAGGTTATTGGGCTAGTAAAAGAGTAAAGGAAAGAAGTAGGCTCATGCGCACAAGAGCAGGGTAAGTTGAGCACAAATTAGTTGAAATTCATCAATTTCTCCCCTTGCGTGCAAGATAATACACAATTAGGGATTATTTTTGCATAAATTTTATTAAACCAAAAAAAGTTACCTGGAAAAGGTAGAAAATTTTGTTTTATAAGTTGACAATATAGTTTTCAATTTTCACTTTGAATTTTAAAATTCTTCCATTGGAGGATAGAATTTTCAAAAATTATAAAAAACATGTATTTTCCATACTAGACATGCATGGTGTCACTAGCAAATAAAGCTTAATTGAATGCTTGAACTTATGCCAACAAGGTATGTAAACACATAATTCTTAGCATATTATCTAATGATCTCTTTGATGTTTTCTGTACACACAAGGAGGCTAGCAAAATTTAGGAATCATTGCTTGCAAAAGACACTACCGAGGATGCTGGAAAACAAAATTTTGTGATAAGAAATTACTATCGATGGAAGATGACAGATGACAAAGATACTAAACTTCATATTATGGAGTATTATAAG
Source organism: Sindora glabra (assembly GCA_020226215.1). Classification (NCBI taxonomy): domain Eukaryota; kingdom Viridiplantae; phylum Streptophyta; class Magnoliopsida; order Fabales; family Fabaceae; genus Sindora; species Sindora glabra. The sequence continues at coordinate 90,697,820 of CM035228.1, forward strand.
CGGCTGGAGGACGTTGGAGCGGAAAAGATCAATTTCCCTAGTGAGTTTGTTATAAGTGTACTTATTAAGAAACTTCCAGAATCATGGAAAGAATACAAGCAATAACTCAAGCATAAGCACAAGCACAAGCACAAGCAACTGTCTTTATCGATCTCATTACCCATATAATCATTAAGGATACAAACAAGAAGGAGCTTCAAGTGATCAAAGCCAAAGAGATGACTTCAAAGGAAAATTTAGTAGAGACAAAGCCTAGTAAAAAGAGGTATGATAATAAAAAGTCTGATTACAAGCCTAAAGCCACTAATCCAAGGAATTTGTTATGTTTGTGGAAAGCTAAGTCATCATGCTGCACAATGCAGAAAAAGAGCAAGAAACAACAATCCTCCTAATCCAAGTGCAAACTTAGTTCAAGGAGATGATACAATTGTTGCAATTGTTTCACAAGCTCTTCTTATAACTAATGTGAAAGAATGGGTGGTAGACTTTAGGGCTACTACTACATATATGCAAATAGAGAAATGTTTATCTCATACACTTCTTTGGGAGATAGAGAATAATGTGTCTATCCTGGTGATTCTATAACTGCAAAGGTTTTAAAAAAAGGAAATATTTTTTTTCACACTTACATCCGGCAAAATCTTAGCTTTGAAGGATGTCCTTCATGTGCCTGACATAAGAGCAAATTTAATTTTTATGGTTTTATTAGGAAAAGATGGGGTTAAAGTGTCATTTAAATTTGATGAGATCATAATAACAAGGAATAATGTTTTTGTGGGCAAAGGTTATTGTAATCAAGGATTGTTTGTACTAGGTGTTTCTAAATTTAATAAGAATGCATCATCTTCTGCTTACTTGGTTGAATTTTCTAACATATGGCATGCTAGAATAAAGCATATTATTATATCTTATCTTAAGAAAATATAAAATCTTAGTTTAATTTCTGGCATAAGTGCTACATGTTTAAATAAATATGAAATTTATGTAGAATCTAAACTAACTAAAAAATCTCACCATCTTGTCCAAAGAGAAACCAAATTACTTAATTTAATCCATACTAATTTAGGTGATTTAAAACAGACTATGACTAGGGGAGGAAAAAATATTATATAACTTTTGTTGATGATTTTTTTAAGTACACTAAAGTGCATTTACTTAGGAATAAATATGAAACTTTTAATATGCTCATTTTATATAAGGATGAAATGGAAAATTAATTACATAAAAGAATTAAAAGAGTTAAATTAGATAGAGGAGGAGAATATATGTTATTTAATAATTTTTGTGAAAAAAAGGAATAATTCATGAAATAACCCCACCATATTCTCTTGAATCTAATGGAGTAGTTAAAAAAAATAGAACATTAAAAGAAATGATGAATGTCATGTTAATTAGCTCATCTGCTTTTGATAATATTTAGGAAGAAGCTTTGTTGTCAACTTGTTACCTTCAAAATAGAATTCCTCATAAGAAAACTAGTAAGACACCCTATGAATTATGAAAAAATTATACTCTAAATTTAAATTATTTAATAGTGCGGGGTTATCTTACAAAAGTTATGTTTCTTAATCCTAAGAAAAGGAAAATTAGTTCTAAAACTTCTGATTGCATATTTCTTGGTTATGCTGAGCATAGTGCTGCCTATGGATTTCTTATTTTATAAAGTGATGTACTTGATCATAATACTATAGTAGAAATAAAGGATGTCGAATTCTTTAAACATATTTTTCCTCTGAAAATTAAAAATATTTTGCAAATAACAAAAAATGCTTCTTCCTCATTTGAACAAAGTCATGTTGAAAACCTATTTGAGAGTTTAAGGAGAAGTAAAAGATAAGGAAAAGAAGTATTTTTTGAAAATGATTTTTATAATTATATGGTACAAGATGAACCATTAACTTATTTTGAAGCAATCACGTCACTTGATGCACCATTTTGGAAAGAAGCAACTAAATTTAAGATTGATTCTATTATTAAAAATAACACTTGAATCTTAATTAATTTACCTCTAGGAGTAAAACCTACTGGTTGTAAATGGATTTTCAAAAGGAAATACAATCCTGATGAGACAATTGACAAATATAAAGCAAGGATAATGGCTAAAGGATTTACACAAAATTAAAATGTTGATTATTTTGACACATTTTCACCTGTTGCTAGAATTGCTTCTAATTAAGTCTTAATTGCTCTAACCTCTATTTACAAACTTTTTATTCATCAAGTACATGTTAAAACTATATTTTTAAATGGCAATTTAGAAGAAGAAATTTATATAGTGCAACCAGAAGGTTCTGATGTTCCTAGTCAATAAAATAAAGTTTGCAAACTTATTAAATCTTTATATAACTTGAAACAAGCTCCTAAAAATGGAATGAGAAATTTAATAAAGTTTTGATAAAAGATGAGTTTTCAACTATTGAAGTTGATAGATGTGTCTATACAAAAGTTGTAAATAATGAGTGTGTTATTATTTGTTTGTATGTGGATGACTTGCTCATTTTTGGAACAAATATGAATGTTGTGCTTGAAACAAAACCATTTCTGGCTTCTAAATTTGATATGAAAGACATGGGTAAGGCAAGTGTGATTTTGGGTGTTAAAATCATAAGTAAAGATGATAGCATATTACTATCACAAGAAAATTATGTTGAAAAAATTCCTTAAATAGTTTAATAATTTTGATGATAAACCTGTAAGTACTCCTTATGATGCTAACAGTCAATTAATAAGAAAACAAAGTGAACATGTGGCTCAATTTGAAAATGCATATATTATTAGAAGTCTGTTGCACTTAATGAACTTCACCCAACCTAATATAACATACGTTGTGTGCAAATTAAGCAAATACATATACTATCTAAACAGTGATCATTTGTTTGCATTAGTCAGACTATTGAGATACTTAAGAGGTACCAGGAACTATGGTATCTTGTATTGTAGATTTCCCGCTATACTTGAAAAGTACAATGATGCTAACTAGATATTAGATTCATACGAGATAAAATCTATTATTGGTTATATATTCACTCTTAGTGGTAGTACAATAACCTAGAAGTCAACCAAACAAATTATTATAGCTAGATCTACTATAAAGTCAAAGTTTATAGCTCTGGAGTTAACTGACAATGAGGTTAAGTGGTTAAAAATCTTCTTAGTAAATATTCCTTTTGGCGTAAAACCTATACATTAGTATCTATACATTGTGATTGCCAAGTGGCAATAGTTATTGCAAAGAACAAAACTTTCAATGGGAAAAATAGACATATTTGTTTAAGAAATGATGTGATTAAGTAGCTGTTGAAAGATGATATTAGATCCCATGTAGAAGGTTCATATGGATAATAATAAGTCACTACTAGTTCTGCTAGCACTTAACTTTAATCCCTTCCTATAATGTGAGAAAATGTGCTAGAATGCGTTTATTGAGAGGATGAGCACAAAACTTTTAATGATTTCATAGTCCTTGTAGGTGATGTATTAAATGCAAATACATTTAGTGAAATCACCTATATAAGTGTGGAGGAGGGCTGCTCCTATGAGATTGTGGTGAAATCCCTAAAGCACTCATGAAAACCAGATGCGTGCATGGCCGATTAAAGTGCAAACAACAGGAAATTACAAGGGTATATATTGATTAGTAAGACCTCTAACATATAACAAGAGTTGTTAGTTTATAGAAGCAATAAGCTTCATTGATAGCTCTATGTATTGAGTTTTATTAGTCTAGGTTTGGTTCATAATCCAAAAGACACCAAATTCAAAATATTTACATCCATACTCACAACTCAAATATTTTTTCTTTTCTTTGTTCCTTTTGAAATATGTGGGGGATTATTGAGTGTAGAACTAAAAAGAAGAGTATTTCAAAAAGATTAAGTCCTACATTACTTAAACTAAGAGAGTCTTGAGTGTATATATTAAGATAGGTTATTGGACTAGTAAAAGAGTAAAGGAAGGAAGAAGGCACACAAGTGTGGGCTAAATTAAGCACAACTTAGTCCAAATTCATCAATTCTCCCCCTGCGTGCGAGATAATACGTGGTTAAGGATTGTTTTTGCACAAATTTTATTAAACCAAAAAAGGTTTCCTGAAAAAGGTAGAAAATTCTATTTTATGAATTGACAATATAATTTTTAATTTTAACTTTGAATTTTAAAATTTTTCTGTTGGAGATTATATAATAGTCATCTTTAACACCATTGATTTGTAACCTTCTCTTATAAATTTCTTTAACTCTCCAACATTTTTCTCATTAATTCTCCAACGTTCATCTAGTGCTAAACGTTTAGCTTCTCTCTAATATATATACAATAGTTATTTACTCTTCCAATGTAATAAAAATTATAAGAACCTCATCCCCTTTGAGATCATCCTCTTTGTTTAGGTTACATTTTATTTCTTGCAATTTTGTATCCTTATTTATATCAAGAAGAATCTGTTCTATCTCAAGGAATATTCGTGTAAGTAGAATAATTCTTAAGGGTAGAGTTTAGTGATGTGGCTCAGATTTCAAACATCGACGATTCCGCCAACAAAACCATAGCTTAATGAGAGATTTATTAGACTAACATATATCATTTGTTTTTGAATTCGTAGATTACGAAAAAACATATCTATTCCAAATAATAAACGTGGCCATGAACAAAGAGCATTACTTCGGAGTTGTCAAACACAATGTTATTGTGGTCGGGTCTGATGGTGCCTATTTGAAACCTTTCAACGTAAGTTATTTGGTAATAACTCTGGGCCAAACATTTGACGTTTTGGTCAAAGTTGATCAAACTCCAAATGAATATTACATTGGTGCCATTCCCTTCCATGATGGGAATACTACCTCCAGCTTTGACGACATCATTGCCACTGTTATTCTTCGCTACTCCGCAATTACATTCCATCTCCCGTTATTCCTTGTCCTTTCTTTCCTTTTTCCAATGACTTCACCGCTTCTTTCAATTTTACAACTAAACTGAACGGCTTGCACAACTCAGTTCCTACTAATGTTACCTAAAGGATTTATATGATCGTTGCTATCAACGAGGTGCTATGCCTTTCTAGTTCCAACTACTTAGGACCTGAGGGGAGCAAGCTGGATGCTAGCTTTAATAATGCCAGCTTTATCAGCCCCAGGCATTGATATACTACAAGGTTACTATTGGTATGTATATACCCTAAAATTATATTATTAGTCATGATTTTAAATTGCAGTCTAATGCACTATAATCATAATTTAAGGTTTTGGTTCATTAAGTTGTGGTATGAAGTTGAATTCTTTGAAAAGTATATACTTTTGTTAATTTTTTGAAAAGTATTTAAAATTATTTAGTTGATAATAAGAATTAAAAATTCTATTAGGAATTATTTTTTACTCAAGAAAGGGTGGAATTATAGGAAGTTGAACTTATTAGAAAATTTAACCTTTTCTATATTACTAATTTGTGTTCAACCAAATAGCACAATCATTTACCGCTTCTCATAAAGTTACATTCTCCTTGTAATTATTTACTAACCATATGTCCTCTCAGAAGTAGATTGCCAGCTTATAATTTGATAATCTTCTTCTTAATTGATCTGAATTTTTTTACAAAATGTTTGTATATAGGAACATATCTTACGTATTCACAAAAGATTTTCCATTAAAACCACCACGTAATTACAAGTTCACAAGAGATGTGGAGGACAATAGAACAATAGCGAGCATAGGAACAAAGGTGATAGTGCTTGACTATAAGGACACAGTGGAATTGGTATGGTAGGGAACAAATGTGATAGTTGCAGAGAATCACCTGATGCATCTCCATAGGTTTGGCTTCTATGCTGTGGGAATTGATTGGAGTAATTTCAACAACAAGACTAACCCATTAAATGATAACTTGGTCGATCCACCCAAAGTTAACATTATTGCTTTTCTTAAGAATGGATAGATTGCCATTAGATGGGTTGGTAATAATCTTGGAATGCTTTGTTTTCTAGTTACAATTGAGTCTGTCAGTTTTCAAAATTATACCAATCAAGTCCTCCTAAAGAATATACTTTGAATAAATATTCATAGGAATATGGTTTATGCATTGCCAGTTGGAGAGGCACAGCAACTAGGGGATGGACACTGTTTATTGTGAGGAATGGGGCAACAAGGAGACAAGGATGAATCCACGGCCTTCATGCCTGCCTCCTTGTAACGTTACTTCCTCGTAAAGCTAGCTAGCTACTCATTACATCAGTTAGCTTTCTAATTAATTATGATTGCAATAAAAATTAATTAGTCATAATCTTGGTTGGACTATATTATTTGATTAACTTTTTAAGTGAGGGTGTTTAACACGTCGGAAGTTCACGAGACAAACAGACCGGTTTGCAAATTTTATGTGGATCGAACTTGCGGGCCGCAAAATAGAATGAACTGGTTTGCAGGCCTAAACGGAACAATCCTTTTAAAAAAAAATTAATAATTTAAATGATATTTATATTTTAAAATAAGAAAATAAATTATAAATTATTTTTATATTATAATTTGATATAAAACACAATTCAATTGTAAAAAAAATTGAATATAAATGTTCAAAATAATTAAACATAATAAAATAAAAATAAATACTAAAATTAATAAATATAAAAATATATGTAAATGTACAAATAAAATTTATATACATAAAAATAAAATAATAAATATAAAAATATAACAAATAATAAATGATAAAATATAAATTAAAATATAAAAATAAAAAAATGAATTAGTCCGCAGTCTGATCCGATGGGCTTGCAGACCAGATTAGACCGGACCGGACCAACTAGTTTAGGGCCATTTAAAAATGAGTCTAAATGGATTGAGCTCAAACGAATCAAGCCAAAACAAATTTTGGCTTGGTTTGGTTCGGTATGTCCATTAAGCACCCCTACTTTTAAGAGAGCTTTAATTTCTTGGTATATTTGATTTCTTATGTTATGTGTTTCAACATTATTCTCCCACCATTAAACTTCCAGGATAAATATCAAACCACAAAGGAGTAAATCATACTTTAGTTATTAGTTGGTAGTAGTTGAAACAAACAATAGGCTTCTTGTTCAGTTTGAATTAATAATTGCTCAATTTAACTCGGTTCATATTTAGTTATCTCAAATTCAAATAAGAAATACTCAATTAAACTTTGTAGTAATCTTTGAATGAGCTTTCATTAGCTACCCTTGCATGTCATTAGTATCCTACTCAGTAGAATTAAAGAAATGTCTTCTTTCTATCATTTTATTTACCCCAAAAAAAAAATTCAATCAAGAAATTATTGGCTTATTTAGAAAAATATATTCAATAAAAACTTTTTTTACTTGAGTCATTTAAATCATAAGCAATTCGGTTATATCTTTTAAAATAATAAACAATTGTATATAATAGATAACTAAGATTTTAATTTATTTTTATCATTTGCAGATATAATATTTAATTTTATTTACATTACATTAAATATTATTATTTAATTAAATTTAAGTCAAACTTAAATGGAGTTCAAATCAAATTTTGAACCTTTTAAAATTTGTAATATTTTCTAATCTTTGTTAAGTCAGATCAAGTTAAATTCTGAACTTTATAGTAATTGGCCAAACCAAACTTCAAATAAGAAAAATAGCATTTTTGCTCACAGCCATAGTTATATGAAATAAATAATTTCCCTTGGGTAAATAAATTTCCCGTGTCTCCTATGATCTAATGACTATAGGAAAAACTCTAGAGTTACTTATATAAACCAAAAAGTCTAGAGTTACCAAATAAACTTCATGATAATATAAACACAATAAATCAACAACACAATATGCTTTCTGAAACCAAAATTATATACATATTAAAGACGCCGCACTCTTGTTCATTCTCATATACACTATGAATTGATGGAAAAATTATATATACAAAATATTGCATGCTAGCTATGAAAAAGAAAAATTATATAAACCAAAACCTTATACATAATAAAGTCATTTACACATATCAAATACAAACATGAAAAATCAAATAACATTCAAAAACCCATAAATTATACACCAAACATTGAAAATATGATACATAAAATATTACACACACCTAAACAATGAAATAAAACTCTATTCACCATAACCACAACATCCCTATCACAAGTACAGCACATGATAAACTGTTTTCATTTGGGATTTGGGATTCTTAATTGTAAAGATAAAATGCTTTATGCAAAATATAGGAAACCACAACATCCTCAAAAACTTAGACAAAATATTAAGAAAATAATTAGCAAAATACATTTACCATTAATGGAGTATAGAAAGTTCAATCAAAAGATAGGACAAACCTCAATTAATGGTGGAGGAGCTATGTTGAGCTATGGAGATGAAGAGTAGAAAGTGAAAAATGAGAGTTTTAACACCGGAAGCGAATGTATAATATTTTTTCTCTTAGCATTTCCCACAGCAATGGCCATAGGAACGTTAAATATAACAATTTCTTCGATTTTCCCATCGTAAATTTCAAGAATGAAAGTTTTTTCAAATTTTCATAGTGATTTTCCATGGGAAAATGGTCAAATGCCGTGGCAAGTGAACGTGTTTTGAAAAAAAGGAAATGCCATTTGTTTCCTAAAGTGTCAGTGTCGTAGAAAATTTGTTATTTTCTAGTAATGATTTAACTATACATTATTAATAATTCAAGTTCTAACAAAATTTGAACACTTTTATATGTTGATCAAGCTATGCTCTGCAACATTAAAAATTGATTGTACTCAATTTAACCCTAATCCTAACTCCTTAATTTTTTTCACTTACATATTTGAAGTCTACTTGTCCAAGTGCTTCACATGTAAACGAACCATGCATATCTCAATTTGATTTGTACATGAATAATCCAAGGATGATAATAAATTGACAAGTAAATAAATAATTTATTTTCCAAAATATTTGAGTTATTTAGTCTTAATTCAATCCAAAATGTATTAAATATGTCTCAAACATACTGTCATTAATCTTCATTAACTAAATTTACAAACAGCCCTATGTGGCAAAGTGAATTGTTAAATAACACTACTAACTTATTTCTAGTATTATCTAAAACTTCAAGTAATTACTACATTTTGAAAAAGTGTGACAAAGAGCTAGAACTTGTAAAAGATTTTACTACAACTTTAGGTAATTACTGCATCTGAAAAAGTGTGACAATGAGCTAGAAAGTTGTAACAGATTTCACTATCACTTTGTATGTACCATAAATTTGAAATCTTTAAAGAAATAGAGAGCATGAAAACTAGTAAAGATTAACCAACTTAAAAAGCCTCTAAACAAGTAATTGTGCTTTTTGTGTATGTGTGCTCAACTGTGCGAGTAAGCAAGTGTAGTGAGTGAGCAAGTCCTATGGGATGAAAAGTCACAAACAAGTGTGGTGGGTGGTACATGCTTAATTAAGGTAGGTGCCATGAAGACCAAAGAAAAAGTAAGTAATAAACGATTACAGTGGAAGTGACAAGGTGATAGTCAATTATGGTAGTTAACTATCTTCATCTAGAAGTAAATCCCTAAAAAATAGATGATTACAGTAGCCAATTATAGGCCCTTCATAAGCATTTCTCATGATTATATATAATCAACTACAATAATTGACTATTTGCTTCTAAAAGCGAAACTTCTAGAAATAATAAATTATAGGCCTTTTGAGAACAATTCTCAAGAATATAGTCAATTCTAAGTTAGATTTGCTAGCTTCTTCCATATTTTTACAATATATCTAGTCATTTTTCATTCAATTATCAACATACACAATCATAAACTCAGATTTCATCATAATACCAATGCCTAAACTCATATTCCAACCATAAATAACAAGAATCTTATTCCATTAACAAGTTTACAACATTAAACTACCAAATTCCATTTTTTTTAACATTTCAACTTTAATAATCACTAAATCATACATACAAGTTGATATAAATAAATTATCTACTTACTTGCATATGAAGGAGATAGAGGAAGATTAAATTAATGGTTGACTAGCCTTAATCAACAGAAAATTGAAGAAATTCATATTGAATTTCCAAAATCCCTAATTTCTCTTTCATAAATAAAAACTTAAGAAACCATCATTTCAAAGCCCTGAATTTGAAGAAATTATCTTGTTTTGTTTAAAAGTTATGGATAATTGTTTGTAGGGCTATGTCTATGGATAGGCAAGTAAGGCATTCGCCTTAGACCCCTAATTTTTCTAGGCCTCATTTTTAATTTTTTTTAATTTTGTATAATCATTGGTCAATAACTAACATATTAGTAATTGGACAAGAGGAATGGTTATTCTTCTCTCAAGACACCAACTTACAAAACTACCATTATTAAGTCTAAAATTATGCTTTTGTCTACCTCATTAATTAAGGAAAGTCGTATCATGAGTTAATAAAATGCATGTATAATTTAATTGCAAATTTGAATATGTTATTAAGGAGTTATATGTTAGTAATCTAACGATAATATTGTGTTTGCACATTATTACTAATTAACAATTTTCAATATTATAATTTATAATAGTAATTTTTTTAACTATATATACCATAAAATTTCAACATTTTCTCTTCTAATTTTTTTAGTTCTCACTTGTTCTCTCTTCTAACTTTTATCTTCGTACTCTTTTAAAGTGAATTCTCAAAGTGAATTGACATCAAATTGTTGCAATAGATAATAGGATATGTAATTCTCTTTGTTTCCGAGTTTCAAATTCTATTATTTCATCATTTTTTCTTATTTACTTTGTACATCTATTTTATCTATATTTATATTGTTGTTGTTATTTTATTTTATTTTTATACTTTATAGCAATAGAAGATGTTAAATAAAAAGTCCAAATCTAGCTTTAAAAAATTAAAGAAAAAAATTGAAAAGCTAATTCAATCTTAATATGGTACTCTTGATAAATTTGTTATTATTTATAAAAGAAATGTGACAACTAGTTCAATTAATTAAGAAGTGATTATAGAATATTATTGATAATACTTGTAATGATTGCTACTGTTAAAAGAAGTTTTTTAAAATTAAAATTACTTAAATCCTATTTAAGATCAACTATGTTATAAAATAAATTAGATAGATTAGTCATATAATCTATTAAGAGTGAAATGTTGAAATTACTTAATTACAAAACTTTGATAAGTGATTTTACAACTTAGAAAGATAGAAGAATAATATGAGAATTTAATAATTTATATTATATTAGATCGCTTTAATAATTTTGCCTAAGATCCTAAAATATGTAGACACAACCCTAATTGTTTGATTCTAGCGGCTTAATCATGTTTGCCTTACTTGAGATAGAAATAGATGAGTTGGGGAGGAAGGGATCAACCAAGGACAAAAATGGTGACTAGAGTGGTTTTTGTTGGAGTTATAAAGGGGTAAGGGCAATTTTGTACATAAAAGTAGAGTCAATGATTAAATTAAAAAAATTCTTAAATCTCTCTCATATAAATTTATTTAATTTTAATTAATCCTAATTTCTATGTAATTTTATTTCTTCTATTTATACTATTTTAGTTTATATTATACCACTCAACCTTATTATTTTCTAATAAACTTTCACTCTAAAAACAATCATAACATCTAAATAAATATTTTCACACATAAAAATACTTCTTAATTATTTTTATTTTTTAAGAGTTGTAGCCAATATTTGTAAAATTGGCCTGGGCTAGACTGGAGAGTTAAACCATCAACCACTGTCTAAAATAGCTCAAATTAATCCTTAAAACTATTATGGTGGGTGGATCAGTTTGAACCAATACAAATAAAATAAAATTGATAAAAATAAAATTAAATTAAAAATTCAATTTGATTTTTAAAAACCATTTAGGTAATTTTTTTGAATTTTTTCTTTTTTTTAACAAAATTGGATCAACAGTTTTAAAAATTCAACCCATAAATATGTTGTTTAAAAATTTTATACTAAACTAATAAAAAGCTCCTTTTATATTTGATAGTTTTTATTAATTTTTTAGTAATTTTATTTATTATATTTATTATTTTATATAGATTAAGACTTACATTTTGAGAATAGGTATTTAATTTATTTATAAAATTTTATATAATTTATATAATATTTTAATTATAATATTATTTGGTATAATCATTGGTTCAATCTATTAAACCATTCAAATTGTAAACCAAAACCCTTTTCAATTCAATATTTGATCCGATTTTTAAAACATTAGGTGTAACATTTTAAAACTTACATAATGGCAAAATAATGAATATTCATTTATTCAAATGACAAATTATTGTAGTTTGAAAGAAATATTTAGATAGATATAGTATAATAAAATTTACTAAATTAAAAATATGCATGTTTAAGATTATATTTTTTTTATTCTCTTATTAATTTTTATGATTGGGATTCTACATTATTTATTTCTTTGTCATAGTGTAATTATATGAAGGATTAAATTTAATTCACTATGAATCTAAATTAGCATTACACTATCACTCGTTTATATATTATCATGTCAATAAAAGATTTATTAAAACTTTAATACTTTTAAAAATTCTTAATCACTATTAATATTTTAATGATGTATTTTTTCTTATTCACTAATAATATAAAATATTTTATACTAATAACAAATCGAATTTAAACACTTATATGAATTGAAAAACATTTATCATGTTGATAGAACAACTCCAAATGCAACTCTTGATTTAATTTAATTATGATAAAGAATTAATCATAAATGCTAATAAATCTAAAGATTGTTATTCATGTGTCTCAATTACCAATAAAATTCAATAGAAAAATAACATGAAGTATTTGATTAAAAATAAATGCTAATTATTTTAAGAAAACTACATTGTCTTAAGGGTCTTACAATAGTTAAAAAGGTAGCCTAAAGGATTTTACTACATTAACTTATCTTAGAAATTTGATTTGTAATTTAGGTTTAAGGCTTCCAAATTATCATTTCATTGTAACTTTAAGAAATAGACCAACTTAATCAAATTAAAGTTTCTCCTTTAGGGATTACACACATACACACACATATATGTTCCAAAGACAGACATAACAATTCATTAGATAACTTTTTCCTCTTCTCTAAGAACTATTATGAGTGGCTAATTTTTTAAATTAGTTTGAGGAATTAGCATTTCAATTTAATTTAATTTTCTACTTTTTCTTCTTTTTTGTGAATGATTACTTAAATGATTTTTTAAATGCAACAGGTTAATTGATTATTTATTGTATTCTATAACTAAATAATTAATTACGATTAATCCTATCATATAAATTAGTTCTGATTAATTAAAATCATTAGCTATTAGATTTTAGTAATTTGACAAGTGTGTAAATCATTAATTGATTCAGAAAAGTATGACAAATGGGAAGTTTTTACATGTAAAGTTATTAATTTGATCTTAATTTTATTTATATTTAATATTATTATTTATTAGATTTAAATACATATCTTGAATTGAAATTTGTCGTAAGATGTTAATTTAAGTACTTATTCTAAATTAATCATCATTATACATTTTTCATGATTACTATTGATATCGTATAATTTTTTATTAAATAATTAAATTAATTATAAATTTTTTCAGATATATGATAAATCTAAAGATTAGTGTTTGATTTTCGTTGAATTAGACCTTCATATTTTGATATTTTTTATTTTAATTCTATTCTATTTATTTTATTTTGATTTCAATATATATCCTCAATTTTATATTTTGCATTGATAAATTAACTTTCTATCCCTTTAGGTTCAAACCCAACACGTTTAAGTAATAATTTTCTTTTTGTGTGGGACGATGTGCATCATATTTACTTTTTATATAAGAAAGCGCACGTGGAAGGTTAATTTGCTTTCAACTTATTTTAATTCTAATTAATTATACCGAAGATTCGAGCGTATCCGATACACCTGTTCGCGTGGAACACACAGTTAACGGATTAATCGGGGGCCTGTTTGGGATGTCACAAATTCAACGTCTTGATAGCTGTGAAAGCACGTGGTCCAAATATATCGTCCTTCCAGCTAATAATAATATTGTTAGTTAAATAAATACAGTGATATCGCCAATTGACATCTAATAATGACATATATTGATAAAATAATGTAATGGTGATGTTTTTCCTAACTAAACACTTTATTATAATATATTCGCTGACCTGCCTAACTCTTGTTCCGTCATCATTACAAAATTTCACTGCTACCGAAGAGACATATACTATCAAGTCAAATTAAGTGCTCCCCTCATTTTTTTAATGTTATTTTAGAAAATAAATTTATTTTGATTTATCTATTATTTTTAAAAATAAATTTATATTTGTTATTATTTTAAATATTATTTTTATTATTTATGTAAATATTTAATAATTTAATTAATTAATTATTAATGAAAAATATATTATGAAATTATATCTCATTTTTTAAATTAAAATCACTTAATTTTTTAATTTTTATATATTAATTTTAAACAATACTTAAAAAGAAATAGAGGAATTGTATAATATAACAGCATAACTTTGATTAAATTAGCTTTTTTTTTAACTTTTCAATATGCAAATTTATTTCATTTAGATTATGTGAGGTGGGAATTCCAAAAAAAAAGGAGAAAAAATATAATGGAGCTGTTTGGTAAATAGCTTTTCAAATAACTTTTAGTTAATTTGACCAAAAGAGTTTGATGATTTAACTTTTAGTCTAAAAAGCTGTTTGGTAAACAACTTATTGTAATAGTTTTTTACTTGCAAAAAGCTCTTTTTCTAAACGCTGGACCAAGCAGCGTTTTGGGCGCAGTTGCTTTGTTTCTATTTTTAAATGCCTAAACTGCTCCTAAGTATTTTTCATAATTCCCACCGTGCCCCTCCAAAAAATGTCCTCAACTACTAGCCCTACTGTCTAGTCTTGCATTTGTTTCGCAGCTTCATTCGACTTTAGGGCTTAAAATTGCTTGAGCAGCTGCCGGACTGGAACCAAAGAAGACGTTGTCGGATTGGAACTGAAGGAGACACCGTCGAACTGGAACCGAAGGAGACGCACTGGATTGGAATCGAAAAAGACACCGTCGACTCTAGGTTTTTGTTTTGCCCTGTTATCAGTTCCTAACTTGTCTATGTTTTGGCGAGATACAACTAGTTTAGATTCTGTTTGATTTTCTGGTTTTTTTCGTGAAATAGGTGGACACTCAAAGCCTTGTTGGAGATTTTTGTTTTGGAGATTTTCTGGTTCATGTCTCTATCTGCTTGATACTTATTTCGACTTATAGTTGTGGCTGCTGTTCTTGCTGGAGATTTCTGTTCTTGCTGGAGTTCTTTTCTGTATTTGTAGTTAAACTCCCTTCATACTGTAAGGTAATATGAATTACAAATACATCAATAGTTCGAACACCATGATGAAACATAAAGAACTTTGCATCTAAAATCTTGTATATGTAATCCAATTATCATGTCTTCTTCAACGCCTGCTAATCTAGAAATAAGTCAATATCTCTCATTTTTATCTAAAATATTGAATGAATTGTTGAGTTGTTAAACCCACTTGGTAATGCTCTGTTCCTTTTGTCTGTCTTTGGTATCTACCACATAGACACTGATAATATACATATAAAATAAAAAAATTATATATACCAAAAGTAAAATTTAAAATTGGATTCTAAATCTTTTATGTTTATTAAATTGAGTTTTATAAATTTTATTTTATTATCTTGTATTCAATTGGCAATATTTGATTTATATTTAAAATTCAATTTTAGATCCAGTATCCTGTTTGATTTTCTGGTTTGTGTCTCTGTTTTGCCCTGCACAGTTAGTTCAGATTTTCCTTGAAGTTATCTGTTTGATTCTGTTATCCAACTAGTTATCTGTTATCCAGCTAGTTTAGATTCTGTTTTGCCTCATACAGCTAAGATTAAAAATAGAAATAGACAGTTACTTGTGTGATGGCTTTTACCCAATAAGGGAGTGGAAGAGAAAGTCAAGGAGGGAGAGATATATGAAGAGTTACTTAGTCAAAAGAAGCACTTTACATTTTCATTGATATATGTAATCAATTAATGGAAAGAAGCAAAAGAAAAAGCGGTGCAACAATTTCCTAAAGGTTACTATGGAAGAAAATAGAGACAGAGTTCTAGAAAAGGACCAAATTATCATAGGAGAAAGGTAAACTTAAAAACAAGTATGATTGGATGAGATCTAGATAGAGTCTTTGGAAACAATTGAAAGGGAGAGAGACTAGATTAAGATGGGACCATGATAAAGGAACAATCAATACTAGTGATGAGTGGTGGGATTTAAAAATTAAGGTTAGCTATCTTTTTTTTTATTTTCCTTACTTTGATGCTTGATAAATTAGATAAATTAGCTAATCTTAATTACTTATGTCTTGTTTTATAGGAAAATAACAAGTTTGAAACATTTCATGATGAAGGTATTGATCCTGAACTTGAGTACAAAATGGATTAACTTTTTGGGCATTCATCAGTTGGAAGAGGGTTTAAGTTTACTCCTGTTGATGATCATCCACAAGGGTAAGAAATAAATAATGCTTATGTTCCTTCTCCACCTCATGAAGATAATGCTCATGATATGCCTTTGGGTTATAAAGATAACATGGATGAGACAAGTGATCTCAATAATTGCTATATGGAAGGTGCATGGGAAGATATATGAGGAGATTCTACCCCTATGCCAAAAGCTACACAAAATGAAGGGGATGAAAGAAGAAAAAATAAAAGGGTCTTGGAGAGTGATGATTCAAAAAGTAACAAAAGTACAAAGACCACTTCTACTTCTACTAGAAGAGGAGGAACCACTATAGTAATGTGTGAAAAATTTGATGCTTTGTTTGAAACCATCAAGGAAAGAAAAACTACTATGATGAATTTTTTGATTGTTATGGATACCTCTAAGTATAATGTAGGAGATGCTTCAAAGCATAGTCTCACTGATGCTTTGGCAAAGATTTGCGATTTACCTGGACTAAAGCCTGGAACACCTGAATTTAGCTTTGCTTGCACAATGATTGAAGATCCACAAAAAAGGATAATTCTGTTTGGTTTGCTAAGTGACATGGTGGTAGTTGAATGGATAAAGTTTATGTATAGAGAGCAGAAGGAGCATTAGGACCTCATCCTAGGCATTTATATGTTTAGTTGTTATTGTAAGATATTTATGACTATGTACATCTAAACAATTTAAGTTGTTGTCCTTAATATTTATGGATATTCAGAATTTCTACTTATGGATACTTAAATTTTCTCGATATTTTAGTCATGGTGTTTTAACAATTTATAGTCTCCTACCTATTTAATATTGTAACTTCCCTAAATAAAAACTTGTTGATGTTTCTCAACCCTATGAAAAAAATACAAGTATTAAGAGACATTAACATAAGAATCATGAACTATGATTGTTTGTTATTATCAATTCTAGCTAACTTTGCATTAAGGGTATGACTGACTTTGCATCAAATGTTCTATTTTCTATTTCATATTAATTGTCATATGGTTTATGTTCCTATATACTGGATAATTTGATTAGGTGGAAGCTCTATTAAGACTTACTGATTGTGTTTGCTTATATACATGTTAAACATTTCAGGTGAGCTCTATTGTTAGTTTCTTATTTGCTGGATATTTTAGACATTGTGAGAAGGTATGATACTTACTATTAATACTAATTACATGGTAGTAACTTTATTATCTTCATCTTCTATATCTCACAGTTTGCATCTTATAAGTTATGAAGTTTTCATGATAAGATTAAACTTGTGTATCTATTTCTTATATTTTACTAGTTAATTTGCAGGAATGAATAATTATGATATGCAAATCATGCAAATTCTACAAAATAGAGAACTTCTTTATCAAATTCTTGAAAATGACAATGAGTTTTGAGACTTAGTAATGTGTGCAGCAAGTTATCTATGTGTGTATTACTTAAATCATATTCATAAGGATCTATGCTACACTTCTTATTTAACAGGAGAAATGTGGGTCAATGAGTTATTAACTGGCCATGAAAAACAGTGCTTTAATACATTTAGAATGAATTAAGATACATTTCGCCAATTATGCATGGACTTGAAAAACAAATATGGTTTAAGATATTCAAATAGAATATCAATTTTGGAGAAAGTAGGATTGTTTGTAAATATCCTCAGTAAGGGTGCCTCAAACCAAGATGCACAAGAACGATTTCAACACTCTGGTGAAACTGTGAGTAGAGTTTTTAAAGAAGTTTTAGATGCTATGGATGGCCTTTCTAGAGATATAATCAAGCCAAAAGATCCTGAATTCAAGGAAATTCCATCACAAATTGTTAATGATGTTAGATACATGCCACACTTCAAGGTAACCAAATATGCATCTTTCTCTTTTAATTTTTTCATAAAAATAAATGTTTATCATTTCATGAATATAATTTTATATCAGGATTGCATTGGAGCTATTAATGGAACACACATAGCAATAATTATTCCTGAAGAGGATTAACTACGATATAGAGGAAGAAAAGGAGTAACGACCACAAATGCATTAGCAACATGTGATTTTGATTTGTTATTTGCCTATGTCTTGGCTGGACGGGAAGGGTCAGCACATGATGCATGTATTTTCCTTAATACAATTAGTACTCCAAGTTTACATTTTCCAAAACTGCCATTAGGTAAATTTTTAAGTTTTTAATAATTTAATTATTGTTTGACTTACAAATTTATGAAGGATTTCTTTCTAATTATATAACCTTTATATATGCTTAGGAAAATATTACTTGGTGGATAAACACTACCTAGATAGAAAGGGATATTTGGCTCCATACCTAAAGACACAGTATTATTAATCAGAATTTCGTGGTGCAACTCCAAGAGGATCTTGATAAGTTTTCAATCAAGCTCATTCATCTTTGAGAAGTTACATTGAAAGGGCTTTTGGTGTTCTTAAGGCTCGATGGAGGATATTATAAAAAATGCTTAAATATTTAATAATGGATCAAAATAGAATTATTTGTGCAGCTTTTGCATTGCATAATTATATTAGAAGAAATAAGCTTAGTGACCCAACTTTCACAATCATAGATCGAAATCCTGATTTTATACCTCCTGAAATATTTTCAGATGTTATGGATAGTTCTTCACATGATGTTGCTGGAGAAATGAGAAGTAGAGAGATGACAACTATTCGAAATACAATTGCTTCTAGTTTGATGGCAGATAAACTAATTAGACGGTCATCTTAAGATGTTATGAGCATTTGCATTAAATGGTGTTAAGTACTTTTAATCTAAAAAAAAATTATTATTAAAATTTTATTTTAATTGATACTTTTTAATTTTGTAATATATTTTATGATTAATAATTTACTATTCAATTGACTTTTATCCATGAAAAATATTAATTTATTAATTTTTCATTTCTTCCACTATCAACATATAAAATTATAATATTTATTTTCTCATAAAAATTGAACAATTGTAGTTACTAATTTTTATTAGTAAATTTATTTAATATAAAAATTATATTAATTTAATTTCGAAGGAATATTTAATATATTATAATTATGATATTGTATTTTTTATAAGAAAATTTAATCTATTAAATAACATATATGATCTAAAATATTAAAATAAAAGAATACTTAAATAATTCAAAAAATATACTAATACTCTTTTATGTCATTTTACAACAAACAACTAATTATAAACAGTTAATTTTACTAAATATTCTTAGTCAACCAACTAATACAATCAGTTGGTCAAATCAGTTAATATAATCAGTTATCAGCTAACAGCTAATTGAATCAGCTATATGTTAATTAAATCAGCTATATGCTAATTGAATCAACTATCAACTAATTGTCAAATAAGGCCAATATATCCTTAGAATACAGGAGAATTCTATGTTACCCCATGGGTTCCAAACTCATGGGGATGTGGCTAAATCTAAGCCATTAGATGAGTTGACTAAGTCAATAGCCTCACTCATCTAATGGCTTGCATTTTGCCACATATCCATGGGTTTGGAACCCATGGAGGTAACATAGAAAGCACCTAGAATACATTATAATTAGTTTTAGAAAGAACGAGAAATAAATGAGATGAATCACTCCCACAAGAAAGATAATCGCTTCATTGTGAGCTGGAAGGAAGTTGTGAACAAGTTTGAGGTGGCTTTGGCCGCCTCCGGACGTTCTAAAGTGACTTTAAAAAGTAATATCAGTGTTATATCATTTTTTTAATGGAAAAAATTAAGGTAAGGAGTATTATAACTTAAAAATTGTTTTTAAAATTTATTATTTATTAAATTTTTAATTTTTAATTTTAATATTAAATATTGTGATTTAATATTTTACTCTCAAAAATACAATTAATATTTTGGAGGAGCTAATTCATTTTAACCATCTTAAACTTGGGGAAATTTTAATTTTTTTCTATCGTTCCTTTAATTTTCTTGAAAAATTTATATTTAACCTCCAAAAATTTAAATATATATATAAATTTTTATTAAATACTATTTTAACCCCTAAATAATTGTGAATATTACAAAACTTGAATTTATTTTGTCGCGAGCCTCACTCGCTCCATCATCTTTTTTTTTTCTTTTTTTTTTAATTTTTTAAATAAGCTAAGCGTTTTCTTCCAAAAATTATAAGTAATGCAAATGCAAAATATGTATAGTAAATTATAAATAATGCATGCTGAGTTTGCCGGGAGGAGTCGCATATTATAGGCGTCAATGATTCAGTGTACAGCCAAGAGATGGGTATCCTTTTCTTAACCATTGCCCATGCTTACTACGCAGGTCACCATGGCCACATGGCCCACATTCATTTCGGTAAAATTTTGTCCTCTTTCTCTTTGGATTTTTGCCCTTTCCAATTAACAAAATCCGGCGGCAAACTTTTTCACACATTATTTAATAAAATATTAATTATTTTTAAAGAATGTTCTAATGTTTAAATTTTTTTATTTTTATATTATTTTATTATATCAAATATAAAAATAAAATAAAACATATATTTCATCTTTTATCATATTAAAAATAATTATTAAATGATGATTTTATTTCATTTTAATTTTATTCTTTTTTTCATTACATCCAAACTTCAATTTCATTCTTTTCTTTTTAATTACATCCAACCAAATATGGGATAATGGGTTTCGGTCTCATTACTTGTGACCTTACCGCTTTAATACCCTAGTTGTTTACAAATTTTATTATACCCAATATCCTCACTCTTTATTATATTTTTATTATGTTAAAAATTAATTTTATTTAAAATAGAAGCAATAAATAATAAATTTTTCATAATAAAAATGCTTTTAAAAAATAAACTCAAATTTTTTATTAAATATATAATATTTTAAGACTTAACTTCTAATAGAAGATATTTCAATTTTTTTTATTCGTCGATTTTTTAATATATACCACATAGCTTAATAATTGTAGTCCCGCCCAATTATTTTTTTAATGATCTCCGTACAGATATTTGTTTCTAGCAACGCCTTCCATTCTTTCTATTTATCTATATTTATATCTACACCTACACCGACGCCTATATCTATCTATAATACATTATATTATATTATAATGAAATTTATAATTTAAAGATCCACTTGTTCTCGTGTCACGTGGCAGCTTCTCACTCCTTATTTTCCGCGCCAAAACTTCTCGTCCATTCTGGTCTTTCATTTGCCTTCATTCTCACACACAGACACACACACATAATATATATATATATATATATATATATATATATATATATATATATATTCTTTATATCGCCCGTGTCACGTGGCAGCTTCTCACTCCTTATTTTCCGCGCCAAAACTTCCCGTCCATTCTGGTCTTTCATTTGTCTTCATTCACACACACACACATAATATATATATATATATATATATATATATATATATATATATATATATATGTCTTTATATTGCTTGCTTCCAAACTCTTTGACCAATTTTGGTAATTTTTTAATTACCACGTTAGTTTATAATTTGTATATTATTTTTTATTTATATTATTACATATTTTTTGTTATTTGTAATATATATTGCATTATATTTTTATTATAAAAATATTTTAAATGATTAGTAATTTAATTTAATTAGTTAATAATGTATTTTATTTTTAATTTTATAATTTTATAGATTATATTCTTTATCTGCTCCATTTTATGTTTTTTATATTTATTTTAAGTGTTTATAACTTATATATATTAAGTAGTATAAATATAATTTGATATATTTTATTTTTATTATAAAAATATTTAAAATATTAATTAAAATACAATAAATTAATTAAATATATATTCTATTTTAATAAAAAAATTTAAAATAAAAATATTTCTATATAAGTCATTTTAACATTTTTATAAATCACGCTCTTATATGTTAAAAATTTATTACTTATCAGTTTGAATGTATGATTATAAAATGAAAATGATAAATTAATTTTTAACTCTTTTCTAAAATAGTCAAGATAATTAAATTATTAAATATATATATATGGAAGAAGTAAATATTAAATTTTAAATGTAAAAAAAAGAACAATTTTTTTAGGGATATTTGAATAAAAAAAATTTAAATTTTTTATAATATTTTTTAATATATATTATTCCTATGTTAATAAAAATATATATATTCGTGCATTGGCCCGGTCAAAACGCTAGTAATCTTATGTAAAACTATCCTCTAAAAAGTGGATGCTTTCGGCGCTCTGATGCTAGCAATGATTGCCCTATGATTTTGTAACACAGAAACTATTAATTTGTGGTTTTTTTTTTTAATACAGAGAGAATAACCTTCACGACAAACATACTAATAATAGTTTTCATACCAATAAGAATTCTTGGATTATATACATCAGTTAAATATTTTGAAACAAAAAACCTGTACATGATAAATTTGGTACACATAAAGTTAAAATCTAATCTTGTTCTTAAATAAATTGTCTTATCTTATATCAGTATCAATTAGTCTTTCAGGGGATCCCATGTATGACATAATGCGAATTTTAAAATTCAAGGTGATGAAATTAATTCTAAAAATACTATATTAAAACTATTTAATTATAACTATTTATTTTTTTAAGGGTACGAGTAAACAATTTCAATTTAGAATTTTTTAGGATCATTTTGAATTTTTAAACTTTGGGATACTACATAATTCCCTCTATATATATCTATTTTTTAAGCATTCATATTATTCCTCATTTTAATTTTATATAATAAAATAATTTTTTGTTTATTTATAAAAATGCTGAACATACGCTAAAATTTGGATCACATTAATTTCATTTAAAAATTGAAAGAGTAAATTTAAGAGGAATATAAATATAATTTTAAAAAAAGAAAATGAAGAAAAAATTATAAAATTTTTTAAATTTGGAGTTGCATGACGTAGCTAGCTTCATTCCTGATCGTAGATTGAAATAGAAATATACGTATCTTACGTGTGTGAGGATTATTCTAGACATTGGATCCGTTTGGAGAAGGACCCCACATCATGGTGAAATGCAAAATATATATATATATACACACACATATATATATTTGTTTGAAATAGCAAACTATTTTGAACCTTGATTAACTTCAAATTATTGGAACTAATGTAGTGAAAAATTTTCTAATACCAATTTTTCTTTGTTCACAAAATTTAAATTTGAGATTTTGCTTTAGTGAACTTCAATCACTCGGAGCAATTAGTACAATTGAAACGAAATAATTAAGCATTTGTAATAAGTTTGGACCACATTCATTTCATTTAAAAATTGACAAAGTAAATTTTAAAGGAATATAAATATAAATTTTTTTATTAGAATGATTGACATCGACAAGAGCAAAATTAAGGTAAAATTGAATTTAAAAAAAGAAAATGGAAAAAAAATTATTCAATTTTCATCATAAGTTCCATTTATTTTGATGAAAAATATTTTTTATAAAATATAATTATAAAATATTAAAATAAAAAATATTTTATTTATTTAATATTAAATATAAATATTTGAAAAATAATTTTTTACTTAAAAATATTTTTAATATTATATTCTTAAAAATTATTTTTTAATTATTAATAATATATTATTTTTATTAATATATATAAATAATCTTTTTCTATAAAAAATATTTCACTATCAAGCAAAACGAGCATAGAAGATAATGGAAATATACACATCTTAGTTGTAATTGTGAGGATTATTCTATCCATTGGATCCGATTGGACAACTTCATGGTGAAATGAAATTTGATGTCCTTATGCTTTGAGATGCTCTGATGGCAATTTTTTTAATTGGCACATTTTTAAAGTGAGTGTTCATTCCAACCATGTATATTAATCTGCAACATGTATTATTGTATTTGTATGGAAAAGATACACCTGCAGAGCAGCTTCGATAGTGCCACAGACACGGACACAAACCAAGAAATTATATGATAATATAATATAATATCAATTTGTAGAATGTTTTTTTCCAATCCTAAAAATATATATCGATACATTGTTCGGGCTACTTGCCTAAGATTTAATAATGTTTTTTTCTTGAGATATATCAATTTATGTGAAATCAATGGATTCCGATATATTTTAAAGGATGGAGTGATATATTATAATATTTAATGAGAATATTAATAATTTAAAATTTAAAAAATAATTAATTAAAAATTAATTTTTAATTTTTATTAAAAATTATAATATTTTCTTTTATTATCTAAATTGCGTTTTATATTTTAAAAGAATATGATCCGAATGAGTGATATATATTGAGATTTTATGTTAATAGTGCAGGAAGTTTGCACCAACATTCATATATTTTCACATTATTAAAGAAATTAATTATTAAAATTCTTTTATAGTATGTAAAAATTCTTATTTATTCTTATATTTTGAATGATGTAACACTTTGCTGCTTAGATTTTTATAAATAATAAATCAAATTTAAATACATTAACCTAAATAATCAAACACCAAAAATTTATAAATTATTTAAAAGAATTGAAAATTTGTTATAATAAAAATTGACTGAGGTACCACGTCAATGATTTTATCCAAAGGAGTTAGTGGTATTTGGTTTACGGGATTTTACATTTTCAGAAAAGTATATATTTTTAAAAATATGATTTTTAAAAATTTAATTAACAAGAATATAACATTTCTATGTTTGGTTCACTATAAACTTTTTTGAGAATATTTTAATATCATATTTTTGTATAATGAGAATCTGAGATATCCACCTCCTCCCATGAAAATATTTTAGGGAAATGTTGAACTAAAAAAATTTTCAGAAATGTGATATTTCCGGATATTTTTTTTAAACTTTGAACCAAACATAGGAATATAATATTCCCTTACAATTTTTTCGAAAATGTTAAAAATATTTCGCAAACCAAATGCCACCATATGTAGCATAAAGTATATAGTATGCAAGTCGGAAAAAAATGAGGTTACTTAAAAACAAAGGGGAAAAAAATCATTTTTGAGACATTTTCCTTTTTTTTTTGTAACAGTACAAATATATTTGACATATTTTCTTTTATACGAGATTGTCGAACAAGATGCACAGCTCTTCATATATGATGTTCACATATATTATCCTTTTTACCGTGACCAAAAATAATAATACCATGTAGCCCAAATTTTTTATTTCAAATTAAGGACTGAATTACAAGTATTTATCTTTTTTAATATTCAGATATTTTTATATTTTTTGTACTAAGTTCGATATGGAAGTAACAAACGATAAATTTCTTCCAATAAAAATACTTTCAAATATTAAATTTAGAATCCTCTTTGAGATTTAAAATATTTCAAAATACAATTTATTAGGATTGAACCAATCATATATGAGTCACATATAAATAATATCATGCATGCTTGCCATATATGTCATCCCATCATAACATATTAAACTATGAAAAATATAAAGATTTAGAAAGCTACACCTTAAAGCATATCATTTCAAAATTGGGTATCTTAATTCAAAACCCAAAAACGTTAAATTTTAATTTCAAAATACACAAATCTTAAAATCTCAAATCCAAAAACCACAAACTCTGAATCGAAAAAAACATCTTCAGCGAAATATACAAGTCGTACACATGTGTTGCTAAATCATACTGATACTACAATAAAATATCTAATTAACATAAGATATTTAGTATATTTGTTAATAATGTTAATTATATAATTTACGTGAAAAATAGTTATTACGTCAGTTCTTACTAAAAACTAACATTTTTTTAAAATATTTTACATTTTTATGTTTCACATATTAGTTTTTAATTAAAAAAATTGATGTGAAATATCTACATAATTTTTTTAATTTTGTTTTTTGATTTCCCTATTAGAATATTTATAACTAAAATTAAACAAACTTAACATCTTGCTAAAAATGCATATTTTGAGTTAAAAATTTTGAAATATTACAATTTCACACTCAATTGTTCATTTGAAATAAATTTTATATCTATTTTATATAATTTTTTAAAATCTATCCATTTATAAAAATTAAAGGCTTTTTGCCTTCTTGAAAATATGAAAAATAGTCATTTTCATGGACTTTTTTTTTAAAAAAAAAAATTGTCCATCTCTCATCATTGCTTGGCCAACTTTTGACTTTGTTACAATATTTTATCAAACATATAATAAGCATCTAAAACTTAAATATAATTTTAGAAGTTATACGAAAGAAACATGAACAAAAATCTCTTTAAAAAACTTGTGCAAAAAATTTGAGAAATAGAAAAAGCAAAGATTTGAAAAATAAAAGTAAAAAAGATATTTCTTATATTTTGAACCAATGACTTGAAATAGGACATTTACTTAGTATTCAATGTTTAATGAAGGAGTATCGATAGCTTATTAATATATTGTACAAGGCAAAGGGACATCTAAGGTTTTGTAGAATAAGTTAGACCAAGATGAATAATGAGTTCAAAAATGAATAAAAGAAAGAGTAAGAGTGATGTTGAAAAAAAAAGTAAAATGCAATTTATTTATAATACAAAAATGTTACTATGTTTATGGTTCTTACTAAATTTTTGCAATACCTTTAGGTGTTAGTTGATTCGTATCTTAAATTTTATTATTTTCCTAGCAATCTTTAAATGTCATATATTATAATGTTAGTTTAGTAAAAAATTGATGTTTTAAATTTTTTAATAACTTTAAAAATGTTACTATATTCAAATGAACATTAGTTAATTTTAAAATTGTAATTTTAAATTTCCTTGTATTTCCAACTACCTTCAAATGTCATATATTTTAATGTCAATTAAATAAAAATTTGTTATCTTAAGTTTTTCATAAATTTATAAAATGTCATAATGTCTAAATGAAAGTTAGTTGTACAAGAATAATTTTTATTTATTCATTAACACCAAATCTTAGCTTCAAATTATAACATGAGAAATACATAAATCAATTTCATAAAATTGAAAATAAAGATAAACATACCTAATTCTCCTAAGTCTATTATATGTTCTTTGATGTAATTCCTTGTGTCCAATAATCAACAACATGAATCACTTGAAATCACAAAGAAAGGTTACATGGAATTTCCTCCCTCGATTTCTTTTTCCCTTGGTCATAATTTTAAAAGACATAGGATCCCCGATGGAATGGATAATAACATATTAAATCCTAATGAGATAGGAACCCTTTTATAAATATAGAATTGGGTCATGGATTCTATCTATTATAAGATCCATGCCTATTAACTTAAATAATGTGTTTAAGCTTAGTACATTCTGGCCTACTAATTAAATGTCACACTAAGGCTTTTTGACATCAACATTGTTTACTAAAAAATTATGTTATTTCAAAATAAAAATATAACAATCTCTCATTTGAACCTACATAATTGATTAATGATGATCACTACAATATCATTGTCAATCAAAATTGTACTATCTTACCCACAGGTCTAAATTGAACTCATAAGTAATTAATAATGCATAAGGCTAAATTTGAAAGGATATTAACATTTAACATACTAAATATTTATACCTCATTGACCAACACAAGTAATAATTTCAAAGCACGCATTATAACATTTACATGAATTTAATGTGATTATGCATAAATCTCCTATGCAATAAGTCATAGCATCCATTTACGATGCTTAATAAGAATAAAATTCTCGGCAACAATAAAATAAAATCTATATGTCTTTAATAACATGCATATCCTACAATGTACATAAAATATATGGTAATAATATAAATATTTCATTATGAATATTTTTTTAAATATATTACAAGATGTCATGAGCTTATACCATCAAAACTCCAACTAACTCAAAATATTAAGAAAGGCTTAAAAAAATTTATATTATTCACATGATCATGCATCATATTTGCCCCCAAACCTTGATTAGTGAATCTACAAGTATAAGAATTATGGAAAAAATTTTCTTTCTCACAAATAGGTACTTCAATTTGAAATTCTTTATATGGGTAAATTTGTTATTATTGAGAAGAAATTACATGGCAATAATACTGTTATGACATAAATTTGGTTATGGCTAGAAAAACCCTTAACTTATTAACTTGATAAGGAATATTATCATATGTAACATGTCTTGCCCTTTAATAAAGGTTGTTAAAATTGACTATATAATAATTTTCACAACACAACTCCTTTTTGCACATGTTCAATCATAGATTTACCATCACTTTAACAACTAATCAAACAAGTTTTAGTAACTTGTACATATAAAATCTCCTGATTTTTTATAAATTAATGTATAATCAATTATATCACCTAAATATAATATCATTTGCAATCTCATGCCATTAACGTAAACCAATAACAAGCTACTTACAATTGATATATATAGGATAATTCTTATCATTTAAAAATAGTTAGACCTAGATAATTTAATCCTTTTAAAATTGCAAACATGAAAGCATACATAGGATTTTTTTTTTGCATTAAAATGAGATAAGCTAAATATCCTTAGGACCTATGTATTATAAGCCCACCCTATTAATGTAAGGTTTACCATACTTTCACTGCTTGGCCTTTTAATTAAGTTTGATTTAACATTGCTTTGTCTCAACCAACACACCCATACCATAATTGACTTAGGAAAATATAATTATCATATAGATCCAGAATTACCAAAATGTACATATATATTAATCTGCTTTGTTATCCTATTTTGCAAGAGAAATAATAATAATTTATAAGATTAAATAGAATACAAATAGCAAAGTAATTATTTGACTATCTAACATATAATATGTCATTTCCATCAAGTCATAAAACTATTCCTCTTCCTTTAGTTAACATAACTTCCATTTAAATAAGTTGTTTTAGATCATGAGTGAGTTTTAAACATGATGAAAGAGGAAAGTCTTTATAGCCTACACTTTTTGATTAAATATAGCCCTTGATTATTGACCTAACCCATATTCTATAATTCAATTCAACTCAACATCCCACTTTGAAGTCAAAGATATATATTTGTTTTGTACTGGAACAAACTATAAGAAGTAGTAAATGATTGTGTCAATAATAGAGTTAATACATCTTGTTTTGACTTCCATTATTCAGGCATTTTGATAGCTCCCACTATCCAAAGATATTTATTAAATTAAATTGAAATTTAGAGATGGTTTCAAAATTATAACAAATTTAGGTAACAATCTTAAAATAAAACTCAAGATAATCGACAAATGTATTAAAGCATATCCATTATTTGAAATAATTTTACTTCTAACATGAATAAAATAAATTCTTAATAGAAAAATAAGAAAATATTTTGAGTACTAGCTCAATCAAACAACCATCCTTTACCAGTGGGCTTCATTTTTAGATTTCTTTAACTTTTTCTTTTTATTCTCCATCTATTTCTTAAATTTGAAGTAATATAACTTCTTATACCCTAATTTCTTGTAGAACTAACACTTTCCTTTGAAATAGACCTTTTTGGGTTTAAAACAGTTATCATTTTTCCATTTCTTCCTATCATTTGAAGACTTTCCATAGTTGTCTTTAACATGTTCTCTCATTCCTTATTCAAAAGTAGAATCACAAGTCACCAAATTAATTGTGTGGATATTTCATTTTCTTATGTCCTTGTTTGCTTGATTAAGAATGGTTATCATGTTATTCACTATTTATTCACCCTTTTAAACTTGACAAGTAGCCTTTTGAATATTAAACTATGAGGATAGTAATTCCAAAACTCCCCAAACAAGATAACCATCATTTAGTTAAAGTCTCATGGTTTTCAATTTGTTATGATAATTATTAAGCTTTAAAATGTGCTCTTCGACTCTACCAATCCCATTATAGGAGGTCCATTCAAATAGTAAGAGATAGTATTTTTTTGTGCTTTATTGAATTTTTTAAACTTGTTTGCTACAAATTCTAAAAAATTCTTTGCATTTGTAGTTTTAGTCATAAGAATGCCTTTTCTAATAGTCCTGTCTATTGAATATTTTAGGATCATGAAATAAATTTTATTTTATTCCTTCCATTTTTCACACTGTGCCTTTGGATCTGCATGCAAAATCGGTTCAATTTTGAATTCTAGTTCATTTTTCACTATGTCCAATTTAGTAATCACCAAACACAACTTCAAAAATTCAATCCATTCTTTGTAGTTTGTCCCATGTAGTATCTTTATGGAGGCCAATTGCTTATGCAAAATAGTTGAGAAAAATGTATCAAACCATTAATACATATATATTCTTGATCATGCTCACCTTTTCCTCTCTATCATAATTTTATACAATATTATATTATAAAATCTAAAATCAGAGGGTATTTTAGAACCTTATAACATAATATAAGAGTCAAATATTATACTCCTAGAACTTAACACCAAAAGATATTTAACATTTTAGGAATACAACATTCAATCCTATACTCATATTATAACTAATTTACTATATTAATAATATAATACCAAAAAGTATTTGATATTACCAATGTAGCTTCTCTCTTATACATTTTAAAATAATTTTTTTCAAAATTTTGTATAAAATTTCATGCAATTGATCCACAAAGTAGGTACCTAATTACATTAAATTTTTATGGCATAACATAACTATACATTAATTCCTATCTGAAAGACATTGAGTATCCCTAATAGAACAAATATTGACAAACTAAACTCTAATAAGGTAAAGATTCCTTTATAAACATAGAAACGAATCATAGATCTTATCTATTATAAGATTTATGGCCATTAACTTAAATAATATATTTGATCTTAATACCTTGTGGTCCATTAGTTAAATATCACACTTGGGTCTTTTGACATTAATGTCATTCACTAATAAATTATGTTAGTCCAAAATAAAAACACTAAATATATACAAATAATCATCATATTAAATTTAATAATTTTAAAAATATCATTACATTAATATAAATGTTAATTTTATCTTTAATTGATATTTATCCATCAGTGCAAAAACACAATTCTTCAAAGGAGGAAATAAATGATTATGGGTGAGGATAATATTCTTTTTAATCATAAACTTTAAATCTTAAAAGCTTAATTATCTTCCTATAAAGAAAAGCACACATTAAACAGTGCTTCATTGGTCCTCAATCGTACCAATTGGTGGGACTTTAGGATTTTCAAATGTGAAAACGGAAAACCTAGTCAACTTTTTGCCCAAGGAGTGTTGGGTGTTTCTAAATTCTACATAAGATTATATCCCACATGCTCACATGCTACGCATTTCAACGGATCGCCTTGCCAACAGGAAACTTGACAGAAAGCAGCCTCGATCAGAGAGCTGTGACATTTCAGTAGATCTCTTGGCCACTAGGAAATTTCACAAAAATTAAAGCAGCCTAGGTCAGAGAGCTGTGCCATTAAAATAACCCTAATAACTTATTGTTTTGAAGTTGGAGAGTTCGAAAGCAACGTTAATCGATTCACGTTTTCCATGTCTTATTTTTTCGTAATTTAAAAACGAAAAAGGAAAGGGGGTAAAAAAAGACTTGAAAGTAACTAAAATAGCCAATTAATTGCATTAAAAAAAGGCAGAGGCAGAGAAGCTCTGGTCTATAAATATCAGCTGAGCATGATGAGTTGAATTCAAAGAGATTTTAAGGAATAGTTCCCGTGTGAGAGAAGACGAGGAGCGTACCTAGAACAATGGTGTTAGGGAAGTCGGGTCTTCTTTTGCTCCTTTTTGGTTTCCTCTTTCTTTGCAAAACCTATGGCAAGGATGTTTATTACGACTTTGTTGTAAGTTCTCCGTTTCCCACTAACTCAAATATTTAAACTTCTCATTTCTACCAAACAATTTTTGAGTGGATCATTAAAAATCATGCACTAATTACGTTGTTGTTGGTCTGGTTGGCAGCTGTATGAGAAGAACTTCACTAAGTTGTGCGAATCAAAGAGCATTTTGACTGTGAATGGTAGCTTTCCAGGGCCAACAATTGAGGTTCGCCGGGGAGACGTTGCTTACATCACAGTCCACAACAATGGAACCTATGGCGTCACCATTCACTGGTAATGCTGCCTCCAAGGTTTCCGTTTTTCAACATCCTCTTGCTTTGAACCCAGAACGTTATCAAATAGCTTTATACACTAGCACAGGACATTACATATATGCATGTTAACCGTTACTAAAATTATAAGATGTGCTTCTTTAGTGTTCTGAGCACTTTAGCGTCCTGAATTCGAACGATTCTATTTTTAATGTTCTGACTTCGAATTCAAAATATTATGTATGTATTAAGTAACTTCTCACATAAACTCAAAATATTGGGGATGTGTGTATGAAATGTTACTAGAAAATAAGATATATACTTCTTAGGTGTTTCGAGTTATTCAATGTCTTAAGTTCGGAAGTTTCCATTCATCAATGTCTTGAGTTCAAATTCAAAAAAACCGTGTGTGTATAAATAACTAGTACGTGGGAATGAACTGTCACTAAAAATACATGGTTGATTTTCAGGCACGGAGTGAAGCAGCCAAGAGATCCATGGTCAGATGGGCCGGAGAACATAACGCAATGTCCTATACCGGCGGGGACGAGTTTCACACAAAGGGTCAATTTCACAACAGAAGTAGGAACTCTTTGGTGGCATGCACACAGTGACTGGTCACGCGCCACCGTACACGGCGCCATTCTCATATTACCTGAGAATGAGTATCCGTACCCAAAGCCAGACGGAGAGGAAATCTTTATTATTGGTATAATTCTATAATTACAGCCACCAGTCAGAGATTATTTCATCTAATTAATTGTCAGTAATTAATGAAATAAAATTTTATTATTATTGTTGTTGTAACATTAAAGCTATTAAAGTTTTATTGTTGGTGTTGTTGTCACATTAATTTGGTTATTGCAGGGGAATGGTACAAGGGAGATATAATGGAAATTATAACCACAGCCCTAAAAACTGGTGCGGAACCAACTGCTTCAAATGGTTACACCATTAATGGCCAACCTGGAGATTTTTACCCTTGTTCTAATGGTACGGCATCTAAACTGCTTTCTGTCATATCCCCTGGTTTTATTCGTCAAGACAAATCATTATTGGTAGCTACCTAATCCTACTTTTAATTAATCAAGTCTTTTGCCTTTTGAAGCTTTCCCGTGCCAAATGCCACCTTTTCCTTTGTGGTAGAAAAAATTAATTGATAAAGCTTTTTCCAATACAAGTTGTCAAAATCAAAATGAAAGATCCAATTCAGTTGTTAATATTTTAACTACTAATTAACACCATCTGGACAAAAATACTTGGGACCATTCGGTTATAAGGTTCCAAGTGACTTTCCTCTCATCTAATAAAATGAATATAATTGTATCTTTTAATATTTTAAATAAAAAATATAATTTTGAAGGTATATAAATTTTATAAAATTAATAATAAACAAATACTTTTAATATATAACAAAATTGAGAATTAATTCTTCCCCTTAATCGAAAGTAAGTACTCCTATTATTATGGAGGATACTTTCAGCTGACTGCATCTCTCGTTTGCTTGACATCAACAAGTCCACTGTGGTTGAATGGTTAGCCGGTTCTCTTCCATTTCTTTATGAGTTTGGCTGACTCACCATTCCATTCCCCGTCTTTTCAAGATTTTATATTTTTTATATTTTAAATTTAATTTTTAATTTTTATAAATATATTTAAGAATTTAATGTTTTTATTATTATTAAAAAAAAAACCCCGCTGTATCGTGAGACTCAAAATTTTGTAAGTTTTACTATTAAAAAACAGGTGCATATTCCACTCTCATTCTAAAAATGTCGAGAGTATTTCTCTTTCGTATTTTTAACACTGTTGGAAGCAAACTTTGGACGTGAGCGAAGATATCACATCACACGTCCTTGTTAAAAACTTGCGCAACTTGCCTATTTACTATTTTTAAAAGTTTACATTTTTTAAATAATACAAACAAGCAAGCATATGATACGGATACAGTGAAAAGAATTAGATTAAAGTTTTTTATATTCATTAGGACAAATTATACCTACTTTTCATAAATTTTAACATAGAGTTATCTACGCATTTGTAATATTAATTCATAAGATTAGCATATGGGTTATCTTAGTAAATTTAATATGAACAAAAAGTTAAGATAAGAAAGTAAGCGCACAATTTATAAAATTTTGATAGGTCATCTACATATTTGTAGAGTTTAGGGGAATTATTTATAAATTGTGGACAATTGAAGGAAATTATATATCATTTACCCGTTCAAGTATATAAATTGAACTAGCTTTTATCTACCTAGTAAATTATGTCAAATTTAATACTAAAATTCTACTACTTATTGTACGTAGTCAATATTCCAAGCTTACGTTGATTAGAATTATAGCTTTAATCATGAATTAACCATTAAGTGATGAGATATTTATTGAGAACTACCAAATACAAATAATTTGTATTTGAATTTTGCAGAGACAACATTTCGATTTTTGGTTGATTACGGAAAAACGTATCTATTCCGAATAATAAATTCAGCGATGAACGAAGAGCATTACTTTGGAATTGCCAAACACAACGTCACTGTGGTCGGGACCGATGGCGCCTATCTTAAACCCTTCAACGTAAGCTATTTGGTGGTAGCTCCAGGCCAAACATATGATGTTTTGGTTAAAACTGACCAAATTCCAGATGAATATTACATCGGTGCCATTCCTTTCCATGATGGCACTGCTGACTTTGACAATACCACTGCCACTGCTATCCTTCAGTACTCTGGCAATTACACTCCTTCTCCCGTAATTCCTTATCCTTTCTTTCCTTATTACAATGACTCTACTGCTTCTTTCAATTTCACAAAGCAGTTGAAGAGCCTTTATAGTTCAGTGCCCACAAATGTCACCAAGAAGATTTATATGACCGTTGCTGTCAATGAACTGCCATGCCCTTCTGGTTCCAATTGCTCTGGGCCTGATGGCAACAAGTTGGCAGCTAGCTTCAACAATGTCAGCTTTGTCACCCCAAGCATTGATATACTACAAGCATACTATTGGTATGTATAAACCCAAATTATGTTGTTATTTATGCTTTTAACTTGCAGTTTGTTGTTCGGTAATCATAATTTACGGGTGATGAGGTTGACATGGAAAATAAAATGTAAGTCATTAGAAGAAGTTTAACTTTAATTTTTAAGTAGTAAATTCTTTTGCTGAATTTTTTAAAAAATATTTACAACTATTTGGTCGATAATAATAACTAAAAGTTTTTTGAAAAGGTTCTTGTGACTTTACAAAGATAGATATTATGGAAAATTGAAGAAGTATACTTTTTTTTTTTTTTTCATTTTGTCAATTTGTATTAAATAAAACAAAATTGAACTTTTTCCATTTTATCAATTTGCTACCTTATAAAAAATTGCACTTCACACGTATGTCTTGTAAAACCAAATTGTTAGTTTATAATTTGGTAATCCTTTTTGCAGTTAATCTTAATTTGTGTAAAAATTGTTTGTATGCAGGAACATATCTGACGTATTCACGGAAGATTTTCCATTGAAGCCACCATATTATTACAACTTCACAGGAGATGTGGGGAACAATACAATTATAGCAAGCACAGGAACAAGGGTGATAATGCTCGACTACAATGACACGGTAGAATTGGTATGGCAAGGAACCAATGTGATAACTGCGGAGAATCATCCATTGCATCTCCATGGATTTAGCTTCTATGTTGTCGGAATCGGTTGGGGTAATTTTGACAACGAGACTGACCCGTTATGCTATAATTTGGTCGATCCACCCGAAGTTAACACTGTTGCTCTTCCCAAGAATGGATGGGCTGCCGTTAGATGGGTTGCTGATAATCCTGGTACGCTTTCTTTTCTGCAATTATTGCAATTTAAGTCCTTCAGTTTTGAAAATTGTGCCAATCCAGCCTGCTCTGCAAAGAATATACTAAATTGAATAAAAAAATATTTGTAGGAGTGTGGTTTATGCATTGCCATTTGGAGAGGCACAGCAGTTGGGGGATGGACACGGTGTTTATTGTAAGGGATGGAGGCACCAGTGACACAAGCATGTATCCACCGCCTTCATACATGCCTCCTTGCAATGGCACTTCCTCGTGATGCTAACCAGCGAGGAATATGGTTGCAATAAAAGACCAATTAATTCGGTTTTACTATACTAGTTGATCAACATTTTAGGAAAGCTTTAATTTCTTGATATGTTTGATTTAAGTGAGGAAAAAAAAAAAAGGTTGTAGTGTCTTTGAAAATTATGATCCATCCCTATATGTTATGTGTTTGATTGTATATTACAATTTTTGATTAAAAAATTAAATGTTCAAAATTTAATAAATGATAAATTTAAAAATAATTTTAATTATTATAATTATATTATTCCTTAATTTTTTTATTAATAATTATAATATTTTACTTTATTTTCTAAAGTATATCTTATATCTTAAAAAAGCTCAATTAACTTCAACATTATCAATCTTCTCACCATTAAAATTTTAGGATAAATATCTGGTGGTGGTCCACACTAAAAAAATATAATTTATCCAACTTATTAATTATTGTTTTAGCTAGGAATAGATTGCTTTTTTAATAGTGTTACTTAGCTTATCTCTATTCATATTTTCCTCAAATTTGAATAAGAAATTATTGGTTCATTTAGGTAAGTGAATTATTAAAAAAAATTTACTTAGACTTGTTCAACTTGTAAGCATTAAATTATATTTTTATCACGATCTTAACTAAATTGTAACTAGTGTGGAATCTATTTTCCAATTTCCATTAGCCTAACTTATTTTACTTATTATAATTCGGTATATGTTACTAGATAATGAATAAAAAGGCAAGTAACATTTGACAAGGAGGAGTAATTCATTCATCGATGCATTTTTACAAAATACGAGGAAGTAACAGTTACTTATAACTCTCTAAAATTAAGGGTAAACCACTTTAACTAATCTAAAGAAGAAATTTAATATTTGTATCCTTTATCAAATCTATACATAAAATAAAGCCTAAAAAACATTCTATATGCAATTATCCAGTACTACCATACAACCATAACAATGAGCTTCCAAGTAGTTAAACTTTAAGGAAATGGTGGTAGAAACTCAATTTGAAACATTATAAAATAAATTACAAAGGATGAATCTAAGATTCGGTGACTGAAAATTTCATTAAAACAAACAAGGTAATCGAACATTTTACCTTCTAAATTGTCCTTCTATAAGACTTAACATATAATCAATCACATTTCAATTCAATTTCAAATAGCCTTAAGATGTACAAACATAAATATTTCATCACAAATATATCACCTAAGAGCTCATAAGAACAATTATATTTTAAGTCTATATTACAATTCAAGCAATAAGTAATAAATAAATACATACATTCACCATATGACTTCTAGATCAACTTTATACATTTCTTACTTTTTCTATCATTTTTCCTTTTAGACCAATCTTATACCCCTCCTAATTAACACTAGGAATGACTAATTTGGTGTTCACATTACTCCTTCCATATTTCTTAATTCATAATATGCTCAAAGCTGTCCATACTTATAAGAAGCCATAAGTCATATTCATCACAATTAGCAAACAATACCATGTCTCCATCCATGACAATATATCATATTTCATTTTATAAATAATAATACAATCTCATTCACATCATGCATTATTTGATATGCTAGCTTAATTCCATATTTCATTATCATAATTCAAGTATCATATCCTTACTTATCATACTACATCATATCATGTTGTTTGGAAAACATACATCCTATATTAGACCCTTAAGTATCATGATTTTTTTTAAGAAAAATCAAGCATACATTACTATAGAAAAGTTAATTAATGTTGACTATTTAATAGATTCGACATCAATTTTAGAATATTACTTTACTAAGCACCATTGTAAATATTTTATGATATTGGTTACAAAACTATAGTGAAAAGTAAATATTACACCAGTTTTCATAACAAATAAATTGTTATCATTTCTTGTAAAACATATAACTTAGTAATCGATCATATTTAAGTACATCGATTTTTATTAAGTAACCGTAATTGAAAATTGAAATTTAACATCAGCTTATTTGTTTATTTTAATAACCAACATAAAATATATCATATACCATATTAGTGATTCATATAATTGATAATGTATGACTCTCTCCCATAAAAAAAAACATTCCCTACATTTATTGCATTTGGTACAACATCTTAGAGCATTTTTTACTATTTTACTTTTAACCTAAAATACATGGAGAATCACTAAAAACACAATACTCTAACATTATAATAAAATCTGAATATAAAGGATGAAAGAATATCTAATGATTTGCATTGCTAAATGATACACATCCAAAGCATTTTCAAATTGCAAAAGTACAAAGTAAGCAAATAAAAATTTAAACATTATAATAATTACAAAGAAAGGGTTTATCATAGTGAAAGAAAAATTACCTCTTAATTTGTTATGAATATTCCTATTCCCTATGTTTCCTATATCCTAACCAAACCAACATTTCCATCACAATTTTAATATATTTAAAATAAAAAAAGTTACTTCAATCAAAGATAAATGTTTTATTGCAAGTACTCATTACTTAATATATAATGCTAGTACTTGCTAGAAAAATACTTTTGAATTCAATACCTACAAATACAATGAGCAATATTCATTAAAATTCTATATATAATATTACATAAAATGTTAAAAAAGATGAATAAAATTAAGATTTCTATATGTACTAACTTATAAAGCTATATCAAAGTGAAAGGTAACAAAGTATAGTTGATTATGAAATCAAAAAATTAAATTGTAAGAACAAACACAAAATATAAAATATATCCTTACATTTATATTCTATACTTTTTAGTAAGTGCTAAACCTCATATATTTAGTCACAAGCTAACAGAACTTCAATCCTATAAAATGATTAGTGAGCACAAATACAAAACTAAAAAAAAATTATCTCAAGATTAGAAGGAGAGCATATCTCGTTAGAGAGAAAATAATTTTAGGCTTCACAATAAAATTTGCAAATAGCTTCATGACTTCGCTCTTTTTACTTTTATCTCATGCTTTATTTTTCACAGTATTTAAAGTTTAAACATCGACTAGTAATAAAAAACATTCCACTGCATAATTATATGTTAGAAATTTTTTTTACAATTGTTATTTTATTTTCCTAATAATTTCAAAAATATATCACATTTATATCAATGTCAATTTATTTTATGATAAACATTTATTGATTGATGTAGAATTATGATTCTATAATAGTGATAATCGACTATATACTTGAGTATAAGATCTTAAAGAACAATTTCAAGGTTCATACTCAAGTATTTGGTTGAATATCAAGATCTAGAGGCAATTTAAGATGCTTATACTTGAGTATATGCTCAATTACTAGCATTTAAAGGACACTTTTTGACTTCTTAATCGATTATATACTCACTTATGCCTATCCATACCTCACGTTTTGGGGCATACTTTAAGGGTAAAAAGTGAGGCAAGGTAGGCTAAACGAGTCAATCTCATGCGAGCTTAGGTCAGTGCAAGCTTACCATGTAAGCTTGCAAAAAATACGAGTAAAAATGATTGAGCTTATTAAAAGCCTACGAATAGATTGCATTTATTTTTTTAAAAGGAAAAAAATACTAGAAGTAATTATACCATTAAACGTATACAACCTTTAAAGGGACATTGAATAAAAAATTTATTATTTTTAAATTATAATTAGTTAATTAATTTTTTTATTTTATATAATAAATTAGTCAAGTAAGGTTAAAAAATTATATTAGATCATAAAGTTGGACTGGATTAGTTAAAAAGTCTTTAAGGTGCTTGAAAAATAAAAAAAAAAGAATTAGGCTTGTAAGTACTCATGGGCTTGCTTACAACCGTATAACCCTATGTGGAAAATGGACTACATATGAGGTATCTATGATCAGCCTATGCCTATGGGCTTAAAGCCTATTTTATATGTCTAGAATACTTAAATATATACTTGAGTACTATATGGTATTTTATAGATTTCATTCTGAAAATTTACTATTTACTCAAAAAATTAAACCCTTAAATACATTTAGTATTCAATCAAATTTTATAAAATAATAAATGTAAGTTATCCTCATGTCGTTAAAGCCATTTCTATCATTAAATCACACATATATCACAAATCACATAAAAAAATAAGCATTTATGTTCATATTTAAGAAAAACTTAAAATATGCAATTTAACTTGGATTTCATGAAATTTAACAAAAGATGATGGAATATCCACTCATATTGTATAGAAAAGAATAATAGGATGCTAGATTGAATGATCATAACTTCTAGAGCTTCATAATTGGCAACGAAAGTTCCAAATGGCCTTTGAAACTTTATAATTGACTATTTTAAGATAGAATTGTTATGTTAACTTTGAAGGATCATAACTTCTTCATTTTACAATTGCTTTTAGCAATAATTTATTATTGGAAAGGTAATTAAGTATACTTTTAAATAGATTTGATTTCATATTAATATCTTACGTATATTTTGAGATATCATTAAAATAATAGACAAAGGTAAAAAATTTCATATTATGAAAAATTAAATTTTTAAGACTAATTTGTAAAAGACATAACTTCTTCATATCTTAACCATTTTAAATGAATAACCAACCAATAGAAAGTCAATTGAGTTTATTCTCATTTGAAATAAGTTTCATGAATAATAAATTTGTAATTTCTGAGTTACTTATAAAATATCATTCAAAGATCAAATGATCATATGATGGACCATATCAGGATACTCTGTTATATTATATTCCACAAAAGGCCAAAGTGGGATATAATGTATTTATGCATCGAAACAAGATAGTATGCAATAATTATGAAATCAATACATGATCGTGACCTTGAAATAAGTCTTAGATTTGTTGGGACACATAATATATGATATGATTGAATTTGCTTATGTAATCATAAGTAAGATGAGATATATGATGATGCATTTGGGGCATGGTGTTGCTAGGAAAAATATTATGACCATGGCTTGAACTATGATACAAGAAAGAAATGAATTAATGATGGATGAAGGAAAAGTAATAAATGAATAAATAATGTGCTCATGATTATAACCCAATGTAGTATGGGTCCATTTATATTGCTTTTGTTCTATAGGTTATTTATTGAGAAAGCCATTTTTTTAAACTCTGGTAAAGGCATGAAGTATAGTTATTAATTGAAGTAAAATTTGTCATTTTAATGACTACAGATACACATGGGTGAATTTAAATTTCTATGAAAAAACTTAAACATATTATACTTTACAAATTCTTAAATGTTTATTTGCAGAATTTTAAAGAAACTCATTCCTTTTTTCCCCTATTTTGTTTTCTTTGAGGATTATTCCCTTTAAGTGTCCTCCTACTTTAGGTGGGATAAAGGTAAGCTCACATGTGAACTTTTGGTACAAAGGTAAGCGTTAGGACCATTAGATTAGTTTTGCACATTAAATCATCAATATATTTTATATTTAAATTCTTAAATACAATATGCTCTTTAGAAGCATAACATCTTTGTAAATGAAGTATTACATCAGACATATTTAAGAAAAGTTTTGTCACCCATAATGACCTTCTACATTGATCATGTGCCCTAAAGTTAGGTCATGACACAAGAACACCTTTAAATTAGTAAGCATCTAGACGTTAACTACCTAGAGATTTATATATAGAAAATATGTAAATTGTAAAATTAATGGAACATCGCTAAAGTTGACTTTAAACTAAAATTAAAGCTCATCATATTTCGTGCTTCAATATGGAAATGGAACCATCAGTAAACAAGCTACCACCAATAATAGATGCTCTATTTTTTTATTAACCTTTTACTTTCTCTTGAAGTTAGCAATTTCAACCTACTTCTTCTTTAGGTTCTCAAAAATATGCTTAGACATTATTAATACATAATTTTATTTAGATAATAATACAAATAAAATAAAATTTCTAAAAATTCAAAAAAAAAGTAAGTGCACGACATCATTGTATGGTAGCTTACCCCTACTTTCACAATCAAATAAAATAATTTTGAAATAATTCCAAGGAAGGAAAGTTTATATGGCAGCATTAAGCACATGGTAGTAGCCAATGTTAACTACCAATAATGTTTTTTAGCTTACATTCATTTTTCACATGTTAGCAATGAAAATACATATATACCATTTAGAAAAGAAAAAAAAGGAGACCACAATAACCATGGACAATTTGTCATCATTTATTTTATTAATTTTTTTATATTAGCAAATCATGGAGATCTTCATCTAATCACTAGGCAAACTAGGACCTCTTTTCTTCTTTTTCTCCTTCTAATTCTTTTTTTATTTCTTTCTTTCGCTTACTCTCTCTCATTTTCCTATCTCTATTCTCTCTTTCTCTTTCTCCCTTCATTTTCCTCTTTCATTTCTTGTGATTTCCAATCACCTCTCTAATAGTAGCTTTATAAAAATTCTTCTTTCTTTAGTGAGTAGGGAGCCACTTCATTGCATTTTTCTTCTTTTCTTGTTTGTCAACTTTCAATTGCTCATGAAAGATGAAAAATAACTCTAAACTTATGATTATTCAAATGCAGTACAAGGAATAGCCAGCTTCCATCATTGGTAGCAATTGTAATAGATTATGGCATTAACAAGTTGTCAATGGCCATTATGCAAGAAGAAGCTAAACTCAAGCATTTGATTCTATCAAAGTTCAAGAACTTTATATGTGTGAAATCAATGAGAGATAGATCATTAAAGTCTTTCTTATCTTTGACTTAGCCAAAAAACCCTTGATTCTTTTAGCAACCCAATGCCTTTCATTATAAGGCAAATGATGAAATGAGAAGTAGAAACACTGCTATTGTACAGGACCCTTTGCTGCTCTATTTCCATGGGCAATTGAAGCAATAGAGCTTCTTTAGAATGCATAAAATCAACAAATTTTAGATATTATTTTCCTGCAATTTTAATGATGAAATCAATTAAAATAGTTTAGAAATTCAATCTATTTTAATATTTCTAAAGTAAGAAACATTTTAAAAGTTAAATCAAATGAGTTAGTTAAATTAAAAAAACTTAATATTATTGCACATAAAAATTATTTTATATTATTATTTTTTGTATATGATGTATTTTAATTTTATTTCACTCTATTAAAATTATATATGTACTAATAATTTGTAATGCATCTTTATTTATTATTCAAAAAAATATTATACATTTTTATCAAAATAAAATAATATTGAAATTAGTTACGAGTGTAATAAATATAATTTTAATTTTTTTGAGCAATTTTTTTATCCAAATTTAGTCGTAAAGTTCAATACATTAAATATTTTAAAAATTATAGAATAATATAAAAAATTATGATTTCAATTTTCTTAAACAATTCCTTTATTCAGATTTAGCCATAAGTTAGACAAATTTGATATTCTAAAAATTATTGATTTGACACTTTTTCAAAGTAAATAAATAAATAAATAAGATTATTTGAAATAAATTTTCTTTATTTTATTTTAAAAATAATAAATTTCTTTGAAAAATAATAAAATTTATGCTTATAATATATCGAAATTAAATAATTCAATTTTAGGTGCGATCATGATAGTACTTAAAAATAAAATCTTAAAAATAAAATTAATTAAAATATGTTAGTATTACCATAGCATTATAAGAGTATTATCTAAAAATTTTCTTTTTTTAAAGGAAAATATATTTTCATAAGCACTACTTTATAACAATTGCTATAAGCATATATATTATTTGGAAAATAATAGCTTTATGTTACCCATTGTTATAAGTATTATCACTTTTGGATATTATGAACTATAATGGTACATGCCAATCATGTTTTTAGAAAAAGACACATGCATTATAATAAAGACCATTATAATTCATTTTAAAAATAGAATTTAAATAAGCGAGCAATCATTCTTTGAACGGACGTTATAGTATGCTAATATTTCCCTACATGTAACTAACTTTTGAATTTAAACTCTGG
Organism: Sindora glabra; assembly: GCA_020226215.1. NCBI lineage: Eukaryota > Viridiplantae > Streptophyta > Magnoliopsida > Fabales > Fabaceae > Sindora > Sindora glabra. The sequence goes on from CM035228.1 coordinate 90,742,275, forward strand.
AAATGCAAACCTCTTTCAGTGTGCCAGTCATACTATAAAAAATAATTGATGACAATTCTATTTTCTTTTATTCACTCTCCAATATTTTGAGGATGTACAAAATTGCTCGCTTCCTATTATTTGTCGCAGGCCACGTTGCAATAGCTTAACAATTCCATTGGAGAATAAATTTAAGTTAGGCTATTATCTTTGTTCTTTTTCTATCTTAACTTTAAATTTTCTTAGTGCATGTTAATTCAATATTTTCTTTATATATATATATATATATATATATATATATATATATATATATATATATATATATATATATATATATATATATATATATATATGTTTTTCTTGCTTGTCTCATTTTAATTATCTTTATTTATTTTATGATAAATTAGTTATGTGAACATTTTGGAATGGTTGATATTTCTTCTCACATACTATATATTGTGGATCTTACACATATATCATAAGTAGATATGTCAAAATATGTTAAATTTAACGGGTTGATTTAGGACTAATATAATTTTTGCTTAGCCTGAGATTGAGATTGTCATGAAAAATGATAATAGTGGCTCGACTTGGCAAGGGATTATGATTAATTTTTTCTATCTTAACTTTGAAATTTCTTAGTCCATGTTAATTCAATGTTTTCTTTACATATGTGCTTTTCTTATATATATTATTTTAATTACCTTTATTTATTTCATGATAAATTAGTTATGTAAATATTTTGGAATGGTTGATATTTCTTCTCATACACTATATATTATGGATCTTACGCATATATCATAAGTAGATATGTCAAAATAGGTTAGATTTAATGGGTTGAGTTGGAACTAATATAATTTTACTTAGCTTAAGATTAAGACTTACATGAAAAATGATAATAATGACTCGACCTAACAAAGACTAAAACTGGTTAGCCTTACCTAATAAAGGATTGGGTCCAATAAGTGTTAACTCGTCAAATTATTGAGTTAGCATATTAACTTAGTAATAGTAATTAGTAATAAATGATTAATTTATTATTATATATTTAATTTATATATATATTAAAATAATAACTTTGATATATTAAAATAATACTTTAATATATAATATTAAAATTATATATATGAGTAATATTAATTAATTTTTAATGTTAAAAATTAATATATTTATATACTTAATATTGTTAATATATATTATATAAGTTTATCAAAATAAATAATTATATTAAAATTTAAATTAGTATTTTTAAAATTAAAATTTTAAATTATTTAAAAAATTTAAATAATAATTTTGATATTAATTTTATATATATTATACACAAATATGTATTTATTATCTTTGGTAATTGGATTAATTAACTTAGGGATAGCAACGGTGCGGGGCAATAACAGATTGGCAGTATATTACCTCGCCCTGTAACTACAGGAATCTACCCTGTCCCCGATCACGGGGCAATTTGGTGTCCCATCCCCATGATCCGTAAGACACCGGTGATCCACGGATAATATGAAAAAATTAAAAAATTAAAAAATTATAAATTTTAAATACATATAGAATTAATATGTAATATTTAATATAATATAATAATATTAGTTTAAAATTATACATAATTTATTCAATTAATCTTAAATTTAAAAAGTAATTAAAATAAAATAAATAATATAAATATTTTTAATTATGAAATTAATAATATAAATTTATAATAATATATATTTTTAAGTATAATATAAAAGATAAAAAATAATTTATTATTTCGAGGCAAGGCGGAGCATCGCAGGGCAATATTGCCTTGCTTCGCGTAATTGCTCCGAGTTGAAAACTTGCCCCACGCCTTGCCTTGCGAAGCAAGAATTTGCACTAAATCCGTACCCCATAAGGCAAAATTCAAAATCTGAAAAATTGCTATCTTTAAATTGACTACAAACTAAAGCTACATAATGGCAAGGAAACCAAAGAAAATTGCAAGGCCCAAAGAAGTGGGTCAAAACAGAAGAGGACAAGAACTTGAGCATGTGCTCACATGGCGATGCACATGAATGAGCCCAGCAACTTTGGAAATTTTCCCCTTGGGTAATGGCTCCTTAACCATTAGTTCAACAAATAATTTGAATTTTTTTACTAATATTTTATATATTTTACACTATTATAAATAATCATTTTAATCAAACTCAATTTAAAAAATAAATATTTATTCTTTCTCTCTTCAATCTCATTCTCATAATTTCACAACTGTGATATATTTTTATTTCTATACAAGTATTGAAGATGAAAATTGGAGGTGGTACATGAAATTATAAAATATTGAAATTTTCACTTTAAAGGAAAATATGAGTGATACTCTTCAACTCTTTCTAACATCTACTTATATTTTTATATTTTTATTAAGTTTTATATATTTCAATTTTTATAGTATTTTAGTTAATTTAATAGTTGTTATTCTTGTTAAATTTAATATTAGTAATATCATTTTTATATTATTAATAAATTTTAATTATAGATTTGAATAGTCATAATGATATGCAAAATTATTTTCATAATTTTTTTAAAAATATAGTTACTAATTTTTCAAATAATAATTTTGCAAATATTCTTTCAAGCACACCTAAATTTGCATAATTTCCTCTTCCTACTTAACATCCATCTACTTTACAACATACTCATTGTTGTAAAAATTTAAACACTCCTGTCTCCTTATCCAATTTAGCAAAAAGATAAAAAAAATTTGAAATATGAAATCATTTTGATCTAAAAAATGTAAATGATATAGTTAAAGTATATTGCAAATATTGTTTAAAAAATTATAACTATGATAATTATAATAGTATTAGTGCAACAAGATGTCATTATTCTTTTAAACATATTAATATTGTAAATATTTTAAGTGAAAGTTGTAACATAACTAGTGAAGATAGTTGTAAGTATGAATTTTCTAAATATATTTGTCATACTAAAATATCTTTTAATGTAGTTAGTTGTCTAAAATTAAATGCACATCTCTAACACTTTAATCCTTAATGGCATAATATAGGTAGGAATACCAGTGTAATAAATTGAATAAAATTTTTGAAAAGTAAGAAATGATTTTAGGTAACTTCTTTTTTTAAATTCAAGGGTAGAGTTTCACTTACATCTGATATTTAGATATCACATCTCAAATAGGCTATGTTTATGTAATTACCCATTATATTGATAATAGTTTTATTTTACATAAAAGAATTATTTGTTTTAAACTAATTTTATCACCACATGATGCATCTACTATTACTTTCTATATAACAAATACTTGTAATGAATATATGATATTGGATAAAATATTTTTAATTATTTTTGATAATGCATCTACTAATATTAGTGCTATTAGAATTTTAATTCTAGCTTTAAATCCTATTCTTGAAACTCAATTTTTTCATTCTAGATGTGTATACCATATTTTAAATTTAGTTATTCAAGATGCATTAAAAGTTATTTCTATACTTATATAAAATCTTAGAAGTATAATTTTACAATGAAATCATCACCAGCTAAAAAGTATGATTGAAAATAATTATATGTTCAAATGTCTAAGAAATGTAAAACAGTTCCATAAGATGTTTATGCATAAAGGAATTCTACTTCTAAAATGTTAGAATTTTATTTAGAGTATAGAGATGTTATGGATACTTTTTATTAACATAAATTTAACTTAATCATTACTTTGAAAATGTTGAATGTGAAAGGGCACAAATTTACTTACAATTTTTATAAATATTTTATCAAGCAACTAATTTTTTATCTAATTTTTATTATCTAACATCTCACTCAACACTTGGTGTTTTGCTTAATTATAGTTCTATTTTTTAAAAATTTTAGAAGTATTAATAGGTTTGAAATTATTATTAATGCATGTTTTTCAAAATAGGATAAATACTTTAAAAACACTCTTCATTTATATGTTATAATTATAAGTATGGATCCTGGAGTTAAACAAGAAAGAGTAAAAAAATAGCTAAAAACGTAATATAAAAATATGCAATATGAATTTAACTTAGAGTCTTACATGAATAATATAAATAATTTATTATTAAAAATTTTTCAAGTTTATAATAGTAAATTTAGTTCTTTTGCATTCGTGGGTTCTTTTTCTTCCTCAAAAACAAGTATTCCATTTTGTGAAGAATATGATGACTTCTTAGATTTAACTGATGATACTCTCTTAGTTAATAATGAATTAAGTTCCTACTTATTAGCACATATTGTAGCTAATATGCTAATTTTTATCATTTTAGAATGGTAAAAAGTACAAAGGATACAATATCTTATACTTTCTCTTATAGCATGTTATCTAATAACCCCTCTAATGTCTTTAATAGCATCAAAAGTACATTTTCTCTCAATGAGTAAATTTTGGATAGCAAACGATTATCTATAATTAATCAAAATTTAGAAATGGCTATTTATTTAAAATATTAATTTATTGTGAAAGATAAATAATAAAATAATTTACAAAAGGATGGATTATCATTAGGTGAAGGAGATAATAAAAAATAATGATATATTCATATGTTATAATTTTAGTTAGTAAAATATTTGTACTTAATTTAGCTAATAGTAAAATTTTTCTAAACTAGATCATGTGATTTTTACCTTTATTAATGAAGGTTTTTCACGTTAAAAATTATTATATCTTAATTTATTTATTTATTATTTTTATTTTTATTAAACAACAACAACAATAATAATAATAATAATTTTTAAGTGATAATAATAAAATATAATTATATTTTATAATAATAAGTGTAATTATAACAATAATAATATATAATAATTATAGAAAGAAATTTTAATCTAAAATTTAAAATTTCTCATCACTAATTAATTACAAAAAATTTTCAATATGTAATTTTGATTATAAGTTTTATTATACCTCAAATTTAAACTTAACTTATTTAAATTAAATGTATTTTTTATAAATAATTTTTTACAATTAGTTAAAATATTTTTAGTTAATATTTTCTTTCACGAATTAAAAGTGATGATATTTTAATATAAAATTTTAATATATTAAAAAGTTGTCAATATATCCTATAAAATTAGGAACAAAACTACATTAATATTTAAAAATTTTCTTACTTTTTTTAAAAGAATTCATATTTAATCTCTTTAAAATTTAAAAAAATATATAATTTTATTTCAATTGCCTTAATAAATTTATCATAATTTCATTCTTTTAATATAATTTTAAGTGATAATAATAATAAAATATAATTATTTTTAATAATAATATATTTTAATTAATCAATGATGTAAACTTTATTATAAACAAACAATTAATATAATATTGATAATAAAATATCATAGTTTATAAAACTTGTCTAGTAAATGTTGATCTAAAATAGTGATTGAAATTAGTACTATACCAACCCGAACTATACTTGATTTGATGAAAAAAATAGCTCGGCTTAGGATTGGCTCGATGTATAATTTTTACTCATTAAATTTTATCTTGGTAAGGATGAGTTAGCCTTAGTCACAAGCTTTCTACCTAAGCTATACGTTACCTTTTAGGATTAGTTAGAGGTAAAGTATCAATGCTTTCATGAGATCCTCAATCTTCATGTAAGCTAGCAAAACACCTATGCTCAAATTGAATTTTTTTTGTTTATAACCTCTTATAGGTGAGGATTAGGGCCCTACTAGCCTATAATGGTGACAACAAAGATAATTTGGGGATCTTTTATTAACTAGGCATCATAAAATTTAAACTAAGTACAAATTAGAATAAATTTACAACCACCTTATTTGAGAAAAGTCTATCCTATGAAAGGAAATTTCAAGCTTAGAAAAAATCCTTTTAAAACACATGAACAAACCTTTTTATGATTAATCTTTTATCTAAGTCATGCAAGTTTATTGAGAAAATAATGATTAAACCTTATATTAGATAAATTAAATGCCTTGCTCTCATTTTAAAAATTAAACTTGAATGGCTTATCTCGTATTTCTTTCTTGTCTAACAAATGTAATTGTTATTTTTATTCTTGGCATCTTGCATCTATCATTTAATTATAATTACTAACGATCATTTATATCATTTAAACTCATCAATAATTGATTGTGAGCTTCAAGGATCAGTACTAAAAAGATGAAGCCCATAATCATGATTAGTTGGAAATGAACCATTTTTAAGTAGAATGAATGGTTTTTTTAGCAATATCACTTTTCTATAAGCATATCATTACACTCATGCATTCACCTATGTTTCTAAAAGTAAAATAGCTTATCTTAAAAGAGAAACCTTGCTTCCATATTATCCATATTGGACTCATTCCTTAGTAAAGATCACAAAAAATATAGGGGAAATGCTTACAAAACTCAAAATTAAGTTGCCTACTCTTCCCTAAGATTTACTTAGAGAAATCTATAGATGCTAACTTAAAAAAAAATACTCACATGTTTAGGCCTTTTTCAATATGTGCATTGGATGATTAAAGTTAAGGGACATCTAGCAGGTGAGTGTCATAATTTTTTTGTTAAACATATGTCGGTAATTAAAAAAAGTTCTTGCACTAGGAAAGGAAAAGCTAAAAGAATAAGAGTTTATCATAAATGTGTAAAATGAACTTGTAATACACACTGCAAGAGCAATGGAATGGTTTTCATAAATTAGGAGGATAAATTTCAATTCATAAAGGATGGCCATAATATCCTTCAGATGTCTTGAGATGGATCCCAGCAGACATATTTATAGTGTTCTTCTTGATTTAGTGGATTTATTCAACAAGGAAAATAAGCATTATAATCTTGAAAATTTGACATTAAAAGACTTTATTTGTTAGTTTATAAGAAAGTTGGATGAAAAGCAATTTCTTGACTCATAAAAGACATTTAAGCTATTACTGGACATAAAACTAAAAAAAGATGTGAATCAAAATTACAACTATTATTCATATTCATGCATATGTATTTTATTTTTATCTTTTTCAATAACTTTTTTAAACTTTTTCTATATAATTGTTTTCAATTTTTCCATACTATTTTATGAAATTACTGTGCTTAACATTTATTTTTAACTTTCAAATTTAAACTTTTCTAACAATGGGTAATTTACGTGATCTTTTAACTTTTTATGTACATTTTTCCATGCCATTTTCCAAAATTTTTGTTATGCCCAACATCTACTTTTGACTTTTTTTCATCTTCAAATTCAAATTTCTTTAACAATGCTTTATTTGCATAATTTTTTTTGCTCATTTTTGTTGCACAAATATATATATTCATACTTGTCAATACACATATGGTTTATCCTAAGGTAGAAGAAAAGAAAGGAAAGACCATTAATATACAAATTTAAATTAATTTATATCTCTCATGGATCCAATTTAAGGAAGGAGGGTAAGTTTATGAAAGTGGCAAATAAGCTTCATAAGGTGTTAACTACCAACAATAATAACCTTTTGTATAGTAAAGGAATCTAAAGCTTAAGAAAATGTATGGTAAAAATTATAATCATTAGAGAAAGTGAAGTTTTGAGTATCATTTTAAAGGATTTAGGTAACAAGATCATTACAAACTATGTCTTTAGTATTGAGTTAAAGGTTTCAAGCATGCACAAATATTTTGGATACATGCTTCATAATGCTGAAGCTTTTATGGCATTACTTATTGGTATAAAAATATTAGCAAGAATTTTTAACTTTGCATATTAGGCTAAACTAAACTTTTATGAAAGGCAATTAGGATTGTTGAACATTAATGATTTTTATGACAATTTGTTATCTTTCAAGATTAAGCTGTAGAGCAAGAATTCATTTTCTAAGCAACTTATTGCATTATAAGATCCATCTCAACTACAAATTAGCTAATTAACCAATTGCAAATTGATGTACCTAAACCTGATCCATTAATCAAATAGGTAGATTGATAGGCCCAAGACAGCAGTAAGAAGTATAAACCAAATGCCACTATCCAATTATAACTTTCTTTACTTTTATAGCTTTACTCCTTTTTTTTTCATTCTATTTTTTTTGTTTCTATTTTTCTCTTTTACACCTTTTCTTATCCATAAAAAATATTAGGGACATTGTCTAAATTAGAATCAAAGGAGGAATAATTAAAAAAATTATTAGTAAAACTAATGGACCTACTGTGTGTGTAAATGATAGCTAAGTAAAAAGTCATTCTTAACTGTTAACATGCATCCTATTAGAAACATATTTTCCTTCATGATTTTCCTCTATTCAAAAAAAGAGGTCCATTTTTAAAATGCCATTTTAAGTATTCTTTTTTTTAACTATGGGTTTTCTTCCTTATTTAAATATTTTCTATTGATTTTAAAGATTGTATAAATCTTGAGTAAGAATTAATTGAATTTAAAGATTTTATAACATGATTGAGCAACTTTTTTTCTTTTAAAATCAATCAATTTAACAACAAACTTTAATTTGAAAAAATTAAGTTTGATAGCCCCTTACCTACAAGACTTTGAGCCTATTTAATTAATCATGACTATATTTCTTTTGTGTAAGATTCACTTATTATATTATCACTTCATGACTTGCTTTAACTCTTATTGAAGTTACACTTTTACATGCATGTGCAAATATGATTTAGACATTTTTCTTTGAATAAATCACTTATATCTAAATAATTAATATTTGCATTTCCATTAACTAGCCCTTTTATGCCTAATTTATGTTTTCTTATTTTTAACTCATAGTAAACTTAAAGAATAAAAAAAATAACATTTTACATAACCTTAAAGGTTAAGAGAATATTGAATCAATAAAAGAATAGGTTCTTAAATAAGTGTAAAAGTATATCAAATACTTAATGAAAAGAAAGAGTTCATTTAAAAAAACAAAACAATAATAAGAAGAAAAAAGAAAAAAAAGAAGAGAGAATGATTAAAATAACTACAATTCCAATTGTATGACTTTTTAATCACTTGTTGTTTAGATTTATTCATCAATACTCTTTTAATCTTTTTGTTTGATAACTTCTTATCCATATTATTATCTTCCCTTTACCTTGATCCCATTACAACTTTCAATAAGTCTATCTGATTTGCTTTATACATGTGGATTAGATAATGGAGATTGAGAATTTAAGCAAGGTTATGGTAGTATAATTCTTAATAAGTTAAGTTTAAGTGAGATATTTATCTTTAAATACTTGAAAGATTGAAAGTGTGACTTAAGAGATACTATGAATTTGATTTTTTCTTTCTCAAACAAAGTTGCCATACTTTTTAGTTTTACATGACAAGTATTTTAATTCATGAATGTTATACTCTTTTTACATTATAATGGCTCTCTTGGTTATGATTTTGCATTATTAACTTTAGTGAAAAATTTAAGTTTTAGATTTTGTGTCTACCTAGGATGTGCAAAACTAAGCATGAGGAAATTTTACAAAACTAATTTATATTTTTAATTTCCTGATATTCAACTTTTTAAGATTTTTTTAAAGTTCAATTTAGTTGAATTATTTATATTTTATGAAACTAGTTTCATTTAGGTCAAGTTATGGCTATTTGAAAAAGTTAAGTGGATTTAGACTCGATATGATCAATTAAATCCTACTGAAAAAAATTATTTGCATTATGCCATAACCAACTTTGTTAGAAAAGGATTAATAAAGATATATGTTAAAACGATTGCATGTTGTGAAAAAAGTTATCTTTAGTAAGGTTTTAACCCTTACAAACATGAATAGTATTACAACCTATCAATTTAAATAGGATGAAAAGGTATTATGCATGATACATATTTACCTCCCATTTAGCAATAAAGTTGATATTTTCTTCCATGAAGGCAAAGTGCAGACATTCCACAACTGAAAATGAAGTAAAAGAAATCTTTTCAAGAACTTGACAGATGGCTCGTGTTGTTAGACTCATCATGATTGGTTTCATAATCTGTGATAATTGAATTATACAAGGGGAAATTGACATTATTATTCTAAAATATATTGTTAAAAGGCTAAAATCTATTATAAAGCTTATTATAAATGACATCTCTTGTTATCCATGCTTAATAATTCTTCGTTCTTAGCTGTTATTGTAATAATAATATTTATTATTATGCCCTTCCCTCTTTCCTTGTTTAAATTTCATAAATCTTCACATGGTAAGTGTGTATTGTAACATTATAAGACGTTTTGGCCATTCGAATATGATTGAATGCAATCAACAATGCATATATGATTGAACTAAGCATAGGAATTATCTCAGTTCTACTAAATAGTAAATAAGAGCAATGTTAATGGAAGCTTTAAGTCAAATAAGAAGGAAATATATATAATGGGAAATGGAAAAATTATTACTTTCCAAGTATAATCTTCTTAAGAAAATGACCTTAAAAGGATAAAGTAAGGAGTTTTTATGAGAGAAAATTAAGTCATTATTACATGCATCACATTCTTACATTAAGTTATATTTATGTAATTTACCTTTTTAAATTAAACCTAGTTAATGTAGGTTATTTTCTCTTTATAGTTAAATCAAGCACGATTAAGTTAAGTTAAGCTTATGTTAATCTAAGCCGTTTTCTTTTTCATTAAATTGAACTCAATCAAGTAAAATTAAACCGGTGTTAACTATCATTTTTTTTATTAAATGAACTCAATCAAGTTGATTCAAGCTTGTGTTAATATAGATCATTTTCTTTTTTATTAAATTGAACTCAATCAAGTAGAATTATGCTTGTGTTAATCCAGGTCATCTTTTTTTTTTTTTGTTAAATCAAACTTAATTAAGTTAAGTTGACCTTATGTCAATCCAGGTCATTTACCTTTTCATCAAATTAAACCCAATCAATTAGATCGAACCTATATTAATCCAAGTCATTTACTCTTTTATTAAATTAAACTTAATCAAATTAAGTCAAACATATGTCTATCTAGGTCATTTACTTTTTTGTTAAATCAAACTCAATCAAGTTGGGTCAATCTTGTGTCAACGTAGGTTATTTACTTTTTTATTAAATCAAACTCAATCAAATTGAATCGAGCCTATGTCTATCTAGATCATTTTTTTCATTAAATTAAACTTAATTGAGTTAAGTTAAACCTATCTTAATTTAGGTCATTTGCCTTTTCATTAAATCAAACCTAGTTATGTTAGTTTGAGCCTATGTCAATCCAAGTCATTTACTTTTTCATTAAATTAAACTCAATTAAATTAAGTCGAATTTGTATCTACCCAGGTCATTTACTTTTTTATCAAATCAAACCCAATCAAGTTAGGTATTTACTAAGTTGAGATTATATCAATCCAAGTCATTTACTTTTTCATTAAATGAAACTTAATTAAATTGAATTGAATCTATATTTCTTTAGGTCATTTATTTTTTTATTAAATTGAACTTAATCAAATTAAGTCAAACCTATATCAATCTAAGTTATTTATCTCATTAAATCAAATTAAATTAAGTTAGGTCAAGCTTATATTAATCTAGGTCATTTGCCTTTTCATCATTAAAGTAAACTTAATTAAGTTAGGTTGAGCATGTGTCAATCCAAGTTATTTACCTTTTTGTTAAATTAAACCTAATCAAGTTATTTATCTTTTTTTGTAAAATTAAATTCAATTAAATTAAGTCAAACTTATATCAATCTAAGTTATTTATCTGATTAAATAAAATTCAATTAAGTTAAATTAAGTTTGTGTTAATCTAGATAATTTTCCTTTTAATCAATAAATTAAACTCAATTAAGTTAGGTTGAGCCTATGTCAATATAGGTTATTTACTTTTTTGTTAAATCGAGTTGAACTTGTATCAATCTGAATCATTTACTTTCTTGTTAAATCAAACTTAATTCAATTAAATTAAGCCTGTATTAATCTAAGTCATTTGCCTTTTCATCAGTAAATTGAATTCAATTAAGTTAGAGAAAGCTTATGTCAATTCAAATTATTTACCTTGTCAAATTGAACTCAATGAAGTTAAGTTGAGCCTATATCAATTCAGGTTATTTAACTTTTCATTAAATTAGATCTAATCAAGTTGAATTGAGCCAACATCAATCTACGCCATTTATTTTTTCATTAAATTGAACTTAGTTAAATTGAGACAAGCTTATATCTATCCAAGTCATTTACTTTTTTGTTAAATTGAACTCAATTGAGTTAAGTCAAACATGTGTCAATGCAAGTTATTTAACTTATTAAATCAAACTTAATCAAATTAAGTCAAGCTTACGTTAATCCAAATCATTTTCTTTTTCATCGCTACATTAAATTCAATAAAGTTAAGTTAAGCTTATATTAATCTAGTTTTTTCCTTTTTATGAAATCGAACTTAATTAAGTCGAGTTAAGCCTATATTAATTTACGTCATTTATCTCATTAAATCAAACTTAATTATGTTAAGCTAAGCCTGTATTAATTTCAATCATTTATGTTACGACCTATTCCCACAGCCGTCATAACCGGCGTAAAGATATATAACTGATAGTGATGTCAATTAGACACCTTTACAAGCTTTTACCATCACAATTAACTTATATGTACACAAATATACATATACAACTATTACTTTTATTAAACACAAAAGGGGTAGTACTGCATCTTATGTACATAAATAGGTAACGAAACAAACATGAACCAAAATATGATACAAATTAGTATATTGACTAACTAAATACTTATACTAATGTATAATATAATATCTGGAAAATAAACAACGTATATGGTAACAGATAGGTCTTCATGCAAGTATCAAACTGTTAGCGTCGGCCTAGGTTCTTTATTTGTAAAAAGGAAGAAAAAATAATACAAACAAGAATGAGTATTTATAATACTTAGTGAATGACAATTTACTTTTACCATAATCCCAATGTATTATGAATTTCCTCGATCTAAATTAGTATAATGTGTATCATAAATTTTAAGCATCTAATTAGATGAGATTTAACCACGCAATTATGAAATAATTAATCTGGATATTAACAAATGGCTGATAAGGTACAGGTTTCCCCTTATATCACCAATTCAACCTTATTCCCGACCACCCGAGGCTGAAGTCACCATCCTTATCCCTCCAACTCTTACCACGCCTCTCCTTCTCTTAGAAGGATGTAATACTCCCCCATATAAGATATCTGAAAGGGATTCAAAAATATTATAATATTTCAAAATCCAATAGCTATTATAAGCATATTTATGATCCAATAATCAATGGTAAGGTCAAATGTACCCATTAACCATTTAGGTAACATCAATTCTAATCATGCCACACAATGACACACACACATGCAAAACAATCATTTTAAATTTACACATGAACAACGTATATTCTAATATCAAGAATTTAGAAGGAATAGCTTAGTTTATGTTTCAATTAAAGTTTATTAATCCTATACTATATTCTTTTTCACTAAGCCCTCAACTTTTGTTTAATTAATTCTAATTAAACTGTCAAAGTTTGCATTACTTAACTAAAGTCCTAATGGGGCAATTCCAACTAACTATCATCCAGTTTGGGCTTGATATCTATTACACTATGGTGCTATTCACGTGCTGGCTCAAAACAGGGCCAGCAGGGTGCAATAAAAAGTTTGACCCTATTTGGCTAATTAAATCAACTCTAAAAATTCTCATTAAATTCTATGTTATTCCTGAAATCTAAAAAAACAGGGTTCATGTTGTGAGTTTTCTAAAATCCCTACTGAATTTGCCCAGAAATTCGTTCAAGTTCACCCTCCCAAATTGGTTTCCAGATTTGGCAGCACTGGAGCCCTGAAATGTTAAGAATTTTTTAAATAGGTATATGTGGTCTAAATGCCACGAAAATTTTATATGTTTTAACCAACATATGGAAGGGTTTCCATGAATTTTTGTAGAATTTTTAGAGGCCATATAGTGCCTCAAAAAAATTGAAATCCGAGACTAAATGCCCAGGCGTTCTGCTCCTGAGAATCTGGACTACTTCCCAACAAGGACTCCATTCCGAAATTCTAACTTCTTATAAAAATTCTTAATAAATTATATGTTGATCCTAACATCACAACAGACCATAAAATGTTTAGTTTTGAATTTTTAAGCAACCTATGAAGCCCATAAAAATTCGTGCACTCGAAGTCACTGTTACAGGTTTTCCAGAAAATTTCCAGCAAGCATTGTCCTTCATGAATTGGATTCTCACCACTCATTCTCAACATCAAAATTTGTATTCTCATGCATTCCTTATGCTAATAACATTTAAAATACATGTCCAAAGGTTCAGAACAACACCATGCCCCTAATTACATGGTCTCACATCAAGCTAACAAATTAACCAATCTAGAATTTAAAATTTTATAATTCTTGAATCAAAATTCTAAGGAAATGGTAGGGAATTGTCACTCACCTCCAAAACTTGGTTATTTCAAAGCTTCGAACTCTTTTCTACCAAGATGGATTTCTGGTTTTAGGAGGAAGGAGATGATATCTTCAAATTTGGAAAGATTCTTACAAGAAATCAAGAAGAAGGAGGTGGAAAAGTGGTTTACCTTGAAATTCTATGATTCAATCTTCTTATTTGTGTGTTTGGATTAGCTTGGAAGCTTGATTTCTTCCTCCTATGGAAGCAAGAAGTTTCAGCTGGTGCAAGAAGAGGAGATGGTGCTGGAGTTTTTCTTGAATTTTCAAGAAAAAACTTTATATACATAGAGAAGGGCTTTTTGAAGAAGTGTGGGGAAAATTTTAGAGTTTTGAAGATCTTTCCCTTGATTTTTTCTCAAAGTCGGCAGCAAAATTGGGCTGATCCACGTTCAGTTCTCTGACCAAAAAATTACAATTTACCCCAAAATTTTTCATAATTTCACTTTTTCCCAACTTCCTTTAGCCATTTTTCAATTTAGTCCTTAGGCTCACATTTGGACTTTTCTTCTTTCTTTTTTTTTTTTTCGAACTATCTTATAATTTTCTTAATTAACTTAAGAATTTTAGGATAACTTCCCAGAAAGTCACCTATCATAATATTTTCCCACACTAAGCTCGCTTAACCATAAAATGTCAATACATTTTCATTTTTTTTTAGATGCTATTTGGGGATATTACAATTTATCTCATTAAATTAAGCTCAATCAAGTTAGGTCAACCCTATATCATACCAAATCATTTTCTTTTTTATCATTAAATCAAGTTAAGTTAAACCTAAGTCAATACAAGTCATTTACCTTATTAAATTGAAGTCAATCAAGTTAGGTTGAGTTTATTTCAATCTAAGTCTTTTTTTTTACTGTTAAATCGAATTTAATCAAGTTAAGTCAAGTTTATGTCAATTTAAGTCATTCACATCATTAAATCAAACTTAATTAAGTTGAGTTAAGCTTATGCCAATCTAGAACCTTTTATTTTCATTCATCATTAAATGAAACTTGGTTAAACGGGGTCAAGCCTGTGTTAATCTAGATCATTTGCCTTGCTATTTTTAAATTGAATTTAATCAAATTGGATCAAGCTTATGTCAATTTAGGTTATTTACTTTTTCAAACTTAATCAAATTAAGTCAAGGCTATGTTAATCAAAGTTATTTTTCCTTCTCGTCATTAAATTGAATTTAATTAAGTTTACTCAAACTTATGTCAATCCAGTCATTTGCCTTTTTCATCATTAAATTGAACTCATTCAAGTTGAGTCCAACTTGTGTCAATTCAGTTGCTTACCTTTTTAAATCAAACCTAGTCAAGTTAGGTTAAAGCCTATGTCATTCTAGGTCATTTACCTCTTAATTGTTAAATCGAACTTAATCAAGTCAAATTAAGCCTATATCAATCAAGTCATTTTCCTTTTCATCATTAAATTGAATTTAATCAAGTTGAATCAAGTTTATAGTAATCTAAGTCATTTATCTTTTTAAACTAAACAAGTCAATCTAGGTTATTGTCTCTTTATCATTAAATTGAGTTCAATTAAGTTAGGTCGAACTAGGTTAATCTAGGTTATTTCTTCTTTATTATTGATTTAAATTCAATTTAGTTATGTCAAGCATATGTCAATTTAGATCATTTACTTTTTATATTATTAAATCAAACTTTATCAAATTGAGTCAAACCTGTATCAATTCAGGTCATTTATCTCATTAAATTAAATTTAATTAAGTTAGGTTAAGCTTATGTTAATTTAGGTCATTGTCCTTTTCATCATTAAATTAAACCCAATCAAGTTAAGTCGAGCATATGCTAATCTAAGTTATTTACCTTTTTAAATTAAACTCAATTAAATTGGGTTAAGCATGTGTCAATTTAGAATATTTTATCTTTATTATTAAATTGAACTCAATCAAATTGACTTGATCCTATATCAATCCAAGTTATTTCCTTCTCATCAAACTCAATCAAGTTGTATTGAGTTTGTGCCAATCCAAGACATTTACTTTTCCATTTTCAAATCGAACCTAGTCAAACTAGGTTGAACTTCATCAATCCAGGTTATTTATTCTTGCTTTGTTAAATTAAACTCAATTAAATTGAGTTCAACTTATATCAATTCAGATCATTTGTCTTTTAATTTGAATTTAATCAAGTTAAGTCAAGTATGTGTTAATTGAGATAACTATCTTTCTTAATGTTAAATTAAATTAATTAAGTTAAATCGAATTTATATCAATTTAGGTCATTTAATTTCTACTTTGTTAATCAAATTTAGTTAAGTTGAATTAAGCTTGTATCTATCTAGGTCATTTACTTTTTATATTTTTAAATTGAGTCTAATCAAGTTAGGCCAAACTCAACCCATTTTTATTGTTAAATCAAACCTAATGAAGTTAGGTCAAGTCTATGATAACCTAGGTCATTTAATTTGAATTAAGTTAGGCAAAACTTGTTTTAATTCAATTATTAAGTAAAAAATAGTAAAGTTAGGTCAATACTATATTAACTTAGTTTATTTATTTCTAAACTCAATTAAATTAGGTTAAATATGTGAAAACAAGGTTGTTAACACTTTTTAACTTGATGTTAGTGGTTCAAATTATACTTACCCCTCTGTTTATTTTTTTACCAAAGGCCATGGTCCCTATACATGGAACAGTTTTTTTCTTTTTTTTAGCACTATCTTTCTCCCACACCATTTTTATTCCTTCATTTCGACCTTTTACATTCAATCTTTATCACCTAGTTTCTTAGTCTTCACCTATTTGGCTCTTACTCCTACCATCTTCATCTTCTTATATCCTACTTTAGATTACCACTATGCTATTTCATGCTAGAACAAAAATGTTGCAACAATGTGAATGCTCACCGATCTTGTAAAAATTTGAAGAAAAAGACACTATAATGTGAACATTATGTGTTTTAGCTGTTACACTCCACACTATAACTCTAGCATGAATAGTGATTTGTGATTCATGGTATCACGATGGTTACTTATGGTTAAGGTTTGATCAATGACTAATAACTCATTGTTTCTTTGGAAAGTGTTTATAAATGCTTAGTAAATGATTTTTTGTAATTGTTATTTACTTGAACTTATTTGCAAATTCTATAATAAATCTCTATGAAGATGCTTCACAATAGTCTTCCCTCATCAATACCATGTCAGTGACATTCCTAGAATTAAAGGATAGCACCAAATTATTTTCTTTCTCACTATTAAATTGAATCTAGTGAAACTAAATTGAGCTTATATCAATTTAGGTCATTCATTTTCTCGTTATTAATTCAAGCTCTATTAAGGGAGCCCAAGTTTGTATTCTAAATCATTAACATTTTATAATTAAGTTATTATCATTCTATCATGTATTGTGTGTTAATGTCTTTACTCATCTCCTAATCCTAGAAGGATTAGTAAAAAAGGTAATTGTTAACACTCAATTTTTATTCAGATACTAATATAACTAAAATGAAAATTAACAAGCCGCTGGAATGGGAAAGAAGGCTGACAAGAAAAGGCTTTGTCATAACAGAAGGAAAAGAAGGGGGCCGAAGAGGGCAGGCACCTCTAAGCCCCTCTAGACCTAACTACTCATTGCATGCTAGCCTATCTCTATTTTCACAATTAGATAAAATAATTTTTGAATAATTCCAAGAAAGAAAAGTTTATGTGGCAGCATTAAGCATATGGTTGTAGCCAATGTTAACAAACAATGACATCTTTTGACTTGCAGACAAAAGTAGGATCCACATAATTTCTCATTCATTTTTTCATATGTTAGTAGTGAAAATACATATATATCATTTGGAAAAGGAAAAAGGATACCATGACAACCATAAATAATTTATCATCACTTCTTTTATTAATCTCTTTTGTATTGACAAATCATAGAGGTCTTCATGTCAACATTAGATAGACCAGGACCTCTTTTCTTTTCCTTCGTCCTTCCTCTTCCTATCTCTATTCTCTCTTTTCTCTCTCTCCCTCTTTCTTCCTCTTCCATTTCCTATCATTTCTAATGGCCTCACTAGCAATAGCTTAGGCCATCACCACTGTAGCAATAGCTATATCTCTATTGCAAAATAATAATAATAATAATAATAACTCCTACTTTGCTAGTGAATAAGGAGCCATTTCGTCACGCCTCTCCTCCCTTCTTGTTCGTTAGCCTTCAACTGCTTGTAAAAGATTGGAAATAACTCCAAACTTGTTGATGTTTAACTATAGCACAGGGAATAGCTAGCTTCCATTGTTGGCAATGATTGCTATAGATTTTAGGGTTAATGAGTTGTTGATGGCCACCATGTATGAAGAAGCCAAGTTCAAGCATATGATTTTGTCAGAGTTCAAAAACTTCATGTATATCTTTGACTTAGAAATAAAATTGTTAATTCTCTCGCAACCTGATGCCATTCATTAATAGGCAAAAGATGAAATGAGAAGCAAAATCATCATTGTTGGATACTGCTCTTTACTACTTTGTTTCTATGAACGATTAAGGCAATGGAGCTTTTTTGAAATCCACAAAATTGATGTATATCAAATATTATTTTTATGCAATTCCTATGATGAAATGAATTAAAATAGTTTGAGAATTCAATTTATTTTAATATTTACAAGGTAAAATATATTTAAAAATTAAATTAAGTGAGTCAATTAAATAAAAAAATCTCAATATTATTGTATATAAATATTATTTTACATTTATTATTTTTTTATATGATATATTTTAATTTTATTTCATTCTAGTAAAATCATATGTATACTAATAATTTGTACTGTATCTTTATTTATTATTAAAAAATATTATACATTTTTATCATAACAAAATAATATTAAAATTAATCACAAACGTAATAAATATGATTTTATTTTTTTTGAGCAAATTTTATATTCAAACTTGATATAAAGTTAGACAAATTGGATATTTTAAAAATTATAAAATAATATTAAAATTATAATTTTATTTTTTATAAATAATTTCTTTATTTAGATCTGACATAAGTTGGACAAATTTGATATTCTAAAAATTATTGATTTGATACTTTTTTAAAGTAAACAAACAAATAAATAAGATCATTTAAAATAATTTTTCTTTATCTTATTTTACAAAATAATGAAATAAAAATATTTCAAAAAATAATAAAATTTATGTTTATAATATATTAAAATTAAGTAATTTGATTATAAGTACAATCATAATAGTACTTAATATTATTGAATTATTTTATTTCATTTTAATCCTACCATGAAATTAAATGAATTTGACAATCAAATCAACGAAAATTAAAATAATCATATTAATATTTTATAAAATCTTAAAAATAAAACTAATTAAAATATGTAAGTATTGTCATGGCATTACAATAGTGGTATTTAAAGATTTTATTTTTTTAAAAAATATATTTTTATAAGCATTACTTTGTAATCATTGTTGTAGACATATATACTATTTGAAAAATAATAGCTTTAGGCTACTCATTCTTATTAGTATCATCATTATTTATATTATGAAATATAAAAGTAAGACATACCAATCACATTTTTAGAAAAACAAACATATATTACAATAAAGATCATTATAATTTATTTTAAAGATAGAATTAAAATAAACAAATAATCATTCTTTGAATGGATATTGTAAAGTATTCTATATATAATCAACTCTTGAATCTAAACTCTGAAAATGCAAATTTTTTTTAGGTATTCCAATCACATTATAAAAAATAATTAGTAGTAACTCTTTTTTTTATCTGCACTTTAATATTCTAAGGAGGTTCGAAATCGCTTACTTCCCATCATTTATCATAAGGCACATCACGATAAGGATCTACTCAAACTTTTTTGACAGGCCCTTCCTTACCTAGTCCACATGCCCCTATATTTGATTGTGGCCTTATAAACAAAATTCTTTTTCATTATGTAAATGGCCTTAGGCTACCACTTGTGCATGGCCTCAAAGTATTGAAAAAATTGAAGTCATACACTAATAATTTTTAAATTAAAATATAAATACAAATACATAATTATGCTAAACCCAAAATTTACTTATCAATCCTTGAATTAGTCACTTTTAAACTTCTTGAAGATATTAGTGTAAGTAAAGGCTAGCTCCATGAAATGCATTTGTATCACCTTTGTTATATCTTTAATGAGATCTTGTATAAACGCAGCAATTAACTTGTAACTATATAGAATCAAATACAATAATGAAATTTTAATATAATTTTAAAAAATAAAAATCAATAAATTAATGCAAATAAATAATTTAATGTTAACCAATACTTATAAATTGTCCTCACCTAAAATGTATCTAAAATTTCAGAAGAGTTGTGATTTTAGCATTAAGAATTGTGACTTAGCACTTTATTCTTTAAAATACATCTAAAATATTAAAGGAGCCCAATTCCCTTTAACCACCCTAAACTTGGAGAAATTTTATATTTTTTCTATGTTTCCTTTAATTTTTTAAAAGATTTTACTTAACCTCTCAAAATTTATATAAATTAAGCTTAATAAATACTATTTTATCCTTTTTATAATTTTGCCCCACCTTTATTTGTAACTGTGAGTATTACAAAAGTCGAATTTATTTTATTGTAAGCCTCACTCTCTTTAAAGATGGCAATAGAGCAAAATAATGACAAATTAGCTATATACTACATCGCCTTACATTCTTAATAATCTACTCCGTCCTTGATTGCAAAACAAGTTGATGCCATATCCTTGCAATCTGTGAAACACCAATGATCCATTGAAAAATTTAGAAAAAATAGAAAATTAAAAAAATTTAAAATTTATAAATTTTAAATACACATATAATTAATATTTAATAGTCACTGAAAATCTAGGCCAATTTTCCAAACAGGCCTTTAGTGACGATAATGTCATCATTGAAGGTTCCAATGTTTTACTAATGACTCTTCAGCAATAATCGAGAATTTTGTCATCACTGAAGATTCTGTCTATATATATGCCACTAGTGCCTTTCAACTCTTATTTCGCGCGGTTGCAAGGAAGAAGCAGTGGACTTGAGGTAAGTTTCTCTTATAAATTTCTTTATAATTTAATATATTTATAATTTATATATATTTTTATGGGAGAATCTAAGGTACCCCCAAGGTTTCTAAACCTTGAGTGGTGTGACAGAATCTCATCCATTGGATGAGATTACCAAATACTTAGGTAATCTCATCCATTGGATTGGTAATCTCATCCATTGAATGAGATTACGCCACACCACCCAGGATTTGAAACCCCTGGGGGTACCATAATCTTCCCCATATTTTTATATGTATTAATTTTTTATATTTGTAATTTTAATTTGTTAGTTATTATTGTTATTTATCATTATTTGCAAGGAGCATTTAGAGTATATTTGATCAATAGATTTTTGCTATTAATGCATGTGAATTAAATTTTATAATATTTTTATTATAATATGTAATATGTAGAATGAATAGTTTGCAATGAATTAATAGAGTTGATAGTATATTTACTTTGATATGAAACTCCATCTTATTTAGTTTTATATGTTATAAATATTAAATGTGTTTACATAAATTTGTTTTAGCATGAAATTTATAAATATAAATTTTATTGTTATTATATATCCCTTAAACTATAAGTTTTTATTATACGATATATGTGTGAATTATTTAGTTAGATTAATATAAGATAAAGTTGTTATGATATTTTATTTACAAAATCTATAATTTATATTGTAATTTAGGAAATTTCAAAATTATTAGTTTTCTTGAAGTAATGTAACATAGGAAATTAGAATAATTATGTCAACATAGTTATAAAATACATAATTCTAAAATATAATCTCTTTCTTAGTTAAAATTGAAATGAAAACTTAATAATTTAAATTATATTATTTACACCACGCAATAAAAAAAAGTCAATTAAACTTGAGCCCACATGAAAATCATCCCATTTTTGAATAAAATAATTTTATTTTTTATTCTTAAAAATAATAAAATTTGTAATTATGTAAACATAGTTTAAAAAATACATAATTCTAATAATATAATCTCTTTCTTAATTAAAATTGAAATCAAAACTTAACAATCCAAATTATATTATTTACACCTCACATTAAAAAAAGTCAATTAGAATTGGGCCCACATGAAAATCATCCTCTTTTTGAATAAAATAATTTTATTATTTATTCTTAAAAATAATAAAATTTGTAATTATGTAAACATAGTCTAGAAAATATATAATTCTAATAATATAATCTCTTTCTTAATTAAAATTGAAACTTAACAATCCAAATTATATTATTTATATTATATAATAAAAAAGTCAATTAAATTTAAGCCCACATGAAAATCATCCCCTTTTTGAATAAAATAATTTTATTATTTATTCTTAAAAATAATAAAATTTGTACATATGTACATGAATTGTATATATAATTTATTTATATATATACTATTTATACAGTTATTTATAAGTATTCATTTTTTTATTAGATCAGGTTGTTATACATTATTATTAGTATTGTTGATGTATTGCAGTTGTACAGTTTACATTAAATTAAAATTAACTTTAAAAATAAATATAATTCAATTGAATTGAAATAAAGAATATTTTAGATTATGTTGTTAAATATAATATATTAATTGAATTATATTTAATTATAACTTCAATTTCAATTTAAATTTAAAAAAAAATTTCAAAAACACTTTTTGCGATGATATTTTCATGACTGAAAGTTAGACTCTTTGCAAGAACACGATGTTATCGCTGAAAGTCAGACCTTCAGCGATGATTTTAGCAATGACGTGATCGTCATTAAAAGTCTGACTTTCAACTATGACTATTTGTCATTAGAAAAGTTTAACTTTTAGCGAAGTGTTTTTGAAATTTTTTTATTTTTTTAATTAGACCTATAACGATAACAAGTGTTGTCGGTAAAAATCAAATTTCAAAAATTTTTTAATTTTAAAAATATTTTCTAAACGATTTTATCATCGGTGAAAGTTAAACATTTTCTGACGACAAGTTGTCGTTGGTGTTGGTGGCTTCACCTATGAACTTATGCTGATGACTTTTTCACTAATGACTTTGGTATTTAACGACAACTGAACTTTCTATACTAATGACTTTTGTTGTCATTAAAGATCTTTTTTGTCATTAAAGATCTTTTTTGTCATTAAAGATCTTTTTTGCTATAGTGCATACTGAACTCCACCTACAATGCACTTAATTGACCAATCGGTGGATGAGCTCTCTCTACTTTCCAATGAGGTCTTTTTTATTTCCTCTACCAACTAAGCAAAATAATTTACGCAAGCTCTCACTCATATATTGCGGTCCACCATGAGGGGAGAAGAGGGAGAACTCCCTCTCTCTATCTCCGAGGCATCTCTCTCTCCCTCCATTCAATTTTCACTCTTTCTCTTTCATAATTGGTTTTGGGGAATTGAATCTATGACTATAGATTTGCTTTTGCTGCTTCTAATGGCATCTGTTGTTTCAGCCGATGAAGAGCCATTCATTTGTGTGAATATTGGAACAGATCTCTCAGACATGCCACACCCAACTCAAGTATTGACATTACTTAAAGAGCAACAAATCCGGCACGTTAGGCAGTACAGTGCTGACCAAGCTTTGTTTATGGCCCACGCAAAGGAAAACATCCAAGTAGTCATGTCTGTTCCAAATGAAGAACTCGTACCAACTGGTCAATCAAATTTAACAACCGCCAACTGGGTTTCCCGCAATATGGTTGCACACTATCCAGCTAAAAATATTGCAGCCACTTGTGTTGGTTCGGAGGTTTTAACAACTCTCCCTAATGCAGCAAAAATTCTTGTCAAAGCCATCAAATATATTCATCGCCCTCGTGGCATCCAATCTTGATCGCCAAATCAAAATTTCAACACCCCTTCCCTCTTCCGTCATCCTGGATTCAGTCCAGCAACCTTTCATTGAATCCGGTCATGGTCCCATTGCTCGACTTTTTTCAATCCACTGTCTCCTAGTTCATGCTCAATATATACCCCTACTATGACTACATGCATTGAAATGTTATAATACCATTAGATTATGCACTCTTCAAACCTCTCCATCCAAGCGAGGAAACTGTGGAGCTCAAACACCGCCATCTTCTTATGCTTCTTCCACTCCACTCCCACATCCTCCGTTCCTCCTCCCTTCGCCACCATCAGCGGCTGTTGCTGTTTGTTGCTGCGAAGGGAGCTGCAGCACGTGATGAAAGGCACAACAGTTCTTAGTTCTTGCCGCCAGCTGCTTTCATACGCATGATGCGTCATCCGATGACCGGAAATGCAGTTGCACCCACTCACCATACATACTTCATTTTCTTTTTTTATTATGTTTCTATCTATTATTATTTATCTTAAAAATATTGTTATGTTTCAATAATGCTTTTAAGATAATATATTGTGTAATTTCTATGATGAAATAAAATAAAATAGTTTGAAATTTCAAACTATTTTAATATTTTTGAGATGGGATATATTTTTATAATTAAATCGGGTAAGCCAGTTAAATTAAAAAATTTTAATATTATTGTATATAAAATTATCTTATAATTATCATTTGAATATATATTGTACCTTAATTTATTTCATTTTATTATATTTGCACATAAGCAATTATAATTTATACATCTTTGTAATGATGGAATATTATTAAAATTAATTACAAGTATAACAAATATAGTTTCAATTTTTATAAATAATTTTTTATTCAAATTTGACCATAAAATTAGATAAATTTGATAACTTAAAAATTATAAAAATAATATTAAATTAAAATTTTACTTTTTTTGACCAATTATATATTCAAATTTCACCATGAAGTTAAATAAATTTAATATTATAAAATTATAGAATAATATTAAAATTATAATTTTAATTCTTTTAAAAAAAATTATTTCAGATTTGACCATAAAATTAAAAAATTTTAATAATTTAAATTAAAAATTATTGATGTGATACTTTTTAATAGAAAAATGAATAAAATTACTTAAAATAGTTTTTCTTTACCCTATAAAAATTATATTACAATTATTTTATTGAAAACCTTTCAAAAATAATGAAATAAAAATCTTTATAAAAGATAAAATAATAATAATTTTTTATAAATTATAAAATAAATTTTTTTTAAAATATTTTAAAAGTAATATAATAATCATTTAAAAATAATAAAATTTTTGCCTATAATATATTAAAATTACGTAATCCGATTATAAATGTGATCATGATAATATTTAACATTATTAAAACATGTTATTTTATTCAAATTCTATTCAAATTTATTTAAAAATATTTCAAAAATAATAATAAAATCTTTCAAAAAATGATAAAATTTATGCTTATAACATATTGAAACTAAGTAATCCAATTTTGGTACGATCATAATAATATTTAATAATATTAACGTATTTTCTTTTATTTAGATTTTACCATGGATTCAATAATCAAATTAATAAATTAATTAAAATTAAAACTACATTTTTAAAGAAAATACAGATATTATAATTAAAATTATTATAATTTAATTTAAAAAATAAAATTAAAATAAATCGATAACCATTCTTTGAACGAATATTATAATATGCTAGTACTTTCATTACACAGAACTAACTCTTGAATCTTAACTTTAGATACACAATTTTTTTTTAGTGTTCCAATCATATTATAAAAAATGATTGATAGCAACTCTATTTTTTTTTATTCGTACACACCAACATTTTCGAAGAAGTACAAAATAGATCACCTCCACAAATTCTATCACAAAGCATGTCACGATACAAATATAATTTAAAAAATAAAAAATTACTATTTTAGGACATTGCATATTAAGGCAATAGAATATTATCTTATCCTCAAAATAACTCCAAACAAAAAACTTATTTCACGGTACAAAATTTCATACCAGATTCGCATTGCATGGAGGCAAGCCTTGAATTTTTTTTTTTTTATTTTTTTTGCCACTCCTAACTTTCTCCTTTGTGTCTATTTTTTTCCTCTTTTTTTAATTTTTTAAATAAGCTAAACGTGTTCTTCCAAAAGTATAAACAAGGGAGAGACTTCCATGCACTGCCGACACCACTAGATGTGTGGTGATGATGCCTCGTACTATTTCTTGGAACGTAGAAAAAGGATGGCCCCGATGGAAGAAAAATTTAGCAAATCGTCCTTTCATTATGGATGCTTTACTTTCTTGCCCATTCTTTACTTTGCTATTCAATAAATTTCTTTCCTAACCTCAAATAAATAATTAAATAAATGTGTATATATATATCTTAAAAACATTGCGAAGATAAATATTTTTTAAATTTCAATTGTAGGATTGTGGCGCATAACTATGAAATAGGTTATTACTTTTCAACTGGCATTGTTTCTATGACACCTAATTATTTTTTAATAATAAAAACTTTCATAATATTATAATAATCATGATATAATTATTTTTATATCAAATTATAGTGATAAAATATACTATTTTTTATTATAAAAATAATTTAAGTAAGTTAACAATTCAATATAAAATATATATTGATTGAAGTAGTTGATTAATATTTTATAGATTTAAATTTGATTCATTATTAATATAAAGTATTTTACACTATCAATGAATTAGAAGATGTTATGTAATTAAAAAATTAAAGTTAATTAATAAAATTTATTTATAGTAAATAATTTTAATACTTTTTAACAATATAGTAATACATGGATGGATAACAGTGTAAAACTCATTTACACTAATATTCTATTTATTAATAAAAGTATATAAAAAATAAAATTCAAACTTTTTAAAAATTTTCCAAATTTTTTTAATAAAAATTTCTAAATACTATATTTAAAATTAAATTAAATACACATCAAATAAGATTTTGTAAAGAGATTGTAATTCAAGTATTGTTTTTATTGTTTAGAGTTTGAACGTTAAAATTTCTAAATAAAATAGGTATAACACGATATATTTTATTAGTTGTTCATATACCAATAACATTGAGTAATACAAATATAAAATTAAGGATATATTTTATTTTATTATAAAATATTATGATTAAGTTATTATTTTTTATTTAATAAAATTATTTGATCATATATTATATTTTTAACTCTTATGTAATCTAAATATATTATTACAAGAAAAATATATTATGTTATAATTATATTACTTATTGATATTTCATTTAAACTTTAAATATCATGAGTAAAAAAAAAGAAAATAATATAATAGAGCAGTTAAAAAGAACAAACATAGTATATGAATTGTGAAATTTTGATGAAATTTTAATTAATGTATTTTTAATTTAAAATATAGTACTTGTAATTTGGAATAAAAATATATAAAAATTTTTAAATAAATAAATTTAATTTAAATTTTTTAAATATTAATTTTAAAAATAATCTTACTTGACCCAATACACCAAGTTAAATTTTATATTTTATTAGAGTTATATCTTTAAATTTTATATTTTAGCTAGCCGTCTCTTAATTTTTTTTTATTTTTTTGTCCCACAACTCATTCTCTTTACCATCACCTAACTAATATGTAATATGCAATCTAAACCATTCATCTGGTAATACAAGGATACATAATTAAAAGTCTTAATCATCACTATATGTAATAAAATAAATAAAAAGAGGTGAAATAGTGTGTAAATTATAAAATTTTTGAAAAAAATTTAATTGATATATATTTAATTTGAAATGTGAGACTTAAAAATTGATGACAAGAAAATATTTTTAATTTTAAATTAATAAAGTTTATATTAGTTTTGAGATATTTTAATTAAATGATGAAATATTTATTTAATTCATTTAATGTGAAATTATTTAAAATATTTTTAATAAAATTTAGTGTGATATTTAAATTTTGAATATATAGTGAAATAATTTAATTTAATTAAAATTTTAATTTATTTAGTATATTTTATAGTAAATAAAATATATCATATTTTATGTATTTTTCTTAGTGGTATTAGCATTTGAACTATATATAATAGAAATGTACAAAAAAAGTCTAATTAAGCAAATGAAAAGAAATAAAAGATGTGTGAGAGTTATAAATAATAAAAAATAAAAATTGAATATGTAATTAAGTAATTTAATAAAATTAAAATTTTAATTCATTTAAAATAAAAATAAAATATATCATATTAATTTATACTATTTAATGAAGCTATTATTTGAGTTATAAATAACAGGGTTGAATATGAAAAAAAATGTAATGGGATAAATAAAAAAATATATAGTATATAAACTCCAAAGTAATAAGATTTAAATATAAAATATATAATTAATTAATTTAATTAAAATAATCATCAGTTTATTTAAAATATTTTTATATTAATAAAAAATTATTATATTATGCCATATTTATATTATCTAATAATATTATCATTTGAAAAATAGGAAAAAAGACGACAAATTAGATCAAAGAAAAAATAATGCATTAATTATAAAAGTAACATAAAATTAAAAATAATAAATATGAAATTGAAAGTATATATATATATATATAAAAGGTAGTTAAAGAGTTAAAAGACTTGATTTAAATTTTTATAATAAGAATAAGTGCACAAATTAGAAATATTTATAAGTCGATGAGTTTACTTGAAAAATTAAAGTAGAGTACAAAAAATCGTGTAAGGGCCTACACACAAACATAAATAAATATATATATTTAATTATTTATTTTGAGGTATTCATTGATGACACAAAAAATACTGAGCAGCAAAGTAGACGATGGGCGGCAAGGTGAAACCTTCATAATGAAGGGGCGATTATTAAATTTTTCTTCCGTACCAATATTCTTTTTTATGTTTTTAATAAATAGTACGAAGTCATCATCATTAGTGCATTCATGCAACACTTTGTCAGTCGTGCATGTTAGTCTTCTCCCACAAATAATGCAAATACAAATTATGCATGGGGAACGGGCCTCCTCCGGTCAGAGGCATACATCATGCATGCCGGGATTGGCGGGAGCAGCCATCAATGATGAGCATCCGGGATTCAGTGTACAGCCAAGAGATCGGTATCTCATTTTTAACCGTTACAGGTACGTACCCCGGAGGGTATCGTGGCCATATTGATTACTGTATAATTTTGTTTTCTTTGTCTTTGTATTTTTGCCCATTCCAATTAACAGACTCTGTCTGTAAACCTTTTTGCACATTATCTAATAAAGATATTAATTATTTCTTACTAAAAATTATTACTATTTTAATTTTATATTTTTATTTTATTTCTTGAACATAATGATAAAATAATTACTTCATTTTATTTTATTCTTATTTTATTCTTATTTTATTCAATTAAACATACCATAATAGATCTCCAACTTGTGACCTTACCAATTTAATACCCTATATGCCTACAACTTTTTATTTTTTTTAATTTAATATCCTCGTATCTATTTTATTATTTTTTTATATATGAAATAATTTTATTTAAGATAACAATAATAAATGTTAAAATTTTCATAATAATGAAACTTCTAAATGTCAAACTCAAAACTTTTTACTAAATGTAAAATGTTTTGAGGTTCAACTTATTCCCACCGACAAAACTATAATCCTAATTTTTCGAAAATTCTTATTTTTCATTTTTCTATATATACCACATAATTTAATAATTATAGCCCAATCCAATTTTTTTTTCAATGATCACCGTCCAGATATTTGTTTTTAGCAACGTCCTCTATTAATTCTATCAATATATGTCTATATCTATATCTACGTCGATCTATTTGCATCTATATCTGTATTATATTATATTTTATTATTATGAATTTTATAACTTAAAAGCTCTCCTTATTCTCGGGTCACGTGGCAGCTTCTCACTCCTTTTGTATTTTTGTTTTTCATTTCTCTTCATTGACGCATTTTTTTTTCTCTATATTGCTTGCTTCCAAACTCTCGAACAATTTTTGTAATTTTTTAATTACTCTTCTACTTTATAATTTATTTATTATTTTTTATTTATATTATTGAATTTTTTTTGTTGCTTGTAACTTAAGACGGTAACATCATTTAATGGTATATATACATCACATTATATTTTCTATTCTAAAACTATTTTAAATAATTTAATAATTCAATTAGATTAAATTATTTAAAAATATATTTTATTTTTAATTTTATAACTTCACAGCTTGCACATTTTTTTATCTGCTCCATTTTATTTTTTGGTTTTTATATCTATTTTTATTGTTTATAATTCATACACATTAAGTAGTATAAACATAAATACATATATTTTATTTTTTATAAAAATATTTTAAATAAAGATATTAATTTTAATCTAATATTAACTCAATTAATATATATTTTATTTTAATAAAAATATATGAAGTTTTATATAAACATATTTCTAAATAAGTTAAATTTCAATATAAAGTGTCAAATACTGTCAACCAATTAGGTTTTAACTTTTTTATAGATCGCGCTATATCTAAACTTATTATTTATCGGTTTAAATGTACAATTATAAAATAAAAAAAGAAAATTATTTTTTAAAACTTTTATCATATTTTTTTAATCATGGAATTGATCAAATCATAAGATATATAAACGTGAAGATTAGATATTAAACCTTGATGTAAAAAAAAAAAGAAGACAATCCTAAGAAACATCATGCCACCTAAATTAAAAGCTCTCAATTTTTAATATTTTTATATATGCATTATTTCTAGGTTAATAATAATATTATTAACAATAATAATAATAAAAGATATTTATCCATTTACATTCGCATGGACCAAAATGATAGTAATCAAACATAAAACAGTTCTAAGAAAAAAAGGATGCTTTCTGTGCATCGGATGATAGCAATAATGGTCCTTAGCAGTTGTTTTTGTTGTTTTTTTTTTTTATGATAATTTTTTGAAACAGGAAATCTATTATTTTTCTTGATTTTTTTTGTAAATAAACACAAAGACAAATAAAAAAAATACAATTTAACTGATCATAGTTTTATATCAACAAGAAATCTAGGACTATATACATTAGTTAAATATTTCAAAAAAATTGTATACAAAACCCATATTATAAATTACTTTATAGTTCCCATAAAAAACCTTGAAAATAAATGATAAATTTGATAAAGTTAAAGTCTAGCCTTGTTTAAATAAATTATGTTAAATCATATATCAATATCAATTAGCCGTTTAGGTGGATCCCATGCATAACATATTGCAAATTGGCAACTATTAGAGATCTTTACACATGGGAATGATTTTAACGCATTTCACGAGTTTGAAAGCAAAAGATTCTTTCTTTTAAGTAGTGAAAGAGATAAATTAAAAAATGTTGCCTGCTTCAGTGTTTCTGAATTTTAGAGCTTAAGGTCACGTCGCTAGTTTTGAAACCATAAGTTTAAAATTATTTAATTATTTTTATTTATTTTTATAAATATATTTAAATAATTTTAATTTAATAATTTATAAAATTGTCAACTTGGACACTAAAAAATTTCCCCTCAATTATATATATTTAAGAAATATTATATATAATAAAAATCATATTCAAGAATGAATTTTTAATATTTTATATTCATTCGATTAATTTTTACAAATTTACCTCATTATCTTATATTTATTATCAACTTTTAATTTTATATTTGAAATTCAATTTTTGTTACATATAACCTTACCAATGGATTTCCCAAGCATTCATATTTTTCTTCATTTTAATTTTATATAATAAAATAAAATTTTTTGTTTGTTTATAAAAATAATAAACATATATGTTAAAATTTGGATCACATTAATTTCATTTAAAAATTGACAGAGAAAATTTAAGAGGAATATAAATATAATTTTTTAATTAAAATGGTTGAAATTAAGGTAAAATTGTTGTATATGAATTTCTTGGAAAAAAAATAAAGAAAATGAAGAAAAATTTATTAAATTTTCTAAGTTTGCAGTGCCATGAGGTAGGTAGCTTCGTTCCCGAATCTGAATGTTTATTGTAGATTAAAATAGAAATATGCATATCTTACTTGTGCGGATAATTCCATACACTGGACCACTTCATAGTGAAAATGAAATTATATGGCCTTATGCATGAATGGACTTTAAATGGGTCCCATTTTGATAATATAAAGTTAGTTTGAAATATGAGAAAATATTTAAATATTAAATTCATAATTTATTAAATTTAATTATTTAATTTTACTTATTTTTATATAATATGATATAAACTAATAATATATTTATATAATTAATGATTTATTTATATAAATTAATAATTTAAATTAATAATATATTAATAAAATTGATGTATCATAATTATTTGGACATTTTCACTAACTGGCACATTTTTAAGATGCGTGTTCGTTCCAACCATGCATATTAATCTGCAACATGTATTATAGTATGGAAAGCACTTCTACGTACAAACTACAAAGCAGCTTCGACGAGGCCGCAGAGTCGCAGGCACGGACGCAAACCAAGAAATTGTACAACATGTAATATTAATTTATAGAATGTTTTTAATTCCATCCGAACATATATATATATATATATATATATATATATATATATATATATATATATATATATATATATATATATATATATACTGTTCAGGCTACCGTCTGAGAATTAACAATGTTTGTTTCTTCCGTTATCAATAATAATAATAATAATAATAACTTAAGATATGTTTATGTGTAATCAATGAAGTTATGCCCCTTCAAGATCTAAGATATATTTTAAAAGATAAAATAAAATATTGTAACGTTTGATGAGAATATAATAAAGAGTTTATGATTTAATAAATAAAAATTAATTAGAAAAAATTTTAAAATTGTAATTATCTACTATATATTATTTTTTATTTTACCTTTTATAATTAATGCATCTTGTACGTTATGAGAGCATAATCCAACTCGATGATATATATTATTGTACAAAGGTTTTTTTGTTAATAGTGCAAGGAAGTTTGCACCATCATTTATATATTTTGGTCCTTGTTACGATATCATAAAGTTTTAAAATTTAAAATGATGTAATAAATTTTAAAATTATTAAATTAGAAATATTAAATTTTAAAATTACCTTTTATAAAAACTCTTCCAAAAATCGTATTTAGAATTCTTACTAAAATTAAAATGTCTTAGATCTCAGTTTATTATCATTAAATCAACCACTTGTTGGTCACAAATAAATGATATAATGTATGTTTGCCATGTATATCACCCTACATGACATGAAATGACATATTAAATCATAGAAAATAAAAAGATTTTAAGCATTATGCCTTAAAACCTATCATTTCAAAATTGAATAACAGGACCCAAAAATGTTACATCTTAATTTCAAAATACACATATTTTAAAAATTCGAATTCAAAAGCGGCAAATCTTAATTGAAACAAACATTTTTAATATTAACAACTTTTAACTCAACTAATATATAATACTACTTAGAGGATTTACCTTCTTTTATAAATTAGATTCGATCATAAAATTTTACTTATATAAATTTAATAATTTGAACATTCTTACTATTAAAAATAATAAATAAACATCTTTAGCAACGCATGTGTTGCTAAATCAAACATCTCTTGTTTTCTTGTCTTTGTGTTCTCTTTCCTCTCTCTCCTTCTTGAAAGAAAATAACTTAATACAAAAAATAGGAGCATACCACCTACCATTGCCTCTTAATTTTGGACAATGAAAAATTCTATTAACTATCCGTGAGTGCTTTTAGGTTCTCTATAATATATAGATGATGGTGTATGTGTGTTCTAAATTATCCTTTTGTACATAACCAAACTTGGGTGATTTGGGTTTGTTGAGCATCTTATAGACTACTTAACCATTTTTTTTTAAAACGTTGGTAACAAACCAACATTTAGAAACTAACCAACATTTAAAAATAGTTTCATTCTTTCATTCAGTCTGTAAAACTAAATATATTCCAAAGAAAAGAAAATTCAATGAATGAATCATAATGGCAAGTCCTCTCTATGTGAGTATTACCTCTCATATATCATAATATATTTTACTTTCTCAATCCATTATAACTTAATGAATAAGTTTTATATTTATTCTGAGTCCTCTTAATGTTATTTTTCTTTAAACATAATTATACACTAAAATGAAAAAAATAACTTAAACTAAATGAGAGCTTTATTACAAATATATATTATATATACATCAAAGACTTAATATGGTATCAAATCCCATTCTTAATACATAATCCTTAAACACTAATGGTGGCATGTCTTTTATTAAAGGATCTACTATTATTAACTCAGTGCTAATGTATTCAATGGTGACTTTATTTTCCTTAACATATTCTTGAATGGCTAAGTACTTGATGTCGATGTATTTGTTTTGACTTCCACTTTTATTATTCTTAGCTAAAAAAATTATACCTGAGTTATCACAATAAATCCTTAATGACCTAGAAATTGAATCCACAATTCTAAGCCTAAAAATAAAGCTCTTTAACCATACACCATGCAAAATTGCCTCAAAATAAGATACGTACTCAGCCCCTGTGATAAAAGTATTAATTAAGATTTGTTTTGCTCTCTTCTAAGATACAACTCCACCAATAAACATACAAATGTATCCTGATAGTGATTTCCATAAATCAATGTATCCGAAAAAATCTAACTCTAAATAGCCAACTGCCTTAAGATTCTCAATCCATCTGTACATCAGCATGTAATACTTGATACCTTTAAAACGCCTCATCACTTTCTTTGTAGCTCTCTAATGATCCATTCTTGGATTACTTTGATATCTTCCTGACATTCCAATCGTGAATGTAATGTTAGGTCTTGTACAAACTTGAACATACATGAGGCTTCCAAAAATTGAAGCATATAGAATGTTTCACTTTTGTTCCCCTTCTAGATCATTCTTGGGTTACTGATTCAAATTGAACTTGTCACTCTTTATAATAGGTGCTACATTTGGTGAACAATCACATTTGGTGAACAATCTTTCATTTAAAATCTTTCTAAGACTTTATTAATATAGGTTTCTTGTGATAGAATCAAAATACATTAAGTTCTATTATTATGGATCTTAATACCAATTACATAAAATGCCTTACTCATATCCTTCATGTCAAAATTATTTTAGAGAGAAATTATTTTACCTTATATAGCAAATCCTTATCATTGGCTACAAGTAATATATCATTCACATATAACACAAGGAAATAAATTTTACTCTTACTAGCCTTTTAGTATATACATTGATCCATGATATTTTTCACAAATCTAAATGAGGAGATAACATCATGAAACTTAAGATACCATTGGCGAGAGGTCTGGTTCAATCCATATATAGATTTCTTAAGCTTGCAAACCAAGTAACATTAGAGAAGAATCCTTCAAGTTGTTTCACATATACCTCTTCCTCAAAATCTTCATTGAGGAATGCTATCTTCACATCCATTTGATGCAGTTTTAGGTTAAATTGGGCAACTAATATCATTATTACATGAAAGCAATTTTTCTTAGATACAAGAGAAAATGCCTCTTTGTAATTAATTCCTTTCTTTTAAGTAAATCTCTTAACCACAAGTCTTGCCTTATATCTCTCACTGTTGCCTAATAAGTCCTTTTTCATCTTATAAACTTATGTACATCCAATGGCCTTAGCACTATTAGGTAAACTTGACAAGATCTCAGACTTCGTTGGATGTCATGGAATTTATTTCTTCTTTCATGGCATGGCACCATATTTCAAATTCTCTATAACTGATGGCTTGTAAAAACATCTCAAGATCATTTTCAGCTCTTATATTGTAATTAGACTCTTGTAAGTACACAACATAATCACTAGAAATTGCTAACCTCTTTTTCCTAGTTAATCTTCTCAATATTAGGTTAATATCTTCTTAGGGAGCATGTTACTCAACTAGTTACTCAACAATTTTTAGTAATTGTTTAACAATCAAATTAACTTGGTCATGGCCAACTAGTTATAGATCCTCAATGATTAGCTATTCAATACCCATTCATACCTAAGGGACATGGATCGCAACCAATATATCACTTGATAATGGAAGTTTGAGAACCAAATTGATCGCCTTCAATGTCTAGATACTAACTTTGATCACTCCTACTAATCAAGTCATTCTTAAGGAATTTTGTATTTCTTGATTTCATAATCCTAGTACTATAAGATGAATAATAAAATCTATATCATTTAGACTTTTCAACATACCTAATGAAGTATCCACTTATGATCCTTAGTTTTAACTTCTTCTCATATGAATTGTAAATCCTAACCTTATACAGGCATCCCCAATCGTGCATATGTCTTAAACCTAGTGTCCAACCTTTGAATAATTCAAATGGTATTTTTTTCAATAGCTTTAGTTGGAACCCAATTAACAATATACATAATTATTTTAATGGCTTCAATCCATAAGGACTTAGAAAGTTTGGAATTGCTAAGCATGCCCCATACCATGTCCAATAATGTTTGATTTCTTCTTTTAACTACATTATTTTAGTATGGAAACCCAAGCATATTGGGTAACAATCACATACTCTTGAAGAAATTTAGCAAATGGACTTGATGCTTGTCCATTTTTAATGTATCTACCGTAATACTCACCATCTTTATTTGATCTCACTATTTTAATTTGTTTATCACATTATTTCCCCACTTCTACCTTAAAAATTTTAAAAGCATTAAGTGCCTCATTTTTATTATTTAATAAATAAATATACCATGTATCATGAGTAATTATCAATAAAGATGATAAAGTATTTTAGACTATTAGAGTCCAAATCTGGACTACAAATATATTTATGTATGATTTCTAAAATAGTAGTATTCTTCTTGGCACTTTTCTTAGTCCTGTTAGCCTACTTTCCCTTAATATAGTCTATAAAGGTATCAAAGTCAGTAAAATTAAGTGTACTAAGCCCTCCATCTTTTACCAACTTTTTTATCTTTTCTATTGAAATATGACCTAGCCTATGATGCCACAACATAGAGGAATCTTCATTAGTAACACATCTTTTAACACCTATGTTACTAGAAACATGTATTGAATCATTGGATGTATTGCCTTGTAATTGAATTCAAAAAAGATCATAAAAAATTGTACTATTGTTAATAAAATTAGATTTATAAAATAACGTAAACATATTATTTGAAAATTCAAAAAAGTATTCAAAGGGTAAGAGTTTAAAAAAAAATAAGTTTATAAAGAAACTTGGTACATAAAAGGTCCTTTCCAAGATCAAACTAAAGTCACTATCTATAACTAATTTGCAAGTTCCTATAACTTCAACTAGTGAGCTCATCTTGTTGCTTAAATACATGTATTGCTCACTATCCACTTGCTTCCTTTAGTTTAGAAAACCCTATAAGGTATTAAAGATATGGATTATAGAATCAAAATTAATCCACCATGTGTTACTACTAACATTTACCGTTTAGATTCATAATAGAAGTGTAAGATTAAAATACCTTTCTTTTCAAGCTAACTTTTATTTTTGATGCAGTCCTTCTTCATATACTCCTTTTTTTATAGAAGAAACACTTAGACACCTTTTTTATGTTAGGATGGATAGGTGTATTACCTTTTCCATTTGGTTTGACTTGTTTGTTGTTCTTTCCTTATATTATCATATGTGCACTTTCTCTTATTTTTGCTATAAGCCTTCTCTCTTCTTGTATATATATGGATAGAAGTTCATTGATTATCCATTTCTCTTTATATGTGTTATAGGAAATCTTGAAAAGTCCATATTAAAATGGGGGAGAATTTAGGATGTAGTGCACAAAAAAGGACTCAAACATCTTAACCTCAAGTATTTTCAATTAAGTTACTATATCTCTCATCTGCATGATGTGTTCTCGCACACCTGTTATACCAGTAAGCTTTATGGA
This sequence comes from Sindora glabra, assembly GCA_020226215.1. Classification (NCBI taxonomy): domain Eukaryota; kingdom Viridiplantae; phylum Streptophyta; class Magnoliopsida; order Fabales; family Fabaceae; genus Sindora; species Sindora glabra. Next base: position 90,780,471 of record CM035228.1, read on the forward strand.
TAATAACCTCGTCATTAGGGTGCTTGTCAGAGCCTTGTCTAAAGTTTCAAATTATTCATTAATAGCCTTGAGCAAACTTCAAACATTTTGATGCTCTCCGATAAATGCATAAACACTAGTAAATATTTTGATTTTGATATACATCATGCTGAGATGATTTGATCACTCCTAACGTTCATAAAGTGCTATTGCAAATACATTATTACTGTCTGTGAGTTTAGGGATTCATCTTTTCTAATCACATTATCAACATCCATTGACCCTAATTGGGAAAGAATATTCTCCTTTCATATCTTATAGTTATCACACATTAATTGAAGAACTTGAAAATTAGAGATATTTAAAGGTTAAAAAGCTATATAAAATTTACATGCTATGTCAATAATATAAGGCAATTAAATATTTCATATGACATATCTTACCAATGTAAAACATATCTATCAAACCATGGTCTTAGTAGCAAATAAAACTACTTGTGAGCTTAGTTTTAGTTAATTAGGCTCATGTATAGAAATTGGTGAAACTAGCAAATTATATTCCCTATCTTAATTCTTATAGGTAAATTAAGGCAAAAGAAAATTTCACTATCCCATCCTAATTTATCATATTAAATATGATAATATTTCTATGCGATAATAACTATCATATCAAATATGATTAATTACAATTTAATGCTATTTTATCTTCATATGATCATAACTCATAATGTATAATTTTAGAATAGTTAAAGATGTCGTGCCTAAACTCTAATTAAGCTAAATTATACTAATTATATGGCATCTCTCATTATTTAATGCTTATAAATAAGCAAACATGTATCAAAACACAAACAAATAATACATTCATAATTTTTACCAAATGTGAAATCATAAATATATATCAAAATAATTGTGCTTAATTCCAAAAATTGGAAACCTTCAAATATCAAATGTGTTGCTATTTGCAATAAGAATCATACAAGGAACCAATGGCCAACGAGTCTACATGCTAACTAAGGATAAGGGTTCAAAACCCACATGCTACAATCTAAATTCTTATTTTATTTTATTTTTGGAGTCTTCTTTAACTTTCAACCAAGTTTATCTTAGGTTGACCCAATCTAAGGCAAACCCGGTTGGTTAACCTAGCATTTTGTTAGTGCAAAAATTGTTATTTTGCATCAATCAAGTAAGGCAGAGGCTGAAAAGCTTTGGTACCAAATGAAACAAAGTAAGGATATGTTGAAAACATTTATTCATATTCAAAAATAACTAGAATGAATCAAAACGAAAAAATATCTCCTACCATTGCCTCTTGATTTTTTATAGTGAAAAATTCTGTTAATTATCCGTGAGTGCTTCTAGGTTCTTTGTAATGCACAAATGATGGTATATGTGTGTTCCAAATTATCCTTTTGCACATAATCAAACCTGGGGACCCATGGGTTTATATATAAGTTGTACATTGCAAGCTTCTCCCATTAAGAAATCGTATAATCTAGGTTTGTTGAGCATTTTACGGACCACTATAACAGTTTTCTTTTAAATGTTGGCAACAAACCAATGTTTAGAAACCAACCAATATTTAAAATCAGTTTCACCTCCTTCTTCCTCTTCAATTTCCCATTATTTCTAATTGCCTCACCAGCAACAGCTTAGGCTGTCGCCACTACAACAACAGCTACATCTCTGCCGCAGCAAGAACAACAACTCCTCTTTCGCCAGTGAGTAGGAGCCTCTTTGTCGTTTCTCTCTTCCTTGCTTATCTGTTAGCCTTCAACCACTTGCGAACGATGGGAAATAGCTCCAAACTTGCTGTTATTCAACCGCAGAATAGGGAATAGCTAGCTTTCATCATTGGCAGTGATTACGATAGATTCTGACATTGGCGAGTCGCCAATGGCTACCGTGCAAGAAGAAGCTAACCTCAAGCATTTGATTCTATCAGAGTTCAAGAACTTCATGTGTGTAAATCAACAAGAGAAAAGTCATAGAAGTCTTGCTTATCTTTGACTTAACCAAAAAACTATTGATTCTCTTGGCAACCTAGCGCCTTTCATTAATAGGCAAAAAGTGAAATGAGAAACCAAAACTCCACTATTGGATACTGGTCTTTATTGCTCTATTTCCATGGGCGACTGAGGTAATAGAGCTTCTTCAGAATCCATAAAATCAACGGATTTTAGATATTGTTTTTGTGTGATTCCTATGACCGAATGAATTAGAGTAGTTTGGGAATTTAATCTATTTTAATTTTTTTTATAGTGAGAGACATTTAAAAGTTAAATTGAATGAGTTAATTAAATTAAAAAAATTTTAATATTATTATATATAAAAATTATCTTACATTATCATTTTTTATATATAATGTATTTTAATTTTAATTTATTCTATTAAAATTACATGTGTACTAATAATTTGTATTGTAACTCTATTTACCATTCAAAAAAATATATTATACATCTTTGTAATGATGGAATAATATTGAAATTAATTACAAATGTAATAAAAATAATTTTAATTTTTTTGAATAATTTCTTTATTCAAATTTGTAGTGATGAAGTTAGACAAATTTGATATTTTAAAAATTATATAATAATATTAAAATTTTAATTTTAATTTTTCTGAACAATTTCTTTATTTAGATTTGTTCGTAAGTTAGACAAATTTAATATTCTAAAGATGATTGATTTGATACTTTTTCAAAGTAAATAAACAAATAAATAAGATTATTTAAAATAATTTTTCTTTATCTTGTTTTACAAAATACTAAAATAAAAATATTTTTAAAATAATAAAATTTATACCTATAATATATCAAAGTTAAGTAATTTAATTGTAAGTACAATCATGATGATATTTAATATTATTAAGACATTTTATTTCATTTTAATTCTATCATAAAATTAGATGAATTTAATCATTAAATTAACTAAAATTAAAATAATCATAATAATATATTATAATCTTAAAAAAAATAATTGAAATACTTGAGCATAGTTGCAATATTACAAGAAAAGTGTCTAAATTTTTTAAAAGAAAATGTATTTTCATAAACATTACTTTGTAACAATTGTTGCGGGCATACATATTGTTTAGAAAATAACAACTTTACGCTACCCACTCTTATAAGTATCATCACTTTTGGTATTATAAAATATAAAGTGAGATATACTGATCACATTTTAAAAAAAAATTACATACATTATAATAAAGATCATTATAATTTATTTTAAAGATAAAATTAGAATAAACAAATAATTATTTTTTAAACAAACATTATAAGGTCTAATACCTTTCTTACAAGTAATCAAGGTGCTAATACCTTTTTTATATGTAATCAAATCTTGAATTTAAACTCTAGAAATGCAAACCTTTTTCAATTTTCAATTGCACTATAAAAATTGATTGATAATAATTTTATTTTCTTTTATTCACACTCCAATATTTTGAGGAGGTATGAAAGTACTTGCCTTCTACCATCTACAGCAAGGCATGTTACAAAAAGCATATACTCAAACTTTCTTGGCAAATCCTTCCTCGCCCAGTCCATCACACCCATATACTCAATTGTGGCCTTATGAGCAAAATTCCTTTTTATTATGTAAGTAGCCTTAGGCTGCCACTTGTATGTGAAGTCATATATTAATAATTTCTAAATTAAAATATAAATATAAATACATAATTATACTAAATCATAAATTTACCTACTAATCCTTGAATCAGTCGCCTTTAAGCTTCTTGAAGACACCAATGTAAGTAAGAGTCAATTCCATGAAATGCGTTTGTATCGCCTTTATTATATCTTTAATAAGACTTTGGATAGATGTAGCAATCAACTTACAACCAAATAGAACTAAATACAATAATGTATATTTAATACAAATATTAAATAATGCAAATAAATAATTTAATATTAATCAATACTTACAAATCATCCTTACTTAAAATGCATCTAAAATTTTAGAGTTGTGATTTTAACATTAAGAATTGTGATTTAGGACTTTACTCTTTAAAATGCATTTAAAATTTTAGAGGAGCCCAATTCTCTCTAACCACCCCAAACTTAGAGAAATTTAAAAGAAAATTTCCTATATTTTTTAATTTTTTAAAAAAAATTTATTTAACCTCTCAAAATTTATACAAATTTTATATAAATTAATCATAATAAATTCTATTTTATCCCTTTTATAATTTTGCCTTATCTTTGGTTATATTTATGAGTATTATAAAAGTGGAATATAATTTGTTGTGAGTCCCACTCTCTCTAAGGATGGCAATGGGACAAAATAATGATAAATTAATTATATACTGCATTACCTTGTACCTTCAATAATCTACCCTATCCCCAATTGCAAGACAAGTTGATACCTTGTTCTCGCAATCCACAAAGAACCAATGATTTGTAAAAAAATTTTAAAAAATTTAAAAAATTGAGAAAAAAGCTTAAAACTTATAAATTTTAAATGCAAATATAATTAATATTTAATATTCAATATAATATAATAATATTAATTTAAAATCACATATAATTTATTCAATTAATCTTAAGTTTAAGAAAATAATTAAGATAAATATTTTTTAATAATAAAATTACTAAAAAATTTATAATAATATATATTATGTATATTATAAAAAATTAGAAAATTTATTATTTTGAGACACTGCAAAATAAAGTAACATGATATAGCCTTAATCTCAAAATTTTCTCCGAAACAAAATTTCATACCAAATTCACATCCCACGGAGGAAGCTCCGAAATTCTCTCCTTTGTGTCTATTTTTTTTTTTTTCCTTCTTTTTTTGATTTTTTTAAATAAACTAAACGTATTTTTCCAAAAGTATAAATAATGCATGCCGGGGTTGGCGGGAGGAGTCACATATCATAAGCATCAATGATTCAGTGTACATCTAAGAGATGGGTATCACCGTTTTAACCGTTGCTGATACCTACTGCGCAGGTCATCATGGCCACATCCATTTCGGTATAATGTTGTCTTCTATTTCTTTGGATTTTTGCCCTTTCCATTTAACAAACTCTGTCGGTAAGCTTCTTCACACATTATTTAATAAAATATTAATTATTTTTTAAAAAAATATTCTTGTCTTTAAATATATTTTTTATTTTATTTCTTATCATATTAAATATAATCATTAAATAATTATTTTATTTTATTTCATTTTTATTTTATTTTCTATTCCATTCAATCAAACAGTCTATAATAAATCTTCAAGTTATTGCTTGTGAACTTACTAATTTGATACCCTATATGTCTACAAATTTTTATTTTTTTATATTTAATATCCCCACATCTGTTTTATATTATTTTTGTATTATTTATGAAACTAATTTTATTCAAAATAAAAATAATAAATAATAAATTTTTATAACAAGAATACTTCTAAATATCCAACTCAAGCTTTTACTAAATGTAAAATGTCTTGACGTACAACCTATTTCCACTGACAAAACTATGATACTAACTTTTTGAAAATTTTCTTATTTTTCATTTTTCCATATATACCACATAATTTAATAATTATAGCCCCATCCAAATATTTTTTTGATGATCTCCGTCCAGATATTTGTTTCTAGCAACGCCTTCTCTTCATTCTGTCAATTAATATATATCTACTTTTATTTGTTTACATCTATATCTATATTATATTATATTATATTATATTATTATGAATTTTATAACCTAAAAGCTCTCCTTATTCTCGGGTCACGGGGCAGCTTCTCACTCCTTATTTTCCACCCCAAAACTTCTTTTTCTTTTTTTTGTTTTTCATTTCTCTACATTGACGCTTTTTTTTTTTTCTATATTGCTTGCTTCCAAACTCTTGAACAATTTTTACATTTTTTAACTACTCTGCTACTTTATAATTTATTTATATTATTGCATATTTCTTGTTGTTTGTAAACTATTTTAAATAATTTAATTTAATTATTTAAAAATATATTTTATCATTAATCTTATAACTTTACAGCTCGCACATTTTTTTATCTGCTCCATTTTATGTTTTTTGTTTTTTATCTATTTTTTATTGTTTATAATTCATATACATTAAATAGTACAAACATAAATACATATATTTTATTTTTATAAAAATATTTTAAATAAAAATATTAATTTTAATATAAATGCTAATTAAATTAATTATATATTTTATTTTAATAAAATATCTAAAAATTTAAATAAAAATATTTTTAAATAAATTAAATTTCAATATAAAGTGTCAAATATTGTCAGCCAATTAGGTTTTAACATTTTTATAGCTCACGCTATATGTAAATTTATTATTTATCAATTTGAATGTACAATTCTATAATAAACATATCAAATTATTTTTTAAAACTTTTATAATGTTTTTTTATAATCATAGGATTGATTAATCACGAGATATATAAGAATAAAGATTAGAAATTAAACTTTAAATGTAAAGAAAGACAATCTTAAGGGACATCATGCCACCTAAATTAAAAGCCCTCAATTTTTAATATTATATATATATACACATTATTTCTATGTTAATAATAATTTTAAAAAAAGATATTCATGCATTTGCATTCGCACGAACCAAAATGATAGTAATCAAACATAAAACTTAAAACTATTCTAAGAAAAGAGGATGCTTGGGGTGCATCGGATGCTAGCAATGATGGTCTTTAGTTGTTGTTGTCGTTGTTTATTTTTTCTTTTTCAATAATGTTTTGGAAACAGGAAAACTATTAATTTTTTATTTTTTTTTAAATAAAGAGAGAATAACCTTCACAAAGACCCAAAAAAAAAACAATTTAACTGATAATAGTTTCATATCAACAAGAAATCCTCGATTATATACATTAGTTAAATATTTCTAAAAAATTGTATGCAAAACACATATTATAAATTACTTTGTAATTCCCATAAAAAACCTTGTAACTAAATGATAAATTTGATACAGATAAAGTTAAAATCTAGTCTTGTTTAAATAAATTATGTTAAATCATATATCAATATGAATTAGCCGTTTAGGTGGACCCATGCATGACGTGTTGCTAATTGGCAACTGCTGGAGATCGTTATACATAGGAATGATTTTAACGCATTTCACGAGTTTGAAAACAAAAGATTCTTTCTTTTAAGTGAAAGAGATAAACTAAAAAATGGTGCCTGCCTTAGTATTTCTGAAATTTAAAGCTTAAGGTTACGTGGCTAGTTTAGACATACTTAATTTAAAATTATTTAATCATATTTGTTTATTTTTTATAAATATAGTCAAATAATTTTAATTTAATGATTTGTGGGATTATCACATTACCTAGGTTTGTGACACTAAAATATTTCCCCTCAATTATATATATTTAAAAAATATTGTATATAATAAAATCAGATTCAGAATTAAATTTTTAATATTTTATATTTGTTTGATTAATTTTTATAATTTTACATTATTATTTTATATTTATTATCAACTCTTAATTTATATTTGGAATTTAATTTTAAATTCAATTTTTGTTACATATAACATTACCAATCGATTTCCCAAGCACACATATTTTTCCTCATTTTAATTTGATATGATAAAATAAAAATCTTTGTTTATTTATAAAAATACTAAACACATATGTTAAAATTTGGATCGCATTAATTTCATTTAAAATTTGACAAAGTAAATTTAAGATGAATATAAATATGATTTTTAATTAAAATATTGAAATCAAGGTAAAATTGTTGTATATGAATTTATTGGAAAAAATAAAGAAAATGAAGAAAAAATCATTAAATTTTCTAAGTTTGGAGTGGCATGAGGTAGGTAGCTTCATTCCCGAATCTCAGTATTTATTGTAGATTAAAATAGAAATATGCATATCTTACTTGTAAGGATTTTTCCATACATTGGATCTGATTGGACCACGTCATAGTGATATGACATTATACGGCCTTATGCGTGAATGGACTTCAAATGGGTCCCATTTTGATGATATAAAGTTAGTTTGAGGTATGGAAGAAATCTTAATGTATTGGTTGTGTTCATATATTATTAAATTTAATTATTTAATTTTATTTATTTTATATAATATCATATAAATTAATAATATATTTATATAATTATAATACGTTTCTATAAATTAATAATTTAGTGAATAATATATTATATAATTAATGTATAATAATCATTTAGATATGAGAGAAAATATGATATATTAGTTGTATTAACACATCATTAAACCTCAACGTTAAATTTTATTTATATTGTGTGATAATGTATAAATAAATAAAATTTAATAATTTAAATTATTGATACATTAGTAAAATTAATGTACGGTAACCTTAACCTTTAGGCATTGTATGTAAATTTTCTTATTTATTCTTATCTTTTTAATGATGTAACACTTTACTGCTTATTTTGTATAAATAATAAATTAAGTTTTTTTTGGTAGAAAATATAATAAATTAAGTTTAAACTTATAACCTATGCAATCAAATACTGAATTATATATTTAAAAGAATTGAAAATTTGTTAAAGTAATAACAAACTCGATGTGCCACGTCAGTGATTCTATCCAAAGGAGTTATATATAGCATAGCTTGCGCGGTATGCAAGTCAAGATAAAAATGAGGTTACTTAAAAGAAAAAAAAATTGACATTGTCTTTCATGTGAGATGCGTCCAACAAAATGCCAAACGGATCATATATATGTTTGAATTTAGAATTTTGAATCTTGAGTATGTGTTATACAAATTATTACTTTTATTAAATAAGACAGTAATTCTATTTAGCGCATAAATAATAAATGATGAGTTTTTTTTTAAAACAAAGACTCTTCCAAAAATCGTATTCCAAATCTTTACCAAACTTAAGATTTCTTAGATCTCAGTTTATTATAACTAAATCAACTACTTGTTGGTCACAAATAAATGATATAATGTATGCTTACCATGTATATCACCCTATCATGACATGAAATGATGTATTTGATCATAAAAAATAGAAAGATTTTTAAACATTATACCCTAAAACTTAACATTTCAAAGTTCAATATCAAGACCCAAAAATGTTAAATCTTAATTTCAAAATACACATATCATAAATTTTCAAATTCGAAAGCCCTAAATCTTGAATTGAAATAAATATTTTTAATATTGAAGACTTTATAATATCACTCAAATGCTTTACCTTCTTTTATAAATTAAATTCGACCACAAAATTTTATTTGCATACATTTAATAACTTGAATATTCTGACTATTAAAAAAATAAATAAATAGACATTTTAAACAACACACGTGTTGCTAAGTCAAATATCTCTCCTCTTCCTGTCCCTATTCTCCCTTTCTCTCTCTTCCTGCTTCTTCCCCTTCCATTTCCCGTCATTTCTAATCGCCTCACCAGCAACAGTTTAGGTTGTCGCTGCTGCAACAGTAGCTACGTCTCCGCCGGAGCAAGAACAACAATTCCTCCTTCGCCAGCGAGCTGGGAGCGAGTTCGTTGTAACAAATATAATTGTTATTATAATCTTGTGTATCCCATACTAATAATAGATATGTGCAATATATATAAATCGAGAAGAGAACAAATTATCAAATTTTCTATTCCTAAAATCTTTCTTGATATGCATCGATTATAATTGATCATGATATCTACAAGATTTCATAAATATTAATAATGAGATAATTAACATAATTAAAATGATTCTCCTAAATAATTATTATAATTAATATGATTCTCCTAATACTCTCCCTCAAGTTGGCACATGAAAATTTTGAATGCCTAACTTGTTCAAAAAAAAGTCAAATTGTTGTTTCACAAGAGCTTTAATTAAGATATCTACAAGCTGATTGTAGGTCTGTACATGCATAGTAGCAATATTGTCAGCTTGGATTTCATCACGAATGAAATGACAATCTATCTCAATATGCTTGGTGCGTTTATGAAATACCGGATTAGCTGCGATATGAATGGCTGCTTGGCTATCACAATAGAGTTGCATAGGTTGAGTGTGTAGTACCCATAAGTCACTTAGAAGAGCTTTAAGCCATTTCAATTCACAGGTTGTAGTAGCCATAGACCTATATTCAGCCTCTACTAAGGAACGGGAAACTGTGGCTTGCTTTTTAGTTTTTCAGGATATAAGGGATTGGCCTAATAAAACAAAATATCTTGTTAATGAGCGTTTATTGAGAGGACAACTAGCCTAATCAGAATCACAACAAGCATATAAGCGTAAATCACTATCTGACCGAAGAAAAACCCCTTGTCCTGGATTAGCTTTCAAATATCGAACCACTCTTATTGCAGCATCTCAATGTTCCTAACGAGGACAATGCATGAATTGAGCTAAGATGTGCACAGAGTAACTAAGTTCAGGTCGAGATATGGTTAAATAGATAAGTCTCCTAATGAGACAACGATATTTCTCCGAATCCTCCAAAATAGCTCCATTAGCAAGGACTAATCCATGATTTTGCTCAAGAGGAAAACTAGCAGGTTTAGCTCCCAACAACCCAGTTTCTGAGATAATATCCAAGGCATATTTGCGTTGATATAAGAAAATCCTTTGAGGTCCTCGGGCCACCTCAAGATCTAAAAAATACTTCACAGAGTCAAGATCCTTCATGTAGAAACATGTGCTAAAATACTGCTTAAATCGTTCAATCACATCTACATTGTTTCTGGCAATAATAAGATCATTAACATATATTAGAACACTCAAAATCACATTCCCTTCATGATAAGTGAAAAGTGAGTAATCGGCATAGGATTGTTTAAACCCATATTTCTTCAATGCAGTAGCAAGTTTTGCAAACCAATTTCGTGGCACCTGCCTTAAGCCATAAAGAGACTTCCGAAGCTTGCACACTTTCTCAGGATTTGTACTAGAAAAGCCGGGAGGTAATTGCATATAAACTTCTTCATCCAGATCACCATGCAGGAAAGCATTATGAACATCCATCTAACGTAGTATCCATGATCAAGCAGCAGTAACGGCTAAAAGTGTTCGAACTGTAACCATCTTTGCAACTGGTGCAAAAGTCTCATTATAATCAATTCCTTCTTTTTGACTATCTCCTCGAACAACTAGTCTCGCCTTATGATGTTCCACGATCCCATCTGATTTATGCTTAACCTTATACACCCATTTGCAACTAATAACTTTCTTTCCGGGTGGAAGTATTGTTAATGTCTAGGTGCCAATCTTTTCTAAAGCATCTATTTCTTCTTTCATGGCTTTGCGCCATAAAGGGTCTCGAACAACGTCTGAGAATCGAGATGGCTCATACCCAGAAGTCACTGCTGCAAGAAAGTGTCTATGTTGCATATAAAAATTACTATAAGTCACATAGTATGCAATAGGGTATAACGTACCTAAGGATTATGATGGAGTAAGTGCCTTAGCAGTAGGGTCATTAACGCAATGCACAATGTGACATAGATAATCTTTAAGCTTGTTTGGTAGATGACGTTGTCTGTAACCTTGACTAAGGGATTCATTTATAGGTGGTGCTAGCACAATATTCTCATCTGAGGGATTTAGATTTGAACCTCCCTCTTGTACCTCCTCTCTAATGTGTCCCTCAACTTCACTATTCCCCTTTACACCAGGCATACTTGTGTTAGATTCATCAATGAAAGGACATCCATCATTCCATAAGGTCTGTGTGGGGGCATGAGATTCATTTGCTATATAAGAGTGATCGATGAAAGGAAACTCATTTTCACAAAACACAACATCATGAGACTCAAAATATTCCCTACTCTCCAAGTCATAGAGACGCCATCCTTTTTTTCCATAAAAATATCCTACAAAAATGCATTTCCAACTTCTCTCACCAAACTTATCCTTTTGGCGGGGTTGATTGTGGGCATAACATAGACACCTAAAAGTGCGAATATGAGAATAAATAAGGGTCTTACCAAATAACACTTCATGAGGACTTTTACCTTAATGAAGAGTGGTAGGAGTACAATTTATCAAGTATCCTACAGTAAGAATACGTTTTCCCCAAAATTCAATAAGTAGATTAGCTTGAAATTGGAGAGCTGGTGCTACATTTAAAATATGCCTATATTTTCTCTCCACACGGCCATTCTGTTGAGGGGTGTCAACCATGGAAGTTTGATGAATTATTCCGTATTCAATGAAATAGGATTTCAAGACTTTAAATTTAGCTCCATTATCACTTCCCACAATTTTCACGGACTTATTAAATTGAGTTTTCACCATAGCACAAAAATTTTTAAGAATGTTCCTAACTTCACTTTTTTTTGCTAATAAATAAATCTACACAGCATGAGAAAAGTTATCCACAATGGTTAAAAAATAAGAAGCACCACAAGAAGAGCGAACATGATAAGCACCCCACACATCACAATGTAATAGATCAAAGGGTTTAATAGCTTTATTTTGACTTAAAATAAAAATATCTCTTATTTGCCTCGCTCTCAAACAAATATCACAAACCTTCTCATGTTTATCATTAATTTGAATACCAGGAAGTAAATTAACTATTTAACTTGCAGGATATCCCATACGCCTATGCCATATGGTAAAAGAATCAGTTCCACTTGCTTTGCACACCTGGACAAAGGTTACTACGCGAAAATGATAGACCCCATTTTGCTATTCACCCACACCAATTATTGTCCTCGAAGTGCAATCTTGTATTACAAAATTTATCAGAAAAAGTGACTACACAATTTGAATCATATATCAATTGAGAGACAAAAATAAGGTTACACATTAAATTGGAAACATATAACACATTATTTAAGATTAGGCCTTTCCCAAAATTTATTGTTTCTTCCTTGTCTGCAATTGCATTTCTTCCATCAGGTAGCCTAATCGAACAAGGTGAGACATCAACTATGTTTGTCAACAAACTTATATCACCTGTGATATGATTTGAAGCTCTTGTATCTAGCAACCAAAATTTTTTCACTTGCTTATCAGTGAGTTTTTCAATGGATATAATATTCTTGTAACTGTTAAGAATGTTTAATAGAGCTATCCATTGATCATCGCTTAACTCGGGAAAGGATTCACATTTATCAGTGACCCCTCTTATCTGCAAGGCTGTTGTATCGTAAGCTTGCTGCATTTGTGCAGCACTAGCCTTCTTCATATCTTGCCCAACCATGATTACGTAGCGGTTAGGTTACCCTGCCCCTCTAATACCATAACAAATATAATTGTTATTGTAATCTTGTATATCCCATTCTAATAATAGATGTGTACAATATATATAAATTGGAAAGAAAACTAATTTTCAAATTTCCTTTTCCTTTTCCTTTTCCTTTTCCTTTTCCTTTTCCTAGAATCTTTTCTGATATGCATTGATTATGATTTATTATGATATTTACAAGATTTTTTAAATATCAATAATGAGATAATTAATATAATTAAAATGATTCTCCTAAATAATTATTATAATTAATATGATTCTCGTTGCGCCTCTCTTCCTTGCTTGTTTGATAGCCTTCAACCGCTCGCGAAAAATGGGAAATAGCTCCAGACTTGCTGCTGTTCAACCGCAGCATAGGGATTTCATCGTTGGCTTGCGATAGATTCTGGCGTTGGCGAGTTGCTAATGGCTACCGTGCAAGAAGAAGCTAACCTCGAGCATCTGATCCTGTCAGAGTTCAAGAACTTCGTGTGTGTGAAGAGAGATAATAGAAGTCTTGCTTATCTTTGACTTAACCAGAAAACTATTGATTCTCTCGGCAACCTTGTGCCTTTCATCAACAGGCAAAAAAATGAACTGAGAAACAGAAACACTGCTGTTTATTGCGCTGTTTCGATGGGCGACTGGAGCAATGGTGCTCCTGCGGAAGCCATCAAATCAACGGCTTTCGGATATTGTTTTTCTACAGTTTCTACGACCATGAAGTAGAATAATTTTGGGGTTTAATCTATTTTAATATTTTTACGGTGACAAATATTTTAAAATTTAAATTTAATAAGTTAATTAAATTAAAAAATTTTTAATATTATTATATATATAAATTATTTTATATTTATTTTATATATATAATATATTTTAATTTTGTTTCATTCTGTTAAAACTCCATACGTAATAATAAGTTGTATTGTATCTCTATTTATTATTAAAAAATATATTACACATTTTGTGATGATAAAATAATATTGAAATTAATTATAAGTATAATAAATATAATTTTAATTTTTTAAATAATTTTTTATTGAAATTCATTTATGAAGTTAGATAAATTTGATATTTTAAAATTATGGAATAATATTAAAATTTTAATTTTAATTTTTTTGAATAATTTCTTTATTTAGATTTGGTCATAATTCAATATTCTAAAGATTCTTAATTTAATATTTTTTCAAAGTAAATAAACAAATAAATAAGATTATTTAAAATAATTTTCTTTATTTTATTTTACAAAATAATAAAATAAAATCTTTCAAAAATAATAAAATAAAAATATTTTTAAAATAATAAAATTTATACTTATGATGCATCGAAGTTAAGTAATCTAATTGTAGGTTTGATCATGATAATATTTAATATTATTGAGATATTTTATTTTATTTTAATCTAATCATAAAGTTGAATGGATTTAATAATTAAATTAAACAAAATTATAATAATTATACTAATATTTTATAAAATCTTAAAGATAAAATTAATTGAAATATATGAATATTGTTACAATATTATAAGAATGGTATTTAAAATCTTTCTTCTTCTTTTTTTTTAAAAAAATGCATGAACATTACTTTGTAGCAATTCTTATGGGCATATATATTGTTTGGAAAATAACAACTTTATGCTACCTACTTTACTAAGTATCTTCACTTTTGATATCCACTAAAAAAAAAGTTATACAAACGATAAAAAGTCATCTGTATAGACTCATTTATCGTTTATATGGGTATTACAGATGACATTGTCGTTTGTATAGATATTATAGATAACATTGTCATCTATATTAAGTCATCTGTATAGAATTGTGCCTGTTATAACCTATACAGATGATATTTTTCTTATTATTTATATAGATTGAGGCTATACAAATGACAAATGTTATTTGTATAGGCCAAATTGTCGTCTGTATAGCAAAAATCAATATAGATAGCAAATGTCATCTGTAGAGCCTGGATCTATTGTCGTTTATATAGAATGGACTTATATAAACAATATTTATACAGACCACAAATGTCGTCTGTATGGCCTCTAAAATTTAAAAAAAACTAAATTTTTTTAACATATTAAAATTTATATTCATAATTTAAAGAATGATAATTACTAAAAAAAACTTAAATTTAATTAAAATATTTAAATTTATATATGTAAAATAAAAATATAATAATTATTTCAAAATATATATGTTTTTAGATATATAAATATTTATATATATGTAAATAAATATATATACATATAAATACAATTACCTAAAATTTTTATATAATGAAAGTTTATGTCAATAAATAATTATTACTATAGTATTATATAATAAAAGTTAAAAGTTTATGTAATTTTACTTCCATTCTCATATAAAAATATCATTATACTATAATTTATATATTATTATATAATAATATATAATAAAAAATTATATCATTATATAATAGTTTACATAATATTATATAATAGATTATATACAATAATATAATATGTTATAAAATTTTATATAACAAAAGTTTACGTCATAAAATAATAGTTTACATAATATTGTATAAAATTGTGTAACAAAGTTAATAGTCTATAAAATTTGACATTCATTCTTTTATAAAAATATCATTATATAATAGATTATAATATTATAAAATAATATATAATAGTTTACATAATATTATATAGCAGTTTATATTATGATATAATAGTTTACATCAATTACATAATATGTTATAAAGTTTCATATAATGAAAGTTCACGTAATTATATAATAATATATATAATATACTATAATGAAGTTAATAATTTATATAATTTTACTTTCATTCTTATATAAAAATATTGTTATAATATAATTTATGTAAAATTATGTAATAGTATATAATTGAAATTTACATCATTATACAATAGTTTACATAATATCATATAACAGTTTATATCATTATATAATAGTTTACACACAATTATATAATACTTTATATAGTTTTATATAATGAAATTTTATATCATTATATAATAGTTTATATAATATTATATAATAAAGTTAATAAATTACATAATTTTACTTTCATTCTTATAAAAAAATATCATTATAATATAGCTTATATAATATTATATAATAGTATATAACTGAAGTCTATGTCATTATAAAATAATTTTGCATAATATTATATAACAGTTTATATCATTATATAATAGTTTATAAACATTTATATAATAGTTTATATAGTTTTATATAATGAAAGTTTATGTTATTATGTAATAGTTATATAATATTATATAATAAAACATAATAGTTTATACATTTTGTTATATCAATACTATTAAAAAAATTGTATTTAAATATTTCTAACATACATATTAAAATTGCAAAGCAACAATTAGAAATTTTAATTAACAATGCAATAATATAATCAGAATATATAATAAAATAAATATAAGAATGAATAAATGATTATAAAATGATGGTTAAAAAATAAAAAGAAAAATGGAGGACATACTTGAACTCCATGAATGAGCTCCACCAAGAAAAAGCTCCACTTGCGCGTAAGAGAAATGAGAAAAATAGCTCCTGGGTGAGAATTTATAAGCAAATACTATACAGATGACAAAAAATAATCTGTATAGATATCCTCGATCATCTATATTGCTTTTCAAATTTTAACATGCTAAATTTTTTCCGCTTCTAAAAATTCAAATTCTATACAGATGACAAAAGTCTATACAAACGACTTGTCATCTATATAGAATTTTTTTTATTTTTTTGAATAAAAAATTTTAAAAATACCTATATATATGATAATTGTCATCTTTATAAGTCAACCTTTCATTTGTATAATTTGAACATATACAAATGACAATTATCATCTGTATAGATTGAGACTATATAGACCACATGTGTAGTTTGTATAAAGTTAGGCTAAATAGACTATAGTGTTGTTTGTATAAGCCAAACCTATACAGATTATACATGTAGTTTATATAGAGTTGGGTTATACAAACCACATAGGTTGGGACCTATACAAACGATATTGTGGTCTGTATAGTCCAACTCTATACAGACCACTCCAACTTTATGCAAACCACTTAAAGTGGTCTGTATAGAACTGGACTATACAGACCATAATATTGTCTGTATAAGTCACCATATATATTTTTTTTAAAAAAAATATGTTAGGACTTACACAGACAACATTGTGATCTGTATAGACTAGCTCTATACAGATTATTTATATGGTTTGTATAGAATTAGGCTATACAGATGACATTGTCATCTATATAGGTCTTCTCAAGTTTTTATTTTAGTGGACTTATATAGACAACTTTGTCCTTTGTATAGCCCTTGTCTATATAGATAACATATCTATACAAACAATAAATGTTATTTGTATAAGTTTTTAAATTTTTTAAAAAAAATTAAATTTTCAAAGGCCTATACAGACGACTGAGACTTTGTCATCTGTATAGGTGTCGTCTATATATCCCTAAATTGTTGTAGTGATTATGAAATGTAAAGTGGGAGATACTAATCACATTTTCAAAAAAAAAAACACGTATATATTATAATAAGGATTATTATAATTTATTTTAAAGATAGAATTAGAATAAATAATCATTTTTTGACCAAACATTACAGAGTGCTAATATCTTCCTTATACATAATCAACTCTTGAATTTGAACTTTAGAAACACATACCTCTTTCGATATTCCAATCATATTATAAAAAATGATTAGTAGCAATTCTACTTTTTTATTCACACTCCAATATTTTAAGGAAGTATGAAATCACTCACCTCCCACCATCTGTTGTGACACATGTTGCAAGAAGCATATACTTAACCTTCTTTGCAAGGCCTTCCTCGTCTAATCCATCATGCTTCTATACTTGGTTGTGGCCTTATTAGCAAAATTCATTTTTATTATATAAGTGACCTTAGGCTGCCACTTGTACATCACCTCAAAGCATTGAATAATTGCAGTTATATACTAATAATTTCTAAATTAAACTATAAATACAAATTCATAATCATACTAAACCTTAAATTTACCTATCAATCCTTGAACCAGTCACCTTTAAGCTTCTTGAAGAGACTAGTATAGGTAAGAGCTAACTCCATGAAATGCGCTTATATCACCTTTGTTATATCTTTAATAGGATCCTAGATGGATATAGCAATTAACTTGCAATCAAATAGAACTAAATACAATAATGCAAATTTAATACAAATATCAAATAATACAAATCAATGTAAATTAATGCAAATAAATAATTTAATATTAACTGATACTTGCAAATTGTCCTCACTTAAAATGCATCTAAAATTTTGAAAGGGTTGTGATTTTAGCATTAAGAATTGTGATTTAGCACTTTACTTTTTAAAATGTATCTAAATTTTAGAGGAACCAATTCCTTTTAACCATTGCAAACTTGGAGAAATTTAAGAATTTTTTTTCTATATTTCCTATAATTTTTAAATAAATTTATTTAACCTCCCAAAATTTATACAAATTTTATATAAATTAATTTTAATAAATTCTATTTTATCCTTTCATAAATTTTCCCTACCTTTATTCGTAGTTGTCAACATTACGAAAGTAAAATTTATTTTATTGTGAGCCCTACTCTCCCTAAGAATGGCAATGAGACAGGACAATGATAAATTGGTTGTATATTGCATTGCTTTACACCTTCAATAATCTAACCCATCCTCAATTGCAGACATGTTGATACCTCATTCTTGCAATCCACAAAGCACTAATGATTTACAAAAACATTTAAAAAATTTAAAAAAATTGAAAAAAAAACTTAAAACTTATAAATTTTAAATATATATATATAATTAATATTTAATACTCAAAATAATGTAATAATATTGGTCTAAAATCGATTTAGCCAACTAATCTAAAGCTTAAAAAATAACTAAGATAAGTATCTTTTAATCATAAAATTGCTAAAGAAGATTTATAGTAATATGTATTTTTAATATATTATAAAGGATAAAATATTTCTTATTTCGAGACACTACGAGATAAGATAACATGATATTGCTTTAATCCCCAAAAATTGCTCCAAATAAAAAACTTATTTTACGGGAAAAAATTTCATACCAAATTTGCATCCCATGGAGGGAAGCCCCGAAATTCCCTTTTTTATTTTTTATTTTGCCACTTCCAACTCTCTCCTTTATGTATATTTTTTCCTTCTTTTTTAAATAAGCTAAACGTGTTCTTCCAGAAGTATAAATAATGCAAGTGCAAATGTGTACAGTAAAGTATAAATAATGCATGCTGCGGTTGGCGGGAGGAGTCACGCATCATGAGCATCAATGATTCATTGTACAGCCAAGAGATGGGTATCACTGTTTTAACCGTTGCTGACGCTTTCAACGCAGGTCATCGTGGCCAAATTGATTTCGGTGTAGATGCCCGTTCCCGTGCGATGAACGGGCATCTACTATTTTTTTAACATAAAAAATAAAGAAAATTACTCTAATCTCTCTTCTAATTTTCAAAACTTAAACAAATCTCCCCTTTACTTTCAAAACATACACAAACCTCCCCTCTATTTTCAAAATAAATAAATAAAAATATACATACCTCCTTCAAAGTTTTAAAAATTAATACAAACCTCCCCTCCAATTTTGAAAATAGAAAGGAGATTTCTGTAAGTTTTCAAAACTTTGAGGGGAGCCTGTGTATTTCTATTTATTTATTTTGAAAACAAAGGAAAAGTTTGTGTAAGTTTTAAAAATAGAGAGAAAGTCTGTATAAATTTTCACTACTTCAGGGAAGGTCGGAGTATTTTTTTTTTAAAATAAGAATAATGAGTATATAATAAAATTTATAAAATTAATTTATCATATTTATTTTATAATTATAAATTTAAATTTATAAATGACAAATTTTTTAATTGTATTTTAAGAGTTAAAAATTATATATAATTAAGTAATTTAATTGAATTAAAATTTTAAATTAATATTTTCATAATAAAAAATTATATTACATTCATATTATTGAGTGACATTCATATTTAGAAAAATATAAAATAAAATGTGTAATTTAGAATATAAAAAAATAATAATGGTATTGAACAATAAATATCATATTTAATTTAAAATATAATACTTGAAAATTGATATAAAAATATTGATAAATTTTAAATGAATAAAATTTATTAATTTTTTATTCAAAATAAAACATATAAAAATATAATTCAATTCATACTTTTCAAATTAAAATTTTAAGTTTTTCAAAATATTTTTATAATAAAATTAAATATTACACACACATACTTACATACCATTTAGTGATATTAGTATTTAAGTTATAGATAAAAGAAATGAATATAAAAAAATATAATATAACAAATAAAAAAAGAAAAGTAATGTGTGAGTTTTAAAATAATTTAAAATTCAAAATTATAACAACTAACTAAATAATATAAATAAGTTAAAATTTTAAATTATTTAAAAAAATAATAAAACAATTAAATATATCAACTTGTATTTGTACTTCTTAATAGTATAAAAGTATGAATTTCAAATAACATGATGATATTAAAAAAAAAGGAAAGAATATGACATTGAACAAATAAAAAAATGATGTGACTCTAATATTAAATAATGTATGAGTTAAAAATATAATATATAGTTAAATAAATTAATTTTTAAGTTGAAGAAAATAATAATAAAAAATGAAAAAGGCATAAGTTGTAAAGCCTTGATAAAATTTTAATTATATTTTATATAATTTAAAATATAACAAAATAATATCAAAGTAATATATACTAATAAATTTTGAACAAATAAATTTATTTTAATTTTAAAATATTTTATTAAATAACAAAATATGTAATAAATTATTTCAACCAAGAATTTTTATTGAATTTTAAACTTATTTGAAATATTTTTATAAAAAATTTAAATTTACCATTTATATCTAAAATACTTTGTAATATGAGCATCTAAGTGATAAATAATAGTAATAGATATAAAAAAATGCAATAGAATATTTATATATATGTATGTATATAAAGAAGAAAGACAATAAGTAAATTATATAATAATATAAAGTTAAAATTAGAAAATATAAAATAATTCAATTAAATTAAAATTTTAATTTATTTAAAACAACTAAAAGTGAAATAGTCTATAAATTGTGAAGTGATCTTGACAAAATCTCCATTGTATTTTATATAATTTAAAATATAGAAAAATAATATCAAGATTACATATATTAATAAATATTAAAAAAATAAATTTATTTTAATTTTTAAATATTTTATGATATAGTAGAATATGCAATTAATTATTTCCATTAAATTTTTATTAAATTTTAAAATTATTTGAAATATTTTTATAAAAAATTGAAATTATCATTTTATATCTATAATGCTTTTTAATATTAAGATTTAAGTTATAAATAATAGTAATATATATATATATATATATATATATATATATAAGAGACAATAAGTGAATTATATAATAACATAAAAGTTTAAAATAGAATATATGATTAAATATTTTAGTTAAATAGATATTTAACTTGCTTAAATTATTTTAAAACAAAAATTTAATTATATAATATTTATATTAATTAATGATATTAGCATTTGAATTATAAATAATAGAAATGAAACTTGAAAAAATGTATATAATTATGTGTCTAAAAAAAAATGAAGTTGTATATTAGTTTTGATAAAATCTCAATTAATATATACTTAATTTAGAACATAGCAGTTAGAATTTGATAATAAGAAAATATTTATAAATTTTAAATAAATAAATTTGAATTTAAACTTTAAATATTTTTATTAAGTAGTAATATATATGATTAATTATTTCAATTAATACTTTCTATATTAAAATTTTAAGTTACTTAAAATAATTTATAATAAAATTAAATATATCATGTGGTATCTATATTACTTTGTAACATTAGTATCTAATTTATAAATAGTGATAATTCACATAAAAAAAAGACAAAGAACAAAATCCAATAAAATAAATTAATAAAAAAGAAATAATAAATAAGTTATAAAGTATTATAAGAGTTAAAAATAAAATAAATAGTTAAATTATAAATAAAAATAGTATATATGAAAAATATAATAAATTTGATAAAAATAATATTTAAGTTATAAAATAATAAAAAAGATGAAAATGAAATTAAAAAAAAGAAATAGTACATGAGATGCAAAATAACAAATAGTTAAAATATGATTTAAATTTATAAAATAAAAATTAGTACATAAAATGAGAAAAAATAAAATATAAAGATACATAACCTTGTATTAAAAGTTTATTTAAAGTCCAAAAAATTTTACAAAAGGTAACAAAATTGTAATAGAAAAAGTATTTATAAAAAAGGTATTATTAGAAAAAGAAGAATAAAAAGTTTTAGAGGAAAAAAATTTCATGTAAAGCTTATTATACTTGTCTCAAAAAATAATAAAAAAAGAAGAAGAAAAAGCTTATTTTAACAGTTAAAAATTTTAGTATATATGCCCCAAAACTAATTATATAAATGATTGATAATTTGAATCATATTGTCTTACAGGCAATTCTAATTATCATATTTATACATATATTATATGTATAATATATTTAATTATGATAATAACCTTAAAATAATTATATTTTTAAATGTCCCTAATCATATATCATTGTGGATTGAGTTATTTTGATATATTAAAACTAGCATGTATGGTAACTATAAGATATTAAGTCTACACATAAGTATAAGTTAAATAATTTATATACTAGACTAACACATCCTAAGAACACTACATAAATTGTTATATGAGTATCATGTGTGATTCTTAATAATCATCATTAATACGGTTCTTTGACCTAAGATCACCAAGGTCCCCTATATATGAGTTTTATATTTTGATACTATTCTATATCACTCATGGTTAAGTGAATATAAAGGTAGTTATTGGGTATGTCACATATCATGCAAAAGGATTTGTATACTCAAGATGGAATTTATCCTTCCTACATAACAGTAATGATATTTGTGGGCCCTTTGATTAAGTAAAAATAAGAAAAATGCATCATCATACTCAGATAGATTGACATGGGATGTCAATTATATTTGTTTTAGTCAACTTACTTAAGAATTAAGAAACTTTTAAATTAGGTTATACAGGAATGACACGATCCATATTTTGTACTTAGTCCAGATGTTTATGATAAAAGGTCATAGATGATGATCACATATATAAGTTCAGTCCAATCATCGACTTTTTCATTACTTAGATAACAATGATGTGTTGCTAGACATCACTCATTATGTATGATCATTAATATGATTTATGATTATTGTCAATGTAATGAGAGCTTGTAAGATAGCATACTTAAAGCCTAGTGGATTTAGAATTGATGGATCAAATTGTTTAAGCCTTATATATGGGAATTCCATGCTATAATTATAAAGTCCAATTATAAGCTCATAATTATACATGGAACAAAATTCAATCAGTTAGAATTTTCTATACACCTATTTAAATAGGCTTGTTGGGTAATAATATTGTTATTCACGCATCACAAAACATAGAAAATCTTAGCAACCCTCCTTGACCATAACTCTTGAAGAGGCATAACTAGCACTACAAGATAAAAGGAGGATAATTGCAATAAGGGATTATGGAGGTTTATTGGTGATTTACTAATTTGTGTGGATATTTCAAAATTTTCAACTGAAAATAAGTCGAGAAAGTTGATTAATGAACAAGCTTTTAAATCATCTAAAAAGGTATAGAAAGAATTTTTATTCTAATCTAACGTTTTGCATAGATCCTTTAACTAGGATCGGTTAATTTTTGCTATAACTATTTGGCTCCTAATCCCAACAAGAAGATAAAGATATTTAGATTTAAAATGAATAAATGTGTGACATAAAAGTTAAAATACATGATATATATCAAAATAATCCAATTAAAATTTTTATTTATTAAAAAATTATAATAAAATATTTTATGATATATTAATACTATTCAATCACATTGGTGTTTAAGTTATAAGTACATAAAGTGAAAAAAAAAACACACACAATGAAATAGATAAAAAGAAATAGAAAATGTGTATAAATTATAAAAGATTAAAATTTTCAATTGATGCATATTTATAATAGTTGTCCTTATGCATGAAATTGACAATTAAGAAATGGTTGAATAGAATTTTTTTTGACAAAGCTTCTTTTTATATCTATAAATTTCATGAGAGTCATAAATAATATAATGAAAAAACCTCTTGAGTTTTCTAATATTATTAAGTTAATTATTTCATTTATATACCTTCCAAGAAAAAATATTTCTGAGAGATTTTTTTGAATTTGAACATTTAAAATATAATATATGAAAATTAAAATAAAGAATAGGTTATAAAAATTTAATTAAATAAATTTAATTTAAATTTTATATTTTTATTAAAAATAGAATATATAATTAGATACATTGATTAATAGTAACTAAATTAAATTTTTAACTTTTTAAAAATTTTTATAATAAAATTAATTATATATCATATTATATATAGTGATATTAGTTTCTAGTGATAAATAGTAGTGATACATATAGAAAAAAAGAAAAGTATACAATGAAACAAATAAAAAGAAGAAGAACAATAAATGAGTTGTAAAGTATATAAGAATTAAATTAAAAAATAGAATATATATATATATAGCTAATTAATTCAATTAAATATAATTCTCAACTTATTTAGAATAAATTAATAAAAAAATAAGTATATAAATTTGTGCATGCACTTCTCAATAATAATAATGGTCATGAAGAAAAAATGCAATTGAGGAAATTAAAAAAATAATGAAAGAGTTATAAAATAATATAAAAATTAAAATGGAATATATAGCTAAGGAATTCAATTAAATTGGAAATTTAAGTTATTTACAATATTTTCATAATAAAAATTATATTATATTATATTTTTATTATTCAGTAATAATCATATCTCAACTATAAATAAAAATAGTAAATAAAAAAGAAAAATTTACAATGAAATAGTTAAAAAAGAAGTAAAACTATGCATAATTTGTAAATGTTTGGCAAATCTTCAATTAAAGATATGTTTTTTAAATATAGTGCTAAAAAATTGATATCAAGAGCCCATGAACAAAATTTAAATAAAAAATTTTGATTTTAATTTTACATATTTTTATTAAATAGAATATGTAATTAATTATTTCAATTTATATTTTGTACAATCATTTTATAATATATATATATATATATATATATATATATATATATATATATAATATTTTTATGATAAAATTAAATATAAGTTAATATATTTATACTATTTAATTATATTAACATCTAAGTCATGAAAGAAATAAAATAAAAAAAAGAATGGAGCAAGCAAAAAGAAGAAAAATAAGTTGTAAATTAAAATAAAAATTAAAAATAAAATTTAATTAAATTATATATATAAATTATTTAAAATAATTTTATACAAAAATAAAATATATCCTATTATATTTATATTTATTTTTTAAATTAATATTTGAGTTATAAATAATTGGAGTGGATATAGGAAAAAAGAAGAAAATATGCAATAAATCAAATAAAATGAAGAGAAATAATTAGTATACTAAAAATAAATATAAGAGTTAATAATAAAATTTGTATTTAATTAATTCAATTAAAATTAAATTAAAAATTTAACTTACATGTAATTTTTTTATAATGAAAATAAAATATATTATGGTATATATATACTATTAGTGATGTGAAAAATATTTAAATAAACAATTTTTATATTAAATTTTAGATATTTTTAAATAATAAAATATATAATTGATAGACTATAAATAATAAGAGTGAATATAAGAAATATATACATTGAAATAAATATTAACATCTGAATTATATATATAAAGTGCTTCATTCTTAAAATTATAAAGTAAAAGAACGAATAAAGAGAATATAAAGCGTGCAAGTACTTAAAAATAGGATATATAATAAAATATATAATCAAAGAATATAGTCAAAATAAATTTTAATTTATTTAATATTTTTTAATAATAAAAATTATGTTACATTATATATATTAATTAATGATATTAATATATTATTAAATTTTAATGATATTAATATGTTATATTAATATATTATATCTATATTAATCAGTGTTATTATTGTTTACATTGTAGATAATAGAACGTAATATGGAAAAAATGCAATAAAGTAGAAAAAAGGAAGTGAAATAATGTTTGAGTTATAAAATATTTACAAAATTTTAATAAATTTAAATATAATTTGAAATACAACATTAAAAAATTAGGATTGAAACAATATTAAAAAATTAAACAAATAATTTTGATTTTTTTAAATATTTTCATTAAATAATGTATATACAATTAATTATTTCCATTATTATCTATTATATTAAAGTTTTAACTTATTTTAAATATATATAATGAAATTAAATATTTTATAACATATTTATACTATTTTAAAATATTAGTATTTAAATTGTAAATAATAATATATATGAAAAAAATACAAACATACAGTAAAGCAAATAAAAATAAAAAATAAAAAATAAGATGTAAAATAATATAAAAGTGAAAAATAAATTATGTAGTTAAGTATTTCAATTCAATTAAATATTTTTATTTATTTTGAATATTTGTGTGACAAAAATAAAGTATAAACTTCTTAGTGAAATTAGTGCTTAAGTTGTAAGTAATAACTTTAAACACAAAAAATAGAGAAAAAATAAAATATTCAATTGAATAAATTAAAAAAAGAGTGAAATAGCAGGGCAGTTTTAGAATAATATATAAGAAAATAAAATTAGAATATGCAATTAGATAATTTAATTAAATTAAAAGTCTTTATTTATATAAAATATTTTCATAATAAAAATAAAATACATTTTAGTATATATATACTATTTAATGATATTAGCATTAAAATAGTAAATAATAAAAATGTACATAAAAATGTCAAAATAAATAAAAAATAGTATAATATAATATTATGAAGTAATAAAATAAATAAAAATTTATGGAAAAAGAAATATATAAATAAGGAAGAATAAAAGTCCCATTTTTTCCAGCATGGGGCGCCATTTGAGGGAAAAAAACAAAAGCCCAATAACTAACCTCATTATTATAGCAAAGAAATTGCAAGAGACATGGGCCGAAAAATAAAAATAAAAAGGTTTAAAGGATTGACATGTCATAAGCAATAAATAATAAAAAAAGAGAAATAAAAGGTTATTTTTGTTGTATAACTAGTTTTAAGTCCGTGCTATGCACGGAATTACTAAATTAGTCAATAACATAATTAAATATACTTATTATAAATTATAAGAAAAACATATATAATAAATACTAACTTACTACTATACACCATAAAAAAGAAACAACACACTTCGACAAGGAAAAAGCTTATCACTTGAGTTGGAGCAACTTTATCGAAGTAAATATAGGGCACTAAAAGAGGCAAAGAGCACTAAAAAATTAAACTTACAAATAACACTTCTATCATCGATTTATTATATATTAATCTTAGATTCTAAAAACTGAGTGCAAATTAATTCTCATCAAATCAATATATACTTAAGCACTCTAAAATATGCACATCAATATCTTTATACACTTACAATACCTACAAACACGTATTAGTACCTAAAAGTAGTCAAAAGGACAATATATTAATTTAAAAGAAATGGACAAATAGAGACACAATTAGTAATTAACACACAAAAGTGGACTTCTACACTTCAATAAACACAACTTCTCTATCTCATAGGTTGAGTTTATGCATCTATACAACATGAAATAAAAGAGGCAATCTTGGAATTAATTAAAATAATAAAAATAAAAATTAAATAAAAATAAAAATTCACCCTATATAATAAAAAACTTTTTTATAATAATATATTATAATGTAATTATATCAGTGACAAAAATAGAGGGAAAGAGAAAAAATAGCAATGAAACTTTATTGTTGCAACCCAGTTCACTGACTAGAGAGACATTACACATTTTGCTTCAATTTTGTTCATACTTTTTCATTAATACTTTGAGATTCTTATCATGAAATGAAAATTCATAGATTTAAATAAACATGCATAAATTTAGACAGAAGCAAAAATTGAATATAAAATATAAAAGCTACCTATTAAAATGTTAGAAACAAAGCTAAAAAATCACAAATCATGCAAACCTTCATCATCTTATAGTTGCAGATGCAAAACCTATATCCTAAAGCAATGGAAACAAAACCTTTCCATTTTGTTATCGCTCTAAGTAGTAGCACATTAGTAGAATCTGTCTTGTAATCATCCGAAGAAAATAGTTGAAATGGAAGATGTCATTCATCTTAAAAAGCAACTCAAATCATAAAAGCAAAAGCATAGTGAACATGCTTTTTTTTCTTCAGCTAACATTTTCAATGGAAGAGGGCAAATGTCTTTAGGTGTCTATTGAGTGAGAAAATTTTAACACATTAATGGCACCATAGACTAAGATCGAATATCTATTTATAACATTTTAATTGCTTGAAAAAAAGTAGCTATCTTGGGAGGAAGAAACATTATCATAGCAAGCTCTTTTTTTTTCCCTCTTTAACTCGGCTCATGTCAAAATAAGGCTAACAAATTAGGTCATTAGTAAATGCTAGCTTATTTTTTGTAATAGGAAAAAATCCATTATCAGTGGCAGTAAGTTAGCAACTAACATTACAAATAACCTAGGCAAGAAATGAAAATTTACAAGGTCTAATAGCTTGATATGTAACAGGAAATAATAATATAAAATGGAGAAGAGAAAGATTATTTTGAATGTATAGATAGGATAGGATATATATTATAGGATAGCTAACAATTATAATTAAATTAAAATTAAAATTATTTAAAATATTTTTATAATAATATAAAATAAGTTGTATTGTATCAATACTATTTAATGATATTAGTATGTTATATTTATACTATTCAATGATATTATAGTCTAAATTATAAATAATAAAAGTAAGCAACAAAATGTAAAAAAATAAATAAAAGAAAGTGAAATAATGTATGAGTTATAAAGCATTAGCAAAATCTTAATTGCTATACATTTAATTTAAAATATGGTATTTAAAAATTGATATAAACATAATATTGATAAAATTTTAAAAAGTAAATTTGATTTAAAATTTTAGTTACTTTCATTAAATAATATAATATACAATTAATTATTTCATCTAATATCTTTTATATTAAAATTTTAACTTATTTAAAATATATTTATAGTACAACTAAACATATCATGATATAGTTATACTATTTTGCAACATTAATATCTAAATTGTAAATAATAGTGGATATAAAAATTATCTAAAATATATTTATAACAAAATTAAATATATATATATATATATATATATATATATATATATATATATATATATATATATATACATACTATTTCATGATATTAGTACATATATAATATATGAGCTTTAACTAAAAGTTAAAAGTATAATAAGTAATTAAGTAACTCAAATAAATTAAGATTTTAAATTATTTAAAATAAAAATAATAAAAGAATAAACCATATTATTTTGTATCAATACTTCTTAATGATATTAACATATGAATTACAAATAATATGATGGTATTAAAAATAGAAAAGAAGATGCAATGAAATAAAAAAAAAAGTGACGTGACTCTAATATTAAATAATGTATGAGTAAAAAGTATAATATATAGTCAAGTAAATTAATATCTAAGTTAAAAAATAATAATAATAATTGAAATGGTGCACAAATTATAAATTCTTGATAAAATCTTAATTATATTTTATATATTTTAAAATATAGCAAAATAATATAAAGATAATATATATTAATAATTTTAAAAACCTATTTTAATTTTTAAATATTTTATTAAATAATATACTTTATAATTAATTATTTCAACTAAACTAATAAATTTGAATTGAATTTTATACTTATTTGAAATATTTTTTTAAAAAATAAAATTTATTATTTTTTATCAGTAATACTTTATAATATTAGCATCTATGTGATAAATAATAGCAATAATTAAAATATGCAATAATATATATATATACACATATATTTAAAGAAGAGAGATAATAAGTAAATTATATAGAAACATAAGAGTTGAAATTAGAAAATATAATATAATTCAATTAAATTAAAATTTTAATTAGTGTGTAAGTTATAAAGTCTTGATAAAATCTTACTTGTATCTTATATAATTTTGAGTATAGCAAAATAATATCAAGCTAATGTATATTAATAAATTTTAAATAAATAAATTTATTTTAATTTTTAAAATATTTTATTAAATAATAGAATATATAATTAATTATTTAAACTACTAATTTTTTATTTAATTTTAGAATTATTTAAAATTTTTCTTTAAAAAATTCAAATTTTCATTTTCTATATATAATTTTTTATATTATTAGTATTTAAGCAATAAACAATAATAATAGATATAAAATGGAAAATATGCAATAATATATATATATATATATATATATATATATATATATATATATATATATATATATATATAAGAAAGACAATAGGTGGATTATATAATAATGTAAGAGTTAAAATTAAAATATATAATATAATTAAATTTTAATTTTAATTTATCTAAGTTGAAAAGGATAATAACAAAAAATGAAATAGTGAATAAGTTTTAAAATTTTAATGAAATCTCAATTATATATTATATAATTTAAAATATAGCAAAATAATATCAAGATAATATATATTAATAAATTTTAAGCAAGTAATTTTATATTTTTAAAATTTATTAAATAATAGAATATGTAATTAATTATTTCAATAAAAATATTTTATTAAATTTTAAATTTATTGAAATATTTTTATAAAAAATTTAAATTTCTCATTTTGTATCTATAATACCTTATAATATTATAATTTAGGTGATAAATAATAGTAATAGACATAAAAAGAAAAAATATGTAGTAGAATATATATATATATATATATATAAGAGATGATAAATGAATTATACAATAATATAAGTGTTAAAATTAGAAAGTATAGTGTAATTCAATTCAATCAAAATTTAATTTATTTAAAATAAAAATAAAATATATCATATTGTGTGTATAATTTTTATTGATATTTGTATCTAAACCATTACTAACTTGGTTGATAATATATAAAAAAAAGGAAATGAAAAGAAAAGCATGTAAGTCTTATATTAAGTAATATAAGAGTTAAAAATAGAATATATGGTTAGATAATTTAATTAAAATAAAATTTTAACTTATTTAAATTATTTTATAATAAGAAATTTTATTCTAATATATTTATATGGTATTAATATTAGAACTATAAATAATAGAAATGAATTTTAAAAAATGCATATAAAAATATTTAAAAAAACTAAAGTATTATGAGTTTACAACTTTGACAAAATATAAATTATTATATATTTAATTTATAATATAGCACTAAAAATTGATATTAATAAAATAATTATAAATTTTAAATAAATAAATTTAAATTTAAAATATATTTATTAAATAAAAATATATCAGATTAATTATTTCAATTAGTATTTTTTATATTAAAAATTTAAATTATTTAAAATATTTTATAATGAAATTAAATGTACCATGTGATTTCTATGTTACTTTGTAATATTGGTATATAAGTTATAAATAATGGTAATTCACATGAAAAAAGAGAAAAAGACCAATATCTAATAAAATAAATTAATAAAAAGGATAAATAGTAAATAAATTATAAAGTATTATAAAAATAAAAATAAAATATATAATTAGATTATAAATAATAAAATTAGATATAAAAATATAATAACATTGGTAAAAAATAATATATGAGTTATAAAATAATAAAGAGCTAAAAATGAAATTAAAAAATAAACATGTAATTGAGTATATTAAACAAAGAGAAATAATACATGAGATGTAAAGTAATACAATAGTTAAAAATATAATCTAAATTTATAAAATAAAAATAAGTACATAAAATAAAAAATATAAAAATACATAAACTTGCATAAGAGTTAGAACAAAGTTAAACAAATTTTAAAAAAGGTAGCCAAATTGCAATAAAAAAATAGTCATAAAAAATATATTATTGGAAAAAGAAGAATGAAAGGTTTTGGAGGGTTAAAATTTTATATAAAGTTAACACTTGTTCCAAAAGATAATAAAAAAAGGAGAAAAACTTCTTTTAATAGTTAGATAGAGATTATTTAGTGATATTAATATCTACATTATAAAAAAACTAAAATGTAACAAATAAATAGGAGTGAATAATTGGTGAGTTGTGAAGTAATAAAAAAGAGTTAAAATATAATATATAATTCAATTAAATTATATTTTTAAGTTATTTAAAATAATTTTATACTAAAAATAAAATATATCCTATTATATATACACCTATTTGTGAAATCAGTATATAAGTTACAAAAAAAACATAAATAAACGTGAAAAAAGGAAAGAAGAAAAGCATGCCACAAACAAAAAAAAAGAAGAGAAACAAATAGTAAGCTATAAAATAATATAAAAGTAAAAAAAATAGGACATCTACCTAAATAATTCAATTAAAATTAAATCTACAACTTAAAAAAATTCATGATTTAATATGAGTTATAAATAATATGATTGAATATAAAAAATATAATAAATTATATTACACAATAATATGTACATAATTTAATGGATAATAAAAAAAACCATGTTATAATTTAAAAGTAATAAAAATACAAAAGGAAATTTAATTAAAGTAAATCTTTTACTTATTTAATATTTTTATAATAAAAATAAAATATATTATGCTATATCTAAATTATTTGATCATATTAACATTTAAGATGTAACTAATAAAAATAAGTATAAAAAAATTTGCAATAAGATAATATATATAATATGTAGTGGAGTAATAAAATAAATAAAAAGAAGTCAAGAAGAGAAGAAAAAGCTTTGGGCGGGAAAGGAAAAATGAAAAAGGAAAAGACAATGTTGCTTTGGGCAGGAAAATGAAAAAAAGGAAGAAGAAGGGCCTGACATGTGCCCTATACATTGAAGAAGAAAAATTTTGATTTAGTATTATAAAATAGATGGAATAGATATTAAATTAGATTATGTATTTTCAATTATATTTAATAAAAAAATAACTATTGATTTTTGTTATTTTAACATCTTAAAAATTAAAAAAAATAAAATTTTAATTTATTTGGATCATAATAAAAAAATTGATTATTGTTCATTAGTTGTTAACCGTGCATTTAGAATGAGTGAAACGGCGGGGGGTGAAATGGTTAAGGTGAAAAGGGCAGTGAAATTGCGAATTTCACCTGTTTGGTTAAGAGTGAAAGTGTCGGGGGGTGAAATGAAGTTTTTAGAAATTAGTGGGCCCGAGTAAAATTCTCCCCCTTCCCAAATTGGAATCAAATCGAGGTGAAAAGGAACCGTGAAACCTATTTCTATTTTATGCCCTTCCTTCCCCATGCATCTTCATCCTCCTCTCTGGCTGGCCGAAGAAGACCATCTGCGTTCGGAAACAGATTGTGAGCTGGCGGGCACTGCTTAACCTCCGATTAGGTACGTGTCTTCTTGTTCTCGTCATTTGAAGTTTGCTGTGCAGTTGCTGGCATCTATTGGCAGGGGAAGCCGGAAGAGGCCATCCGTCGAAAAGGGTGTTGGGTTCCGCCATAATCCATCACAAAAAATCCATCCTAAGGCAAGAGACACTTCGTCGAAGTTGATCTACCGGTGGCGAGGTCGGGAAGACGTCAGAGCATCGTTTAGGTTTCCGTTGTCATAGTTGGTTTAGTTGAATGTCAGGTTGGGTTTGTGTCCGGAGTTGATTTGACCCACAACCCGAAATTTAGCTTCGATCCAAAATTGAAACTTCTGTTCTTTTTTTTTTTTTAAATTTCTTCATATTAAATTTAAGGAAATTTTTTTTTCATTCTCAATATGATATTCCTCTCTTCTTCCTACTAAAATACAATGGCAGACATATAATGGTGTGAGTTTGGATTTTGGAATGTGAATTGGATGCCCAGTTCTATGTATATTTCTGTTCACTATTAAGTTAAATCTAATTAGGAGGAACTCAAAGTTCGTAAAAATTCTATACTATGTATTTACTGTTAGATTGTCAAATTTTTTGGAAAATTTAGTTAATTAATTTATCAATAAGCGTTGTAGTTGTCTTCCGGTGGAAATACTCCATAATGTCACAGTTGCCATTTTTTTAATTATTTGAATAATTAAAACAATACTAGCTTCATAAAAATTGCCAAAAATGATTTGTAAAATAAACATTGTAAACAGTCATTTTTTTTATGATATAACTAATTACAAATATATTGATGATATATTACTTTTACAAATAAGTAAATGACGGTGGTTTCATTTTTTTAAAAAAATTATTGTTATGTTACATAATCTTTAATGAGAAATTGGTCGACTAATTTAACATAAGAAACTTAGAACAATTGTGATTGTTTTAACACTACTACATTTTTTCTATAGTGTGGTAGCATTTTGCGTGTGAAAGGTTAACATTATTTTGAAAACATGATAAATGGTTATAATGAAACACAAATTTCACTTATTGGAAAATAACACAGTAAGTAAAAGTAAATTTAATTTTTAATGTTACGTTGATGTATTAGTCTCCGTTGATCAAAATACAATTATGTTATCATGTAAAATAATGTCTTGCACATGTAAGATTTTAATATAAAGTTAAATGAAATTTCTAAAAAACTTAATAGCATGCTTAATGTTTACATAATCAACTGTGTTAAAGATGAGACGGAATATCATATGTATATATGTATATATATATATATATGACTTAAGTGTATAAAGGATGTTAATGTCTATTTAAAAAAAAATTGTGACTTTGTAGGCTCTTACTTAATAAATTCTTTTCCTTATATTACTCTGTACTTATTTTAATTGTCATAGCTATATTGATTTAATTCACATTATAAATATGATGTCAGAAACAATGTTGTGGAACTATTGTCTGATTGAATTCAACATATATGTGTACTTATTGTACTTAAGTTTGATCAATAATTACTGTTTTATGTACAATCATGTTATATATGTACGAGTTCATTTTAAAAGAGTTTCTTACATAGCTGTGTTACACACAGATCATCTAGGGAAAAAGGAAGAATCGTCCTCCAGGGAATTGATAAAGGATTCATAGTCTTGTCTCATCATTGCTTAAGGTAAATGCACATCTACAGTCATTAATCTGGATTATACTGCTATAAGTGTAATTGACTGTTGTTTATAAATAATGAAATTGCATAATTGTTAACAATGTATGTATGTCTCATGTGGCTTGGTTTCTAGTTCATATTCACTTGGATCATAGTTATGAATCTTTCATGTCATGATAACATGTTAATGTTGTCTATTTAATAGTTGTACATTGGCAATATTTTGTAAGTTTTTGTGGAAGATTACATGGATGACTCATTCGAAGAGTGGATGGAACTATTCAAATTCATTAATGTAGACATGATAGAAGAGTGGGAAAGACTATGCAATATGTTTATTATCCAAATGGTATCATACACTGTTTAGTCAGTGCAATTGTTACAATTACAAGTGAGTTATGTGCAACTTCCTATTAATGGTACCAGTGGTTCTAGAGATCAAATGTGTTAACAACTACTTGAACATTTATTAGAGCCTGAAAAGTGCTATAATCTCGTACAAATGAGTCCCCATGCTTTCCATCAGTTGTGTCAAAAGCTAAGAACAACTGGTAGAGTGAGAAATTCTAAATATTTAGTAGTGGAGGAGCAGATTGCATAATTTTTGCACACGTTAGCTCACAATGTAAAGAATATGACTATGTCTTTCTTTTTCCATCGATCTGAAGAGACAATTAGTCGTCACTTTCATAATGTTTTACGAGGTGTTATCTTGCTTGGCGAAGAGTATCTAGCTCATCCTACAGGGTCAGAGGTTTCTCTACAGATTCTCAATAATGGTAAGTTTTTTCCTTATTTCAAGGTAATGGACTAAGTCAAGAATGCTAAAATAATTCATTCCTATGTGCAATTATTATTGCAATCTTCGTTTAATTAAATCTTTGAATAATTAATATAATACAGGATTGTATTGGAGCTTTAGATGGGACTCATATACGAGTCAATGTATCAAGAGAATATGCTCCTCGGTTCCGAGGCAGAAAAGATTACCCGACAAAAAATGTGTTAGCAATTTGTGGTTTTGATATGAAATTTACATATGTTTTAGCTGGATGGGAAGGAACTACATCCGATTCTAGAGTTCTTAAACATGCATTGACTAAAAGAGGGGATAGATTGAAAATTCCAAGAAGTAAAATAAATTCTAAAATGTCATACACTTAAACAATAGGATAACTTTGATTCTTAGAAGTTCTTTAAAAGATTAATACGAAGATAGTGATGTATATTTGTGTAATTATAATATATCCTAAGAAAATTTTACTTAGGTGATGCAAGTTATCCTCTGAAAAATGGGCTATTGACACCATACAAAGGGGTACGTTATCACTTGAAGGAGTACACAACACGTGGTTCACAGAATGCAAAAGAAATATTTAATCATCGACATGCTTCACTTAAAAATGTAATTGAAAGAGCATTTGGTGCGCTTAAAAAGAGGTTTCCTATCATAACTAGTGGAATAGAATCATATTATTCTTTCACCACCATGACAGATATCACCATTGCGTGTTGTGTACTGCATAATTTTTTTATGAA
Source organism: Sindora glabra (assembly GCA_020226215.1). NCBI lineage: Eukaryota > Viridiplantae > Streptophyta > Magnoliopsida > Fabales > Fabaceae > Sindora > Sindora glabra. The sequence goes on from CM035228.1 coordinate 90,817,373, forward strand.
TGTTAATCTCAATCCACGGTTGATGGATGAAGTGGATCGTGAGTTATTGCACAATGAGATAGAAGATTCTGGGGACTGTGAAGCACGAAATACTGAGGAAGACTATCGGAAAGGATATCTTCTTAGGGAACACATAGCCACCCAGATGTGGAATGACTATGAAAACAACTTGTGAAAGACAGAGTTTTTCATATTTTGGATCATTTTGTAACTTTTGATGTGATAGGGATAATTGTTATGACATAAATAGGAGATTATATGGATATTTTAGATTTCTATTGCAAGAGTTATGTCTTATGTAAGCATAACATTTTATTTATCCTTACATGACAGTTTAACTATGATGGTTTGTCTTATTTTTTATAACATAGAATGGAAAGCTTATATGTGTGAGTTGATGGTGGTTTGTAATTTACTTCCATGAATTTGTCAAAAAATGGTAGATTAAATTGATTATGCATTGCATATGTTAGTGGAAATTGATTAGGACATTTTATGAGTTATTATAAGTTACATTTGTGTTTGTCATACAAAATTTATGCAACTGTGTCAATTGACTCATTTACTTTCTCATGGTCATATACAATTATAGGTTGATTATATTAACTAACATTAAAAGTTTGTCTTCTGCTTCATAAATAGACGATGCCTAGGAACAGGAAATCTGGTAGCAGGGAAGAGGGTTCTTCACAAGACACACTACGGTAGACACTTGAGATGGATGCAGTGTTGCTAGATGCATTACTAGAGGAAGTGCATAAGGATAACAGACCTAATGGGACTTTCACAACGGTGGCATACGCCACTGTAGTAGCCGAGTTAAAGCAATCCATTAGACCATTCTTCCAGAAACACCATATCAAAAACAAAATGAGGACATTGAAAAAGCACTTTAATGAGTGCTATGACTTGTTTCACAAATGGAGCAGAGTAGCTTGGAATCCAATTACAAGGATGTTTGACGCTGAGCCAGAAGTATGGAACGAGATTTGTGCAGTAATGAATCAGTTAACTTAGACACCAAATATGTAAATGAAATTTACCAACATTATTGTCACACATTAGATGATATGGCATAAAGATTAAAATGGCATGCTTTTATTTATAGTGTTTCATAGAAAGGCATATGTTTCGATTGAAGGGCACTGATTGTTGATTATCCATGTTGAATGTTTATCTAATGGAAGGTGCATTTTGTAGGACAAGCCAGAAGCTTAAAAATGGAAACGGACTCCTATCCATAATTATTACAAGTTATTGGAGCCCTTTGCTAGAGATAGGGCTACATGTTCACACACTGAGACATCAAGGGACAAAGTTCATAAGTGGGAGAGAGAAGGCTTTGACCTCAATGACAGCTTTGAATTTATGTCTAGTCCGGATCTTCAATGGGGAAGTGAGGCCTCCAATTTCACACACCATACTGATGTATTTAGTCCTAAGGGAGCTCCCTCTAACCACTCTCAAGTGTATACACCTTCAAATCTCTCTACCCATTCAGAAGGAACTTCATCTTCAAAGGGTTCTAAAAGAAAAGCACTAATGGTTGATGTCATTGAAAAAGGTTATGAAAGACTAGACATAGGAATGAAAAAGTTAATAGATGTAATGAGAGAAGTGACAGACAAACACACCCAGGAAATTAAAGAAAGTGTAACTATCTTTCAGAGTAGTAGACCTCATTACTATAACGAGGCAGAAGTTTAGGGGGAGTTGGAGAAAATAGGAGTGCCTCAAGATTTCCTACTAAAGTGTTATAACTTCTTGTGTGATAATGAAAAGGTCAAGAATAAATTCTTTGGTGTCCGGCCTCATTTTCATTTGCAATTGTTATACCAACTCACGGCAAATGTTGGAGATGATTAAGTTGCTTGGGAAGGAAGGATACAACGCCATCTTAGAGAAAAATATAAGGTAATGTCTGTATTTATTGTTTTATATTAAGCTTGTATGATTGTTAATTAGCTTGTTTGGATTTGTGTCCTGACAATCATTGTTCATGTCATCACAGGGTTTTGCTGACTATAACTTTTTTGAATTGTAGGTATTTCAGCTTCGCATTATCATAAAAATGTGCTTGATCTAGAAATGTTGACTACACTAGACTATGTACCGGTCATTGTAAGGTGAGAGATAGTTTTTAGATGAAATCATTTTCATTGCATTGTTATTAGCAGGAATATGTGACTAGACACACTATATAGTGTGGTGTATTGTGTATGTGTATAATTATTAAGTATGTCAACTAAAGACGATATTAGACTTTATGTAGTTCTATTATGTTATGTCTTTTTTAAAATTAAGACATGGCTTCATATTAAATTTAATGATTTGAACATGGGAAGACAGTACTTTGCCTTATGTGAATGATATTTGTCTTATATGACAGGTCTTTGTTACGTTTAGAGTTAATGGAATTATACAATGTATGTATATTGTATGGAAGAAGACAATGTTTATCGCTAAATATTAGTTTTATTGAATGTTATTCCCCTTATTCTTACTTCTTGTAATTTAAATTTCAATTCAAAAGTTTGTATATTTATATTTCACAAACTATTGCTTTTATATCTGTATGTGCATATGTGTACTGCAATAGCTAATTAATGTGATATATATATTCTACTGCAGACAATCAAATTGACATGATTAGGAGAAATGTGTTATTTACTAATTAATTTTATATAAAAAATTAAGTAATTTTATATAATGATGAGGCATTTTACTAATTAAATTTATACAAAAAAATATATTAATTCTAGTCATAAAAATATATATAATTATTTATTGACTAATGTCATTAGTAATAAAATAAATTAAAAGTAATTTAAAATTGTCAAATAAAACTATTATCATCAAACATATACAATTTTATTAAGGATTTGTTTGGCTGGAGGTGAAAATGGGAGGAGGTGTAAATGGAGGGAGATGGAAATGGAGGTAAAATTAATTTCACCTAAGTTATTTGAAATGAGTGAAAATGGGAGGGGAAGTAAATAGGGGTGAAATGAATTTCCTTTTTTAGAATGGGTGAAAATAGAGGAGGGAGGAAATGTGAATGAGTAAAATGACTAAAATGTCCTTTTGTATATTATGTTGAAATAGTTATACTATTATACAATAAAATTAAATAAAAAATAATTTATGAAAAAATATGTTAATTTTTTTATTACTAAAATATTTATATTTATAATTCTAAATTTAATATAATTAATAAATTTTTAAAAATTTTCACTATAAATTTAATACAAAAAAAATTATTTTGATGATGAATGAAATAAAAATTAGATTTTAATTTTAATAATTATTTTATAATAATATTTCAATTTTTTATTTTCTATTTTCTTAAATATTACTAGAATATAAAAGATATTAATACTTAATTTTTGATAAAAAGTTACCAATATTTTATTATATGTTAATAAGTTAATTTCAACTAAAAACTATGGCAGCCCTTAAAAAAATTTCCAAAGAAATGGGCAATGGAATTAATGAAGCAATGGTAAAATTCATTATTTTTGTAATATTTTATACCAATTTTATTAATATAAAATGTTAAATTATTTATTTTTATTTTATCACAACTGCTGCGAAGAAGGGGGATAGGGTTAAGCCCAGCAAATCATGCTACAGCTGCATATACATTTAGCCATCGGCGAACAGTAAATCAGACATTAGGAATGGTTTTTGGTCCCGCCAATATCATTTCGGTGGTTGAACTTCCACCATCAACAGTCCTCCTCCTCTGTGTAGCAACCGATGGCATCCCCTGTTACAAGCATACAAAGATAACAGAACAGACAATTGCAAAATTGCACAAGGAGCTCACAGCGGGAGAAATACTTGCTGCGAGGTGGTTGACGAGCTCATGGCGACATAAAAGGCTAACTTTCGATGGCTGATCTGCTGGCGTATCGCAAGCGGTAGAGCTGAGGAGGACTCGCCAACAAAAGGGTGACAAGTGGGAGGTGAGGGGTAATGACTAGAAATGTGGTTGTGGTTTTCAATTTCACCGCATTTCACTTCATTTTTTAGGGGGTGGGAATTTCACCGGGCCCCACCACCTCCTGCCATTTTTTTTACTCTCCCTTACATTTTCACCTAACCAGATAGGCGAAATTCTAGTTTTCACTCTCAATTTCACCTAGCTATTTCCCCTCCCCCTCATTTCACCTATTCCAAACAGACTGTAAACAGGAATAATATGATAATTTTTTACATTTCCATTTCCATTTCCTTTCCCCTCAATTTTTATTTATTCCAAATAGGTGAAATCAATTTCACTCTCATTTACTTCCTCCCTCATTTTCACCCATTCTAAATAAAACAAGTAAAAATTCTTTCACCCCATTTACTCCCCCCATTTCCTTTCATTTCTAATTACTTTCCTCTCCATTTATACCTCTATCCAAACAGTCCGTAACTGTGTCCAAGCCTCCAGGGGAACGTGAGAGAGTTAAGAGGGTACGGTAATTTCTTGTCTCCTTGAAGATCCGAAGCCAGTGCTCTTAGCTGGCCTGCAGCACGGAGGAGCACCTGCCAATCACATGTGCTGGCTGGGAAGTGGACCGCATCATGAAGTGCCGGGGCCCAGTGCTAATGCTTGCAAGATGTCAACCACGATGGGAGCAGATGCACTCAGGTAGGAAACGGACAAAAAACCAAGGCTCCAAAGGCTGACACGTCACTGGAAAGAATAATATTAAATGGAGAAGTAGAAGGGCATTTTAGATGTAAGTAATAGATTACTAGAAGTACTAGATTGATGTTGTCTTTTTTTTTGGATTTTTTCCCTTTCCAATTAACAGTCTCTGTCGGCAAACTTTTTCACGCATTATTTAATATAATATTAATTATTTTTAATAAAAATATTCTTATCTTTAAAATATAATTTTTATTTTATTTCTTATCATATTAAATCTAATTATCAAATAATTATTTTATTTTATTTCATTCTTATTTTAATTTTTATTCCATTCCATAAATCTCCAACTTATTACTTGTGACCTTATTAATTTGATACCCTGTACGTCTACAAATTTTTATTTTTTTTATATTTAATATCCCCGCATCAGTTTTATTATATTTTTATTATATATGAAATTAATTTTATTTAAAATAAAAATAATAAATAATAAATTTTTCATAATAAAAATACTTCTAAATATCAAACTCAAAACTTTTTACTAAATGTAATATGCCTTGAGGTACAATTTATTTCCACCAACAAAACTATAATCCTAACTTTTTGAAAATTTTCTTATTTTTCATTTTTCCATATATACCACATAATTTAATAATTATAGTCCCATCCAATTTTTTTTTTTAATGATATCGGTCCAGATATTTGTTTCTAGCAACGTCCTCTATTCATTCTATCAATATATCTATATCTATATTTATTTATTTATATCTATATCTATATCTATATTATTATGAATTTTATAACTTAAAAGCTCTCCTTATTCTCGGGTCACGTAGCAGCTCTCACTCCTTATTTTCTACCCCAAAACTTCACTTTCTTTTTTTTGTTTTTCATTTCTCTTCATTGACGCTTTTTTTTTTTTTCTCTATATTGCTTGCTTCCAAGCTCTTGAACAATTTTGTAATTTTTTAATTACTCCGTTACTTCATAATTTATTTAATATTTTTTATTTATATTATTGCAAATTTTTTGTTGTTTGTAACTTAAGACGGTAATATCATTTAACTCTATATATACATCAATTATATTCTTTATATTAAAACTATTTTAAATAATTTAATAATTAAATTAAATTAAATTATTTAAATATATATTTTAATTTAGGTTTCTTAACTTCAATGCTCTCACATTTTTAATCTGTTCCAATTTATTTTTTATCTATTTTTATTGTTTATCATTCATATAAATTAAGTACTATAAGCATAAATACATATATTTTATTTTAATAAAAATATTTAAATATTTAAATAAACATATTTCTAAATAAGTTAAATTTTAATATAAAGTGTCAAATATTGTCAACCAATTAGGTTTTAACATTTTTGTAGCTCAAGCTATATGTAAATTTATCATTTATCAATTTGAATATACAATTATAAAATAAACATAGCAAGTTATTTTTTAAAACTTTTATAATATTTTTTTTGTAATCATAGGATTGATTAAATCACAAGATTCATAAATGTAAAAATTAGAGATTAAATTTTAAATGTAAAGAAGGACAATCTTAAGGGACATCACGCCACCTAAATTGAAAGCACTCAATTATATATATATATATATATATATATATATATATATATATATATATATATATATATATATATATATATATTATTGCTATGTTAATAATAAAAAAAAACGGATATTCATGCATTTGCATTCGCACGGACCAAAATGATAGTAATCAAACATAAAACTTCAAACTATTCTAAGTGCATCGGATGCTAGCAATGATGGTCCTTAGCTGTTGTTGTTTTTTTTTTTTTTTCTTGACAATGTTTATGAAACAGGAAAATCATTTAATTTTATTTTTTTTGTAAATAAAGTGAGAATAACCTTCACAAAGACCCAAAAAAAGAAAAAGAAAAACAATATAACTGATAATAGTTTCATATCAACAAGAAATCTAGGATTATATACAGTAGTTAAATATTTCTAAAAAATGGTATGTAAAACACATATTATAAATTACTTTGTAATTCCCATAAAAAACCTTGTAACTAAATGATAAATTGGATACAGATGAAGTTAAAATCTAGTTTTGTTTAAATAAATTATGTTAAATCATATATCAATATCAATTAGCCGTTTAGGTGGATCCCATGCATGACTTATTGCGAATTGACAACTATTAGGGATCTTTACACATGGGAATGATTTTAACGCATTTCACGAGTTTGAAAACAAAAGATTCTTTTCGTTAAGTGAAAGAGATAAACTGAAAAATGGTGCCTGCTTCAGTATTTCTGAATTTTAAAGCTTAAGGTTAGGTGGCTAGTTTTGACACCGTAAGTTTAAAATTATTTAATTATGTTTATTTATTTTTTATAAATATAGTCAAATAATTTTAATTTAATAATTTATAAAATTATCGCATCACCTAGGTTTGGAAGCTAAAAAATTCTCCCTCAATTATATATATTTGAAAAAATATTATATATAATAAAAATAAATTTAAAATTAAAATTTTAATGTTTTATATTCATTCCATTAATTTTTACAAATTTACTTCATTATTTTATATTTATTATCAACTTTACATTTATATTTGAAATTCAATTTTTGTTACATATAACCCTACCAAGGATTTCTCAAGCATTCATATTTTTCTTCATTTTAATTTTATATAATAAAATAAAATTATTTGTTTATTTATAAAAATAATAAACATATATGTTAAAATTTGGATAACATTAATTTCATTTAAAAATTGACAGAGTAAATTTAAGAGGAATATCAATATAATTTTTTAATTTAAATGGTTGAAATTAAGGTAAAATTGTTGTATATGAATTTCTTGGAAAAAAATAAATAAAATGAAGAAAAAATTATTAAATTTTCTAAGTTTGCTGTGCCATGAGGCAGGTAGCTTCATTCCCGAATCTCAATGTTTATTGTAGATTAAAATAGAAATATGCATATCTTACTTGTGCGGATTATTCCGTACATTGGGTCTGACTGGCCACGTCATAGTGAAAATGAAATTATATGGCCCTATGCGTGAATGGACTTTAAATGGGTCCCATTTTGATAATATAAAGTTAGTTTGGAATATGGGAAAAATTTTAATTATTAAATCTATTAAATTTAATTATTAAATTGATATATTATCAATTTAATTATTTTATATAATATTATATAAATTAATAATATATTTATATAATTAATGACATATTTATATAAATTAATAAATTAAATTAATAATATGCTAATATAATTGATGTATCATAATTATTTAAATATCTTCTCTAACTGGCACATTTTTAAAATGCGCGTTCGTTCCAACCATGCATAGTAGTCTGCCACAGCCACCGAGGGCCAGACCCTCCCTTGGTTTCCAAGGTCGTGGTGGTGGTAGGAAGTGGGGCATTCGATCCCCCAAATACCCTTCTCCCCATCCTTAAATTTCCTATGTGCCAAAAAATAAAAAAATCTGCAACATGTATTATTGTATGGAAAGCCCTTCTACGTACAAAGCAGCTTCGACAAGGTCGCAGAGTCGCAGACACGGACGCAAACCAAGAAATTGTACAATATATAATATTAATTTGTAGAATGTTTTTAATTCCATCCTAACGAATTATATATATACTGTTCAGGCTACCGTCTGAGATTTAATAATGTTTGTTTCTTCCGTTATCAATAATAATAATAGTAATAATATTATTTATTTCTTAAGATATGTTTATGTGTAATCAATGAAATTATGCCTCTTCAAGATGTAATATATATTTTAGAAGATAAGTGAAATATTATAGCATTTGATTAGAATTTAATAAAGAGTTTAGGATTTAATAAATAAAAATTAATTAAAAAGGATTTTAAATTTGTAATTATCTGTTATATTTTTTTTATATAATTATGATATTTTATTTTACTTTTTAAATTTAATGTATCTTATAAGAGCATAATCCAAATCAATGATATATATTATTGCCCAAAGATTTTTTTGTTAAGAGTGTAAGGAAGTTTGCCGACCAAATCACATGCTTTATACTGCCACCAAATTTGTCTCTCTCAATTTCTACCGCTTTTCTATCCTCACAGTGGACAAATTCAGAAACTTTTTGACCAATATATCCGTACTGTTCGGTATTACGAAGTTTTAAAATTTAAAATAATCGTGGTAAGTTTTAAAATAATTAAATTAAAAATGTTAAATTTTAATAATTTATTTTTTAATAAATTTAATTAAATAATTTTAATTTAGTAATTTAAAAAGTTTTTATAATATATCAAATTTTAAATTTTACAAGTCTCATGGAATTCACTGTTCTCACATTATTAAAGAAATTAATTACTAAACTCTCTTTTGGCATTGTATATAAATTTTCTTATTTATTCTTATCTTTTTAATGATGTAACAGTTTACTGCTTATTTTTTATAAATAATAAATCAAGTTTAAACTTATAACCTTTGCAATCAAATACTGAAAATGTTATATATTTAAAAGAATTGAAAATTTGTTAAAGTAATAATAAACTCGCTGTGCCACGTCAATGATCCTATCCAGAGGAGTTATATATAGCATAGTATGCGCGGTAAGCAAGTCGGGATAAAAATGAGGTTACGTAAAGAAAAAGAAAACATTTTTGACATATTTTCTTTTATGTTTAGCATAGTTGTGCTCCTTTAATGGTTTCTGGTGTTCTTAATACCAAACTTTGGTATCAATTTTGCATTTGTTGCCTAGTATCTACGCATTTATTTAAATTTAAATATATTCGGATTATGTGCTGTAACTTTGGTTCGCAGCAATTACGTGGAAAACTAGACTTCCCAGGAAATAAATTACCATAGAATTGTTTGGTTGCACAAATGGAAGGAAATGAATTTTTTCGAAAATTTGTATTTCCCATAAAACGTAAGAGGTCACTTACCCACTCCCCCTCTCGGTAAGTTTTATTACCTGCGTTTTCGACTAATTTATAGATAAAAATGACCCTATTAAAATTACTTAATACTAATTTTAGCCTTATAATTTGAATATCAGGATTCACTTTTTCGTGTATGCCATTGTTTCTCGAGCATCTCCTGTTGCCTCTCAACCCTAGCAGCAATCTCCGGCAACAGTACTAGTAATTTCTGATTCTCGAGCTTTTGTCATCTCCTCTAAACCGTAGTAACAGTTCCCAGCAACGGCACTAACGATTTCTGGTAAGCCTTGATGACCTTACTCATTATATTTCCTCTTTTTGTATTAAGTAAACTACGGCCTCCATATTTGAAAATTGGACTTCCTTCCCGACTTTTCATCAAAGAATAGGAGCTGCATCATCGGAATATGAACTATTATAAAATAATGGTAGAATTTGACAAAAAAAATGTGCTTATGGTTTAACAAATTAGGATGTTTAATCTAACCCCCACGGCAAAGCTTCTAAGAGATTCTGGATATGATATCGTTGTTGTTTGCCTGTTGACTACCTTGAAAAAGATGAATAATATTTGTTGAATTCAAATTACTCAAAGTGGCTGACCATATTTTTATTGCTCTTCTAACTTATAACATTCTTGCATGTAATTTGCCTATGTCATACAGTTATGGCTCGCTTACTGTTAAGTAAAAAGAAGAAGATTGCTACTACATGTATTGTGTTATACACACAGATGATGCTCATGATTTTGAAGGTTATTTCTAAATTCTTGTATCTTGTGTCCTTTTTGAACATTAGATTGCCTAAGCCTATATCCTATATATTTGACAGTTGTGCTGAAGAAAGATATTATGTTAGGCTTTTAAATCTCAGGCCAATGATTTAAGAAAGTGACTTAGCATGCTTGGATAACCTTAGGATGAATAGAGCTTATTTTTCTAAGTTATGTGATATGCTTAGAGATGTCGGTAAGTTACAAGGAAATAGGAATACTAGTTTAGAGGAGATGATTGCTTTATTTCTATTCACACTTTCTCATGATACAAAAAATTGAAGAACTCAATTGTATTTTAGGAGAAGTGGTGAGACAATATCTAGGTACTTTAATTCAGTTCTCCTCGCTGTCCTTAGATGTCATGATATTCTACTAAAGAAATCTGAACCAGTGACTGAGAATTACCAAGATGAGAGGTGGAAATGGTTTAAGGTAAGTTAGAATTTTTAGGAAGATTAGATAAATGTATAAATATTTATAAATATATATAGTATCTATTAACAAGTTATATATATACATACTGCAGAATTACTTAGGTGCTTTGGATGGAAGTCATATTAAGGTTCGTATTAGGAATAAAGATAAAGCTAGATTCAGGAATAAAAAAGGAGAACTCATTACTAATGTATTAGCTGCTTGCACGCGGGATTTGCAATTTATTTATATATTACCTGGTTGGGAAGGGTCCGCACATGACAATAGAGTACTTCAAGATGCACTTTTTAGAAAAAATGCTTTGACAGTTCCACAAGGTAACACCATAGGTACCTTGACATTGCTCAATTTGAACCAAGAAACTTATTTGAGATGAAAGTACCTAACACTTATGTTGGTTAATTATAGGCAACTACTATTTGTGTGATGCCGGATACATGAATTATGAGGGTTTTCTAACACTAGTTAGAAGCCAGAGATATCATCTAAGTGTATGGAAGAGTGGTGCTCAACCAGTATCTGTTAAGGAATATTTTAATATGAAGCCTTCTCAAGCAAGGAATGTTATCGAGAGGTGTTTTGGATTATTAAAAATGAGATGGGGTATTCTAAGATGTACAACTTGGTACCTTAGGAGAACTGTAGGTAGAATTATCTTAGCTTACACATTGATGCATAATTTCATTCGAACATACATGAGTGTGGATCCCATAGAGCCCTTGCTTATAGATGGTGAGGAAGAAGACAATGGCGAATTTAATATTGGGATTATGGAATCTAGTGCTGCATGGACTACCTTCAGACATGATCTTGCCAATGAGATGTACAATGCATGGTTACATGACACCACATCATTGAACAGGGTTTAGCAAAAATTATGTAGCGTGTTTCACTTGTATTGCATTTATGGATTGGTAGACAATATACACTTTATTCTTGTATTATTTTTATCTGAATTTGTAATAAGACGGGAGTAATGACTTCGCTTTTTATTGAACTAGTAGTATGATCATCCTAAATTGTTAAATCATAAGCAGAATGCCACTCTAACGAATTCCTATGTTTCCTCTCTCTCTATCTTTCCTTCTTCACAGATGAGTCAACCAAAAGCTCAAAGAAATGGCAACCAAGGTGGTGAGGGTGCGAACCCATCTAGATGATGCACAAAATGGGGAAGCGCTGAGGATCGTGCACTAATTAGTGCAATGATGGATCTTGTGGAGCTGGGTGGTTAGAAAATGGACAATGGCCAGTTCAAGAATGGTGCTTATAACAAGTTAGAACAACTTATGGATCAGAAGATTCCTAGGTATGGTATGAAGGCTAAACCACACATTGAGTCCCGTATCAAGTATTTGAGGAATCAATATAATGCTATTGTGGAGATGCTTGGTCCAGCTGCCAGTGGATTTGGATGGAATGATGAAGAGAAGTTCGTAACTTGCTCAAAATCAATCTGGGATGAATGGGTGAAGGTAATATTTTATATTATGCTTTTTCTTCTATGCACATAAGTGTGTCTGTGTATATGTCTATTTATTAGTGACAGCTTTTAAAGTTTTACCTTCTCTCATTATGTTTTCCTTTCTTTTATGCTAGAGCCACAAAAATATCGTGGGGTTAAGAAATAAGCCATTTCCATTTTTTGATGATTTAGCCAAAATATTTAGGAAGGATAGAGTCATTGGAGACGAGACTGTAAATTCACAAGATGCATTAGAGGGGATAGAAGACGAAGTAAGGGATAGAGAAGAAGAAGAGTAAGAAGAAAATGTTCCTGCCTTTTTTGTGGAGGACACTTACAGAGTCCCTCCATGTGCCCCGATGGGAACTTCTTTCTCAACCACCCCAGTAAACCGTATGTCAAAGAAGGCAAAGATAGAAAATTTAGAAGTTCTAAGAGAATTCTCTTCTAGATTTACACGAATGAGTGATGTGATGGAGGATACAAGTAAACATATAGGCCGCTTGGCTTCTTGTTTCCAACATGAATCTGATTTTGCAAGGAGAAGGATGCAAGTGATTAGTGAGATTATGAAGATTGATGGGTTAACTCCTACCCAAGTTATGAATATGGTAAGGAAAATTACTCTCAACCCCCTAAAAGTTGATTTCTTTTTTAGCTTTCCAGAAGAGTTCAGAGCTGCTTATGTGCATGGTTTGTTACTTCCAGATCAGTGAAGTTCTAGGAAAACTAGTAGTTAATAGGAGCTAACACACTTATTAACTCATGCTATGTTGTTGAACTTCTGTATGTGCACCTATTTTTTAGACATTTATCTGACATCGAATCCCATAATGTATTAGATGATGTGGCATCTAGTTAAATCATGAGCAACTAAACTGGATTTTCTAAAGCTTTTAGTGGAATATAACAATACATTCTTTTTTTTTTCTTATGGCAATTCCATTGATACTCCTATAGTACAACTCAGTCCATTTTGTATATCATCGAACGTTCATGATTACACATTATCTTAGATGTTACTGTTTTGGTCAAAAACAGTAACATCATCAAGGCTGCTTAGTCCTGAGTCTAAGTGGTTGTGTATGTCAATTGACAAGTCCCTCTCAGGATAAGAAGTAAGAAAATATTGTTTATGTGATGTTACTATTTTGGTCGAAAACAGTAACATCATCGAGGCTGTTGGGTATTGAGCTCTGGAAGTTATAGTTGGCTGGAGGTCGGGTCTGGGTGGTTATTCATGTCACTTGACAAGTTCTTATCTGGATTATATCCAAGAAACGTCTTCATATGGGATGTTACTGTTTTGGACAAAAATAATAACATCATCGAAGCTGCTTAGTCCTGAGTTTGAGTGATTGTGTATGTCATTTGACAAGTTCCTCTCAAGATAAGAAGCAAGAAAATAATATTTATGTGATGTCACTGTTTTGGGTGATAAAAGTAACATTATCGAGGCTGTTGGGTCCTGGGCCCTGGAGGTTATGGTTGGCTGGAGGTCGGGTTTGGGTGGTTATTCATGTCACCTGACAAGTTTCTATCTAGATTATATCCAAGAAACGTCTTCATATGGGATGTTACTGTTTTGGACAAAAACAGTAACATCATCGAGGCTGCTTAGTCCTGAGTCTAAGTAGTTGTGTATGTCACTTGACAAGTCTCTCTCAGGATCAGAAGCAAGAAAATCCTATTTTTGTGATGTTACTGTTTTGGTCGAAAAAAGTAACATCATCGAGGCTGCTGGGTATTGAGCCCTGGAGGTTATGGTTAGCTGGAGGTCGGGTCTGAGTGGTTATTTATGTCACTTGACAAGTTCCTATCCGGATTATATCCAAGAAACGTCTTCATATGGGATGTTACTGTTTTAGAAAAAAACAGTAACATCATCGAGGCTGCTAGGTATTGAGCCCTACAGGTTATGGTTGGCTAGAGGTTAGGTCTGGGTGGTTATTCATGTTACTTGACAAGTTCCTATCCGAATTATATCCAAGAAACGTCTTCATATGGGATGTTACTGTTTTGGACGAAAACAGTAACATCATCGAGGTTGCTTAGTCCTGAGTCTGAGTGGTTGTATATGTCACTTGACAAGTCCCTCTCAGGATCAGAAGCAAGAAAATGCTATTTTTGTGATGTTACTGTTTTGGTCGAAAAGAGTAACATCATCAGGGCTGCTTAGTCCTGGCCCTGGAGGTTATGGTTGGCTGAAGGTCGGGTCTGGGTGGTTTTTCATGTCACTTGACAAGTTCCTATCCGGATTATATCCAAGAAACGTCTTCATATGGGATGTTACTGTTTTGGACGAAAACGGTAACATCATCGAGGCTGCTAGGTATTGAGCCCTGGAGGTTATGGTTGGCTGGAGGTTAGGTCTGGGTGGTTATTCATGTTACTTGACAAGTTCCTATCCAGATTATATCCAAGAACATATGGGATGTTACTGTTTTGGATGAAAACAGTAACATCATCGAGGCTGCTAGGTATTGAGCCCTAGAGGTTATGGTTGGCTGGAGGTTAAATCTGGGTGGTTATTCATGTTACTTAACAAGTTTCTATTCGAATTATATCCAAGAAATGTCTTCATATGGGATGTTACTATTTTGGACGAAAATAATAACATCATCGAGGCTTCTTAGTCCTGAGTCTGAGTGGTTGTGTATGTCACTTGACAGGTCCCTCTCAGGATCAGAAGCAAGAAAATGCTATTTTTGTGATGTTACTGTTTTGGTCGAAAAGAGTAACATCATCGGGGCTGCTTAGTCCTGACCCTAGAGGTTATGGTTGGCTGAAGGTCGGGTCTGGGTGGTTATTCATGTCACTTGACAAGTTCCTATCCAGATTATATCAAAGAAACGTCTTCATATGGGATGTTACTGTTTTGGACGAAAATAGTAACATCATCGAGGCTGCTTAATCCTAAGTCTGAGTGGTTGTGTATGTCACTTGACAACTTCCTTTCAAGATAAGAAACAAGAAAATACTATTTATGTGATGTTACTATTTTGGACGATAATAATAACATCATCAAGGCTGCTTAGTCCTGGGCCCTGAAAGTTATAGTTGGATGGAGGTCGGGTCTGGATGGTTATTCATGTAACTTGACAAGTTACTATCCGAATTATATCCATGAAACGTCTTTATATGGGATGTTACTGTTATGGTCAAAAATAGTAACATCATTGAGGCTGTTGGGTCTTGAGTTTGAGTGGTTGTGTATGTCACTTGACAAGTTCCTCTCAGGATAAGAACTAAGAAAATACAGTTTATGTGATGTTACTGTTTTGGTCGAAAACAGTAACACCCAGGAAACTAGCCTGTGTGCGTGTGAGAGATGCATGTTCATCGCTGATGACTGTTTCAAAGATTATCTTTCGTTCATACTAACATTAGTGGTAGGTCTTAAGAATAGTACTGCACAATTGAATGTTGCTGCATTTGTTAAAAAAGAGTAACATCAACACAGGTGTTCGTAATTCATATGGCAACCTGATGTCTGAGTGCTAATATAAATTGGATATAAGATTAAATTGTACAGAAGAATTACATTTACAATTGAGTTATACATACAGTTGAATTTTAAATATTAAGACAATGGTTTAACATGAATTTAGTTTTACATATGTGCATAATAATCAACTTTAGTGTTATATATGTGCATATTAATTAACTTCAGCTGGGAAAACTGAAATTCTGGAGGAATTTAGTAACTAATTTTGCTCTGTATTATCTCACTTCCTCCAATGAAAATTGTTCCTGAAACTTTTTATTGCTGAATATATTCTCTATATGAAAGCATATGAAAATCCCGCAGTCTTGCCTGGAAAATAGTAACGAGTTAGTTTGGTACCTACTAGACATGTTAACCTTGGATAAGAAAAGAACTTGCTACTTACGATGTTTCTTCCTGTTGAGGTGACTGTTCATATGATATTATCTCAAAAGGTGGACTTGTAGTGGCTGGCTCTACCCTCTTATCCAATCCACCCTGTGCGAGGACTTCATTCATCTTTTTCTCATAATAGTCCTTCTGTTGTTAGCAAACCAACAAAAATGAAAACTTCGTGCAACTGTTTACACTTCTGGCTGTAACATCTTGTATTGTTAGGAGTTATTAGTTTTTGTTATGGCAACAGTAACATCAGCAACAAAAACACATCCACCATACAAATAACCCAATGATGTTTAATTAAAAATTGAAACTCTGAGAAAATAAAGTGTGACTATCTTTACAAGAAACAGAAACATCAACGAATAACTGCTTATCTTCTAATAGAATCACACTTGAGATGTTTTCTCCAACAAAAGACCATGAAATGAGCTACATATGAGAGATACAACGTTGTCTTATTGTGAGTATGATATGTTACTGTGTCTGATGGAAAGAGTAACGTCAATAAGATAACAAGGTATTTAATATCACTCACCACCATCGTGGTATCACGAAAGTATGGATCCGGTGTCCCCTCTCTTCTCGGACGTAGCGAGTTATAATGTGTTCATCTGCGCTCTTTATTATTTAGGACGAGAAGTGTGAAATGGTTGGGGTTTTTGAAGTCATTCACGCCCGTGGAGTTCACTGGGAAGATAACAACATCTACAGCCATTGCCTCTTCCATATGTGCATCAAATTTGAATTGCCTAACTTCCTGGAGTAACTTGACGTCGCTCACAATGTAAGATTGTCAATATAATTTTAACCTAAGTCAAGATCAATGCTGCCTTCTGTGATTCATATATGGGAAATGGATTTAGAATCTTACCCAACAATAGTTGTCGAATGCAAATATCTTCCTTTCACTATTCGTGAAAGCCAGGCTCAAAGTGTAGGCATGGCCATCTATAATGTGCATTGATTGTTTAGTTCTTGTTAGATGATTGATAAGGGTGGCAAACTTCAAACAGTAGCATAAGAATCCACCAGTTGAAACAGAAAGAATAATTGTATCTAACTGTTTGCACTCCACACAGTGGAAATAATAATCTTTTTGAGACTGATGAGACTAAGTTCCTATTATTGTTTAGGAAAGAAACAGTAACAGGAATAGAGGTGTGATTAAAGACAAAACAACAATGCATTTAAACGATCAGATGATACATACATTGTTCGTGATTGACCTCTCCTTCATAACTCCCACCAAATCCTCAAATGTTATGAACAAACCCTGTTCGAGAATTGACCAGATAAAAATACTGCATATGGTGATTTGGCAAAGGGATTAGATGAGGCGATAGGCAAAACTTTCTAGTAAATGCAAAGCATTCAGAAGAAAATAGGACATGACTTATTGTGGATCTCCTGCCAATTTTAATTGCACCATCTTACTCCTGGCATCTTGAGTCAGGTATTTTGCAGTTGGAAACTTTGTAGTGTTCGGTGCCTTGCGAGTCTGCTTTTTCTTGGTTTTATCTGCTGGTGTATCATCTTCAATTATAACAAGGGCCTGCTCTGCCCGTAGACCTCCTCAGCAGTTACTGTCTATTGCACGGTGTTTTCCTGCGTCTTGAGATTACTGGTACTAAGCTTTGAGATGGAATGCGAAGTGTTGTTACTGTTTCGGCCTTTTTGTGCTCGCCGAAACACTCATCGCGTGCGTCATTTCGTATCTAGGCCATTGCGTTTTGTCACTTTAATGTCGTGTCCTTTCATTTTCCTACCTCGGAAAATAGTATTTTTGACATAAAAAAATTGAAATCAATTAATATCTGTTAATGTATTATTTTGGAGGTTATTGTGGTCATTTCATTGTTATATCGTAGGAAATACAAAGTTGAACCAAACAAAAACATAAAAAGTTCTTTAGTGGGAAATGGAACTTGTTTCATTGTTATATCGTAGGAAATACAAAGTTGAATTAAACAAAAACATAAGAAATTCTTTAGTGGGAAATGGAACTTACTCCATGTCAACCAAACAAAATTTGAGATATCCCAAGAAGTTCATACGAGAAATCAACTTCCTGTAAAGTTTCATTTCCCATGGGAACTTAGTTCCCGTATGAACCAAACGACCCCATAGCATAGTATGCGCGGTAAGCAAGTCGGGATAAAAATAAGGTTACGTAAAAAAAAAGAAAACATTTTTGACATATTTTCTTTTATGTTTAGCATAGTTGTGCTCCTTTAATGGTTTCTGGTGTTCTTAATACCAAACTTTGGTATCAATTTTGCATTTGATGCCCAGTATCTACGCATTTATTTAAATTTAAATATATTCGGATTATGTGCTGTAATTTTCAGCTGCCATGTGTCCATGAACTTGTGAAGCTGAAGAGATATCTAACCATAATTCTAATTATCAAATTGTATATCATTGATTTTTTTCATCCACTTGTTGCCAGCAGAGTTGAGTGTGAAAAGTTATTTGTGATTATAATCCGTGGTTTTTCCCATCTTTCTGAATGCGTAGTTTCTCTTCATTATCAGCTTCTCCAATCAGGGTTCTTTTCTTATTTTTTTAAAGGGAAATTAAATTAAGTTTGATTTGTGGAAACAGTGCTTCACATCATTGCTTCAACTACACTTCCAGGCAAAATGAGTAGCCGGTCAAGTCGTGCAATCTATGTTGGCAATCTTCCCGGTGATGTGCGATTGAGAGAAGTAGAGGATCTTTTTCATAAGGTATTTATTGTTGTTTTCATCCCTCTAAGTATATGATTATAGATTGGAGATGAGTAGACAGAGGATATAATCAAATTTGTTAATTAATTGCTGATACGTTATGTGCTGTCTTGGCTATCTGATTGCAGTATGGTCCCATTGTTGATATTGATCTGAAAATCCCTCCAAGACCACCTGGTTACGCTTTTGTGGAGGTAATGTTAGATTTTGTTATAGGTGCAGAAAGTTCTCGGTAATATCCTAGTATCATGATTAGTGTATATTTCAAACTAAGTGAATAATTACATAATAGCGTGAATAATCCTATTATTGAAAAAAAAGATAAATACATAAACATCTTTAGTAAAACATGTGTTGCTAAATCAAACTGAGTGAATAATTATGGGTGAGGATAATATTTTTTATAATCACAGATTTTAAATCTTAGAAGTTTAATTATCTTCCTCTAAAGAAAAGTATAAATTAAACAATGCTTTTCTATATAACATACATGGATAAGCCATGTACTTGGTCCTCAATTGTGGGGACCAATTAGTGGGACTTCAGTATTTTCGAATATGAAAACCTAATCAACTTCTGGTTCAAGGCGTATTAGGAAGATTATGTTTCACATGCTACACATTCCTCCAGAGGACTGCTTGCCAATAGGAAACTTGACAGAAAGCAGCCTAGATCAGAGAGCTTTGCAATTTTAATATTCATAATAAGAAATTATTTTAAAATTGGAGAGCACGAGACCAACGAGGGAAATTATAAAGTGTTATAAAATTTTGGATGGTACAATACAATTTTAGGCTTCGTTTAGTTCCTATGGGAACTAAATTCCCATGAAAAATAAAATTTTACAGAAAGTTAATTTTTCATATGAATTCCTTAGGAAATCTCAAATTTTGTTTGGTTGACATAGAGCAAGTTCCATTTCCCAGTAAAGAAATTCCTATGTTTTTGTTTGGTTCAACTTTGTATTTCCTAAGATATAACAATGAAATGACCACAATAACCTCCAAAATAATATATTAACAGATATTAATTAATTTCAATTTTTTTATGTAAAAAATAGGAGTCCTAAGCATTATTACTGTTCTCCGAGGCGAGAAAATGAAAGGACACAACATCGAAGTGACAAAATGTAATGGCTTGAATACGAAACGACGCATGCGATGGGCATTTCGGGGGGCGCAAAAAGGCCGAAACAGTAACAACACTTCGCATTCCATCTCAAAGCACAGTACCAGTGATCTCAAGACGTATGAAGACACCGTGCAAATCATCGCCAAATACAGCAAGAAAAGACTCTAACGACCCTGAACAATCAAATAACATCATTTCTCGACGTCGGAAGCTTAAAACAAGATCAAACAGTAACTCCGCACAAATGGGTCGTCCATAGGTAAACCCACCTCCTCTTTAGCATTGACTCTAGTACAGGCATTATACTTCAGTTAACTTGAACAAAAATGTCATAATTTCCTTGGATTTGTGTTCCTATGTAAGTTCAAGGGAAACCCTAGAAGTTAGTACAACAACAGTATATTAAATATTTTGTTACATGTTACTGTCACTCCACATAATATCTGTTTGTATGAGAAACAAAAAAATGGTATTGTGCATATTTCATTGTCTTTTGGACATTCTGTTCATATAAAAATAAACGGACATTAGGGAGTCATATAATGCCCAAAAGTAAAGTGCTTTTCCATCGGCATTGCCTTTAATCATGTTTGATTTGTAAGTTTATTACTACAATGTGGTGGGTGTTACTGTTCTCCGCGAAACAGTAACATCTCATTTCATTAGTCTTTGATAAGGTAAACACCTTGGTTTTATCAAGGTTTTCATTTAGTCACGAATCATCTTGCCTATAATGTAGAGGTTCGTAAAATAGTTATATCTTGGTTCTTGGCTCATGTTACTATTTCTCGGTGAAACAGTAACACACCACTACCACGAGATTGCATTGTCAATTATACCGCATTTTGTCTGCTTATGGTTATTTTTGTTCGTTGTCAACACAGTAGAGCTTTGTTAAACATGCATCTCTTGTTTTTTATTTATATTATGGTTTCTTGCTAGAACAGTCACACATTATTTCTCGTAGGTTACACCGTTAATCATACATCATTTTATCAACTTATGTTTCTTTTGCTCATTATCAACACAGTAGAGATTCATAAAATAGTTATTTCTTAAATCTTGGTTTATGTTATTGTTTCTTGGTGAAACCACAACACATCTCTACCACGAGGTTGCATTATTAGTCATACCTCATATTGTCTACTTATACATATTTTTGTTCTTTTTCAATATAGTAGAGTATTGTCAAACTCGCATATCTCGTTTTTCTGGCTCATGTTACTGTTTCTTGGTGAAACAATAACACATGGTTCCTTGGAAGCTCCCCTGTTAATCACACCTCATCTTCTCAACTTATGCTCCTATTGCTTGTTATCAACACAGTAGAGATTTATAAGACAGTTATATATCGGTTCTTGGCTCATGTTACTATTTCTTGGTGAAACAGTAACACATCTCTACCACGATGTTGCATTGATAGTCATACCTCATACTATCTACTTATGCATCTTTTTATTCTTTTTCAATATAGTAGAGTGTTGTCAAACTCGCATATCTCGCTTTTCTGGCTCATGTTACTATTTTTTGGTGAAATAGTAACACATAATTTCTTCAAAACTCCGCTGTTAATCATGCCTCACCTTGTCAACTTATGTTCCTTGTGCTCGTTAACAATGCAGTAGAGATTCGTAAAACAATTATATCTCAAATCTTGGTTCATTTTATTATTTCTTGGTGAAACAGTAACACATCTTTACCACGAGGTTGTATTATTGGTCCTACCTTATATTGTCTACTTGTACATGTTTTTGTTCTTTTTTAACGTAGTAGAGTGTTGTTAAACTCGCATATCTCGTTTTTCTAGCTCATGTTACTGTTTCTTGGTGAAACAATAACACATGATTCCTTGGAAGCTCCCATGTTAATCACACCTCATCTTCTCAACTTATATTCCTATTGCTCGTTATCAACATAGTAGAGATTTGTAAGATAGTTATATATCTATTCTTGGCTCATGTTACTATTTCTCGATGAAATAGAAACACACCACTGCCATGATGTTGCATTATTATTCATACCTCACAGAGTAACACTTATATATATTTTTGCTCGTTGTTTGTTCAGTAGAGTTTTGTTAAATATGTATATCTCATTTTTTATAATGTGTTACTGTTTCTTGATGAAACAGTAACACACTAGAAAGAATTGGAAGTTACATTATTAGTCATACCTCATTTTGTCTATTTATGCTTGATTTAACTCTTGATTTGACATTTACTTGAATAGAAAGGCGCTAAAACACTTACACAAGCAGATGATTCTGAAGAAGAAATCTAAAAATTTCAGCAATACAGGTCCAATCTGTTGGCCTGCACAAGGTAGGTTAATCAGCTTCAATTCGATGACAGACACACGATGGTACTGCGACATAACCTATTTTGGATCTTAATAAATGCAATAATAACAAAGGAACTGAATCGCAACATGTGTTGGAAGAATGATGTTGAAATTCGATTCATAATTGCTACCTTTTCAGAAAAGAATAATCATTTCAATATCGGGGGCGAATATCTCAGAATAACACCAACATCAATGAATCTGATCTTTGGAATAAGAGATGGAGATCAGCCCATCCAGACAATATCTGGCAAAAGGTCACAGTCAGACTTCGACATAAAGTGTTTCTGTGGCAAAGCACAGATGAGTAAACCAATAATATTCAACGCACTCGAAAGAGCAGTGCGAGGAACATTGGTGACTGACGTGCAGGATGTCTCCCGTCTTATGACATTGATGCTTCTAGTCATTCTCTTCGTACTAAACAGGCCCGTACATTGGGCTGGTCATATATCAAATACGTAGAGGAAGTAGATGCAATAGCACAATATGGGTGGTCACAACACATTCATGACTAACAAATGAATTCTCTCAAAAAGGACAACACCCCCAATGTAACTGGCTATTTCATGCTATTGCTAGTAAGTTAAAGATGTCAAAACTCCTTTTTACTTCGTGTCCCTATCCTTTACATTGTCTTCATTCATTTTCATTCATTTAAGTGAATGTTCCTGTCTCCTTTTTGTATGTTTGTCGCAAGTCTTGGTTCATGTTACTGTTTTAGACTAAAAACACTAACATATCTCTGCTTTGTTTGTGAATGGTAACCCAAAATTTTATAGCATTTTGATTGTTAATGTGATTTCAGTTAACAGTTATTTTTGAGTTTTTATTTCATGTTGATGACTGCGTACAAGAATAACTTGTTTACCTCTAATTTTTCTTACTCTTTTTATTACTCCGTCCTTGGATGCAGCCTCCAAAGAAAACTAACGTGACAAAATGAACGATTTATTATCGACAGTATTGGCTGTGTGAGATTACAAGCGTACTGAGCGGACATCACATCAAAAGAGTTCCAAGATACCTCAAATGGGACCTAAAGCTCCTCACACGCCAACTGAGGGATCAACTTATTAGCCAGCTTCAGGTAACTGTATGAAAATGTTAACTTATTATGAAGCCTGATACATGTTTGTACAAGAAAACATGTTACTATCTATTTCCATGAGAAATAGTAACATCGAACAAGATGTTACTATTTCTACATGAAACAGTAACAGGTCCTTCTCTCCAGGTTTCTATTGTCAATTTGATCCTCTTCCAATAATTTACTTTATTTTATGAATGGTGTTGCTGTTTCATAACAAACACAAGCATGCCATAGTTATAATACAACATGTTACTATATTTTTTGAAAACATTAACATGCGCCCTTTATCGATTTTAACAGTTAGTAATATTCGATTTGTTAATTTTTTTTCCTTCATTGACCTTGTGTTAGGATTTCCACGTAAAATTGTAACATATTGCAGGGTTCTACTAATCTAGAGTGGAAATAGAAATATCTTTTGATTCTAATTTCTTTCTATTAACCATACATTATTTTGTGCATTTATTGTATTTCATAATTAATAATTTACCCATAATTATTGTTATGCTGAAATTTTATCCTTTATTTTCATGTTTCTGATTTTCACCGAAACAGTAACATGCTGATTTACCACACTAACAGTGGAAATACTATTATGTTTCAGGTCGTAAATAGAGAAATTGAGCCTACAGTACAAGAATACGACTTCCTCTACATAGAAAAAATAAATCTACAGTTAATTAAATTTGTTAACAAAATAAAATCATAGGACACACCCTCCCAATCAGAGGATTCGGAGGGCGATACTAAGACATCATTGGTCCAGTACATGATCCAACCCCGGACAATAAAGCTGGACCAGTTTGCCGATATTGTACTGTGCTACAAAGAGCAACAACAACAAGACAACGATGAAGTCCTATGGCTTAGGGATCAGCTCTTTAGTGCAAACACAGAAATACTCAAGCTGAAGGATGAATTGACGTCCCTCACTAAGAAACTTCAGACGTTAGAATAATAGACACAACAAAACACAGAGACAATAGCTAAACTCAAACATGATAATGCACAACTATAGGAGCAACTGTCCACTATAACAAGTGAGACAGAAAACCTTAGGGCGGTCAACAATAGTTTGAAAAATTAGAATAAACAACTTAATGCACAACTATCAAAACAAATTGTGCAGGTGGTTGAACAAGATGAGGTAGAAACCACCGAAGCTGATGAACAAGATATAGACAAGGAAAAGCAGCGTTCGATGATAGCGAATATTAAAAAGAAAACAAGAAAAATAAAATGGGACGAAGAGTTCACGTACTCGGGGCCATTGAAAAAATGAACAAGACAAATAGATACACGACAACAGACAGCAACTGTTGAGGAGGTCTATGGGCAGAGTAAAGAGGCTCTTGTTATAATTGAAAATGATACACCAGTAGATAAAACCAAGAAAAAGCAAACTCATAAGGTAACGAATACTACAAAGTTGCTAACTGTAAAATACCTAACACAAGATGTCAGGAGTAAGATGGTGTAAATAAAATTGGCAGGAAACCCACAGTAAGTCATATCCTATTTTCTTCTCAATTCTTTGAATTTACTAGAAAGTTTTACCTATCGCCTTGTCTAATCCCTATGCCAAATCACCATATGCAGTATTTTTGTCTGGTCAATCCTCTAGCAAGATTTGTTCATAACCTTTGAGGAATTGATGGAAGTAATGAAGGAGAAGTCAATCACGAATAATGTATGTATTATCTGATCGTTTAAATACATTATTGTTTTGTCTTGTTCCACCCTCTAGCTATGTTACTGTTTCTTCCCTAAACAATAACAGGAACTTATTGAGTCTATTTAATCTCAAAAAGCATGGTTATTATTGTGTGGAGTGCAAATAGTTAGATACAATTATTCTTTCTGTTTCAACTACTGGATTCTTGTGCTACTGTTTAGAGTTTGCCACCCTTATCAATCATCTAACAAGAACTAAATAATCAATGCAGATCATAGATGGCCATGCCTACACTCTGAGCCTGACTTCCACGAATAATAAAAAGAAGATATTGGCATTTGACAACTACTGCTGGGTAAGATCTTGAATCCATTTCTAAAATATGAATCACAGAAGGCAGCATTGATTCTGACTTAGGTTAAAACTATATTGATAGTCTTACATTATGAACAACGTCAAGTTACTCTAGGAAGTCAGGCAATTCAAATTCGATGTACATATGGAAGAGGCAATGGCTGTAGATGTTGTTATCATCCCAGTGAACTCCACGGGCGTGAATAACTTCAGAAATCCTAACCACTTCACACCTCTCGTCCTAGATAATAAAGAGTGCAAATGGACACACTATAACTCGCTGGGACTGAAAAGAGAGGGGGCACCGGATCCATACTTTCGTGATGCCACGATAGTGGTGAGTGATATTAAATACTACGATAGCATAGCAAGTGCTGTTACTTTTGATTTGACTGAAGTTGCATTGCTAGCCACATTCTTGAACCTTGTACCTTGTTATCTTATTGACGTTACTCTTTCCATCAGAGACAGTAACATATTATACTCACAATAAGATAACGTTGTATCTCTCGTATGTAACTCATAGCATGATCTTCCATTGGAGAAAACATATCAAGTGTGATTCTATTAGATAATAAGCTGTTATTCGTTGATGTTTTTGTTTCTTGTAAAAATAGTAACACTTTATTTTCTCAGAGTTTCATTTTTTAAACTTCATTGGGTTATTTGTATGCTGGATGTGTTTTTTGCTGATGTTACTATTGCCATAACAAAAAATAATAACTCATAACAATACAAGATGTTACAGCCAGTAGTGTAGACAGTTGCATGGAGTTTTCATTTTTCATTTTTCATTTTTTTTTTGGTTTGCTAACAACAGAAGGACTATTACAAGAAAAAGATGAATGAAGTCTTTGCACAGGTGGACTAGATAAGAGGGTAGAGCCAGCCACCGCAGGTCCACCTTTTGAGATAATATCATACGAACGGGCACCTCAATAGGAAGAAACGTCGTAAGTAGCAAGTTCTTTTCTTATCTAAGGGTAACATGTCTAGTAGCTCTGAAATCTTCTAGAAGGTTAAAAAAGAAATTAACATCTAGGGGATTGAAAGCAATTTTTCTTGCCACATTCATAACTTGGGTAGGAGTTAACCCATCAATCTTTATAATTTCACTAGTCACTTGCATCCTTCTCCCTGCAGAATTAGATTCATGTTGGAAACAAGAAGCCAAGCTGCCTATATGTTTACTTGCATCCTCCATCACATCACCCATTCATGCAAATTTAGAAGAGATTTCTCTTAAAACTTCTAAATTTTCTATCTTTGCCTTCTTTGACCTACGATTTACTAGGGTGGTTGAGGAAGAAGTTTCCATCAGGGCACATGGAGTGACTGAGTAAGTATCCTCCACGGAAAAGGCAAGAACATGTTCTTCTTACTCTTCGTCTTCTATCCCCGCTAATGCATTTTGTGGATTTACAGCCTCATCTCCAATGGCTCTATCCTTCCCAAATATTTTGGCTAAATTATCAAAAAATGAAAATGACTTATTTCTTAACCCCACGGCATTTTTGTGGCTCTAGCATAAAAGAAAGGAAAATATAATGAGAGAAGAAGGTAAAACTTTAAAAGCTGTCACCAATAAATAAAAATATACACAGACACACATATGTGCATAGAAGAAAAAGCATAATATAAAATATTACCTTCACTCATTCATCCCAGACTGATTTTGAGCAAATTACGAACTTCTCTTCATCATTCCATCCAAATCCGCTAGCAGCTAGACTAAGTAGCTCTGCAATAGCATTATATTAATTCCTCAAATACTTGATACGGAACTCGATGTGTGGTTTAGCCTTCATGCCACACCCAGGAAGCTTTTGATCCATAAGTTGTTTCAACCTGTTATAAGCACCATTCTTAAATTGGCTATTGTTCATTTTCCAACCACCCAGTTCCACAAGATCTATCTATAACTTGTCAATAGATACGATATATATTTATAAATATTTACACATTCATCTAATCTTCGTAAAAATTCTAACTTACCTTAAATCATTTTCACCTCTCATCTTGACAATTCTCTATCACTGGCTCAGGTTTTTTTAGTAGAATATCATGGTATCTAAGGACAACGTGGAGAACTGAATTGAAGTTCCTAGATATTATCTCACCACTTCTCCTAAAATATAATTGAGTTCTTCGATTCTTTATGTCATGAGAAAGTGTGAATAGAAATAAAGCAATCATCTCCTCTAAACTAGTATTCCTATTTCCTTGTAACTTACCAACATCTCTAAGCATATCACATAACTTAAAAAAACAGGCTTTATTCATCCTAAGGTTGTCCAAGCATACTAAGTCACTTTCTTGAATCATTGGCCTGAGATTTAAAAACCTAGTATAATATCTTTCTTCAGCACAACTGTCAAATATATAGGATATAGGCTTGGGCAATCTAATGTCCAAAAAGGACAGAAGATACAAAAATTCAGAAATAGTCTCAAAAATCATGAGCATCATCTGTGTATATAGCACAATACATATAGTAGCAATCTTCTTCTTTTTACTCAACGGTAAGCGAGCTATAACTGTATGACATAGGCAAATTACATGCAAGAATGTTATAAGTTGAAGAGTAATAAAAATATGATCAGCCACTTTGAGCAATTTGAATTCAACAAACATCATTCATCTTTTTCAAGGTAGTCAACAGGCAAATAACAACGATATCATATCCAGAACCTCTTAGAAGCTCTACCGTAGAGGTTGAATTAAACATCCCAATTTGCTAAACTATAAGCATTCACTCTTTTTTATCAAATTCTATCATTATTTTATTATTGTTCGTATTCCGACGTTGCAGCTCCTATTCTTTGACAAAAAGTCAGGAAGGATAAAAATTTTCAAATATGAAGGCTGTAGCTTACTTAATAGAAAAAGAGGAAATATAATGAGTAAGGTCATCAAGGCTTATCAAAAATCACTAATACCGTTGTCGGAAACTGCTACTAGGGTTGAGAGGAGATGAGAGAAACTCGAGAACCAAAAATCACTAGTACCGTTACTAGAAACTGCTACTAGGGTTGAGAGGAGACAGGAGATGCTCGAGAAACAACGGTATACACGAAGAAGTGAATCTTGATATTTAAATTATAAAGGCAAAATTGGTATTAACTAATTTTAACAGGATCATTTTTATCTATAAATTAATTAAAAACATAGGCAATAAAACTTACTCGGGGGGAATGGGTAAGTGATCTCCTGCGTTTTATGGGAAATATAAGTTTTCAGGAAAATTTATTTCCTCCAATTTGCGAAACTAAATAATTTTATGGTAGTTTATATTTCGGGAAGTCCAATTTCCCATATTATTGTTGCGAACTAAACGATCCCTTATTTATTAAATAAAATTAATAATCTTATTCATTGAATGAAATTGTACGACATCACTTAAGATTTTGATACTGTAGCACTCCCATTCCCATGATAATAGATTCACGTTTTTCATGTCTTATTTTTTGGAAAGTCAAAAACGAAGAAGAAAAAAAGAGTAAAAAAGGACTTGACGGGAACTAAAGTAGCCAATTAATTGCATTAAAAAATAAATAAATAAGCCAAGGCAGAGAAGCTTTGGGCTACATATATCAGCTTAGCTTGGTGACTTGAATTCAAAGAATCTGTAAGCAATATTTCCCGTGTGAGAGAAGACAAGAGGAGTTTACGTAGAACAATGGTGTTAGGGAAGTCGGGTCTTCTTCTGCTCTTTTTTGGTTTCCTCCTTCTTTGCAGAACATATGGCAGAGATGTCTATTACGACTTCGTTGTAAGTTCTTCATTTCCCACGAACACAAAACTTTAAACTAACCTTTTTTCTTTTCCCAAACCATTCATTTCTTTTCCTTTCATTCTACCAAATAATGTAAGAGCGGATGATTAAAATTGATGCACTAATTAAGTTGTTGTTGGCAGCTGTATGAGAAGAACTTCACCAAGTTGTGCGAATCAAAGAGCATTTTGACTGTGAATGGTAGCTTCCCAGGGCCAACCATTGAGGTTCGCCAAGGAGACGTTGCTTACGTCACCATCCACAACAATGGAACCTATGGCGTCACCATTCACTGGTAATGCTGCCTCCAAAGGTTTTTGCATTTCCGTGTCCCCAATTCAAACTCAAAATATTATATATATTAAGTAACCTTTTAGACAAACTTAAAATATTACCTGTGTATTCAGGCACGGAGTGAGGCAGCCAAGAGATCCGTGGTCAGACGGGCCGGAGAACATAACGCAATGTCCTATACCGGCGGGGACGAGTTTCACACAAAGGGTCAATTTCACCTCAGAAGTAGGAACTCTTTGGTGGCATGCACACAGTGACTGGTCACGCGCCACCGTACACGGCGCCATTCTCATATTACCTGAGAATGAGTATCCGTACCCAAAGCCAGACGGAGAGGAAATCTTTATTATTGGTATAATTCTATAGTTACAGCCAGCAGTCAGAGATTATTTCATCTAATTAACTGTCAGTAATATTGGTTTCGTTATTGCAGGGGAATGGTACAAGGGAGATATAATGGAAATTATAAACACAGCCCTAAAAACGGGTGCGGAACCAAATGCTTCAGATGGTTACACCATCAATGGCCAACCTGGAGATCTCTACCCTTGTTCCAACGGTACAACATTTTGACTGCTTTCTGTCGTATCCCTTGGTTTTATCCATTATAAATCACAAGTGGTAAAAACCTATTGCTACTTTTGATTAAACATGCTTCTATGACATTGTAAGCGCTCACATGTCAAATGCCACCTTTTTTTTGCGGTAAAAAAAACTGATTAATAAAGTTTTTTCCAGTACAATTTGTCAAAATGAAAATGAAAGATCCAATCCACCCTTGTTAGTATTTTAACAGCTAATGACCGACATCCGGACAAAATTATATATGTGGGTCCATTTGGTTATAAGTGTTTCTATTCCCATCTAATAAAAGGAAAATGATTATTTATTTTATATAATACTATATAAATAAATAAAATTTAACAGTTTAAATTAGTGGTACATTAATAAAATTGATGCACCATAATTATTATCTATTTTGAATAAAATTATAATTTTTAATGCATAAAAATTTTATAAAAGTAGTATATAAATAATAAAATTTAGAATTAATTACTTCCCCTTAATCGAAAGTAAGTACTCCTACTATGCTGGATACTCTCAGCCTGACGGCACCTCTCATTTGTATGACATCATGCGTAAGTCCGCCGTGGTTGAATGGCTGGACGGTTTCTCTTTCATTTCTTTATGAGTTCCGGAGACCCCCAATTTGGGAGGCTTACAGTCTCGTAAGCCTCGCATTTTATCACAAAGGGTGTATCATACATTCCCATTTTAAAAATATAAAGAATTCTATAATATAAAATAATGTATTAATTTTAAAACTTATTAATATAAAATTATATAATTATATTTATTAAAAATAAATTATTAAAATTTAAAATTTTCAATCCAACCAATATCCGACTTTTGAAACAAAGCCTGCCGTCAGAACAACCAAGAAGTGGAGAAAGTCATCTCTTTCTTATTTCGGTACACTGTTCGAAGTTACCCTTTCATTAGCGAAGATATCACATCTCCCGTACTTATTGGTTTGTTCTTTTTTTTTGGTAAAAACATCTCCCGTTCTCTAAAACTTAATAAACTTGTCTATCTGCTATTTTTTAAAGCTTACATTTTTTATTTAAAAAGTAATACAAAAAAGCAAGCATGTGATTCGGATACAGTGAAAAGAATTAGATTAAAGTCAAGATAATTTTTTTTATATTTATTAGGATAAATTATACCTATTTTTTATATTTTAGCTTAATTGCAATCACATTTTTCTAGTTTCATAAGTATATATCCATCCTTCTTATTTTGATTAGTACATAGAGGACATGAGGGTAGGTCAAAACTATGGAAATAAAAGGCGTCAATATATATATATATATATAAAACTTCAAAAATAAGAATTTTTAATGTATGTTTATTAAAATAGAAGAATAAAAGTCCAATTAACTTAAATTTTAATTATAATAAGAGTAATTTTCTCTATTTATTAATACAAAAATTATTCTCACGATTTAATCTGTGCAAATTAAAGAAAACAAAAGTTTTATGTAATTAGTTAGAAGTATAACACACCCCAAAAGAAATACGAAAAATCGTATGTGACTTATATTTATGACACATCTATTAAAGTATAAAATTATCTTAGTTAATGGGTAATCTTAAATATATTTTACTTTTTTTCTCACATTGGCACTTAATTATATTTATATCATTGAATTTGAACATATCAGATTTATGTAAATATCAAAATGTAAAGTTTTTTTTCTCAATAAGGACAACGTTTAATCTTATGTTTATTATGATGGTAACTATTTAATCTCTCAAATTTTGTAATAAATACTATTAGTCCGTTATTTTTAATTTTATAATAATTATTCATCTCCTAATTCAGTTGTAATATTAAAATTGATTGATAAATTTTATCTTAGTAATCTTATTTTTAATTTTAAAATAATCATTCACCTCCTAATTCATTTGTAATATTAAAATAAAAAAATAAAGTTGATTGATAAATTTCATTTTAATAGTGTCAAATTAATACTTAATTATTGATTATGTAATTCTTTATCAATTATTTTAATATTATACTTAAAAGAATAGATAAATAAATATAATAAAAATAAAAATAAAGAATCAAGAATATTAATTATAAAATTTAAGAATATAATAATAATTATTTTTATAAACAAAGGATTAAATATTATATTTATTTCTTTAAATAAGCCTAAGTAATGGTTTATAATTTTTGTCGACAAATTTTACTTGATATGTGTTATATGTGTGATCGCGCTTTCAATAATTAAATGTACAGGATGAGCATAAGAGATGATGTGTTGTCATGTGACTTTCTTGGTTCAATTATTGCTGTTGTCATATGACCTTCTCGCTTCAATTATTGCTGCCATGTCGGGTGGAAAACTTTGTTTACTCTAATTATATATTATATTTTAATATTTTTTAATATTTAAAAATTAAAATTTTAATATATATTATAAAATTAACAAAAGTTGATTAATTTAATTATTTTTTATTTATTTAATTTCATTGAACACGTATAATATACTTAGAATATATAAAATTTTTCTGCCGGTGCTGTGCGTCATCCAAATTGACCTTTTTTTTTTTTTTTGGTCTACATTTGGGGAGGAGATGGAATTGGGGTATGGGATGGGGACAGAAGGCAAATAAATTGTCCCCGATACCATTCCTTGTCCCCTTGGGACAGAAGCCTTGCACCTTTTAAACATGTAAAATAAGCATCGGATTTATATGTGCTTAGTCCACGTAAGCTTTTACTCGTATAAATTCATATTAATTGTGAGATATTAGGTTGCTCGTTTACCTACGAACAGCTCATTTTTTTTTATATATATTTTTTAATTATTTTATTTATAATTTATAAATTATATTTTAATATTTTAATATTTATTTAATTATTTGATTAAAAAATTAGATTAAAATATAAAAATTAAATTAAATTTATTAAAAAATAACGGAGGATTATTTAATTTAATATCATTCTAAACTTTAAAAGTGAATACTCTTCGCTAGCTAGTGAGCTGGCCTTCTTTTGATGGCACAGGGAGTTGAATTCCCTCCCACAAACACTCCCTTCCCCGATTTAAAATTCTCTTGTACCAAAAAAACAAGGGAATACTTTCTGATAAAAAAAAATGTAACGGCCCATTATATGTCACCAATTTAGGCACCTGTAAAATTGTACTATGACGAGCTGTCATTTTGTCATCTACCTATTATTTCATGTGTCATGTATATGTTTGTCGCTAGTAACAGAGCCAATAATTCCCTTGCCGAACAGGAGGGATATATGTTTAGATATTATTATTTAAATATTATTAATTAATAATATATAAATTTATTGTGTTTAGTAATTGTTACAGGTAAATTTAATTTTTTATTATAATTAATAATAATTTATTATTAATTTATTATTTATATTTAGTTAATTATTAAATAAAATGAAGTAATATTTAAAAATGATGCAGTAGATATGAGTAAGTATTTCTCGAGACAGAAAAACTCAACTGTGAGCACGTAATTGTATAGAAAATGACATAATATATATAAAATGTGTAAGATCTAAAACTTTTAATTTCAGCCGCAAAATTTCATCTTTATTTTTCCGTAGCTTTTTTATTCTCTAAAAACGAAGATATTTTATGGTATTTTTGAATGAATTTTTCTTTTAATTTTGCATTTAAATTTTGTAGAGACAACATTTCGATTCGTGGTTGATTACGGAAAGACATATCTATTTCGAATAATAAACTCAGCCATGAATGAAGAGCATTACTTCGGAATAGCCAAACACAATGTCACTGTGGTTGGGTCGGACGGTGTCCATCTCAAGCCCTTCAACGTGAGCTATTTGGTGGTAACTCCAGGTCAAACATTTGATGTTTTGGTCACAGCTGATCAAACTCCGGATGAATATTACATCGGTGCCATTCCTTTCCATGATGTCTCTACTGACTTTGACAATACTACTGCGACTGCTATTCTTCAGTACTCTGGCAATTACACTCCCTCTACCATCATTCCTTATCCATTCTTCCCTTATTACAATGACTCCACCGCTTCTTTCAATTTCACAAAGCAACTGAAGAGTCTCAACCGCAGTTCAGTTCCTACAAATGTCACCAAGAAGATTTATATGACTGTTGCCGTCAATGAGTTGCAATGCCCTTCTGGTTCTAATTGCTCCGGACCTCATGGTAACAAGCTATCTGCCAGCTTGAACAATGTCAGTTTTGTCACTCCGAGCATTGATATACTGCAAGCATACTATTGGTATGTATACACCACCAATTTATATTCTTGTCTGTGTTTTTAACCTCCACCTCCAGTTTGTTGGTCAGTGATCATAATTTATAGGTCATCTCATCTAATTCACACAAAAATTATTTTAGATATTGTTATTTTACAGTTTAATTATTCTTAATTTGTGTACAACAATGTTTGTATGCAGGAACATATCTGATGTATTCACAGAAGATTTTCCATTGGAGCCACCATATTATTACAACTTCACAGGAGATGTGGGGAACAATACGCTTATAGCAAGCACAGGAACAAGGGTGATAATGCTCGACTACAATGACACGGTGGAATTGGTATGGCAAGGAACCAATGTGTCGAGCGGGGAGACTCATCCGATGCATCTCCATGGATTTAGCTATTATGTTGTGGGAATTGGTTGGGGTAATTTCAACAACGAGACTGATCCATTGACCTATAACTTGGTTGATCCACCCGAACTTAACACTGTTGCTCTTCCTAAGAATGGATGGGCTGCCATTAGATGGGTTGCTGATAATCCTGGTATGCTTTCTTTTCTACAATTATTGCAATTAAATCCCTCAATTTTGTTAAATTATGCTAATCATATCCTCCTAAAAAATATTAATTTGAATAAAAATATTTGTAGGAGTGTGGTTCATGCATTGCCATTTGGAAAGGCATAGCAGCTGGGGGATGGATGCAGTATTTATCGTGAGGGACGGCGGCACCAACGAGACAAGCATGTATCCGCCGCCTTCATACATGCCCCCTTGCAATGGCACTTCCTCGTAATGCTACCTAGCAAGGAATATGGTTGCAATAAAGATTAATAAACATTTTAAGACAGCTTTAATTTCTTGATATGTTTGATTTAAGTTTGGAAAAAAAAAAAAAAAAGGTTATGGTGTTTTTGGACATTATAATTCATTCCTATATGTTATGTGTTTCAACATTGTCCTCCCAGCATTGAAATTTCGGGATATATATCCACCGTGTACAGTAGTTCACGCTAAAAAAAAAAATTCCTATCAAATATTACTTCCAATGAAGGGTGGCAGTTGAAAAAGGGCAAATGGGTTACGAATCTTGATTTTTTTTTATTTTTTAATGTTTTGAAAGAGATAAAAACATCATTATTATTTTGAAATTCACAATTTTCAAATAAATAAAAATCTATATCTATTTCTCTTCAAAGTTCAATTTATTCATTTCCTAAAAAATAGAAAGGATCTAAATTCAACGGACTGCTTCCTTAAAAATTATTTGACTCATCTCAATTCATATTTTTCTCAAATTCGTGTGACAAATTATTAGTCTGTTTAGCTAAATGAATTATTAATCTTTTTTTATACTCATTCAGCTTGACAACTGACAAGCATTGGATTATATTTTGCATTTAAATTTAAATTTATCCATTGTTAGGGTAGTGGCTGTTAAAATAGGAATTGAAAATAAAATAAAATAAAATTTCTTTTTCAAAGTCAAATATCATATTAAAATAATTCAGTTGAAAATAAAAAAAAATCTTATTTTTAATAATGGCAAATAAGGATAAGTCTCTTCACCTCCATGTAGTGAGCTCTTATATATGTCCAATTGCCTCGCATGCAAATGAGCCATGCATATCTCATTTTGGTAATTATCCATAGGATGATAATAAGTTGATGAGTAAATTAATTAACAATTTGATTTTCCAAAGACTTGAGTTATCTCAACTTATAAAAATATTATATATACTAAAAGATATATTTAAAATTGAGTTTCAAATCTTTTATATTTATTAAATTATATTCTATAAATTTGCCTTATCACTATCATGTATTTAATTAACAATCCTTAATCACATTTCAAATCTAATTTTAAATTTTGATTTCAGTGCATATGGTATTGCTACTCAATTTTATCCTTAAGATCTTGTTCTTAATTTAATTCTAAATGTGTTAAGTATGTCTCAAACATCCTCCATTCAATCTTTATTAACGAAATTGAGAGAGCACTATTACGTGGCAAAATGAAATACTAACGTGAACAAGGTTAATTAGAGAAGGTTATGTTGTGACTTGGAATCCTAAAATGACATTTTGTGCAGCTAAAATGGGTGTAGGTGCATTCAGCTCGAATTTCTTCAATCCGAATGACCCCAGAAGAATTTTTCAGATCAATCGATGAAGTTGGATTTGGATTTTTGCTTTGTAGCAGCTAATTAATTCTGCTCAAATTTTTACAAATTGATTGAGAAACAAAAATGCTAAGATGCATGGCTGGATGAATCTGACTCTAACAACACAAACGCTTCTGAAAGCTAAGCCATCAAATCCCTCAAATTTGAGGTACTGCCAATTTTCTTCTGAGTATCATCGTGACTTCGAGTTTCATCCTAGTTGACGGTTTTGTCGTTCTGCTTGTTTAGAGCAAGCTGCATCGTTTACTACTGCTGTTATGTTTTTAGAGGAGTTGAAACAGATCAAAATCCGTGAATCAATTGGTTAACCCATAAGGCTTGAAAGATCGGAGCTTTTGTTTTGGCAGCTCTAAAATGTACAAGCTACAATCAATCTGGCCCAGGAAGCCTCTGCGGGCTAGCCTGCGTATAGATTAAAACGGTCCACGAAATTTTTTTTATAATTTTTATACAAGCCCCCCAATTCATATAAAATTGTACTCATTTTTTTTTCATTTTTAGTTATGTAAGAGTATGTTACAAAATAATTTGTAAATGATATTTTTATTTTGTAGTCATTTTATAATTTACATTTATATATATTATTTTTTAAAATTTTTATATAAATTTAAAGTATATTAGAACTCATTTACGAATGAATATGTAATACTTTTAAATGATGTTAAATATTTTTATTGTTTAAAAGTTGAAAATTAAAAAAAAAAACAAATTTAAGAAAAAACCATGATCGGCAACGATTAAACATGATTAGACTGATGTCTAATACAACAGCTATTATGTGATGCAGATAGATCTATTTCAGATATTACTTTAGTTAAAAATCTTGACCCTGCTATTTTATTTTGTTTTGTTGGATTTCTTTGTAATTTGTTAAGCTCAAAAAAATATAAATAAAGTTAATAATTTTATTCTTAAAATTATAAAATGTAAGTCAAATTATTCTTGATTTATATATACAAAATTGTAATTCCATTTTTAAATAATAGTTCATACATATAATTTTATTCTCAATAAAAATTATTATTTAAGAATAAATTTATCTGTAAAATTTATTATTTAAGGATATGATTTTAATTTGTTTTATTTAAATTTTAGCACAGAACCAGAAATGGTTTTTTAAAGGACTTTCATCTCGCTTTCTCAATTTTCCAAGAAATAAAACCATTCCTCCTGATCCAAAAGCCCTCTTTCCGTCTCTTCTCCTTTCTCCCTTTCTGAAGTCAATTCCTCTAATTTATAGGGAATTGCAATGGTTTATCATGTTGATTCGACTGAAGGCAAAGAGGGATTGCTTCTAAGATTTTCAAGGCTTCACTAATGGCATAGATAGTTGATGATTGAGGATTGCACCGTTGGAACCGTAGAGATAATGAAGTTTTAGTCTCCGTTTATTTATTTTCAAATGAAAAACATCTTTCATAGAAATATATTTATAAATTATGATAATAGAAATAAAAATAATTTATATATTTAATGTTAAATTTAATAAAAAATAACTTTTATTTCAAAAAAAAAATAAGTCATTTATTTATTTATTTTTACTATCATGATTTCAAATATAAAATATGAAAATATACGATACTCTTTCATTTATATATATAAAAAATAAAGTTTTCTCATAAAAAACATCTTTAAAGGCAAAAAATGGAGGTTAAGCATCTACCACCGACGAGAGCAAGCTGAATTTCATTGGCAGAGAGAGTACGTTAAACTCTGCTAGTAGCCCCTGTTGTAGAGCAGGCAAGCAACACTAAAATAATAAAAAAAATTCATAAATTAGAACCTCCTTGATTCAAAAACTAACAATTTTTTTATCATTTTTAAATTAAGATTGTTTAATCTAAAAATAACACAAAGCACGTATGAATTTTTTTATTTAAAATTTTGAATTATAATAAAAAATAATAAATCTTAAAATAAAATTTGTTTCACAATCATTTTAATATTAACAGAAAATTGATAAAAAGGAATGGTGAAAATAAATCTAATAAAATTCTTGTCCAGTTTTTATGGTAAGCAGGAACTATGACGCAGCCGGACCATTTAGTCCAAGAATTTACATATTGTCATTTAAGGCTATATTCTTGCATTTTGGTTTGATTTTATGCATTTAACTAGATAAAAATGGATTTCACGATAGTGTGGAACCAAAATTCAAAATAAAATATTTTATCTATGATCTTAAGCCCAAAGTAGTTGTAAGAAAATTTTAGGATTCACAAAATAATTTAATATTCATACAACCATAAATCCATAAAGATGAGTACAATAATTGCACAAATAAAATAAAGAGTTTTCGAATTACCTGACCCTCCTGCTGCATCCATAATGTCTGATTGTAGAATTGGTTGGATCACTGCCCACTCTTCCTCAGGTGAGTCTCAGAGAGAATATTTGGAATTACAAACTGCAATTTGATGGGAGACTGCAGCTCACCTTATAAGGAGGTGGATAGGGATCCTAACCCTAACCCAACTAGGATTAATTGGCCCATCACAATTAATCTAGAATAGGGTATATGCACACACTTTAGAGTTTTAATATAACACAAAGTCTAGGCATTATTATTATATTAATGACATTGAATTAATTCAATTATATATTAAAATATGTTTAGTCCATTATTTTACAATCTCCCACTTGGACAAACACATTTTAATATATAATTTTAAATTACAATATGTGGCCACTTTTAAACAATGTCATTAATACAATTCATACCATTACAACCATAGGTCAAATATGAGATTTTATTAAATGCATACCTGATCATCCGATAGGGTTGAAAAGATATACATATATGAAATACCCATTCCAAAAGACCAAACAATATAAATGTGTGCATAATCGAAATATACAAAATGATCCATGCATCCGCCCAATATACTTTACAATAGTTTGAGACAGGGTCTTAATGTCTCCTTATACTGCCATAATGGCAATATTATAAAATCTCGAGATTAACAAAATTTTAGTTTCATAAATACTCCCACTAACCCAAAACATCAAAAGAATCAATAAGGCCCATATTCAATACATGTCTTTTAAATATTCCTACAGCTAGGCCTTTAGTTAATGGGTCTGCAAGCATACAATCTGTCGAAATATGCTCAATATGAGTAAGATGCTCACGTATCTTCTCTCTCACAAATTGAAATTTCACATCAAAGTGCTTTGTACGAGTAGAGCTTTTATTGTTTTGAGAGAAACTAACAGCAGCAGTATTGTCGCAATAAATGGTTAAGGGTTTCGAAATGCTTTCAACTAAGCAGA
The DNA here is from genome assembly GCA_020226215.1 of Sindora glabra. Classification (NCBI taxonomy): domain Eukaryota; kingdom Viridiplantae; phylum Streptophyta; class Magnoliopsida; order Fabales; family Fabaceae; genus Sindora; species Sindora glabra. The sequence goes on from CM035228.1 coordinate 90,857,166, forward strand.
ATTCAGAGATAAAATTTCTTAACCATATAGCCTCTCGAGTGGCTTCATAACAAGCGACATACTCTGCTTCCATAGTGGAGGTTGCTGTTAAAGATTGTTTGACACTTTTCCACGATACAGCTCCTCCTACAAGCATAAAGATATATCCAGATGTTGACTTCTTATCATCTGGACAGCCAGCAAAGTCAGAGTCTGAATAGCCTGTACAAATCAGATCACTGGATCTTTTATAGGTCAACATATAATTCTTTGTACCTTGTAGGTACCTCATAACTTTCTTGGCTGCTACCCAGTGTCTTTGACCAGGGTTACTCAGGTACCTCCCAAGCACACTAATTGCAAAAGCAATATCTGGGCGTGTACATACCTGGGCATACATCAGGCTACCAACAGCGGAAGCATATGGGACTATACTCATTTTAGATTTCTCATCATCATTTTGAGGACACTGGGCTTTGGAAAATATTTCACCCTTTTGAATGGGCGTAGCACTATGCGAGCATGAAGCCATGTTAAATCTTTTAAGCACTTTGTCTATATACGCGCTTTGAGACAAACTAAGCAAACCCCGAGATCTGTCACGATGGATCTCTATGCCAAGCACAAAAGATGCATTTCCAAGATCCTTCATGTCAAAATTTTGTGACAGTGCTAATTTTGTCTCGTTCAAAAATTTTATATCATTACTCGCAAGGAGAATGTCGTCAACATATAACACCAGGATCATAAAATTGCCTGCGCTTATCATATAATAGATGCACTGATCTACTGCATTCTCCTTAAATCCAAGAGAGGACACAATCTCATGAAATTTGAGATACCATTGCCTGGATGCTTGTTTCAGGCCATATATCGATTTATTTAACTTACACACTAAGTGCTCTTTTCCATTCTCTTGGAAACCATCTGGTTGTTTCATATAAACTGTCTCTGACAAGTTACCATTAAGGAAGGCAGTCTTCACATCCATTTGATGTAGCTCGAGATCAAGATGAGCTACCAAAGCCATTATAACTCGAAATGAGTCTTTGGTCGAGACTGGTGAGAAGGTCTCCTTATAATCAATTCCTTCCTTTTGTGTGTAACCTTTAGCTACTAATCTGGCTTTATATCTTTCAATTTCACCTTTAGCAGTCCGTTTGGTTTTAAAAATCCACTTGCAACCAACTGGTTTACATCCTTCAGGTAGTTCTACCAAATCCCATACATTATTCTTGTACATTGAATTTATTTCATCCTCCATGGCATGAATCCATTATGAGGAATTAGGACTCGAAATAGCTTCTGAAAAGTTAATAGGATCAGAATCATCATTCACATCAAACTCAAGTTCTTGCAAATAAACAACATAATCATTTGAAATTGCTTGACGCCGGGTTCTTTGTGATCTTCTCAGGGGAACTTCCTCAATTTCTTCATTTGGTTCATTCACTAATTGGATCGGTTCAATTATGGGTTGGACTGGATCAATTTGTGGTTCTATATGAGATGATTCTTCAGAAGGCACTATCAAAGGAACAACACTATATTTATCAGGTATTTGGGAAACGTTGCTTTGTTCTTCTCCTAGGGAGATCTGAAGTGATTTTCTCCCATTGTCCAATTCATCCTCGAAGTAAATAGCACAATCAGATTCAACAACTCTCAATGAATGAGATGGGCAATAAAATCTACTTCCTCTTGAACCAATACAATAGCCAATGAAATACCCACTAATTGTTCTTGCTTCAAGCTTCTTAGTATGTGGGTTATAAGGTCTAATTTCAGCTTTGCATCCCCAAACATGAAAATGTTTCAGGCTAGGTTTCTTACCATATATTAGCTCATATGGGGTCTTTGGTACAGATTTGCTTGGAACTTGATTCAACACATACGCAGCTGTTCTCAAGGCATCACCCCATAAAAATTCTGGTAAAGTGCAGTGAGTCATCATACATCGTACCATCTCTATGAGTGTTCTATTCCTCCGCTCTGCGATTCCATTCTGCTCTGGTGTGCCAGGCATATTATAACTAGCTTCTATTCCACACTCTTGCAAATATTTTGCAAAAGGACCAGGGTTTCTTCCAGTTTCATCATATTTGCCATAAAATTCACCACCTCTGTCTGAGTGTACACATTTTATTTTCTTTCCCAGTTTCAATTCAATTGCAACCTTGAACCTTTTGAAGGCTTCTAATGCTTCAAATTTTTCAGAAAGAAGTTCTATCCATCCAAATCTTGAATAATCATCAGTAAAGGTGATAAAATACTTAAAGCCTCCCATTGCACTGGGTGAGATGGGTCCACACACATCAGTATAGATTAACTCCAAAATATTCTCTTTCCTGGTCCTCTTCCCTTTTCTAGCTCTAGCTGTTAATTTTCCTTTGATGCAGTCTATACAAACGCTGAAATCTGAGAAGTCAAGATTAGGTAAAACTCCTTATTTTATCAATCGTTCCATTCTTTCTTTGGAGATGTGGCTTAATCTTCTATGCCAAAGTATTGAAGAAGTTTCATTTAATCTTGGTCTTTTATTTCCAACAACTGAGTTGATGGAATTTTCAAAAGTATTATCTAAATCAATTTTATATAAGCTACTATTCAAAGTACCAGTTCCAACAACACAGGAGTTGTAATATATTTTAAAATTATTATTTCCAAATAAACATGAATATCCATCTTGGTCTAAACAAGTAATAGAAATCAAATTCCTTCTCATGGAAGGTACGAAAACAACATTTTTCAATTCTAAAATATGACCAGTAGACAGATGTAAAGAAACAACTCCTATGTGTTGAACTTGTACTTTATCTCCATTTCCTAATCTCAAAGCTGTTTCACCCTCACTTGGCCTCCTTAGATTTCTCAGCGCCTGCAAGCAATTAGTAACATGGATAGTGGCACCAGTATCCAGCCACCAAGTGTTAAAAGGAACTTCAACATTATTAGATTCAAAACAAACTAGAGCTAAAAGGTTACCTTTCTTCTTCTTTTCAAGCCACTTCTTAAATTTGAAGCAGTCTACCCTTTTGTGCCCATACTTCTTGCAAAATTTGCAATTTCCTTTGAACATGGCTTTCTTAGGTTTATGATGTTGCTCCCTCATATCATTCTTCTTTCTTTCATGATGGGATTTCCCCTTATTATCCTTCTGGAAGGGCCCATTTACTTGTCTAGAACTCGAACCATGAGAGACGAAGTTTGCCATTTGCATCTTTGTCTTCTTCATATCCTCTTCTGCTTGAGTCACTATAGAAATCATTTCATTAGTAGTTTGATCCGTTATCTCACTCTTATTATTTAAATGAATATTTTATAAAAATATTTTAATGATGACTTTCTCACCAAACTCTAATCTTTTTCAAAAAGTGACAATTTAGAATGTTTCAAATGGTTAGCTGTATTACTTGGATAGAGAAAGCTGTAGGCTGCTCTCTGTATTGGAATTGAAAGTTTTATTCAAATAAGTTGATGGAGCTAATTTTTAGTTAAAAAGTCACATTGATTCTTGCATTCAAGGTTCCAACCATTGTCCAGTGTTCAAATGCTGTCCACTATATAAAAGGGGATCAAAACCTTATTATTGACGGCTCAAGAGACATATCAGAAATCAAAAGAAACTTGCTATAGTACTAATATATATATATTCATACGTCTGTGTACTCAAATTTGCATACCCACACTTAAAGGTGTGATATTGAGTTATATTTTCTAACAAAGATTGAGCTTGTATGCTTGTATTATTGAAATCGTAGCTAGAAATTTGAAGAATGATAAGATTCTTTGATTATATTAAAATCCTTGTCTTAGATTAAAAGGAAAAGAGTGTCTTTTTTTTTTTTAAGATCTTAAGAATTGGATGGAATTTGACTTGATTCTTGTTAGAAGAACAAGTATGAAGTTATAAAAGAATTGGTTGATAGTAATTAGTTGTAATTTCTTCAATAACTAATAAATACCTTAAATTACATGAGATAACTTATGGAAAGAGGAATAGACTCAAATTGAATTTTCCTTAATCAACTGAATTTTTTATAAAAATTGATAATATTTCTTTACCCTTATCTCCTTAATTTTATGTAAATTTACCATTTGTTTGATAAATTATTTTGAGCTTACCATTACATATTACATATCTTAGAGAATAGCTTGTACTTTTTTTATGGTAGTTTGTTTGCCCTTCTAGAAAATAGAGAGCTTAAAATCTCTTGGCTTATTCTGAAAAGTTTTTAAAATTTTATAAATTCATTTATTTTGATCACCAATTTTATATTTACTAATTATTTGAAAAATAATTTTTAACTGATCAAAAAGAGTCTGCCTACTTTTTGAAAAAATCTAATTTTGAAATTGCTTAATTTTTTTTAATGGTTTTAAGCGGCTAAAATATATTTTTGAAAATTTTATTATAAGCCAATTCACCTTCTTTGACCCTCTAAGTCTTATCAATTGCCAACCAAGCTCAATCTCATTTGTCTAAGCTTAATTGCTTTGTGCGTGAAGATTTTATAGAAAATAAAACTTTTTAACTATGGTAATAGATTAGAAAGATACACATTTACCAAGCCATAGGTCAAACTATGACTATTAGAATTTAGGATGATAATGTTCATGAAATCCACATACTATCATGTAGAGATTCATCAAAGATAGACACGAGCCATCAACAAAGCTTGAAGGAGCAAGAATAGTTCCTTAGCCCCAAAAATGAATGGTTGCATGATGACGATAAAAAGGAGGCATATCATAGAAAGGCTATGAATGTGATTATTTGTGTCATGATCTTGGGTAAATCCAAAAAATCTTTAAGTTAAAAGTCACTTATGGAGATACTACTTAGGTGAAGAGTGTAAAAGTAAGCATACTTGTTCATGAAAGCAAAACTTTTAAAATAAGTAAAAGTAATTAATATGTTAAATTTTAATAAATAAGACTTGACTTATTTTATAAAATAAGTCAAAATGAGGTTCAAATTTGTTCAATTTAAAATGGAAATAGTTTGAATTAAGTTAGATAATAAAATAAAATAAATTAAATTGGAACGGGTGGGAATATATCTTAGTGCTTATCACTTCCTTAGAAACTTAAATTTTTTAAAAAATAAAGGGAATTAAATTACTGAATGTAACAAATGCATGCTCTTTGAATCTAGTTCAAAATATAAAAAAAATAAAATTTTAAAAAAATTATATAGCACATAAATTAAACATTTTTATCATTCCTTTGGTTACTTTCAGAAAAATGAAAGAACGAGGAAGAGCATAAGTTGCGTGAAGCAGATGCAGCCACCTCAGCCATATTATCCTACAGGCCAGTAACTACTTTTTGTCTTGTACTCCTTCATAAAAGGAGTACTACAATCAATGTTGGCATATAGATGCGGTACATTACAGTACTTCCGAAGTGCTAACGTTGTACTGCCGAAATGTGCGGTAGTAATATAAATTGCAACGAAATTGGTTTTTTTAAAATCATAAGCTCCAATCTTCCTTCCCCCTAAAGATTTCTTTCCTCATTTGGGTCTGCTTTTCTTCTCTTTCTGCTGTCTTTGCCATGCAGCCAATGCGCGTGGTTACTCGATTCAGGGCTTCTTCCACTCTCACTCTGGGAAAAGCCAGACGGGGATTTCGGCGAAGCTGTCTTCTTAATTAAGGATTTTGAAAGCCAGGTATTGACTTGAGATGTATCAATCATATTATTGGATTATTAATCTGTCTCCATGTTGAAATTTCTGCTTCTCAAATCATCACGTAGGAGCTAAAATCATGGAGATGCATTGGGTGGTTCTAAAGTGCTTGCTACTGTACTGTCATTATTTTAAAATGCCGCGTGATATAATAGATTTAAAAGTTTTAAATTATACTTGATTATGATTATATATTTTTTATGAATATGATTAAATAATTTTAATTTAATAACTTTTAAATTTATTGTATTACTCTAATTTTGAAATCTTAAAACCATCCTTCATGTGTAATGATTACAAGTTTGGAATCCAATCGTGTAGAGATAGTCCCCACCCAATGTATCTTCATGATTTTAGCTTCTCTATGTGTTAAAGGATTGGTGTGGTGAAATTTCAAGAATGTGATGGACTCACTTTCCCATAACTTGATTGATCCACCACAAGTTAATACGCGTGGGTCACAACTCAGGTTTGCTTCCTGAACTTCACTTGATGTCTAAGGAGTAATTAAGAAATGAGTTTCTAACATGATATCCACATTTTCATATGTAAGCAAATGTGAATGAATTACAACGACGAATTATCAAATTACAGAGGTAAAATGAGATGTTTTGCAACTCTAAGATAACAACGAGTTATCAGATTTCGGAGCGTCTCTAGGATATATGTTATCCCAGAAAAAATATAAAATGACATATATATATATATATATATTATAATTATAATCCTCACAATTTATATAAGATTTCTTACGAGATTACAACCACCAATTACAACTGTTTGGAAGTACCAAATTCATTGTGTGCTAAGAAAAGAAAGACTGAATGAAGGACTAAATGACAGGAACCAAGTCGCAGTCATGACTCATGGGGCAGATATTTTCTCAATTCCATTCTAGTTTTGGATTTATGCACAGGTATGCAGGTAAAAGAGATAAATTGGGATGCTTCGCACTCGGAATTCAACAGCTTCTCTTTTGGTTTAATCTAGATTCAAATTTTTATTATTAATATTTGTATTCATAAAAAATTTGATGTATGAAATAAATAATAATATAAAAGCTTATAAGAGATATATAAGAATTCTGGTAGAAATTGATGAGACATATAGGATATAGGATTATATTAAAAATATTGAATATTTGATAATACACTGAATTTCTTTTTATTTATAATTTTTTCTTAAAATTTGGAATTTTCGGCATATTCTTCAGATTTTATTATGATACTTTAATTAATTTAGTTGCTTGTATGTTTGGAAATAGATATTTTTCTTAACATTTTTCAAATACCAACACTCATGGTGGGTCCAGATAAAGGCTGGTGGAGGCACTTAACCCACTAACTTCTACCCTTTTTTGTAAATTTAATTTAATTTTATTACTCCTTTTGTTCCTTTTTATTTATCATATTTTTTAAAAATATTTTATTTTTTTATTTATACTTTAGAATTCTAATAAAATATTAAATATTTTTTTCAAATTTATCCTTCTTTTTTATTAATAAATATTTTACTATTCTACATTATTAGTCAACTTGCATTTATTTCTTTATATTTTTCTCTCTATCTTCAATTATCTTGAATTTTGTGCATAAAGGATAATTTTGTAAAGTTTATTAAAAATAAATAAACTTAACTACTTTTTTAATATGTGTGAAATCGATGGCAACAGATAAATAAGAATGAAGGGAGTAAATTTTAACTAGAAGTAAGGGAAACATCAATTGATGGCTTTGCTAAAATATATGTTTTGAATTCAATCGGCCCATTCTATCAATAAATTAGGGAGATAATGTCTATCAATATTTATTAATATCACAATTAGCTAAGATCAATTTTAAATAAACATTAATTACTACTTAATTATCAATTTAAAAGAAAGCAAACATACTATTAAAATACTTATTAATATTCTATTGAAGTGATATTTACAAAATAAATATATTTTTTAATAAATTCAAGAATAAGGGTATTTAATATCTCCTAATTATATCCAAAATCTACTTAAAATTTATTGTGAAATATCTCATATATTCCCCTCTTTAAAATATGTAATATAACACTTCATTTTTTATAATGCACACAAAAATAAATACTTTTTTATATTATTTACTTTTTAAATACCTTATCTCTTAATCATTTAAGTTCACCTTAATTATACAAGTGATTATTAAAAGAAGTAATTATACTTTATTTGTAATTTCATTGATTTTTACTTAATCCACTTGTGTATTTGAGTATAATTTCACTTGTACTTTCGGTTATTAACAATTTATCCACTTAATTTTTTTTACATTAAATTTTTAATAGAATATTTTATAATAAGTGAATTAACTAAATTTTAAAAAAAATCATAAGGAAATAAATCATAATTTTTGTATATTTATTTGAATTGATATTTAAAATTCTCAATTGAAATTAAAAAAATTATATTAGTTCTATCTCCTTAATTTAGATTTACAAATACATGTTATTATTATATGCTTTACAAAGTTATCAAAGATAGAATATAGATTGAAATCTTATTTTGGTCCCTATTTTGATTCCTGTAAAATTAAATTTGCATCAATTTCATCTCTCACTAGAAATTGGTATCAATTTAATTCATGTAAGATTAATTTTACGTGATTCAAGTGTACTAGGTGTACCATCTTATGTACAAAGGAATTAAAATTTAATGTAAAATTAATCTTATAGGATTCAAATTAATATAAACTTTTAGTAAGAACTAAAATTAGTATAAATTGTATCTTACAAAAATTGAAATATGATTTTAGTCTAGAATATATTAATGTTGTTATTTATAAATATTAAGAATTTTACTTGATTTTTCTTACATGTGTCATATATTATAATAAATCTTTTTTATCATCTAAGTTGTCTTTTTAAAATAAGAAGATAAGATTAATGTATTTTAATTTTTATTGAGAATTATTGACGTCAATTCATATATATATACACAATTACACTTAATCCAAATCTAATTTCTCCTTATTTCATTTAACTCACTTATTATGAAGTTTTTATTAAAAATTGGATGAAAAAAATTTTAGGCAGACAAAATCTTAATAGTGAATAAATTATAAAATTTAAAAATAAAAATATATTAAATTAAAATTAATAAAATTATAAGTGAGTAAAATGTAATTTTATTATAGAATAAATTACCAAATTATTACTTTAAAAATATAATAAACATCAAATTAATTCTAAAAGATATTTTTATATCAATTTAGTATTAATTTTAAAAATTTCATGTCATATTGATACCCCAGTCACACCCTCTTTTAAGTTGACTTATGTGGCAGTTAAGTTTGATTAGTTGGACACATTAATTTATCCAACACACCAAAATAGTTGAAAGGAGGGGGGAACTTTAAATAAATTGTAACATTTAAAAATAAAAATATATTAAGTAAAGATTAATAAAATTACAAGTGAGTAAAATATAATTTTATTATAGAATAAATTACCAAATTATTACTTTAAAAATATAATAAACATCAAATTAATTCTAAAAAATATTTTTACATCAATTTAGTATTAATTTTGAAAAATTCACATCATATTAATACTCTTGTCACACCCTCTTTTAAGTTGACTTACGTGACATTTAAGTTTGATTAGTTGGACACATTAATTTTTCCAACTCACCAAAATAGTTGAAAAGAGGGGGAAAAAAACTTTAAACATCATATTATATGAAACGCCAGCTCAAAAAAATTATGTACTTAAATATATTAACTACATTGCTTTTTGTATTTGAATTTAGAAATTAAAGTTGATAATTTAATTGTTAAGAAATTTAAGTTTTATAAGATAAAATATTTTGTTTGGTAACAACTAGATAGAATTTATAAATTATTTAAATATTCTAAGTAAAGAATTTGAACAATCAAATTTAACATTTTAAATTTAATAAAATAAATATCATTTTACAAATTTTACGTTTATTCTTAAAGTATCATGCTGAATATCATTCCTTACTTATAAGAACTAAATAAATTATTGTTTTTTAAATAAAAAATTTTAAAATTTTTAGTATTTCCTAAATATTTTATTTAAATATAACATTGATTTTTGCTATTTCACTTCCCCAAAAACCCATCATCGTCTTCTCCTATTCCTTTTCTGCAATTCCGACTGCTGTATGCTATGGTGTTCTCTGTTTGGGAATCCATGGGGTTTTATTCGTTTTGGAGGTATTCACCGAGGATTTTAGGTGCTCAGTGCATGAGTGATTTCATTTGATCTGATGTGTATTAGGTTTTATTTTTCTTTTAAATTACTTTGCTGAGTGGGATAAACGAGTTCAGTGAAGCAAATTTAATTGCCACGGGAGACAAGTTAACGGAAAAAGTGACGGCAGTACTAATTTGACCTAAAATTGAGATTAATGTTAAATTATTGTAAAATTATTTTTTGATAATGTACATGGTACCTTTTGGATAACAATTTATGAGTATATAAAAATATTATGCTTATAAATAAATAAAAGAAATATTGACCATACTAACTTATGGTCCTGAATCCGCCACTGCCGACACTTGCAAACAGCAGCAATCATACCAAGGTGGATCAGTCAATCATTAAATGGAGAAATTTTGAAGTAAGGTACTATACCTTAATTCAGAAAAGAAAGATAAATAGCAAGAAATAAGTGGGCTCTGCTTGATAAAACTTACTCCATTCTTTATTTCTGCCTCTCAGTAAGGCATTATGCTTTACTCCTAGAATAACATAGAATTGCTCCATCGAATGGGCTGGATGGATGTCCCAATCTTACACCATTACGGACGACTGCACTCAGTAGATAGGCATTTTAACTATCAGTACTTAGTTAATCTGATAGGACAAAGTGATATTGTGAGACAAGTTTGACTCCTGTAATTGCTGTTATTGTAAGAAACACCAAAAAAAAAACATAAAATTGACTTTTAGTATTTGTTAGAAGACAGAAGTTTTATTCTAAGAAAAGGTTTTTTTTCCATTGCTCAAACGACAATGTTTAGGATTGTAAGGTCTGCCATCTATTATACCTAATCATTACACGAGGGTGCCGAGAGGAATGAAGACTTGGATTGAGCATTATTGGTAGCTGCTGTTGGTAAACCATCTTGAATATGTCGAAGGATGATTGGAGCTGTTTGGGTTCTTGTGTGAGTATATAGAATACGAAACTAGGCAAGATGCAGCGGAGAAGGTGCGTTTGATGAACTTGCTATCAGTGATGAAGGCGATTGTTTGGTTGTGCCTGCTGCGAAAGAAAAGGAGTTCACGGATGGCAAGAAGCATATCTTGAATTTTTGGTTCATTGTGTATTTTAAGTAAAGGTGAAAGTATTTAAAATGTAACCTATTACATAAATTAATACATATAAATAAGAAATTTAAAATTTAAAATATTATGTTGAATAATAATTAAGATTTTTATTTTTTTCTGTGTGTTACACTCGCCTGCAAATTATATAGTTTGGGATCCGTCGCTGCTTCTAGGCAAACTTGAAATACAAAGCATTTGCATGTTCCTATATATTTTAACTAGTAAATTCTTTTAGACTCTTTAACTTCCGACCCTCCTACTATTTTATGAATTGACACTCACTTTACTCCCATTTCTAAACTTATTTGTCGAATATTCCTTTTTTTCAAAAACTAAATTAGCATAAAATATCATTCGGAGTGATCTTGTCACTACAAGCGAATGGATCGGCCCAAACTGAACCCACCATAGTAGGTGATGGGATCAGCTGATTGGGCAGTTAGGTTGATCCCACCATTTGGTACAATGGTATTTTTTTGGGTCAATTCATCAGCTGGCAAGAACACTAAAACAGGATCAAGTTGGCCCACAACTATAAGAAGCCCCCTCCTCCCCCACAGAATGCAACGTCTAGTATACCAAGCAAACTCAATTTTATTTTCATTTCGCCATCCAAGGTAGTAATCATTATCAAAAGGAGCCAATTACTGTAAATATTGATACACTACAGTGGAGATATAAAAGAAGGAGGCCTAATTACATTCGAAGATGAGAATCGAAGTATGATACTTTCATCAAAGGAATGAGATCAGCTTTCAGGAGTAAGAGCACTCATCCGTTAAAGGATTCAGCTTGCTCCAGATGAGACCATTGGCCAAATAACCCACCGGATGCCTGAGGTGGCCAAACCTCACGTTCGAGAGGCTTATTCGATCCGAGATTTATGATATATAGCGCATGATGAGCATTCACAACCTGTTGCTCCTCGTGCTCAAGGTCTTGGTTTGCTAATACAATAGTCACGGCCTCACAACGTTATGTCCGACTACATGCTGGACTTTTTAGACTTCATGCACATTTTTGGGTTGCACCCTAGTGTTTTGAACTCCCACGAGGTCACAGGTTGCCCCCGTTTGTGACTAGCAGAACACCTTGATCCATTTACCTTCCACCTTAGGGATGCCGATGAACCAAATAAGTGGGCCCTCCATGGAATCCATGTAGGAAGACAACAATGACTGTTTCAAGCTCAAGTTACCACGCGCATGGGATAATTTGCTTGAAATTTCTGTGGAGACAGATTTCAAACTGCACATAGGTGACGACACTGATGATGAGCTTCACTGCTTCATCGTGGCCCCTAAGACCTTCCATTGCAGGTCCATCTGTAGATGACATGGCAATCCCTCCTCTGTTCAACATGCTGCCTATTAACTTCATGCATTTGGCCAATAACCTGTCATGACCTAATTCGATTGTGATCGGTAACGGAGCTCATTAACCAGTTCCAATAACCCAACTGACTGGTTAATAATAAAAACTCAAGATAATTTACAACATAATTCGAGTATGGCAAAAACATTACAAAAGCATACATCAGTTATTCAACATAATTTACAACAGACACCAACCTTCCCAACTGTCAAACTCTTAAACTTGTATACTTTGGATTTCTCTGATAGCAGGTTTAATTTGAGTTAGACCTGCACGTGACAAGGATAAACAACAAATGAGTTGTATAACTCGGTGAGTACATGCCCTTCTAAAACTAACTATAACATAAATCAGATAAATAGATCAGTTCCAATTTATTTATCTCGTAAACTAAAGGAGCGCCTAAAGTAAATTCATACATGATACCTTGACTAGCAGTTATCTAAATACATATACACAACCTTTCGAATACATTCACGTTATAGCTCCTGCAAGTCAAAGATAATGGCATATTTGGCATACACTAACCGATCACAGAATACAGCCACCAAGATATAAACTATCAAATAGAAGAGTTTGATGATCATTCACAACTTATCAGTTATATTGTAATTCACGAACATATACAGCTATATTATAATTCACATAATCATACCACAATCACACAACTATTTCAAGACAACAATTTGAACCTCTTTGTGACTCTTGAATTAATCTTATTCTCTCACAACCTCTAACCTTATCCCCTAAGGGTCTGACTTATTCCTCACAAATTATTTCCTGGAATCTAGAACTATTTCATAACTCAGAATATCATTGCCCCGCTTCTCAATTACATTAAATATGCTCAAGCCAGAATTCTCATGACATTTCACAGTTCACAACTCATTCTAATAACACGGGCATTAGTAAAATTGTAACCAAACATCAATAATAATCAATTATTATATCCTAAAATATAATACTATTAGAATATATTATACAACATCAACTAGTAAATCCTTATAAAACACAGCTATAAATACGATATGCCACAAATCTGAAATTTATATTATTATACTTACATTAATGATCCTACCATGTTCCTCTACACCAAAACATCTCCCTCAATTATACATATTTAAAAAGTATTATATATAATAAAAATCAAATTCAGAATTAAATTTTAATATTTTATATTTATTTAATTAATTTTTATAAATTTACATTATTGTCTTATATTTATTATCAACTCTTAATTTATATTTGAAATTTAATTTTAAATTCAATTTTTATTACATATAACATTACCAATCGATTTCCCAGGCACTCATATTTTTCCTCATTTTGATTTTGTATAATAAAATAAAAATCTTTGTTTATTTATAAAAATACTAAATACATGTGTTAAAATTTGGATCTCATTAATTTCATTTAAAAATTGACAGAGTAAATTTAAGACAAATATAAATATAATTTTTAATTAAATTATTGAAATTAAGGTAAAATTGTTGTACATGAATTTCTTGAAAAAAATAAAGAAAATGAAGAAAAAATCATTAAATTTTTTAAGTTTGGAGTGGCATGAGATAGTTAGCTTCATTCCCGAATCTCAATATTTATTGTAGATTAAAATAGAAATATGCAAATCTTATTCCATACATTGGAATATTGGATCTGATTGGACCACGTCATAGTGATATGAAATCATATGGCCTTATGCGTGAATGGACTTGAAATGGGTCCCATTTTGATGATTTAAAGTTAGTTTGAGATATGGAAGAAATTTTAATGTTTTGATTGCGTTCATATATTATTAAATTTAATTATTTAATTTTACTTATTTTATATAATATTATATAAATTAATATTATATTTATATAATTAATAATATATTTATGTAAATTAATAATTTAATTGAATAATAAATTATATAATTAATGCATAATAATCATTTGAATATGAGAAAGATTATGATGCATCGGTTGTACCAATATATCACTAAATTTTAATATTAAATTTTATTTATATTATGTAATATTGTATAAATAAATAAAATTTAATAATTTAAATTATCGATACATTTATAAAATTGATGCACCGTAACCTTTACCTTTAGGCATTTTCTCTAATTGGCACACGTTGTTAAAATGCGCGTTCGTTCCAAACATGCGTCTTAACCGGCAACACGTATTATTGTATGGAAAGCACTCCGAAGCACAAAGCAGCTTCGACAAGGCCGCAGACACGGACGCAAACCAAGAAATTATATATTAAATAATATTAATTTGTAGAATGTTTTTAATTCCATTCTAACAAATAAATATATACATATATTCATACACCGTTCAGGCTACCTTCCGAGATTTAATGATGATTGTTTCTTCCGTACCAATAATAATAATAATAATAATAATAATAATAGCTACGTCTCCGCGGCAGCAAGAACAACAACTCCTCCTCCGCCAGCGAGCAGGGAGCCACTTCGTCGCGCCTCTCTTCCTTGCTTGTTTGATAGCCTTCAACCGCTCGCGAAAGATGGGAAATAGCTCCAGACTTGCTGCTGTTCAACCGCAGCATAGGGAATAGCTGGCTTTCATCGTTGGCGGCGATTGCGATAGATTCTGGCGTTGGCGAATTGCTAATGGCTACCGTGCAAGGAGAAGTGTGTGAAGTGTGTGAAGAGAGATCATAGAAGTCTTACTTATCTTTGAGTTAGCCGGAAAACTATTGATTCTCTCGGCAACCTAGTGCCTTTCATCAACAGGCAAAAAATGAAATGAGAAACAGAAACACTGCTGTTTATTGCTCTGTTTCCATGGGCGACTGAGGTAACGGTGCTCCTGCGGAAGCCATAAAATCAACGGCTTTCGGATATTGTTTTAGTGCAATTTCTACGACCATGAATTAGAATAATTTGGGAGTTCAATCTATCTTAATGTTTTCACGGTGACAGATATTTTAAAAGTTAAGTTTAGTAAGTTAATTAAATTAAAAAATTTTAATATTATTATACATAAAAATTATTTTACATTTATTTTATATATATATAATGTGTTTTAATTTTGTTTCGTTCTATTAAAATTACATATGTAATAATAAGTTGTATTGTATCTCTATTTATTATTAAAAAATATATTATATATTTTTGTGATGATAAAATAATATTAAAATTAATTATAAATATAATTTTAATTTTTTAAATAATTTTTATTCAAATTCATTTATAAAGTTAGATAAATTTGATATTTTAAAATTATGAAATATTATCAAAATTAAGATTTTAATTTTTTTGAATAATTTCTTTATTTGAACTTGGTCATACATTGGACAAATTCAATATTCTAAATATTATTAATTTGATATTTTTCAAAGTAAATAAAAAAATAAATAACATTATTTAAAATAAATTTCTTTATTTTATTTTACAAAATAAAAATCTTTCAAAAATAATAAAATAAAAATATTTTAAAAATAATAAAATTTGTACTAATGATGCATTGAAATTAATCTAATTGTAAGTGCAATCATGATAATATTTAATATTATTGAGCTATTTTATTTCATTTTAATTCTATCATAAAGTTGAACAAATTTAACAATTAAATTAACTAAAATTAAAATAATTATATTAATATTTTATAAATTTTAAAAATAAAATTAATTGAAATACGTGAATATTGCTGCAATATTATAAGAATGGTATCTAAAAACTTTCTTTTTAAAAAAAAATTCATAAACATTACTTTGTAAAAATTCTTGTAGGCATATATATTGTTTGGAAAATAAAAACTTTATGCTACCCACTTTTATAAGTATAATCACTTTGATATTATGAAATGTAAGGTGGGAGATACTAATCACATTTTCAAAAAAACACATATATTATAATAAGTATCATTATAATTCATTTTAAAGATAAAATTTGAATAAATAAATAACTATTTTTTGAATGAACATTGCCGAGTGTTAATATCTTCACTATACATAACCAACTCTTAAATTTGAACTTTAGAAATATAGACCTTTTTCGATGTTTCAATCACACTAAAAAAAATGATTAGTAATGACTGTATTTTCTTTTATTCACACTTCAATATTTTAAGGAGGAATGAAATCGCTCACCTCTCACCATCTGTTGCAAGACATGCCGTGATAAGCATATACTCAAGCTTTTTTGGCAAGGCCTTCCTCGCCTTCCTCACCTAGTCCATCATACTTCTATACTCGGTTGTGGCCTTATTAGCAAAATTATTTTTATTATATAAGTGGCCTTAGGTTGCCACTTGTACGTCACCTTAAAGCATTGAATAATTGAAGTCATATACTAATAATTTTTAAATTAAAATATAAATACAAATATGAAATCATACTAAATCTTAAATTTACTTATCAATCCTTGAACCAATCGCCTTTAAGCTTCTTGAAAATACTAGTGTACGTAAAAGCTAATTCCATGAAATACGCTAATATCATTTTTGTTATATCTTTAATAGGATCCTAGATAGATATAGCAATCAACTTGTAATCAAATAGAGCCAAATACAATAATGCAAATTTAGTACAAATATCAAATAATACAAATCAATGTAAATTAATGCAAATAAATTATTTAATATTAACTGATACTTGCAAATTGTCCTCACTAAAAATGCATCTAAAATTTTAGAAGAGTTGTGATTTTAGCATTAAGAATTGTGATTTAGTACTTTACTCTTTAAAATGTATCTAAATTTAAGAGGAACCAATTCCTTTTAACCACCTCAAACTTGGAGAAATTTTAAAAAAAATTTCTATATTTCTTATAATTTTTTAAATAAATTTATTTAAACTCCCAAATTTTATACAAATTTCATATAAATTAATTTTAATAAATTCCATTTTATCCCTTTCATAATTTTTTCCCTACTTTTGTTCGTAGTTGTGAGTATTATGAGAGTGGAATTTATTTTGTTGTGAGCCTTACTCTCTCTGAGGATGACAATGAGATAGAATAATAATAAATTGGTTGTATACTGCATTGCTTTGCACCCTTAATAATATACCTTGTCCTTGATTACAAGATAAGTTGATACTCCATTTTTGCAATCCACAAAGCACTAGTACTCCGGAAAAAAATTCAAAAAATTTAAAAAAAATTAGAAAAAAAGCTTAGAACTTATAAATTTTAAATGCGTATATAATTAATATTTAATATTAAAAATTATTTAATAACATTGGTCTAAAATCACATATAATTTAACCAACTAACCTAAAGCTTAAAAAATAATTAAGATAAATATTTTTTAATCATAAAATTACTAAAGAAGATTTATAGTAATATATATTTTTAAATATATTATAAAGGATAAAATATTTCTTATTTCGAGACACTACAAGATAAGATAACATGATATTGCTTTAATCCCCCAAAAATTCCTCCAAATAAAAAACTTATTTTACGGGATAAAATCTCATACCAAATTTGCATCACATGGAGGGAAGCCCCAAAGCTCCCTTTTTGATTTTGCCACTTCCAACTCTCTCCTTTGTGTATATTTTTTCCTTCTTTTTTAAATAAGCTAAACGTGTTCTTCCAAAAGTATAAATAATGCATGCTGGGGTTGGCGGGAGGAGTCACATATCATTCATAAGCATCAATGATTCATTGTACAGCCAAGACATGGGGTATCACTGTTTTAACCATTGCTGATACTTACAACGCAGGTCATCATGGCCACATTGATTTCGGTATAACTAGTTTTTGAGCCCGTGTGATGCACGGAAATCAACTATTTTTTTTAAGACAAAAGTAAGAATAATGAGTAAATAATAAAAGTTTATAAAAGTTTATGAATTTAATTTATTATATTTCTTTTATAATCATATATTTAAATTTATAAATGACAAATTTTTTAATTGTATTTTAAGAGTAAAAAATTATATATAATTAATTAATTTAATTGAATTAAAATTTTAAATTGATATTTTTATAATAAAAAATTATGTTACATTCATATTATTGAGTGACATTCATATTTAGGAAACTATAAAATAAAATATGTAATTAAGAATATAAGAAAAATAATGGTATTGAACAGTAATTATCATATTTAATTTAAAATATAATGCTTGAAAATTGATATAAAAATATCAATAAATTTTAAATAAATAAAATTTATTTTAATTTATTAATATTTTATTAAAAATAAAACATATAACAATATAATTCAATTCATACTTTTCAAATTAAAATTTTTAGTTTTTCAAAATATTTTTATAATAAAATTAAATATTACACACACATACTTACATACCATTTAGTAATATTAGTATTTAAGTTATCGATAAAAGAAATGGATATAAAAAAAATAATGTAACAAATAAAAAAAGAAAAGTAATGTGTGAGTTTTAAAATAATTTAAATATCAAAATTATAACAAATAACTAAATAATTTTAAATTTTAAATTATTTAAAACAAAAGTAATAAAAGAATTAAATATATCAACTTGTATTTGTACTTCTTAATAGTATAAAAGTATGAATTACAAATAACATGATGATATTTTTTTAAAAAAGGAAAGAAGATGACATTGAACAAATAAAAAAAATGATGTGACTCTAATATTAAATAATGTATGAGTTAAAAATATAATATATAGTTGAATAAATTAATTTTTAAGTTGAAGAAGATAATAATAAAAAATGAAATAGGCATAAGTTGTAAAGCCTTGATAAAATTTTAATTATATTTTGTATAATTTAAAATATAACAAAATCATATCAAAATAATATATATTAATAAATTTAAAATAAATAAATTTATCTTAATTTTAAAATATTTTATTAAATAACAGAATATGTAATAAACTATCTCAACCAACAATTTTTATTGAATTTTAAACTTATTTGAAATATTTTTATAAAAAATTTAAATTTATCATTTATATCTATAATACTTTGTAATATAAGCATCTAAGTGATAAATAATAGTAATAGATATAAAAAAATGCAATAGAATAATTATATATATGTATTTATATAAAGAAGAAAGACAATAAGTAAATTATATAATAATATAAAGTTAAAATTAGAAAATATAAAATAATTCAATTAAATTAAAATTTAATTTATTTAAAACAACTAAAAGTGAAATAGTCTATAAATTGTGAAGTGATCTTGACAAAATCTCCATTATATTTTATATAATTTAAAAAATAGCAAAATATTATCAAGATTATATATATTAATAAATTTTAAACAAATAAATTTATTTTAATTTTTAAATATTTTATCATATAGTAGAATATGTAATTAATTATTTCAATTAAAATTTTATTAAATTTTAAACTTATTTGAAATATTTTTATAAAAAATTGAAATTACATTTTATATCTATAATTATTTTTTAATATTAAGATTTAAGTTATAAATAATAGTAATATATAATATATATATATATATATATATATATATATATATATATATATATATATATATATATATATATATATATATATATATATATATATATATATATATATATATATATATATATATAAGATACAATAAGTGAATTATATAATAACATAAAAGTTTAAAATAGAATATATGATTAAACATTTTAATTTAAATAGCTATTTAACTTGTTTAAATTATTTTATTACAAAAATTTAATTATATTATATTTATATTAATTAATGATATTAGCATTTGAATTACAAATAATGGAAATGGAACTTGAAAAAACGTATATAATAAAGTGCCTAAAAAAAGTGAAGTCGTATGATAGTTTTGATAAAATCCCAATTAATATCTACTAAATTTAGAACATAGCGGTTGCAAATTGATATTATGAAAATATTTATAAATTTTAAATAAATAAATTTGAATTTAAACTTTAAATGTTTTTATTAAGTAGTAATATATATGATTAATTATTTCAATTAATACTTTCTATATTAAAATTTTAAGTTATTTAAAATAATTTATAACAAAATTAAATATATCATGTGGTATCTATATTACTTTGTAATAGTAGTATCTAATTTATAAATAATGATAATTCATATAAAAAAATAAAAAGACCAAAATCCAATAAAATAAATTAATAAAAAGAAGTGAAATAATAAATAAGTTATAAAGTATTATAAGATTTAAAAATAAAATATACAGTTAAATTATAAATAACAAAAGTAGATATGAAAAATATAATAAAGTTGATAAAAATAATATTTAAGTTATAAAATAATAAAGAAGTTGAAAATAAAATTAAAAAAAAGAAACAGTACATGAGATGCAAATTAACAAATGGTTAAAATATGATTTAAATTTATAATATAAAAATAAATATATGAAATGAGAAAAAATAAAATATAAATATACATAACCTTGTAATCAAGAGTTTATTTAAAGTCCAAAAAATTTTACAAAAGGCAGCAAAATTGTAATAGAAAAAGTATTTATAGAAGAGGTATTATTAGAAAAAGAAGAATAAGAAGTTTTGGAGGAAAAAAATTTCATGTAAAGCTTATTATACTTGCCTCAAAAAATAATAAAAAAGGAAGAAGAAAAAGCTTGTTTTAATAGTTAAGAAGATACAAATATTTAGATCTAAAATGAACGAATGTATGATATAAAAGTTAAAATACATGATATATATCAAAATAATTCAATTAAAATTTTTATTTATTAAAAAATTATAATAAAATATTTTATGATATATTAATACTATTCAATCACATTGGTGTTTAAGTTATAAGTACATGAAGTGAAAAAAAAAATACACACACATAATGAAATAGATAAAAAGAAACAAAAAAAATATGTAAATTATAAAAGATTAAAAATTTCAACTGATACATATTTATAATAGTTGTCATTATGCATGATATTGACAATTAAAAAATGGTTGAATAAAATTCTTTTTGACAAGACATCTTTTTATACCTGTAAATTTCATTAGAATCATAAACGATATAATGATAAAACTTCTTGAGTTTATAATATTATTAAGTTAATTATTTCACTTATATACCTTCCAAGAAAAAATAATTCTAAGAGATTTTTTTGAATCTAAACATTTAAAATTCAATAGATGAAAACTAAAATAAAGAATATGTTATAAAAATTTAATTAAATAAATTTAATTTAAATTTTATATAATTATATACATTGATTAATAGTACCTAAATTAATTTTTTAAATTTTTAAAAAAAATTATAATAAAATTAATTATATATTATGTTATGTTATATATAGTGATATTAGCTTCTAATGGTAAACAGTAGTAATACATATAAAAAAAAGTATAAAATGAAACGAATAAAAGGAAGAAGAAGAATAAATGAGTTGTAAAGTATGTAAGAATTAAATTAAAAAATAGAATATATATAATTAATTAATTCAATCAAATTAAATTTTCAACTTATTTAAAATAAATTAATAAAAAATAAGTATATTATGTTGTGCATGCACTTCTTAATAATATTCATATCTAAATTATAAATAATAATATGGGTCATTAAGAAAAAATGTAATTGAGGAAATTAAGAAAATAATAAAAGAGTTGTAAAATAATATAGAAATTAAAATGGAATAGGTAGTGAAGGAATTCAAATAAATTGGAAATTTAAGTTATTTACAATATTTTTATAATAAAAATTATATTATATTATATTTATATTATTCGATAATAATCATATCTCAACTATAAATAAAATAACTAAATAGAAAAAGAAAAATGTACAATGAAATAGTTAAAAAAGAAGTAAAACTATGCGCAATTTATAAATATTTGGCAAATTTTAAATTAAAGATATATTTTTTAAATATAGTGCTAAAAAATTGATATCAAGAGCCCATCAACAAAATTTAAATAAAAAAGTTTGATTTTAATTTTACATATTTTTATTAAATGGAATATGTAATTAATTATTTTAATTTATATTTTGTACATTAATTTTCTAATATATAAAAAATATTTTTATAATAAAATTAGATATAAGTTAATATATTTATACTATTTAATGATATAAACATCTAAGTCATGAAAGGAAAAAAAATGAATGGAGCAAGCAAAAAGAAGATAAATAAGTTGTAAAGCAAAATAAAATTTAAAAATAGAATTTAATTAAATTATATGTATAAATTATTTAAAATAATTTTATGCAAAAATAAAATATATTCTAGTATATGTATATTTATTTGTTAAATTAATATTTGATTTATATATAATTGTAGTGGATATGGAGAAAAAAAGAAGAAAATATGCTATAAATCAAATAAAACGAAGAGAAATAATTCGTGCACTAAAAATAAATACAAGAGTTAATAATAAAATTTCTACTTAATTAATTCAATTAAAATTTTAACTTACATTAAATGTTTTTATAATGAAAATAAAATATATTATGGTATATATGTACTATTACTAATGTGAAAAATATTTAAATAAGCAATTTTTATATTAAATTTTACATATTTTTAAATAATAAAATATATAATTGATAAACTATAAATAATAAGAGTGAACTTAAAAAATATATATATTGAAATAGATAATTATCATCTAAATTATATATGTATATATATAGAAAGTGTTTCATTCATAAAATTATAAAGTAAAAGAACGAATAAAGAGAAAAGAAAGCGTGCAAGTGCTTAAAAATATGATATATAATAAAATATATAATTAAAGTATATAGTCAAAATAAATTTTAATTTATTTAATATATTTTTGTAATAATAGAAAATATGTTATATTATATATTATTTAATTTTATTGATATATTATATCTACACTAATCAGTGTTATTATTGTTTACATTGCAAATAATAGAATTGAATATGGAAAAAATGCAATAAAGTAGATAAAAGGAGGTGGAATAATGCTTGAGTTATAAAATATTTACAAAATTTTAATTAATATATATATAATTTGAAATATAACATTTAAAAATTAAGATTGAAATAATATTAAAAAATTAAACAATTAAGTTTGATTTTATTTTTTAAATATTTTCATTAAATACTATATATACAATTGATTATTTCTATTATTATCTTTTATATTAAAATTTTAAGTTATTTTAAATATATATATAACAAAATTAAATATTTTATGATATATTTATACTATTCCATAATATTAGCATTTAAATTGTAAATAATAATGGATATGAAAAAAATACAAACATACAGGAAAGCAAATAAAAATAAAAAAATAGTAAATAAGACATAAAATAATATAAAAATAAAATATATACTTTTTAGAATATATAGTTAAGTATTTCAATTCAATTAAATATTTTTATTTATTTTGAATATTTATGTGATAAAAATAAATTATAAACTTTTTAGTGAAATTAGTGCTTAAGTCGTAAATAATAACTTTAAATACAAAAAATAGAGAAAAAATAAAATATGCAATTGAATAAATTAAAAAAAGAGTGAAACAATAGGGGAGTTTTATAATAATATAAAAATAAAATAAGAATACGCAATTAGATAGTTTAATTAAATTAAAAGCCTTTATTTATATAAAATATTTTCATAATAAAAATAAAATACATTTTAGTATATATATTAGCATTAAAATAGTAAATAACAAAAATGTACATAAAAAGTGTAAAAATAAATAAAAAATAATATAATATAATATAATATAATGAAGTAATAAAATAAATAAAAAATATGTAAAGAGAATATATATATATATATATATATATATATATATATATAAGGAAGAATAAAAATCCCATTTTTTTCGTCATGGGCCGCCGTTTGAGGGAAAAAAACAAAAGCCCTATAACTAACCCCATTATTATAGCAAAGAAATTGCAGGAGGCATGCGCCGAAAAAATGAAAATAAAAGGGTTCGAAGAATTGACGCATCATAAGCAATAAATAATAAAAAAAAGGAGAAATAAAAGATTATTTTTGTTGTATAATATTAAATTAGATTTTTATTTTAATTATAATTAATAAATAAAAAATAACTATTAATTTCTGTTATTTTAATATTTAAAAATTAAAAAAAATTAATTTATTTGGATCATAATCAAAAAATTGATTATTGTTCATTAGTTGTTAACTGTGTCCAAGCCTCTAAAGGGAACGTGAGAGAGTCAAGAGGGCACGGTAATTTCTTGTTTCCCTGAAGATTCGAAGCCGGTGCTCTTAGCTGGCGGCAGCATAGAGGAGCACCAACCCATCACATGTACTGGCTGGGAAGTGGACCGCATTCAGAGCATACTGTCACGACCTGGCAGAATGCACAAAGCGCGAATATAATTTTGATTGGAAAGATTCTAATGTAGAATAAAAAGTTTTATAACTGAAAATGTGAATAAGATTTTGGTTTAAGAATTTTTCAGAAAAATCTAGAAACTTCCAGAGAGTCTCAAAAGGTTCTAGGGGATTTCAAAAGGTTCCAGAAGATTCCAGGGGATTCCAGAAGGTTTCAGGAAAATCCAAAAGCTTCCAGATATTTCTAGAAGTTTCTAAAGAATTCTAGGAGTTTCCAGAGACTTCCCAAGAATTCTAAAATCTTCCAGAGACTTCCAAATAGTTGAAGAAAGCCTTGGAACTATGTAGAAATATCTAAAAACTACTAGATAATTATAGAATAATCTAGAATGCACAATGTGAATACAGTTCTGGCTGGGAAGATTCTAATGCAGAGTGAAAAGTTTTATGACTAGAAATGTGAATAGGATTTTGGTCTAAGAAGTTTCCAGAAAAATCTAGAATACTGTAGAAACTTCTAGAAGCTTCCAGAGAGTTTCAAAAGCTTCCAGATAGTTCCAGAAGCTTCCAGGGGATTTTAGAAGCTTCCAGATATTTCTAGGAGTTTTTAAAGAATTCTAGGAGTTTCCAGAGGCTTTTAGAGAATTCTAAAATCTTCCAGAGACTTCCAGATAGTTGAAAAAAGTTTTGGAACCATGTAGAAATTTCTAAAAACTATTAGACAATTATAGAATATTCTAAAATAGCTTGTAACTAGAATTCTCTAGAAATATCTTTGTAAATATCTAGGAGAACTTTCTAGAGAATAAATTTAAACTGTTAGATACATTCAATCTCCACCATCCATTAAGGAGGTGAGAAAGTTCTAGAACTTAGAGTTAGCCTATATATATACTTGAAGCCTTCATTTGTAAGATGAATTAGAAGTATTCAAGAAGTAATATAAGTTCTCTCAAGCATTCTTTTAAGTGTCTTTTATCAAACTTTCTAACTTACTCCAAGTAGGAGTTAAGGTGTTTCGGGGGACAACCAGGCTTACTTGACTACCAAAGGGGTTTGGATTAGTTAAGTGCCGCACAACAACACTTGGAAAAGTGTTCAGGTCGTGACAAGACGCACTCTAGGCGAAAAAAAAAAAAAACAAGGCTCCAAAGGTTGACACGTCACTGAAAAGAATAATATTAACAGGCTATTTGGAACAAGTGAAATCAGGGAGGAAAGGAAGTGTGCTGGTGAAAACGGGAATTTCACTTATTTGGCTGAAAGGTGAAAATACAAAAAGGCGAAATGAAAATATGAAATTGGGTGAAAGGAATTATGCTCACTCTCATTTCCATCACTTGCCCTTATGCTTGTGTTAGCAATGTTGCGTCAGGAGCTTCTCCCACCGCTCTCCGATTTGGCTCCATTTTTTTACCTTTCCATGCGTTGGTTGCACATTTCAAAACTTCAATTAGGTATGCTTATTTCCTTCCCATTGTATTTGACTTGTGCTCTGTTGTTACTGTAAAATGTTGGCAAGGGTGGAGATGTGTGCTTTCTACTAAAATGGTCGCTTGTGGTGGTGGGAATCTATTATCGGAAGGGGTTTTGGCTAATTTTCATTTGAGTTGTCGTCGATCTGCTAGCGAATTATATTGGGAACATAACGAAGCTCTGGGGGAGAGAACTAGTAGGTTCTAGAAGGAACTCGATTTGGGTCGGGTGGTTCTAGGTTTGACCGGACCTAGTATCTAAATTGGGGTCGACCCGAACCATGATTAAATTTTTTTTTTACAATTTCTTTCAAAATAAATATAAAGTGAATTTTTTTTAATTTTCAGTAATTCCTCCTCCCTTCTTTCTTCTGAAATACATAATGATAAACATAAGATGTTGCCAGAGGAGATATCCCAATGAGATGTGAAATTACCATTCTTTAATTTATCAATTTTCTCTTGTCATAATTGATTTAAATCGAATTGATAGGAATATATGCAAATTCTGTTTGGAAATACTGTATGAAAGTTATTGTTAGTATTTAACCAAATTTTTACCCAAATTATAAGAGTATTATAATAATTTGACTCAATCTCATTTCCTCCTCCTAATTTTCATCCATTCCAAATAAAAGAAATTAATTTCACTCCTATTTCCTCTCCTTTTCATTTTTACCCATTCCAAATTACTTCCCTCTTCATTTCTTTTCACTTCCATTTCCTCCTTCTTTCATTTTCACCTCCACCCAAATAAAGTATAAATGGAGGAGCAGAAAGGCATTTTAGATGTTGTCTTCTTCTTTTCTTTTTTTTTAAGAATTTTGCCCTTTCCAATTAGTAGACTCTGTTAGTAAACTTTTTCACATATTATTTAATATAATATTAATTATTTTTAATAAGAATATTCTTATCTTTAAAATATAATTTTTATTTTATTTCTTATCATATTAAATATAATTATAAAATAATTATTTTATTTTATTTCATTCTTATTTTAATTTTTATTCCATTTCATCAAACGTACTATAAATCTCCAACTATTAATTTGGATGTTGTTTGAAACTTAAGACGGTAATATCATTTAATGCTATATATACATTACATTATTTTTTATTATAAAAATATTTTAAATAATTTAATAATTTAATTAAATTAAATTACTTAAATATATATTTTAATTTAGATTTTATAACTTCAAAGCTCGCACATTTTTTATCTGCCCCATTTTATTTTTTATATCTATTTTTATTGTTTATAATTCATATAGATTAAGTACTATAAACATAAATACATATATCTTATTTTAATAAAAATATTTAAATATTTAAATAAACATATTTTAAATAAGTTAAATTTTAATATAAAGTGCCCAATATTGTCAACCAAGTTTTAACATTTTTATAGCTCAAGCTATATGTAGATTTATTATTTATCAATTTGAATGTACAACTATAAAATAAACATAACAAGTTATTTTTTAAAATTTTTATAATATTTTTTTGCAATCATAGGATTGATTAAATCACAAAATACATAAATGTAAAGATTAGAGATTGAACTTTAAGCGTAAAGAAGGACAATCTTGAGGGACATCACACCACCTAAGTTGAAAGCCCTCAATTTTTAATATATATATATATATATATATATATATATATATATATATATATATATATTATTGCTATAATAATAATAATAATAATAATAATAATAATAATAATAAAGGATATTCATGCATTTGCATTCGTACGGACCAAAATGATAGTAATCAAACATAAAACTTGAAACTATTCTAAGAAAAGAGCATGCTTTCAGTCCATTGGATGCTAGCAATGATGGTCCTTATCTGTTGTAGTTGTTTTTAATTTTTTCTAAATACTCTTTATGAAACAGGAAAATTATTTAATTTAAATAAAGTGAGAATAACCTTCACAAAGACCAAAAAAAAAAAAAATTTAATTGATAATAGTTTCATATCAACAAGAAATTTAGGATTACAGCTCCGTTTCACGTAACAAATAAACAAGCTTATAATTTAACTTATTGACTTAACTTATAAGTTATAAGTTACTCTAGAGATATTTCTCCTATTAGCTTATAAGTTACTCCAAGTAACTTATAAGTTATAATTTAATAAGTTATCTAGAGTAACTTATAACTTATAATTTATAATTTATGATTTTTTTAAATTCTTTTCAAATTTATCCTTATTCTTTTTATTAATTTACAATCCACATCTTTTATAATATAAATTTAAGTAATTTTTTAAAAATATAATTAACTATATTTTAAGTAATTATAATTTTATAATAAATAATAAAATAAAAATTATATAAGTAAATAAATATATAAGTTTATAAAATATAATTAATTAAATATTAAAAATTATACTTTTATTTTAAAATTTTAATTATATTAATATAATTTAATTTTTAGATAAATATAAATTATTTTAATTATATATATATTTCTATTAACATATCTTTTTATATCATTTTATAATTTTAATTAATTTAACAGCTAACTTTAGTTAACTTATCAGCTATTTGCATGAAACAGAACTTACATACAGTAGTTAAATATTTCTAAAAAATTGTGTGCAAAACACATATTATAAATTACTTTGTAATTCCCATAAAAAACCTTGTAATTAAATGATAAATTTGATGTAGACGAAGTTAAAATCTAGTCTTGTTTAAATAAATTATCTAGTCTTGCATGACACATTGCAAATTGGCAATTATTAGAGATCGCTATACATAGGAATGATTTTAACGCATTTCACGAGTTTGAAAACAAAAGACTCTTTCCGTTAAGTGAAAGAGATAAACTAAAAAATGGTGCCTGCTTCAATATTTCTGAATTTTAGAGCTTAAGGTCACGTGGCTAAATGAAAGAGATAAACTAAAAAATTGTATGTAAAACACATATTATAAATTACTTTGTAATTCCCATAAAAAACCTTGTAACTAAATGATAAATTTGATACAGATGAAGTTAAAATCTAGTTTTGTTTAAATAAATTATGTTAAATCATATATCAATATCAATTAGCCGTTTACGTGGATCCCATGCATGACTTATTGCAAATTGGCAACTATTAGGGATCTTTACACATGGGAATGATTTTAACGCATTTCACGAGTTTGAAAACAAAAGATTCTTTTCGTTAAGTGAAAGAGATAAACTGAAAAATGGTGCCTGCTTCAGTATTTCTGAATTTTAAAGCTTAAGGTTAGGTGGCTAGTTTTGACACCGTAAGTTTAAAATTATTTAATTATATTTATTTATTTTTTATAAATATAGTCAAATATAATTTATAAAATTATCGCATCACCTAAGTTTGGATGCTAAAAAATTCTCCCTCAATTATATATATTTGAAAAAATATTATATATAATAAAAATAAATTTAAAATTAAATTTTTAATGTTTTATATTCATTCCATTAATTTTTACAAATTTACCTCGTTATTTTATATTTATTATCAACTTTACATTTATATTTGAAATTCAATTTTTGTTACATATAACCCTACAAAGGATTTCTCAAGCATTCATATTTTTTTCATTTTAATTTTATATAATAAAATAAAATTATTTTTTATTTATAAAAATAATAAACATATATGTTAAAATTTGGATAACATTAATTTCATTTAAAAATTGACAGAGTAAATTTAAGAGGAATATCAATATAATTTTTTAATTAAAATGGTTGAAATTAAGGTAAAATTGTTGTATATGAATTTATTGCAAAAAAATAAAGAAAATGAAGAAAAAATTATTAAATTTTCTAAGTTTGCAGTGCCATGAGGTAGTTGGCTTCATTCCCGAATCTCAATGTTTAGATTAAAATAGAAATATGCATACCTTACTTGTGCGGATTATTCCATACGTTGAGTCTGATTGGACCACGTCATAGTGAAAATGAAATTTTATGGCCTTATGCGTGAATGGACTTTAAATGGGTCCTATTTTGATGATATAAAGTTAGTTTGGAATATGGGAAAATTTTTAATTATTAAATCTATCTAATTTAATTATTAAATTAATATATTATTAAATTTAATTATTTTATATAATATTATATAAATTAATAATATATTTATATAATTAATGACATGCTTATATAAAGTAATAAATTAAATTAATACTTAATAATATACTAATATAATTGATGTATCATAATTATTTAAATATCTTCTCTAACTGGCTCCATTTTAAAATGCGTGTTCGTTCCAACCACGCAAAGTAGCTTGCCCTCCCTTGGCTGGCCAAAGCTGTGTGGCATATGGGGGGGCCAGCAGAGTCGCAGACACAGACGCAAACCAAGAAATTTTACAATATGTAATATTAATCTCTAGAGTGTTTTTAATTTCATCCTAGCAAATTATATATATATATATATATATATATATATATATATATATATATATATATATCTGTGTGTGTGTACACACACACTGTTCAGGCTACCGCTGAGATTAATAATGTTTGTTTCTTCCGTTATCAATAATAATAATATTTATTTCTTAAGATATGTTTATGTGTCATCAATGAAATTATGCTTCGTAATATATATTTTAGAAGATAAAGTGAAATATTATAGCATTTAATGAGAATTTAATAAAGAGTTTAGGATTTAGTAAATAAAATTTAATTAAAAAGGAATTTTAAATTTGTAATTATCTATTATATCTTATTTTTTATTTATAATTGTGATATTTTATTTTACTTTTTAAAATTAATGTATCTTATAAGAGCATAATCAAAATCAAGTACAAAGATTATTTTGCTAAGAGTGCAAGAAAGTTTGCACCATCATTTATATATTGTGGTGCCTGTTACGTTACCATGGTGTTTTAAAATTTAAAATGATGTGATAAACTTTAAGATTAATAAACTAAAAATATTAAATTTTAACAATTTATTTTTTAATAGATTTAATTAAATAATTTTAATTTAATAATTTTAAAAAATTTATAATATATCAAATTTTAAAATTTTACAAGTCTCATAAAATTCACTATTCTCACATCATTAAAGAAATTAATTACTAGAACTCTCTTTTGGCATTGTATGTAAATTTTCTTATTTATTCTTATCTTTTTAATGATGTAACAGTTTACTGCTTATTTTGTTTAAATAATAAATCAAGTTTAAACATATAACCTACGCAATCAAATACTGAAAAAGTTATATATTTAAAAGAATTGAAAATTTGTTAAAGTAATAATAAACTCGCTGTGCCACGTCAATGATTCTATCCAAAGGAGTTAGATATAGCATAGCATGCGCGTTATGCAAGTCGGGATAAAAATGAGGTTACTTTAAAAAAAAAAAAATTGACGCATTTTCTTTTATGTGAGATGCCTCCAACAAAATGCAGAACTGATCATATCTATGTTTGAAATTAGAATTTTGAATCTTGAGTATGTGTTATATAAATATTACTTTTATTAAATAAGACACTAATTCTATTTAGCGCATGAAAAATAAACGATGAGGCATTTTTTTTTCTGAACAAAGACTCTTCCAAAAATTAAATTCAAAATCTTTACTGAATTTAAAATGTCTTAAATCTCAGTTTTTTGTCACTAAATCAACTACTTGTTGATCACAAATAAATGATATAATGCAAGCTTACCATGTATATCACACTATCATGACATGAAATGACATATTAAATTATAAAAAGTAAAAATATTTTAAACATTATGCCTTACAACCTAACATTTCAAAATTCAATATCAAGACCCAAAAATGTTAAATTTTAATTTCAAAATACACATACCTTAAAATTTCAATTTCAAAATCCCCAAATCTTAAATTGAAATAAACATTTTTAGTGTTGAAAACTTTTAACTCGTCATATATGAAACCATTTAAAGGCTTTACCTTTTTTTATAAATTAGGTTTGATCACAAAATTTTACTTGTATACATTTAATAGCGTGAGTAATCCTACTATTGAAAAAAAAGATAAATACATAAACATCTTTAGCAAAACATGTGTTGCTAAATCAAACTAAGTGAATAATTATGGGGGACGATAATATTCTTTATAATCACAGACTTTAAATCTTAAAAGTTTAATTATCTTCCTTTAAAGAAAAGTATAGATTAAACAATGCTTTTCTATATAACATATATGGATAAGCCAAGTACTTGGTCCTCAATTGTGGGGACTAATTAGTGGGACTTCTGTATTTTAGAATATGAAAACCTAATCAACTTCTGGTTCAAGGCGTATTAGGAAGATTATGTTTCACGTGCTACACATTCCAGTACATCTGCTTTGCCAATAGGAAACTTGACAGAAGGCAGCCTAGATTAGAGAACTTTGCCATTTTAATATTCATAATAAGAAATTTTTTTAAAGTTGGAGAGTGCAAAAGCAATGATAATAGATTCACGTTTTCCATGTCTTATTTTTTGGAAAGTTAAAAACGAAGAAGAAAAAAACAGTAAAAAGGGACTTGACATTAACTAAAATAGACAATTAATTGCATTAGAAAAATAAATAAATAAGCCAAGGCAGAGCCGCAGAGAAGCTTTTGGCCTATATATATCTGCTTAGCTTGGTGAGTTGAATTCAAAGAATCTGTAAGCAATATTTCCCGTGTGAGAGAAGAGAAGAGGAGTTTACGTAGAACAATGGCGTTAGGGAAGTTGGGTCTTCTTCTGCTCTTTTTTGGTTTTCTCTTTCTTTGCAGAACATATGGCAGAGATGTCTATTACAACTTCGTTGTAAGTTCTCCATTTCCCACGAACGCAACTTTAAACTTACCTTTTTTTCTTTTTTTTTTTCACACCATTCATTTCTTCTCCTTTCTTTCTACCAAACAATGTATGAGCGGATGATTAAAATTGAAGCACTAATTAAGTTGTTGTTGGCAGCTGTATGAGAAGAACTTCACCAAGTTGTGCGAATCAAAGAGCATTTTGACTGTGAATGGTAGCTTTCCAGGGCCAACCATTGAGGTTCGCCAAGGAGACGTCGCTTACGTCACAATCCACAACAATGGAACCTATGGCGTCACCATTCACTGGTAATGCTGCCTCCAAGGTTTCTGCTCCTAAATATCTTGAATTTAAGCTTAAAGATCTTACGTGTGTATGTGTATGTTAATTATTATTAAATAAATAAAATATTATCTTTATTAAGCGTTCTAACTTTTCCAAAATCCTGAGTTTGAAGGTTTTTATTCTATGGTTTCCTGAATTCGAAATCAGAAATTAAGCAGCTTCATATACAAACTGAAAACAATTCAAAACATTGCGTACGTGTGTACAAACTGTTAGTATAAGATATATGGCTGATTTTCAGGCACGGAGTGAGGCAGCCAAGAGATCCGTGGTCAGACGGGCCGGAGAACATAACGCAATGTCCTATACCGGCGGGGACGAGTTTCACACAAAGGGTCAATTTCACATCAGAAGTAGGAACTCTCTGGTGGCATGCACACAGTGACTGGTCACGCGCCACCGTACACGGCGCCATTCTCATATTACCTGAGAATGAGTATCCGTACCCAAAGCCAGACGGAGAGGAAATCTTTATTATTGGTATAATTCTATAGTTACAGCCAGCAGTCAGAGATTATTTCATCTAATTAACTGTCAGTAATATTGGTTTCATTATTGCAGGGGAATGGTACAAGGGAGATATAATGGAAATTATAAACACAGCCCTAAAAACGGGTGCGGAACCAAATGCTT
Source organism: Sindora glabra (assembly GCA_020226215.1). NCBI lineage: Eukaryota > Viridiplantae > Streptophyta > Magnoliopsida > Fabales > Fabaceae > Sindora > Sindora glabra. Next base: position 90,890,942 of record CM035228.1, read on the forward strand.
CAGATGGTTACACCATCAATGGCCAACCTGGAGATCTCTACCCTTGTTCTAACGGTACAACATTTAGACTGCTTTCTGTCGTATCCCTTGGTTTTATCCATCATAAATCACAAGTGGTAAAAACCTATTGCTACTTTTGATTGAACAAGCTTCATGTCATTATAAGCCTTCACATGTCAAATGACACATTTTCCTTTGCCGTAGAAAAAAATGATTAGCAAAGTTTTTTCCGGTACGAGTTGTCAAAATCAAAATGAAAGGTCCAATCCAGCCTTGTTAATATTTTAACAACTAATGAACAACATCTGGACAAAACTATATACAGGGGTACATTTGGTTATAAGTGTTTCTATTCCCAACTAATAAAAGGAAAATAATTATAACTTTTAACATTTTAGAGAGGGGGAATATCGTGCATAAATTATATTAGTATACTACTGATTTAAGTCATTAAATTTTATTTATTTTATATAATATTTATATAAATGAATAAAATTCGATAACTTCTATTAGTGAAACACTAATATAATCGAGGTATCATAATTATTATTTATTTTAAACAAAAGTTATAATTTTTAATGCATACAAATTATATAAAAGTACTATATAAATAATAAAATTGAGAATTAATTACTTCCCCTTAATCGAAAGTAAGTACTCCTATTATGGTGAACACTTCAGCCTGACTGCACCTCTCATTTGTATGACATCATGCGTATGTCCGCCGCGGTTGAATGGCCGGACGGAGACCCCCAATTTGGGAGACTTACAATCTTATAAGCCTCACATCTTATCACAGCGACTGTATCATACATTTCCATTTTAAAAATATAAAGAATAGTATAATATAAAATAATGTATTAATTTTAAAACTTATTAATATAAAATTATTTAATTATATTTATTAAAAATAAATTATTAAAAGCTAATATTTTCAATCCAACTAATGTCCGACTTTTGAAACAAAGCCTACCTTTTAGAACAACCAAAAAGTGGAGGAAGTTCTCTTTCTTATTTCGATGCACTGTTCGAGGTTACCCTTTCCCATCTCACGTCCTTTTTTTTTTCTTTTTCTTTTGGGTTAGAATTCTCACGTCCTTGTTAAAACTTAAGAAACATGTTTATCTGCTATTTTTTAAAGTTTACATTTTTTATTAAAAAGTAACACAAAAAACCAGGCATATGATTCGGATACATTGAAAAAAAAAAATAGATTAAAGTCAAGATAATTTTTCTTGTTTTTATTAGGATGAATTATAACCATCTTTTTATATTTAGCTTTATTACAAACGCATTTTTCTAGTTTCATAAATATATATCCATCTTTCTTATTTTAATTAGCACGGTAGACGACATTAGGGTAGGTTAAAACTATGGAAATAAGAAGTGTCAATATATATATTTATAAAAAACTTTAAAAATAAGAATTTTTCATGTATTTTTATTAAAATAGAAGAATAAAATTGTAATTAGCTTAAATTTTAATGAAAACAAGCGTAATTTTCTCTATTTATTAATACAAAAATTATTCTGACAATATAATCTATGCAAATTAAAGAAAACAAAAGTTTTATGTAACTAGTTAGAAGTGTAGCACACCCAAAAAAGATACGAAAAATAGTGTGTGACTTATATTTATGACACATCTATTAAAGTATAAAATTATCTTAGTTAATGGGTAATCCTAAATATATTTTATTTTTTCGTCTCACACTGGCGCTTAATTACATTTATATCATTTAATTTAAACATATCAGATTTATGTAAATATAAAAATGTAAAGATTTTTGTCTCGGTAAACACAACATTTAGTCTTATGTTTATAATGGTTGTGACTATTAAATCTTTTAAATTCTATAATTAATACTATTAGTTCCTTATTTTTAATTTTATCATAATTATTCATTTCCCAATTTATTTGTAATGTTAAAATAAAAAAATTAAAGTTGACTAATAAATTTCAACTTAGTTTCATACTTATTTTCTAATTATATAATTTTTTTATCAATTATTTTAGTATTATATGTAAATGGATGAATAAATAATTATAATAAAAATAAAAATAAAGAGCCAAGAGTATTGGTCATAAAATTTAAAAATGTAATAATTATTTTTATAAATAAGAAATTAAATATTATATTTATTTTTTAAATAAGCCTAAATAATGGTTTATAATTTTTGTCCAGAAATTTTATACTAGATATCTGTTGAAGTTGCACGGAGAATTATTTAATTTAATATCATTCTAAACTTTAAAAGTGAATACTTTTTAATAAAAAAAAAATGCAAAAGCCCATTATATGTCACCCATTTAGGCGCGCGTAAAATTGTACTATACCGATCTGTCATTTTGTCCTCTACCTATTCTTTCATGTATCACGTATATGTTTGTCGCTAGTAACAGAGCAAATAATTCCCTTGCCGAACAGAAGGGATATAAGTTTTGGTATTATTCATCATGGCATTTTTAGATATTATAATTTAAATATTATTAATTAATAATATATAAATTTATTGTGTTTAGTAATTATTAAAAGTAAATTTAATTTTTTATTATAATTAATAATAAATTGTTATTAATTTATTATTTATATTTAATTAATTATTAAATAAAATAAAGTAATATTTAAAAATGATGCTTATGAACAAGTATTTCCCGAGACAGAAAAACTCAACTGTGGGCACGTAAGTGTATAGAAAGTGACATAATATATATATAATGTGTAAGATCTAAAACTTTTAATTTCAGCCGCAAATTTTCAACTTTATTTTTCTGTTAACGTTAGCTCTTTTATTCTCTGAAAACAAAGATATTTTATGTTATTTTTGAATGAAATTTTCTTTTAATTTATAAAATTTCGACAGGTCAACTATACATTTACACATTTAAAGGGATTATGCATAAATTGCGAACAATTAAAGAAAAATATGTGTCAAATATATAAATTAAACTACGTTGTAACTACCTAATAAATTTTGTCAATGCTTAAATTCTACTAGTACTGTTGTATGAAGTCAATGTACCAAGCCTGTGTTGATTAGAATATATAGTTATGATCATAATTAACCATGAGTTAATAAGAGACTTATTAGTAGTTAACAAATATATATATAATTTGTATTTAAATTTTGTAGAGACAACATTTCGATTCGTGGTTGATTACGGAAAGACATATCTATTTCGAATAATAAACTCAGCCATGAATGAAGAGCATTACTTCGGAATAGCCAAACACAATGTCACTGTGGTTGGGTCGGACGGTGTCTATCTCAAGCCCTTCAACGTGAGCTATTTGGTGGTAACTCCAGGTCAAACATTTGATGTTTTGGTCACAGCTGATCAAACTCCGGATGAATATTACGTCGGTGCCATTCCTTTCCATGATGTCTCTACTGACTTTGACAATACTACTGCGACTGCTATTCTTCAGTACTCTGGCAATTACACTCCCTCTACCATCATTCCTTATCCATTCTTCCCTTATTACAATGACTCCACCGCTTCTTTCAATTTCACAAAGCAACTGAAGAGTCTCAACCGCAGTTCAGTTCCTACAAATGTCACCAAGAAGATTTATATGACTGTTGCCGTCAATGAGTTGCTATGCCCTTCTGGTTCTAATTGCTCCGGACCTGATGGTAACAAGCTATCTGCCAGCTTGAACAATGTCAGTTTTGTCACTCCGAGCATTGATATACTGCAAGCATACTATTGGTATGTATACACCACCAATTTATATTGTTATCTGTGTTTTTAACCTCCAGTTTGTTGTTCAGTGATCATAATTTATAGGTCATCTAATTCACACAAAAATTATTTTAGATATTGTTATTTTACAGTTTGATGATCCTTTTTGCAATTATTCTTAATTTGTGTACAACAATGTTTGTATGCAGGAACATATCTGATGTATTCACAGAAGATTTTCCATTGGAGCCACCATATTATTACAACTTCACAGGAGATGTGGGGAACAATACGCTTATAGCAAGCACAGGAACAAGGGTGATAATGCTCGACTACAATGACACGGTGGAATTGGTATGGCAAGGAACCAATGTGTCGAGCGGGGAGACTCATCCGATGCATCTCCATGGATTTAGCTATTATGTTGTGGGAATTGGTTGGGGTAATTTCAACAACGAGACTGATCCATTGACCTATAACTTGGTTGATCCACCCGAACTTAACACTGTTGCTCTTCCTAAGAATGGATGGGCTGCCATTAGATGGGTTGCTGATAATCCTGGTATGCTTTCTTTTCTACAATTATTGCAATTAAATCCCTCAATTTTGTTAAATTATGCTAATCATATCCTCCTAAAAAATATTAATTTGAATAAAAATATTTGTAGGAGTGTGGTTCATGCATTGCCATTTGGAAAGGCATAGCAGCTGGGGGATGGATGCAGTATTTATTGTGAGGGACGGGGGCACCAACGAGACGAGCATGTATCCGCCGCCTTCATACATGCCCCCTTGCAATGGCACTTCCTCGTAATGCTACCTAGCAAGGAATATGGTTGCAATAAAGATTAATAAACATTTTAAGACAGCTTTAATTTCTTGATATGTTTGATTTAAGTTTGGAAAAAAAAGGTTATGGTGTTTTTGGACATTATAATTCATTCCTATATGTTATGTGTTTCAACATTGTCCTCCCAGCATTGAAATTTCGGGATATATATCCACCGTGTACAGTAGTTCACGCTAAAAAAAAAAATTCCTATCAAATATTACTTCCAATGAAGGGTGGCAGTTGAAAAAGGGCAAATGGGTTACGAATCTTGATTTTTTTTTATTTTTTAATGTTTTGAAAGAGATAAAAACATCATTATTATTTTGAAATTCACAATTTTCAAATAAATAAAAATCTATATCTATTTCTCTTCAAAGTTCAATTTATTCATTTCCTAAAAAATAGAAAGGATCTAAATTCAACGGACTGCTTCCTTAAAAATTATTTGACTCATCTCAATTCATATTTTTCTCAAATTCGTGTGACAAATTATTAGTCTGTTTAGCTAAATGAATTATTAATCTTTTTTTATACTCATTCAGCTTGACAACTGACAAGCATTGGATTATATTTTGCATTTAAATTTAAATTTATCCATTGTTAGGGTAGTGGCTGTTAAAATAGGAATTGAAAATAAAATAAAATAAAATTTCTTTTTCAAAGTCAAATATCATATTAAAATAATTCAGTTGAAAATAAAATAAAATCTTATTTTTAATAATGGCAAATAAAGGATAAGTCTCTTCACCTCCATGTAGTGAGCTCTTTATATATGTCCAATTGCCTCGCATGCAAATGAGCCATGCATATCTCATTTTGGTAATTATCCATAGGATGATAATAAATTGATGAGTAAATTAATTAACAATTTGATTTTCCAAAGACTTGAGTTATCTCAACTTATAAAAATATTATATATACTAAAAGATATATTTAAAATTGAGTTTCAAATCTTTTATATTTATTAAATTATATTCTATAAATTTGCCTTATCACTATCATGTATTTAATTAACAATCCTTAATCACATTTCAAATCTAATTTTAAATTTTGATTTCAGTGCATATGGTATTGCTACTCAATTTTATCCTTAAGATCTTGTTCTTAATTTAATTCTAAATGTGTTAAGTATGTCTCAAACATCCTCCATTCAATCTTTATTAACGAAATTGAGAGAGCACTATTACGTGGCAAAATGAAATACTAACGTGAACAAGGTTAATTAGAGAAGGTTATGTTGTGACTTGGAATCCTAAAATGACATTTTGTGCAGCTAAAATGGGTGTAGGTGCATTCAGCTCGAATTTCTTCAATCCGAATGACCCCAGAAGAAATTTTCAGATCAATCGACGAAGTTGGATTTGGATTTTTGCTTTGTAGCAGCTAATTAATTCTGCTCAAATTTTTACAAATTGATTGAGAAACAAAGATGCTAAGATGCATGGCTGGATGAATCTGACTCTAACAACACAAACGCTTCTGAAAGCTAAGCCATCAAATCCCTCAAATTTGAGGTACAGCCAATTTTCTTCTGATTATCATCATGACTTCGAGTTTCATCCTAGTTGACGGTTTTGTCGTTCTGCTTGTTTAGAGCTGCATCGTTTACTACTGCTGTTATGTTTTTAGAGGAGTTGAAACAGATCAAAATCCATGAATCAATTGGTTAACCCATAAGGCTTGAAAGATCGGAGCTTTTGTTTTGGCAGCTCTAAAATGTGCAAGCTACAATCAATGTGGCCCAGGAAGCCTCTGCGGGCTAGCCTGCGTATAGATTAAAACGGTCCACGAAATTTTTTTTTATAATTTTTATACAAGCCCCACAATTCATATAAAATTGTATTCATTTTTTTTTTTCATTTTTAGTTATGTAAGAGTATGTTACAAAATAATTTGCAAATGATATTTTTATTTTGTAGTTATTTATAATTTACATTTATATATATTATTTTTTAAAAATTTTATATAAATTTAAAGTATATTAGAACTCATTTACGAATGAATATATAATACTTTTAAATGATGTTAAATATTTTTATTGTTTAAAAGTTGAAAAATTTTAAAAAAACAAATTTAAGAAAAACCATGATTGGCAACGATTAAACGTGATTAGACTGATGTCTAATACAACAGTTATTATGTGATGTAGATAGATCTATTTCAAATATTACTTTAGTTAAAAATCTTGACCTGCTATTTATTTTGTTCTGTTGGATTTCTTTGTAATTTGTTAAGCTCAAAAAAATATAAATAAAGTTAATAATTTTATTCTTAAAATTATAAAATGTAAGTCAAATTATTCTTGATTTATATATACAAAATTGTAATTTCATTTTTAAATAATAGTTCATACATATAATTTTATTCTCAATAAAAATTATTATTTAAGAATAAAATTATCTGTAAAAATTATTATTTAAGGATATGATTTTAATTTGTTTTATTTAAATTTTAGCACAGAACCAGAAATGGTTTTTTAAAGGACTTTCATCTCGCTTTCTCAATTTTCCAAGAAATAAAACCATTCCTCCTGATCCAAAAGCCCTCTTTCCGTCTCTTCTCCTTTCTCCCTTTCTGAAGTCAATTCCTCTAATTTATAGGGAATTGCAATGGTTTATCATGTTGATTCGACTGAAGGCAAAGAGGGATTGCTTCTAAGATTTTCAAGGGTTCACTAATGGCATAGATAGTTGATGATTGAGGATTGCACCGTTGGAACCGTAGAGATAATGAAGTTTTAGTCTCCGTTTATTTATTTTCAAATGAAAAACATCTTTCATAGAAATATATTTATAAATTATGATAATAGAAATAAAAATAATTTATATATTTAATGTTAAATTTAATAAAAAATAACTTTTATTTCAAAAAAAAATAAGTCATTTATTTATTTATTTTTACTATCATGATTTCAAATCATAAAATATGAAAATATACAATACTCTTCCATTTATATATATAAAAAATAAAATTTTCTCATAAAAAAACATCTTTAAAGGCAAAAAATGGAGGTTAAGCATCTACCACCGACGAGAGCAAGCTGAATTTCATTGGCAGAGAGAGTACGTTAAATTCTGCTAGTAGCCCCTGTTGTAGAGCAGGCAAGCAACACTAAAATAATAAAAAAAAATCATAAATTAGAACCGCCTTGATTCAAAAACTAACAATTTTTTTATCATTTTTAAATTAGATTGTTTAATCTAAAAATAACACAAAGCACGTATGAATTTTTTTATTTAAAATTTTGAATTATAATAAAAAATAATAAATCTTAAAATAAAATTTGTTTCACAATCATTTTAATATTAACAGAAAATTGATAAAAAGGAATGGTGAAAATAAATCTAATAAAATTCTTGTCCAGTTTTTATGGTAAGCAGGAACTATGACGCAGCCGGACCATTTAGTCCAAGAATTTACATATTGTCATTTAAGGCTATATTCTTGCATTTTGGTTTGATTTTATGCATTTAACTAGATAAAAATGGATTTCACGATAGTGTGGAACCAAAATTCAAAATAAAATATTTTATCTATGATCTTAAGCCCAAAGTAGTTTGATCCGTTATCTCACTCTTATTATTTAAATGAATATTTTATAAAAATATTTTAATGATGACTTTCTCACCAAACTCTCATCTTTTTCAAAAAGTGACAATTTAGAATGTTTCCAATGGTTAGCTGTATTACTTGGACAGAGAAAGCTGTAGGCTGCTCTCTGTATTGGAATTGAAAGTTTTATTCAAATAAGTTGATGGAGCTAATTTTTAGTTAAAAAGTCACATTGATTCTTGCATTCAAGGTTCCAACCAATGTCCAGTGTTCAAATGCTATCCACTATATAAAAGGGGATCAAAACCCTATTATTGACGGCTCAAGAGACATATCAGAAATCAAAAGAAACTTGCTATAGTACTAATATATATATATATATATTTTCATACGTCTTTGTACTCAAATTTGCATACCCACACTTAAAGGTGTGATATTGAGTTATATTTTCTAACAAAGATTGAGCCTGTATGCTTGTATTATTGAAATCGTAGCTAGAAATTTAAAGAATGATAAGATTCTTTCTTAAAAAAATCATGATGATTATATTAAAATCCTTGTCTTAGATTAAAAGGAAAAGAGTGTCTTTTTTTGAAGATCTTAAGAATTGGATGGAATTTGGGAATTTGACTTGATTCTTGTTAA